>OZ012721.1:16507010-17707010 GCA_963942605.1 Poecilus cupreus | reverse complement strand
GAACAGTTGTGTGTAACTGACAGGACTTGGTAATAATTTTAATTTAATTTACAAATAAGTAACAAGTAAAATGTTGTACAATGCACGCAAGATAACTGTTTTACTGCTTCAAAGATATGACAGGCTCGCCTAATCGTCTCGCCGGTCATTTCCTCCATTCAGCAGTAAAAACTGTTTTACCTTGCGTGTAATGTAAAAAACTATAACTGTTTCTGTAGGTAAATCAGAAGAAAATAGTCCTACAGGAAAATCCACATCAAACAATTTTTTGTTAGGTGTACGATTGATAATCCTATGATAAGATGAATTTTTTTGCCATTGAACAAAATAACATAACCAATTTGTTTCCTTAAGCCACGCTCTCAACATATTTTCTACATCTTGATTGGATCTTTCAACACTGCCCTGGCTTTGTGGGTGATGAGGACGACCATTCAATATCTTGCAAGAAGGTCATCTGGAGACCAACTGATCTATTACAATATTGACAAACTCCCTCCCATTATCACTTTGTAAAATTTTAGGGGTTCCAAACTACAAAAATATTTTTAAAAGTTCTGATGAGACTGCTTCTGCACGTTTCGATTTTAATGGTCTTAAATAAAGAAACTTGGTAAGATGGTCCTGGTAGTTCAACAGCCATTTCAATTCACTATCTGGAGTTGAATGTAGATCCATGAGATCTACTTGTCCCCTATGACGCCAACCTTTAGATAGAATAGGTTTCACCACTATTCCTTTTTTCGGTTGATCTTTTTTTTTCTGCACACATTTTACAACATTTAACAAAAAGTTCCACTGCTGGTTGAGGAATTGAATATTTTGATTTGAGGATCATTAGTATTTTATCGCGGCCTCCATGCCCGTTACTTATATGAGTTTCAACTAATTTTTATGTAAAATTTATCATATGCCACTATAAACGTTATTTCATCATCCTTATTAGACCTATTCTTTATAATAGTTTTTTCCCCGCCTATTTCCATCGTTTCATATATACCGGAAATATAATGTTGCTTTTTGGGTCTTTTATTGCCTTTTTCTTTTGCTTGTCTACCGGTTGATAAAATTTCGGAAATTTCTTTTACTCCAGCAAAAGTCCAAAGTTTCTGAATACTTTTCTCGTAAGCTGGAATAAAAATATTAAATTACCTCGGGAAATGTTATACTATTTGACTTTTCAGGTAATGTTTCTTTTGATTACTTACCAGCGTAAAATTGTTGTAGTTTTTTATATTATTATACTTTCAGAGTTTTTAGACATCTTAAAATCAGTTTCTAAAGTAAAAACGGTCGAAAAATCATGTTAGGTACTTGCAGTTTTTTAAGGAACTGTCAAATAACTGCAGCCAAACTAACAATTTGCCTGACTCTGGAGCAGTCGTATTATAATAAGCCTAAGTAAGTCTAGTTTACCCCAGAGGTTTTGTAAAAATACGGTCATGTAATATAATAAGACTAAGAGCTATTCGGCATTTTATAAACGCCTAATATTTTCAGTCGCATTGTAAAAATTCTATATTTACTTATCATTTTACAATTTGTCTATTCATTTGCAATACGACTACGCATTTTATAAAACGACTGAATTTGTAATTAGCCTACGATACATATAACATTACGTGAACTTGGCTTTTCTTTTACTTCACAAAAAAGATGCTAATTCACCTTTTTCAATAGACATTATAGCTAAATTTGAGAGTCTTCCTTGTGGTATTTAAATGACGCACTCCCACTTTATTAACAACATTCTTATCAATGTCACACTTCCGGATACGATCACGTCTAGTATACCCACATACTCCTCTCAAATATCTCATTTCTATAGCAGTTATATGCCGTTTCATCCATACCTAACATTTTGAATCATACATCAATGTAGGCACTAACACGCCATTATGAGAACTCAATCGAGCAGACGCCCGCCTTTAAAAAATTTGAGGATACACTATTATTAAATGTGCTAATTCTTTAAATGTATGTATTTCTTTAATTTCTGATTTGAAACACTTTTATAAAGAAATTAATTAATCATAAAAGTTTACCCTTATATAATTTATGTATGTTTCCAGAACCTATGACTTATATTATTATTTCTTAGTCACCTACTGGTGGCAATAACTGATACTTGCCCGAAATTGAATGATGTTTTTTGTTTTTGTATACAGGGTGTATTTGAGAAAACGGACCCTTCCCGCTAACTTTTTTATTATAAGGAATAGAAAAATTTTCATTCATGTAAACGTTTTATTATATTAAATATACTATTTGATGACAGATACAGAATTTCTTTAGAATGTCAGGTTTACATGATACGACTATAAACTTTTATTTTTCAAATGGGAACCTAAAATTGTTTTACTAAAATAGAAATCGCTATTTTTTCTCTTTTCAACGATGTATTACTTGTCATTAATTAATATGAAAATAATCTAGATAAATACGATAATTCAAAAATATCAGAAATTATTGTTATTCAAATGTTCTAGGTGGCTATGAAAGATTAAACAAAATGTAAGAAGGTATAACAACTAAAAATAATGACAATAAAGCAAATGTTTATTTATATCTGTTTTACGTGCTTTGTAAAATAGGTAATTTTTGAAATGTTTGCAAAAGATGAATTGATTAACATGATTTTAATAACCGTTGAATCAACTGGGATGTTAAGAAGAGCGAAGATAATGTACCTTGAACGTTTTCCTAAGCTTCGACAACCTAGTTTACAAACACTCAAACGAATCCTTGTCCGGTATACTGATTTTATAGTAAATGAAGAAACATAAATAATGGTATTGGTTTTTGTTTATTATAATCCCCATGTGAGTACCAGGAAGTTAAGTAATTTATTAAATATCAGCCACAACTCTATATCCAGGATTCTACGAAAAAATATATTTCATCCCTACTTCATAAATCTTACCCAAGAGTCATAGGGGGTGATTTTGATAATTGACTTTGTTTTTATAATTGATCGTTGGAAAATCTAAGCAGAAATCCATTTCCATTAACAAACATTCTTTTCACGGATGAAGCTACATTTAAAAGCAATGGATGTGTTAATAGACATAATATGCATTATTATGCAATGGAGAACCGCCATTGGATACGAAACATCGACAATCAAAGCGTATGGTCTTTGAATGTTTGGGATGGCATAATTCAGGATTTTGTTGTTGGTCCCCTTTTTTGGAAGGTCCATTAACGGGAATATTTATTTAAATTTTCTAAGAATGATCCTTCCTGAATTATTGGAAGATGTTCCGTTAAATATTGGACAAACCATGTTATATGGATAATAAGAATGGAGAGAACGATGTATAGGACGAGCTGAAAATGTTTCATGACCAGCAAGATCTCCTAATCTGACCCTAATGGATTTCTTTCTCTTGGGACATGTCAAAGATATTGTTTACCAGGAAGAACCTACAGATAAAGAATATATGGAACAGCGTATTCGAAATGCTTCCAAAGTATTCCACAAAACCTATTAAAAAATGTTCATATACACCACATTCAACGTTTGAATTTCTGCATAAAAGAACAGGGTCGTAATTTCGAGCATTAATTTTAAGTTGTTTTACCTTGTTACATTTTATTTTAATTCATATAGCCACCTAGAAAATATCAATAAAAATAATTTCTGTTATTTTTCAATTATCTTATTTATCTCGAATATTTTCATATTAATTTATTACAAGTATTACGTCGATGATAAGAGAAAAAAATGGCGGTTTTTATTTTAGCAAAACAATTTTTGGTCCACATCCATATTCGCTGTTCCGAAAAACATCTTTAGATTATGCAAATATGTTCCCGGAAAACGGAAGATTTGTATTAAAGGAAAAAAAGAATTAATTTTTGGTCATGAATTAATGCAGAGCTTGTTTAAATTTATTGCTCATCGCGCTTTGAGAAGTGGGCAGGGCCTACTATTATGGCGACGCATTTTGTTACGCAAAAACTAGAAATCGTAGAGTCTGACTTCCTAATTCCGGTTTGTGGAGGATTTTTTCCCTACAAAATGGCATTTTCTGTATCCTGATTTGAAAAGTGTACGTGAAACGCAAAGTATTTGAGCATTTGTAAGAAAAAATAATTACGTTTTAATTAGTTATTTTCTGGCAATTTCCAAGGTGCATTGTTTGATATGTTTTTCGGGGGATTTTTCTCAACGTATTAGTATTTTTCGCATCGGAGAAATTTGATTTCCGGGTTAAAGTCTAGATTGACTGTACTAAAAGTCTGAATTTCCTCTGCCCAATACTTTCATTTTTTGATTATTTTTTTGCAATAGGGTTTTTTATTTGTTTATTCAAATATCCATAATTTTCTAATCTGTTTTTTTAGTTTATTAGCAGAAATTGTATTGGTGCAGTTTATTATTGTATTTCTTTTTTTTTTTAATATTCAAAATGTTCAACAGTCTTTTTAATTTCGTCAATTAAATTATCATTTTTGTTGTCAGATTGATTGTTTAGTGTTGAAATATTTACTACATTTGCTTCTTTGATGCCATCTTTCAATTTATTTAGGTATGAATTATTGTTTTTTTCCCCCAGACTTAAAATTTTATCTTCTTCTAGTTTATTTACTTTTCCTAATTCACCTATTAATTTTTACAAAGTAATTATTTGTTGTTTCATTAAACCATTTTCCGTTTTAAGACTAAGAAATTATCCACTTTAATTATTGTTACTTTCATTTATAGTTAAGTCAAGGACACCATCATCAATACATTCATCAAAATTCTAATTTTCAAACTCAATTTTTGACGTATTTGTAATGTCCGCACATCTTGAATGAAATAAATTGTTACAGTTAATATATACACAACACTATTCACAAATTTTTATTTACAAAATTTACATTTTATCTCAACACTGTTCATTATTTTTATATTATATTTTTATAAGTTCGGTTTAGCTGTCAGCCGTATAGAATTAGTAATCGATTAAAACATGTATCTGGAAATTCTATGTTTCAGAGGTAATATCGATATTAGTGTAATTTTTACACAATAATAATTTCTAATTTAAATTAAACCACAGATTGTCAAAACACAATGAAACCCAATCAAGACTGTATTTTTCATTGTTTGCTTATGATAGCACAATATAACCACTGGTGAAAAATATAGTAAAATTACTCGATTTAATGATGTATAACTCTTTACATTTTCAATAGTATTATCGATTTCATTTAATAGTTATTTACGATACAGTACGTATAGCTAGTTTTTAGTCACGAATGGATCAGCGTAGCGAGTATTGTAAAACCCCAGAGTGACTAAAGATTACGATATAATGAAAAAACCCAATAAATATATATAAAAAACTTTTGTTTATGAATAAGAATCACAATATTAAATGAGAAGTTTGAAATGATACAAAAATATTCACTTTGATTACCGGTTGTTTATTTCACAGTTCAGTTTTTTAAAACATAAAAAAATAGTTTCGTGTGGTTTCTCATTGATTTAATTAAGTGATTTTAATAAATAAATTTAATAAATTGTAATTTCTTAATTTTTACAAATTTGGCGAATTTAAATATTTTAACCACACATTGTTCGGCAACACATGATTAAACAAATCTTGTTTCTAAAAAACCGTTTTACAAACTTAAAACTAACAACTAAACATTTCACTATACACTATCGTTGTTGTCAAACCAGTATATTGACACTGGTTAGATAGATAAACATTTTTTTTTTATTCGAAACATTTTTCAGTTATTTTGGAAACGATTTTAAAATAAAATATTGAAGGAAATTAAATTTTTTGCCCATATCTAGTGACATAATGTATATTCCGACAAAATGAAAATATTATTAAATATACCTATTACTGTGCCGAGTCAAAAAATAAATTGTTTTTATAGTCAAGTACATTTCTAGATATCTAGAATACGATTTGATTCTTTTCACAATGACGTCTGTGTGTGACGATTTTTTTTTTCACGATAACACAAAATTCAATAAATTATTTTAAAATTTTTTCTTTGGAATATGGATGTGCTAGTTATGAGATAAATAGATTTTGGTAGCAACCCGTCCACCGGAAGTTGTAATTTCCTTTTTTATTTGGTCAAAATAAAAAAGATTGACAATTGGAACATATTTTTATCAATTTTGTACCTCTTAAAATTAGTTAGACGGCAGGTGAGCACATCAGATTTTTTTTACTAGGATTAATAAATTTAATAATTGAGTTAGAACATCTTCATAAATTATAACTTGCTTTGCAAAGGACAAACAAATATAGTGCAGATGAAACTATTCAATGCTCAGTGAACTAATATTATGTATGAGACTAAATAGATAAAAAATGTCTTGAATATAAAAAAAGTGAATAGTTATCATAATTATTGAACAAATTATTAAAACATAAACTAGCAATGTGAAAGTTACATTCATACATTTTGCTATATGTAAATGTAAATTTTACTTTTTTCCGGGTTTATACAGCTCCCACTAAGAACTAAATTACCATTAGCATTATCACGAACACTAAGACAAAGTAGAAGTACAGAAAAATAACATTAATTAATAGATTTGTGTATTTACTCTTTTATAGCACATCTATTTACCAACTGTCAACTGTCGTCAATGCTTATTATTAAATTGGCTTCATAATAAATATTAGAAACAAAAAATGATTTAAAAAATTTAAGAGAAACAAGATATGTAACCCATAATGTTTGAATGCAAACATCAATCTGACAGCAGAATGCATTAACACTAAGTATTAAATTAAAATGTAAAGGGTGACTATATTATTATCTTCTGAGCTTAGTTGTTAATTTATTGAGTTATAATTTTTTGTATATACGAGTACTTCTCTTTGAGATCCCATTCATCTGTAAAACATATCTGTATAAACTTTTAAATATATTTGTATATAACGATCTTCATAATGTAAATTGCTAATTTAGCTGTTAGTTTATATTTTGCTGTATAAGCCCGACACTAATGTTAAAACAGAATTAAAAAATTTGACTAAATTTAAATGAATAAGTGTATGAGACAAAAAAATATTACGAATAATTTAAGCATACTACAAATCAGCAAATATTTCTTAGGATTTGGAAAGCTCTGGTAATGTATCCTAGGATTAAAAAGATACATTTTTCAGCATTATCAAGTAGTAGTCTTTTGCAGACTTACAACGCAGATGCGCAGATCGGCGAGTCGTCAGCGTGCGCCACGGCCACATCAGGTGCGGCGTGAAGGCAAATTTCGAGACGGTGGGACTGGACGCTCGCGGTCGATTCGAGAACTGCTTTTCCAGCTTTCAATCTCGTGTTCCGTCTCACTGACTGGGCACAAGAGACAGATAAACACAGCCACAATACGCGTAGTAATTGAAATGTATTTAAACTGAATGTTTGTCAAATCAATTAATTTTCAGTAATTTGGTTATATTAACAGTGAACAATTACATACACATACTCTAAACTGTTCAAGCATTATTATACAAACCAATAAAACGTGAGATTTTATAAAATTATTGTATGATGTATATTTTATATTAAATATCAGACGGCTGCAAAATACTGGATAACATTTAAGCTCATAACCATCAGAGAGAATTGGTTTATGAAACTATCAATGGTCTCTAAGAAGAAATTAGTGGTTAGTTCAGTCAAAATAGACATTTAACTTCGGAATAATTCGCATCGATCTAAAAATTGGTTCAGACCTTGAATAAATTATTAGAAATGAAATATTAAAAGTCCCCATCGATCCTACTTCTGCTAAACATTTTATTCGAGAGCAAAAGTCTAAAATATCGTTTTTTTTTTCTTCTCCCATATATGGTAAGTAAAATTAGGTCATACAAAGTTCGCAGATCATAGAATGCTCTACAAAAATCGTTTAGAATACCTTCATTTTTTTTCTACGAATCATTATTCATAGATATCACGATTTCAAAAGTTGTAAAAGATGTATTCTTTATAATATTCATAATGTCTTTGTGTGTGTTTTTTTGTGTTAGTTGTTTGTCTGTCAGTCTGTGTGGAACTCTGGAGTTAGGGTTTCTCAAAAACTACTAAACTTAAAATTTTAATATTTTGTATATATCATTTGTATACCCTTTGGAAGAGCTGATTAGTTTTTTTTTTTTTTTTGATTATCGAATAACCGGAAGTGGTAGTTTACTTGAAGCCCTATCAAGTTATTTCGAAATATTTCAGTAAATTATTGGTTGCTGAAAATTTTTGTTATTACAATAATATTTCAAATATTATTATCTACAATTGTTGTTTGAAACATTTTTCTCTTACTGTCACTATTTACTAATTACAACGCGTTAAATAAAAATTATATTTTTATATTTTCGCTTGAAAAATGTCATTTTTTGACATGTGCTATTATTGAAAAATATATTTTTTAAGAGATGAGAGTTCTTGATGGTGTTGCTCCGCGTTCTTGCATTGTTTAATAGGAAATCTATGTCGGGAGGTAGTGTAGTGCTGACAACCGATTTTTGTATTTGTCATGTTTTTTTATTTGTAAATGTAATTTTAGCTATTAATATAAAATAATTATTTGTAAACCAAGACCGCGAAATCAGGACCGTCGCAACGCATTTGGCCGTCCGCGTGCAATACGACATATTTGGCGCCCCCTGAATTTTGTCCGTAACTTATATTGATTGATATATTTCCATTCATGTGAATAGATTTATTAACATTATTTTTATAAAACATAAATTTAAACATGGATATCAAACAACATACACACACATATACCTACTACTAGGATGTCCATTATTTTGGTAAAGTCGGAAATTTGATGCTCCAACTCTTGAAAACTACTCATAATATATTCGACATCCCAGTCCCGCTAAGCGACGAATGGCAAGAGGGCTCAATTTTTGCAGGTAAGTTCCAATGGGGAAATTGCCTCTTCTCATACTTTTACGCATATTTTTTATATTTTCGAGTTAAAGATATTTCAAAATAATTACTGAAAGTTTGTGAAATAAGCTTTGAGACAGTCTAAAATTCAAGTCATTTGGATTAAAATCAACGGCGTAGTCACTTTGAATAATGCGATATTTGAAGCATAAAAACTACGAAACCTGTAATATTTCAGCTCTCACCCCACAAATATATGGAGCACTAACAATAATTTGAAAACAACATTCTGTATCGAAAAATGCAATTTCCCCATTTAATGCAATTATTGCGGCCTCCTTTAACTTCAGTTGACGAACCTGGCATGTCAGCTCAAATTATTTATACAGGGTTAGAGTATCAAATTTCCGAATTTGCCAAAATACCTACACAAATTCTTTATTGTAATTTACATTATTTATATTATATTATGGAAAAAGATTAATGCCCGGTTTTATAAAGAAATTTAATCTCCAACTAAATTTACATCAAGTTATCAAAATGACAATCAAATATTTGACGGTAATTTTAAGTAAGTCATTAAATTTTCAAATGTCATGTATTTATTAAAAACAAATAAATTTACTTTAAAAGTTAATTTAAGTGATAGATAAATTTCTTTATAAAACCGCCCATTAGACAATTATTGTTTGACATTTTCATCGCTGGTTAACATTATCTGAGGAGCGAAAAAAGAATACATTTATAAATTGTCCTTCAGATAAAATTAAGAACTAAACAGCACAATTTAATAAATGAAATTAGAAACAATAAATAAATAAGTAAGTTTTATCAGGTTATACAGATAATAAAATTTAAAAAAAAAGCAAAAACAACATTTTGTACAAAAAAAAAACAAAATAAACATTTATATTTGTACACAATATCTATTATTTAAAAAAAAATTATGAAAGGCTGCGATGATCGACTGATGTGGAAAATGGAAAAATCAAAACGGGCTAGTAGTCAAATATTCATTAAAACCAATGCCGACGTTTCGACAGCAACAGCTGTTATCTTCAGGGCTATGTAAATGTGACAAGTGAACTTAGTAATAACTACATACTATTATGGGACTGTTACTTACAAGTTGAGGTCAAAAAACAATTAAATAATATGGACACATATAAACTTGTAAAACACATAGAAAAAATCTGCGTCAAAATGTTAAAATATACACAATTACAGTCATATGATAAAATAATACATACATACATACATACATAACATCACGCTATATCCCACTTAGTGGGGTAGCACGAACCCAGAAAAACAGTCAACCAACAATCAATCTCCTCCAAACATTCCTATCCTGACACACCACTTTCGCCTCGTTCACATTCATAGTGCGATTCATACATGCTCGTTTATTCTTCACACTCGGAATCATTCGTTCACGCAACAAACCATCAATCATACCCAACCAGTTATTCCTCGGACGCCCGCGCAATCGTTCACCTTCAATCTCACCCTCATATATTAGTTTCACCAACCTTTCATTCGACATTCGCTCAACATGTCCAAACCACCTCAACTGACTCACTCCCACTTTCTTAACAACATTCTTCTCAATCTCACACTCATCATACACCAATGTATTCCGTATACGATCACGTCTCGTATACCCACATACTCCTCTCAAATATCTTATTTCCACAGCAGTTATACGTCGTTCATGCTTCTTCATCCACACCCAACATTCAGAACCATACATCAATGTAGGCACTAACACACCATTATAAACACTCAATCGAGCATCTCTAGATACATTTACGTTTCGAGCAAATGTACCCAGAGCACCCAATACCTTGCACCCTGCAGACACTCGCCTTTCAATCTCCCGGTCAATACGTCCATCCCTCGAGAACATACTACCCAAATATACAAATTCATTAACTTGTTCCAGTCTCACACCATTCACTGAAACATTACAATCAGTCACCAAATCATTCTTCTCAAACACCAACACTTTACATTTATCGACATTCAATAGCAGATTTAAACCTTTCCCTACTTCATTTATGCTCACAATCATTCTTCTCAATTGCTCCTCAGTTTCACCCAACACAACAACATCATCCGCATAAGCTAACGCAGGCACTACACGTCCACCAATACGTACACCATCCGTTCCATTCAATGCCTTTCGTAACAACACATCCATATACAAATTAAACAACCAAGGAGACATTCCACAACCCTGTTTCACACCAACATCTATACGAAACCAATCACTCAATCTGCCATCAACTCTCACCGCAGCCTCACTTCCTTCATACAACGCTCGAATCGCTCCTAACAAATTACCATCCACACCGTACTCTACAAGTACATCCCACATAGTCTCTCGAAGAACACTGTCATACGCTTTCTTTAAATCGAGAAAGCCACAGAACACCTTTTTGTTCTTATCAAGTGACTTCTCAACAATCATTCGAAGAGAAAACAATTGATCTACACAACCTCTCTCAGGCAAAAAACCTCCTTGCATACCACTTAACTTCGAAATTGTTAAGGCTCGCACCTTATGAATTAATATTTTTCCATACAACTTCCCTACCACACTCAATAAACTTATCGCTCGAAAATTTGTACATTCACTCGAACTGCCTTTGCCTTTAAATAAAGGACAAATAACAGCACGTTTCCAATCATCAGGAGCCACGCACCGTTTCAAACAAAATCTAAACAAATAAACTAACCAATCAAATAATCTTTCACCACCATATTTAAACTTTTCATTTGTTATGCCATCCAAACCGGGAGCCTTACCATTCTTTAGACGCATCAATGCAAAGCTGACATCACCTTCATCTATATCCCATTCAACGTTTCTAGCATTTCTTGCATTCCCTCCTCTATTATTCACTCCATTTACACCACCATACAATTCCTTAAAATACTCACACCATCTATTCCTAACATGTGACTCATTCCACAACAACTCACCATTCGCACTCTTAATTGCTTTCACTGGTCTTGTACTCCCACCTCTCAATCTCTTTACAGTCTGCCAAAACATTCTCTTATTCATACTAAAATCATTCGTTAATCTTTCACTCATCAATTCATCGAAACGTGCCTTACTTTCTCTTACGACTCTCTTAACACATTTATTCTTCCTCTTGTATACCATCAGGCATTCATCCTTAAGTTCCTGGTACATCCTTCACATTCAAAAATCTCAAATACGCCTCCTTTTTCTCCTCAATCGCTTCTTTCACTTCTTCATTCCACCATGGATTCCTCGAACGACAGCCTAACTTACATTCACCACAAATTTCTTTCGCACATTGAAGGACAATGCCCTTAAATTTCAGCCAAACATCATTTATGCAACAATCAAAATTAGGCGCACATTCAGGCAAAGATTCGTTCAATTTCTCTACAAATAACCCTCGAACATCCTCATTCTGCAAAACACTGGATTTCACACGAAACAAGCTCCCAGAACCTTGTAACCGCATTCTCCAACACTTACCTAGACGTATATGGGACACAACCAAATAATGGTCATTCGTTCCAAGCTCAGCCCCTCTTTTCACACGCGTATCAACAACCAAACTCCTCAAGCGCTCATCATACAAAACAAAATCAATCACACTACGTCTATTCGTACTTACATTCTCCCATGTATATATATGAGCTAACTTATGCTTAAAAATGGAATTGGAAATGAAGAGGTTCCGCTCCATACAAAAAGAGACTATTTTCCTACCGTTATCATTCACTCTAGAATCCCCAAATTTACCTAACACGCTACCAGACACACTACTCTTTACACCCACCCAACCATTCAAATCACCACAAACAATCACTTTCTCGCCAGGATCACACGCATCAATCACGCTATCTAACAAATTCCAAAATTGATCCTTTGCAAGATCACTTTCAGATTCAGTTGGGCCGTAAACGGACACAACGAAGATTCTATGAAAGCCTACCTTTAATCTGCCCCATAAAATTCTCTCCGAAATACAACCATAATTTCTAATACATGCTTTCATTCGTTCACTTACAACCATACCCACACCATGTTTCGCTCTAGCATTCGCACACACACCCGACCATAAACAAAACATTCCATCCACCTCTTCCTCGCCACAACCTTTCTGCATCGTTTCGCTCACACATAAAACATCCACATTATACATACGCATTGCAGACATCAATTCATTTTTCTTTCCATTTATACCTCTCACATTCCACGTAGCAAACTTACATTCATCAAACTTCGCCCATTTATTCTTCATTTTCACAAAATGAAAGATTGAAAAGGAAACGGGTTCTCTCGGTACAAGAGTAGGAGTCAAGGTAGCTTACCAGGCTTATCCTTGAGAAAGAAAGAAAGGTAAAAATTATAACATACACTTAAATATACATTGACAAACCCGTAACTATCCCGTAACCAATGTAAATAAAATGAAAAAACGTCAAAAAATTATGCAAAATTATAAAAATTAACCTAAACTTGAATATAAATTAAAGATAATACTTAGCTTTATTATGTGTGAGGTGCTGAAACCAAATATCACTAAATCTCAGTAGAGGAAGGCGAAAAACCCAATCAAAAGTCAAAAATTAGACCAGATGACAGGAACGCACCTACTTCTGTTCCACCGCACACTTACAATTAAAAAGATCTTTGTTCTACAAAATCTGGAGCTGAACTAAAGGAACTTATTAACAAGAAGGGCTTAACATGTAAAAAATTTATCTTGCAGTTTACTACTAGTAAAAGATGATTTTGAAAAAACTTTCATGTGGATATATCAACTCCCTAATATAGGCAACTCTTTGTCAATAGCTTATAAGAAGTAGTAGTAGTACAAGTAGTTACTATAGTTTTATTGTAAATAGAAAGTGGCTATGGGATTGGCATTTGATAAACAAATTTTTTTTTCATTACGAATTTGGAATTAATATATATAATAAAAAATACTTTAATGCCAAGGTATAAATCATGTTTTAAAAACATAAATAAATAGCGTTATGGATTTGTAAAACATCAACTAGCAGTTGAAACGGGGATGGCTATGATAATAAAACTACTGTCAAATGTCTGTAAAGTTTTACTTTAGCTACAATTTTGGCTAACTTCGCGGATTTATATCGTGTACTTTAGTATCGATTTCGGAAAAATTTATTTTTTTGCGTTAAAACTATCGCCAGAAATAAAGACTGGACACCTCATACTCCGCCCAAGGATTTTTAAGAAACTACTAAAAAATATAATAAACATATCAGGGTTATTTTATTTAAAACTCAGTTGAAACACTCTCTAATGGAATATTTTTTCTACATTTTAAATGAATTTTTCAATGAATGAACATTATGTATGTTCACACATTCTTGTCTGTGCTCCTGTTTCCTTTCGTTATTGTTATGATCATATATATTCTGTCCTGACATATTCCACGTACAAAATAATTTGTGTCGATAGAAATAAAATGATATGATTTTTATTATATTCCATACGCTATAAAAAATTATTACTGTGACTCAAGTCGCGCTTGATTGTTGCAGTATTTAAAATAATATAATGTGATATTCCTGTGAGAGTATGGAGGGATATGTATTATAGGTACAACACGAAATTGGAGGCTGTCATATTAAACGTATATTTTAAAGAAATTAATTGCCGGTGTTGTGTTGTGTTTCTGGATGTACAGATTTATTTAATTATGACAAAAAGTTTATACTCTTGAAGTTTGACAAACGTATTCATCTACACACTGTATATGCGCACAATATTATTAATTTGCTTGAAAGTATGTAACTAGTAACAATATAACTAATTACGGAAAGTTTATAATTTAGGTATACAATTTAATAAATATGACGATATATTCGTCTTGCTTTGTATCGATAATAAAGTAATAAATTATAAAAGAAGGTTATTATAGGTGTTGCTTGGCGGCGGGCGAAAGCAAAGTAGCAAGTGGCTCCGAGGCGCCTCATGAGGACGGCCGGCGTCTCGACGGTCGCAAACCTAATTGATGACTGGCTGCGTGACAAGAGGAAGCGCGGCCTACGCGCACGTTATATTTGGAACAAGGATCAACTGGACAATTGTAAACCATACATTAAACATGTTTCGTAATCCTTGTGGTTCTAGTGTTAAAAAAAGAGGTGATGTTGACGAGCGCTCGAATCAAGTACGTGTGTGTGTGCGTGTGGATATTGATGTGTGGCTGCGTGTGATGATTTTTTCAACCACGATAACTTAAATTTTAATGGAGCTATCAATGTCATATTTCAAATTTAGATTTAAGATGCGCATGTTATTGGCTGATTATATTTCGGAAGCATTCTGTCAACCGAAAGTGGTATTTTTTTAAAGTTATATCTCAGTAAATGAGTTATAGTCAAATTAATTGTTTTCAAAAATATATAAAATAATATCTACAATTTTCATTTAAAAATTTTTCTATATTTTGCACCGTTTATTTTTTGAATTTTCTAGAAATCACGTAGCAGGCATCATATTCTAATGTCAATACCATTTTCAAATTTCATATTCAAAACTAGAAATGAGCGAATACCATCCGCGCATACTCGTATACCTCGAATAAAGAATATATTCGAGATGCGATATTTAGAATATTTACATCAAAAAAGCAAATTCGAATACCTCGAATATTGCACAATATGTAATCAGCGTTATATTCAACAGACAGGTATAAATAAGTACTTTTTTTTTTAGTTTTTTATAATTTTCACCTGGTAAGATAGAAAGGTTCTATATGAAGTAAGTAAGCACAACTTTCAAGAAAATTTTTGACACTAGGAAAGAATATAATAATAAACTTAAATTAAAAATTATTGTTATATATATATATATATATATATATATATATATATATATATATATATATATATATATATATAGGCTGTCCCATTTTACATTATATCCTTGAATATCTCGAAATGAAAGCATTTTACCGAAAAGTATGCCGAATCGTCAGGGTTTTGAGGCCGGGAGGGGGGTCAACTTAAAAATTTTAAATGGGAAACCCTATTTTTTATTGCAGATTCTGAAAGAGAGTTAAAAAATATGTAGGGTTTATTCGGATACTTTTATTTAATTCAATAATGCCGACGGCACGCAAACTCTTTAACAAAAAAAATTATTTTTTGATATTTGGGGTCAAAACTTTGACCTGTTAGTTATCCATTTGACCCCAAATGTCAAAAATTATTTTTTTTCGTTAAAGAGTTTGCATGCCGTCGGCATTAGCATTACCCAATATGCACCACGGGAAGTTACGATTACAGCGCCCCCTGTTGGAAATTGAAAAAAGTATCCGAATGAACCATACATATTTTTTAACGCTCTTTCAGAATCTGCCATAAAAAATAGGGGTTCCCATTTAAAATTTTTAAATTGACTCCCCTCCCGCCCCCCCTTGGGGAGCTAGGGGGGCCATTTTGTCACAATCCGATGTCCCCCTCAAAACCATGACGATTATGATTCGGCATATTTTTCGGTAAAATTGGAAATCTGGCCCTTACAGTAAATTTGTTTTAATTAAAATTGAAAAGATGTAAAATAATATTAATTAAATGTTTACTAGAAACTGTTTTCTATGTTGTACAGTTTAAAAATTGTATAGGCCAGAAGTTATGAGCTGAGCACATTCGATTTCTTTATTAGTTAATTCAAGTTGGGTGTTTTTTAAATCTTAATGATTTATTTTCTTTGAATGAAATTCTGCTTTTGTTGCTTGACAAATGATTTTACACAAAAAGTAATATCTAATTATTTGTTTTTATCACAAAAAAACAAATCTTCCAAAATCAGAATTGGATTAAAAAATTTTGACTCCGGAACTCATTAATCTGATCATATGATAACGAATTTACAGCGATGAACATGACAAAGAAAAAAAATTTAAATTAACATTATTAATATTTAAAAATTATGTTTTAAAATAACGTTATCTGTAATATATACTCGGACGTGCAGTATTGTGCTTGCAAAAAAAAAAACTTTAATATTATTTTAATGTAGTATATTATTCTTTGTAACTTTCGAATTACGAATATTGTTCAGAATTTTATTTGAAAGCAATGCAAATGTAAAAACTACTAAATTACTTACATAATTTGAACTCTGTATTTATAATCGCGTTTATCGTTTCATATATTTCAATTAGTGTGATTTATACCTACCTGTTACTTATTGCAACATTTAATATTGGGTTGTCAAGGAGAATTTATATGATTTTATTTTGCTTTTGCATCAATTCGAGTTCCAAATAGTTTACCGAAACCATCTTAACAATATCTATTTAACCAATGTTGAATTTACGTGCACACTCAAGATACACATGTCGATTTAATTTAACTGAAACTATAACTTTTTAGTTTAAACACCAGAGAAATTTATTATACATCATAATACATTATTTTACAAATTTAAAAATGGAACATATTCTATATATTCTATACAAGCTATCTATAACTGGCCAGAAATATAACGATGTACTTATACTTATTAATAAATAAATACAGTCACCGTCCCAATACAAAATTTAACGTAAAAGTAAAACTAAAATTCTATCTATTATTTATTTATTGTCTGATTCAAAAATACATAAACTAGAAAAGCCTTGCACAAGGATTTTTTTTATAAATTTACGTTTACAATGATTATTAAAACAGAGCATTTTATTAAAAAAAAAATTGATGAAAAATAAATACACCAATAAATACTACATCATAATCACAATGAAATTTTTAATATTTTAAGCAACTTGGGCAACTGTGTAAACTAATGTAGGACAGGGTTCATATGTTTCGTGTTGAAGTGTGTTTTTAAAATTATGTTTATCAAAGATATAATGACAAAACAATTTAAATCCTATGTTAATAACAGTTACCCCTCCTAAAATCAGATTCGTACCCTACGAATCTCTTGATAAGTCATGTGTATATAATTTTTAATATGTAGTAATTATTATGTTATTTAGATTTACATATTAACAAATACAAAATTATTTATGTTGGGTTGTTTGCTTATTCACACATAGATTTCGAAGCGGAAATAGAGTTTTCAGCTGCCGGAGATCCATCGCTCGCTGGAGGTTTGTATAGGACACTTACATAAGTACATAAATACACAGTAGATATAGATAACTTCATACTTATGCAATATTTATCGTCGCCCGTACCTTCATTGACAAAAGTTAAATGGCGGTATACGTATAATTGAGTGATCGATTCCACATAATTTGAAATTAATATTGCATTGCATCATATATAGATAAATTATTATTTACACAAATATTTTACTTATATTTTTCATTTAAATAATTAAAAACTTTATACGTATTTTGCAACTGTACATTTCTCTGATGGAGAATGATCACGCCATAAGTTATATAATTAGAAAAACAAAGTACGAAGTTGCGCATTACTGTAGCAGACGTAGGTATATCATATCGATGTATCGATGTATATCCACATTTCTTCATAATTTAAACCAATAGTCTAATCTAACAAATACTTATATTATAATTATTTCTATTTTTTACTATTTAATGTCATAATTGTTTAAATTCACTAGATATAATAAAAAAATTTGATATGGCCAGCACATAACCTCCCGCCCAATACAACTCTTAAATGGTACACAATAGTATTTGATGATACAGAAACATACCTTCTTATTTATTTATTTTCTATTTATATTTGAGAAATTTAATTTTATTTCGTATATTTATTTAATTTTGTGATATATATTTCACTACGAAAACAGCTTCACAATCAAAATGACAGGTGTCACATTTCGTAAAAAATTTAAAATTTTTAAGTGTTTCCATGGTGTACAAGGACTGCAAGATTTATGATATCTAATTCCTTTATATTTTATTATCTCTAAATCTGATGAAAATTAATAAAATTAGTGCAATCAAAAAACATGTAAAATTAAATATTCTACAACTTTCAATATAACATAAATTATTGAAAAAGCAAGTTTAAGTGTGTTTTTTCACGAAAAACTATTAAGGGCTTCAAGTAAACTGCCACTTTCGGTTGACCAATTTTATCCAAAATCTAATCAGCTCTTCATTTAAATATAAGAAGCAAAAATTCACAAAATTGTATTTTTTGGTATTATAGTATTTGAGTTATGCGAGACGAAAAAATTGCCACAGATTAACACACAGAAAAACATACATACATACATGCATACATCATGGCGAAAATAGTAAAATCATATTGTAGGGACCCTAAAACGTGCTTATCCTTGAAAACTCACTACCCAATTATTTGACCAAAAACAATACCTCCCTTACCTAGAGGTAGGCGGGAGGTTAAAAATGAAAAATTTGTGTTTATTTTGAGTGACGTTTCATTACATGGTATTTTATGGATAAGTTAAAGAAGATGCCACAATGGAAATACTGCAGATAAAATATAGAAAATTATATAAAAATAATTCAAATCTTTCAGCGTACACACTTTATTTTTCATATTTAGCATCATTTTAAGAACTGTTATCTTGACAGCGCGCGTGACAGCGTTTGTTTGTATTTCGTACATTGTCATTCACGTGAATTTCATCGTAGTTGAATAGAAACAGCAATAGATGGCAGAACGAAAATTTGCTTTGTGGATTCCCATAATGTGGGTCCACAATAAATTCACAACACACACAATACTATGAAGGTCTCTTTATTCGACGAAGTGTATATGACAACTGATTATGTATAAATAAATATTTATTTATCCTAAACAATCAACTAGAGTAACTAGTTAATTATTCGGTATTAAGGTACATTTACAACCAATTTAAAGCCTGCGTAATTCTGACTCCAAGTGGAAATTGTGCTGGGTTAAAATTTGCATCATTTACAACCACTTCTATAGTAAAGGGAAAGTACGACATTGACATCTACAGGAAAATCTTGTAATGTTATTGTGTCGGTAAAACTTTATTCCAAATATCGGTAATTTGACATTTTTAACAGAATTATTTTGTTTTTAAAATTGTTAAAAAATGTAATCAAATACTTCCAGTAAACAAACCTGTTATTTTTAATGTAGTTCTTTGTCCACGCTGCTTCTTTTGTAATTAATAATTTGTAATCTGTACAAGCTTTGTTATAAATCTTAGGATATTGTGAAATCAAATTCAGTATTGGTCCTTCCATAGTTATTTTAAAGGAACAGCGAATATCACTGATCAGCTGATGATATAAATAAACAAACGTCAAATTTTTGAAAACGCTATTACAGCGCACCTAGCGTGATAATTTCAAGAATTGCAGTGCGCATGCCAATTTACCCTCGACTTGAAGTGTAAGCTTGCACCTTGCTAGCTTCGAGTCGACGTGCAATTCAGACTCGAAGTACACTAACTTCAAATTTTGGTTGTGAATGCGTTCGTTGCGACCCGTATACCTAGCTTACAATTTTACGCCAGCTTAAAATTGTGCTGGGATAAAATTTGGTTGTAAATGTACCTTTAGTTCCGCTGGTTCTCACGGTGGCGCTGTGGTTGTAAACGCCACAATTTCTGTATAACTCTCCATTGGTGTAACATTAAAAAAAAAAAAAAAATACGCGGATTGGAATCTATGCTGCTTGTAGTGTTTCACAAGACTATTGATCTTGTCTTGAAATCAAGACCAGACCAAGACAAGAATTATTTTATATTTCCTAAGACAAGACAAGAAAGTATCATCAAGAAAAAGATTTCTTGTCAAGAAATCTTGATATCTTGATAATAAATTTTTCAGTTCCGCATTTATGATTAAAATATAATAATTTGATATTCATTTGTCAATAAAGTGACTTTGAGGTTCGTTCCACATTTTTACACAGATTTTAACACCATCTGGGGGTCTTAATGTGAACCTCAAAATTTTGTAAATATACATCACAAGTTATATATATTCAAGAAATACATTGTCAAGAAATGAGCAAGACAAGAAATGTTTAATTTCTGGTCTTGAAAATCAAGCCCAAGACAAGAATTCTTGTCTTGATGAAACACTAGCTGCTTCTGTATATTTGTGACTCACAAATAGGGGACACGTATGAAATGTGAAGTCATTCATAGTTTATTTTAATATATATATATATATATATATATATATATATATATATATATATATATATATATATATATATATATATATACATAAATATTATTTTTTTCGTATCATATATTTATTCATAATTTTTATAAGAAATTAACATTTAAAAGTTAATAATTTAAACTGCAGCGGACCATTATATGTAAATTGCCGAGTTTACACGAATAGTATGGGGCGTCACATTCGTTGTTGTATGACAGTTAACTCGTAAATATTTGGCGACATATTTACGTTAAAATAAGCTCTACTTTAACATTTTATTGTAAATATATAATGGCAGAGACTGCCTTTATCAAGATGCAATGCACGGTGCAAGAAGAGAGGTGTGTCGACTTTCCAATATGGGGATATCTTGTGTCGTTAGTTATTCACTTTTCCGTGCGATGCGCTGGTGTCTTTAGAGGGTAAAATAGCGACGAACAGCTTGTCACAATGAAGTGTCAATTTAAAACTATCTAAAATTAGTACGACTGTAGTTGAGACCAAAAAACGCTATTAGATAAAAGTTAATGGAGGTTAGAATGATCATTATAACATTTACAGTTGGGAATGTAATATAAATATATACTCACCACTGTCATAAAATATAACCTTTCATAATTTATCCGGAACATGTTCAATTCATTTTTAAAGTTCTTTATGATTAGATGGAGCTCTGAAAATAGAAATGTGATCACTTGTGTCACTTGAACAATTCGCGATAAAACACTTTCTCCCCATGATGGTTTAAAGGCGTGTAAATATGTGACATGAACCGGACAGTGGCCGCCATTTTACCCTTGATGCGGTGATCGCAGCGCCTGTGGGGAATAATGTAACTAACGATGTACGATCGTCTCGATTCGATGGATGGCTGAAGGAGTCGACACACCTCTCTTCTTACACCGTGGTGCAAAGTAATAATTTGCCAATTATTGATTCCTTTATGCCTTTATTAAAAATAATTATATATTTTGGTGGGGCAGAAATGCTTGGTGTTAAAGCACAATTGTAAGTATAATGATTATATTAACACGGTGATTGCGTTATCGGTCTCTGGAGACCGATGCAAATACTTTCTTTTTAAAGTAGCAATATTAATCATTTCTGCTAAATAGCCAGAAAAACATATCATATCATTCGCTGGAAGGACAATATTAGCTCGTTGTTTGCATATGTTAGTGTAGTAGTAAACTTCGAGACTTACGATTGTAAACCATGGGTTCCGGTGCAAAAATATTCTGTTTATGACTTAGCATAATGAAGAAGAAGATCAAAGTTTTTTTAGACAATAGTTTTAGTAAAGCTCTTGCAATAATTTTAGTTAGATGATATTAATTAAAGAATTAAAATTTTGTTGTCAAATATAGTTTTTTTTTTTTACTAATAAACTATAAGGCATCATTCAATGTTTTATCATGCCTAAAATTACTTTCACCATAACAGAGCAAACTTCACACACAAGACCTTTTGATTGCTGAGAGATATCGTTTCTATTTCGTCTGATTGTTTTTAATCATAATATTGTACTTTTTAATTGTTTGGAACCAGGCGACAACAAATTAAATAATTTTTCCGGATTTTCCAAGCAATGTACCAAGCATTAGTACGTATAATTCAATTTACACGTACTTGGACATATATTTTCCATGATGAGTACAATTTAATATTATTATGTATAAATCCTGTGTAACGAAGTGATTCGTCACAAGCAGCTAAATGTGATCTAATTTGATGAAATCAGACCTTTTTGTCCGTAAACCGCGAATAACTCACGCATAGAGCAACGCACGCGCGTAAAAACTTTTATCCTACGGTTAAACACCGCGAGCCACCGTATTTTGTTAATTGGAGCAAGATTCGTGTACCCGTGATCCCGATTCCATTTTGTACCATTGCTCCATATCAACTAGACAAGATCAATTAATAAAACGCTATATAAACCGACGATTTTGGCGACAAAATCATCATTTGTTCCGTGAGTTCTTCCGTGAACAATAACCACCAGAGAGAGCTATCCTCTGATCTTCTAAATCTACCGTACCGTTCCGCAAATCAGCACCAGGTGAGCAAGTAATTCCGTTTACCCGCTAGTAACTCCGTGAGCTTCTCCGAGAGTTCTTTCAATCAGAGTGAGTTATCCTCTGATCCGCTTGCTACCGTACCGTCACCGTAGACTATACCGGGTGCTCAGTTAAACGAGGTTGTCGCTGACTGCTTCCGTGGCTTCTTGGTGGAGCGAATTCTTGTGGCACTGCGAGTTTCACGACGCTGTAGGAGTACCGTTGCTGAGAGTTCTCTCGTAACGTAACAAATACAGTCGGCGATGAGTTTTCCTCGGCCACGAGGTGCGCGACACGGAGAAGTCATCCGTGAAACGAATTGTAGACCGCGAGTTTTCCGGTTACCTACACCAATCCGGACGTCCCACTCTATCGAAGCGTTGCCGAACCTAGCTTGTGAGTTCTCCATAGCTATTTACGGCCACGACGCCCGTAGGTTGGGACCCCCACGTCACCGACGCCACGACGCTAGGCGTCGATCTTCCAAGAACCTGACCGGGTTATTCTCCGTTAACCGTCCGTCAATTTCCGACACCCCGCGCACCGGCCTGACGACGCCGCGACGCAAGGCGTCGTTTTTATCAAACCAGGCCAAATCATTCTCCGTCATCCGTCCGTCGAATACGAGCACCGCAGACACCGCTCCGACGTCACCGACGCCGCGACGCCCGGCGTCGATTTTGCGATACCTACCCCAAACCGTTCTCCGTCATCTACCCGTCAATTCCAAGTACCCCGCGCACCACCCCGATGTCACCGACGCCGCGACGCCCAACATCAAGTTGTCAAAACGCTACCGCACCGTTCTCCGTCGTCTGTATGTCCACTACGAACCTCTACATCAGCCTTGCAACCTAATTAGCGTCGCGACGCCAGGTGTCGTTTTGCCGAAAATTCCCGATTTAAGATCCTACCGTCCTACCTCTCCATCCCACGTGCTATTACGATTTGTAACAACACTCTGTCCATCTATTTCAACAACATTAATAAATTCATTCGTTGATTTCATCTCTACTGTTATTATTAATCATCAGCCCTGCCCCCTTCACCAGTTATCCGACCGTTGGTGCCCGAGCACCGATACGCCAGCGTTCTACGACATACCACCAAAAGTACGTCGCACCTGATATATCACTTTCGCAAACAAATTAACGTTTAAAATCACATGAAAACAACATTGTATAAAAGCACTTGTCCCATGTAAACCAGGAATGTGACATCACGACAGGCAACTGCACACTCGACGTTCTTTTTTTTGCGTTTTTTGAAACTAGTTTTTAAAATATGAATATTTACCCCTCTAGGATAGCAAATTAATTTTTAACTATTTTCCTATAGATACAGGGAGTATAAAGTATAAAATATTGATATAAGCAAGTTCCCGCAATTAATTTCATCCATTAGAAGAAATAAAAAAAGGTGGCTAATAACCTAAAAAGTACAGCAGAAGTAGATCAATTCTTTTTAAAAAATGCACAAGACAAGGAATTTTTAATTGTCAAAGTAATTAATTTTAACAAACACGTTTCTGATGTGCCCAGCACATAACCTCCCGCCCAATACTACTCTTAAACGGTAGAAAATAGTATTTAATGATACAATACAGAAACATACCTTCTTATTTGTTTATTTTCCATTTATATTTGAGAATTTTATTTTTCTTTCGTATATTTATTTAATGTTTTGACATATATTTTACTAACAAAACACCCAAGGAAGATACTAGAGGAAGCTTCACTTATACGTGAGAGAGACAGAACCTTCAGATTAACGCCATCCAGGTCGCTACGCGGCGCTGATGCTAATGCGCGGTAAGCGCGCCTACTTTAAATTTTTAAATGTTTTCACATTCTTTAAAGTGATTAGAAAATAAAACACGGAATTGTAAATAACAAAATATATTGTATAAAATAATACTTAAAATACATGTATACAGGTACATATGCGGTAGATTCAAGTAGTTTTTTGAAAATCTCTTCTCTTGTGACAATTCAAATATTTTTTCTATTTCTTTCAAATTTTTATTTTCCGCAATTAATAGAGTATCCAACTAATTTGTTATCTTGTTGAACGCTTTACGAAGAGTTGTACGACGCCTTTTTAACGTATCCATAATCGAAAAATTCAAAATGTCAAAGTTTATTCCGCCGAAATACACTGGCCACGCGAACAGCCTTTTTCACCATAAAAAAATCCATTCACCTCCGCACAACGCAAAACACTCCTGTCACGTTCCCCAAATGTTTCTGGAATGGAGGTAAATTAGAACACTACCCGTACACAAATAACCTCAAAAGATTCTTTTTACAAAAATTAAAACTTGAAAATTATATCTTTTGACAACTTTTTATTACATACTGTTTTTTTTTTTTACATAGCTCACCATTATTATTTTTCAAAAACAGCTAACTGTGTACGCTCAAAACCACAAGTATAACTTCAAAATATAACTTTTTATAATTTTATTAATGTTCAATTAATTAATTGTGGTCAACTAATTTCTTTTACACATATATTTACTTTATTATATATGCTATAGATATTTAAATAGAAATGAAAATAATTTATAATTGCATTCATCACAGTAACATTGGTCTTTCTTTGTATGTACTACATTTATGAAATTTGGTTGGTGTTCTTAAATTGTCCAGAGATATAAGTTACACCATCCAGATCGCTACGCGGCGCTGCAGTCACGAACCAAGGTCATGACGCAAGTGGAACTTCCTCTAATATCTTCCTTGAAAACACCTTCACAAGCACAATGACATGTGTCACATTTCGTAAAAAATTGAAAATATTTAAATGTTTTCATGGTGTACTAGGAATGCATGATTTGTAAAATCCAATTTCTTTATATTTTATTATCTTTAAATCTAAAGAAAATTAATAAAATTAGTGTAATCAAAACACATGTAAAATTAAATATTCTTCAACTTTCAAAATAACATAAATTGTTGAAAAAGGTAATTTAACCGTGTTTTTCACGAAAAACTGTTAAGGGCTCCAAGTAAACTGCTACTTCCGGTTGACCAATTTTATCCAAAATCTAATCAGCTCTTCATTTAAATATAAGAAGCAAAAATTCACAAAATTGTATTTTTTGGTATTATAGTATTTGAGTTATGCGAGACGAAATTACCACAGACTACACACACACACACACACACGCGCGCGCGCGCACACACACACACACACACACACACACACAGACACACACACACACACACACACACACACACACACACACACACACGCACGCACGCACGCACGCACACACATACATATATACAGACATCATCGCGAAAATAGTAAAATCGTATTGTAGGGACCCTAAAACGTGCTTATTCATTGAAAACTCACTACCCAATTTTTAGACCAAAAACAATACCTCCCTTACCTAGAGGTAGACGGGAGGTATAAATGCACAAGACAAGGAATTTTTAATTGTCAAAGTAATTAATTTTAACAAACACGTTTAAATAAACCCAGTAGGTATCAATCAGTTAATAATAAATGTAATTTATATAATAGTTATTTACTTTACAAGTGGGAAAAGTAAGGAATTACCCACGAGAGAAATCTTAGCACAGGAAGCCGAAGGATGAGTGTGATAATTTTATAGAGTAAGTAATTCTACTTTGCCCACATGTGAAGTATAACGTTTGATCCAATACCTCTTTATAAATGAAAATTTATTGAAGAAATATTATTTGACAGTGATATATGCTTTAAATTTTTAAATTAAAATGTCAATCGAAGTAGTTACCAAGGTGTTGTTTGTTTTTATTATTGTTATAAATAGAAAAATACTCACTAGTGACTTTCCTCAAAATTATACCCACTAGTGTGTAATCTATTACTTTTCTTGTTTAAAATCGCCATAGTTATAGAGCATTAATTGAGAGGTGTTAGATAAAATAATTTTAAATATTTTACTTGTTGCTGTGGTTACTTGTTTACTTGTCAATTTAATCCCTTGGAGTTAATAGTGACACTTCAGTCCACGAGAAGGAAGAATAAATTAGAGCATTTAAACCCGGAAGTGCAAAAAATGCATTTTATAAATATTTGTTTCTAAAACACTACTTACGCCAAAGAAGTAGAAAAAAGATATTAGCTCATACTTATGATAAATTGTACTATCACTAGTGAATAATATCAGGTCCGTGAAGTATAGGCACAAATTCTGAAATTTTTTTTATAATTAGCACCCAATTAACGCCTATTTGCGCCATAAAAATTATTAACCTAACTTAAATTGTTCAAAAATTATAAACATTTAAACACATTTGGTGCCAACTTCACGCCAGCACCACAAGTACTTAGAATCGCTAATTTTTTTGCCACTAATTTACACCAAATTAGCGCCTATTTGCACCCAAATTAGGTTTTTCTTTATATTGCACCAAAAAATGTTATTAACAAATATTTATTATTTTGCCCGCACCATACAAAATGAAATTTTCTCCTTGAATTTGCGACCGAAAAAACAGTGAAATATGTTGAATTCAACATAATTATTTGTTTTTAATAACTCAGAATATTGAAAAAATATTTTTTCTTTAGAACGCAAATTCAAGGCCGTTCTATGTAAGAAAAAAGTTAATATTTCATGATTTGCGCCCTTATGGAGACTTTAAAAAAATAATCGCATGTTGTCAATCTGACAAATTATAGAAATAGAGAAATTTATTGTTATTTTCTGCAAAAAAATTTGAATAAAAATATATTGGGCGCTAAATTTTCATAAAGAAATTTTCGTTTTGAAACAATTTGGTGTTGGCAGAAAAATAAATAACTTTTTTGGGCGCTAATTAGCGGCAAAATTTTTTTCGATTCCAAGTACTTTTAGTTCTGGTGCTAAGTTGGCACCAAATGTGTTAAAATGTTTATAACTTTTGAACAATTAAAGTTAGGATAATAATTTTTTTGGGCGCAAATAGGCGTGAATTTGGCGCCAATTATTTAAAAAAAATAAGAATTTGCGCCCCTACTTTTAGTACCAACTTCACGGACCTAATAATTACTTATTTGTTTGATGTTAAAAAAAGTGTCAAATACAGCCGGTCGTAAAATAAGAAACTTTATTATGACGAACTTATAAATATATTTATTATTTGATCTCTGGAAGCTAAGAATAATTAAACACGTTTTAGCTAATATAATTTCTATTGGGTTGGCGAAGAAATTTGCTCCTTTTTGGCTTCTAATTCATATTTCACTTCAGCAGAACAGAACAGATTTTTTCATAGATGTAAAAAAGTAATTCAGGAATAAGGAGAATTTCACGGAAATAAATATCTTGAGGTTCTCTACAACAATATACAGAAATGAGTTGATTTTGATTGTAATTGCAAATCCGGAATTAGAAATTAACTTGACACAGAATATTATCTTTTATTTTATTTATTTCAAATATAAAATTAGGTAGCAACAAAATTTTCAAATGCAAGATGTTAGTAATAATATATGGAATAAGAAATGTTACATAATATTACGACAATAAATCTATACTATCTATCAAACATATATCATATGTAATTATTAGACTTTCATATAAATAAGAAACCAGATTTTTTTTTACATTTTTTTTTACTTTTTTGTAAATATGCAAAATATAAGTGGGAAAATTAAAATATTCTTGGGAAACACAATTTAAAGTTTTTCTAATGCAAATTTACCGTAAACTAATTTAAAGTATATCACTTATTTTTTTCATATAAATTGCAAATTTTCCGAAAATATTGAGTGTTCCAACATTACTAGAATATTTATTATGTATAATGTAAATTTGGTCCATATTTCTTTTTTTATAACGTAGCAAAATTGGAAAAGGTAAAAAAGGTTTGCCGGGTTTTTGTTTACCTTCTATTGATTCACCGTTAAATATGCAAAATTTCCTGGGAAAACGATGTCCAAGAAAAGCAAGAGACTTTGACTTGCCTTTATAATGCCGGCTTTATTCCGCATCATATTAAAATTCCAAAAACTTGTGCTTGTGAGCTTCTTTATAAGTATAGCCAATATACAAATATGTTTAGATGAACACATTTATCATTTTGTTTTTCTGTTCATGAAATTCCAAAACGCAATAAAAATTATGTAAATCGAAATTTTCAATTGTCGTCCTGTATTCATTGTAAAATATGATGATTCTGCTTAATATTAGCGATCCAGTAATTATTTACTAACTTATACCCGGTATGAGTTGCAATGTCACTCAAAGAAAGAAATTTTCTTAAATACCTTGTATTTGATACCAAACAATTGGCGAAACAAGCTCATCACTTTGTTCCTCGCTTTCATGTTGGGAAAGAAAGCTCGTCACTTCTTTCCTCGCTTCCTTTTTATACACGTAACTAATATGTATTCTGAATATGAGCCAAATCGAACATATATACAATTTTTCGTAATACCTCGACTCCGGTACCACTTAGCGGGTCCATTTTTTTTTGCGAGAATTTTTTTTTTCTCATAACTAATTTGAATTCTGAATATGAACCAATCAGATAATAAATATTTTTTTTAGAAATATGTCCACCTCAGAGCCGAAACTAATTCAGAAACCTTCGCGGGTTTGTTCACAACAACTCACCAAAGTTTCATCGCAATCGGATGAATGATATAGGACCGCATGCGGGACACATATACAAAGATACTTTGAATTCCTATCTTATACATATAACTGATGAATTTATATAAATGCTGATACATGTATTTCATTATTTTTATTAATCAGTCTAAGTACAAAATTACAAGTTAAAATACAATGTTTTTCACCCAACCCATACAAACTTTCAACCCCTATTTTACTTTCAAAGGTTGAATTTCCCAAAATCTTTTCTTATTCTAGACCATAAAAGAAACATACTGTCCAATTTTCGTAGTTCTAGCTTCGATAGTTCCGGCTCTGCATTGATTAGTCAGTCACACGAAAAAGGCCTTCCTATTTAAAATATTAGTATAATAATTATATAGATTTTCTGCCGTGGATAAATAGATCATATATTTTAATCCTGTTTAAATTTGTACATACTCATCATATCATCGTAAAGAAAATTAACATACTTTTCTACAAATTTCAAAAAACAATGTACTCCACTGACAAGATTCATTCAAGCAGCAATTTCACTTTTCTCGTAGAAGATGTTTTATTTTTGTTAGTAAGAAATTATACATATTTACATCTACAGAATTATTGTTTAGTTATAGTCCAAGAGCGGGCTGCAAAAAACCTGTCCGATCGAGTAACAGAATAAAATGTTTTTAAACTGTTAGTACTCACAGCGATCATAACAAAAAATCACTGTGTGGGCAGAAGTTGTTACAAAGATTTATATGGGTGTAGAATTGGAATGTGGAACATTAGGATTTCAATGCAATTTTTTTGATATGGCTGTAAATTTTTACCTATTCACTTTACAGCAAAAGTGTCAATACAAAAGTTGTTCAGAATTTAAAAATGCATGCAATAAGATCCATTGGGTTACCTAAATATTAGTATTTCGCGATATATCAATCAAATTAAAATCAATATTTATTAGGAAAATTGTAACACAGTCATGGAAAATCAAACAAAAACTAAAATAATTGACATTTCGGAAATAGATTTAGATTTATTTATTACATTGTTGCATTATTTCCTGTTGAAATTTCGTAGAAGATTGCAATGATATACTGGCGTATTTTAGAGTTCACATTATTCCATGTATTTCTGTTAAAAATATAAATAAATCTTAACCTGATATGGAAATGTCAAATATTTTTCGTGTTTGTCTAATTCTCCATGGCCGTGTTACAAATTTTTTCTAATTAATATTAATTTTAATTTAATTGATATATCGTAAAATACTAATATTTAGGTAACTAAATGGGCCTTATTGCGTACATTTTTAAATTCTGAACAACTCTTTTATTTCCACCTTTGCTGTAAAGTGAATAGGTAAAAATTTACAGCAATATCAAAAAAATTCATTGAAATCCCTATGTTCCATATTTCAGTTCTACACCCATATAAGGGTACGATCCTCTTGACGTCCACAATGCTTGCAACGCTCGCAAATCCGTTCCACTTAAAGCTGCGGTCGCTATTTTTGCGCCCCAATACGTCATTGATGACGTCACTAACAACGACCGCTCAGCGACCGCCACGCTCATCCCAAACAGGTGGGTCTGTGCGGTTGTTAGCATTTTTGCGCGCCAATGTTTAAATCTTTTATATATTTTCATTGAAAAATGTACACTGCGTATGGAAAAATACCATTTTATAAATTAAAAAATTCTGATATATTATAAAAATTATTCTGCAAAAGGAGTAACTTATAAAAACGTTAATATTTTAAGCTGATTTAATAGTCAAAGGGAGCTTATTTTATAAAACGACGAAATTTTTCAGGTGAATATTTAACAATATTTAGTTATAAATATAAAACTCATGTTTATGCCTTGTGTTATGAACTATGATCATATTTATCCATAACTAAAGAGAAGGAAGTTTTGTTTTTGAATACGAAGTTTGAAAGATATAACTGTCCGTTTATGTTAAATTTTTATTTTTTTTAAGTCTCTGCAAGGTGCGTTGTATTTAGCTTCTGCCATCTTGTGAAATATTGAACATTTCTCTTTTGGTATATAAAAACATTATGACTAGCATAGGAAGAACAGCCGCAAAGTACCAACAATCAGGCTTATTCACGTGTACATTGTTATGAAATTTGTCTTGTTACATTACAAGAAATTGTTATTTTAAAGATAATTGTTCAGATTCATATTCACGTCACAGTATAAGAGCTTGAAGCTCTTATACTGTGTTCACGTGTCAACAAAATCTTGTTGACTCAACAATTATTGTTAGAAATATGGCAAGAGCTGCGCGGCACTTGCCTGGACGTTAACAAGATTGTTATGCTAGGTTAAAATGGCGAACGGCTTTGTGCTTCTAGTGGATGCTCTTGCAAATCACACAAAAATCTATGAAAATAGTACATTAATAAGTTAATAAATAATAATAAATGAAAAGTACCTGTTTTGATTAATTATGGTCTGTAGAGAATTTGGTTATTACATACTTTTGAAAGTGTTCTAGACAAGAATTAATTCGAGTCAGCTTTGAAATGTCAGTGATCAATGATCTCTTATCCAGAAAACATAATTGGGTAGTTTTAAGAAAATAGTGACAGACAAAGATTGATTTATTTGATTAAATAACTATATTAAAGAATTTTACAACGTTTTGATGGTATTTCCTATCAATTAAAGGTTATATAAATCACAATTCAAGCAACCGTAAGAAAGTATTAAATATATTTATTTATAGGTTATAACAACTCTTTCATTTTAATTCCCATGTCCGAAAACTCAATAACCACATAAGAGAAGGTTATATATTTAATAAATTGTGATAATTATTAAAACTACATTCCTCTGTTTTGTAATTTATTTTTTTCCAAAAATTAAACGTTCATTTTGTATTGATTCGTTGATATTTTTGGAGCTTGTTTGTTTCTTTTTAATAATTTATAATAAGTTTTGAGAAATGGACAAGCACATGAAGTGTAATTTCAACAACTGTCACAAGTCACAACTAAGAACACGTGTTTATGTACAGAGCATGCTTGCCACCAGTTGAAATTTAATGTAGCAATTGTAACCTTTAATTACTAGCTTATAATTATATTTTTACGTTACTTTTATCTTATATACATATTCAGTACACAAATTCATAATAATTATACCCATAAATTTATTATTTTATACTGAAATTGTTATTAGTTCATTTCTGTCATGTTGGGAACACTTCGACTTTTAAAAATGACAAGCGTCTTGTAGATAACTTCATGCAATATGATAACAAGAATCTTTACGTAACAATTTTGGTTACAGTTCAATAAAAATTTGACAGCTGAATACAAAATACGAAAAAGATTGTTATTGAATATTGTTACTTAACAATTTCTTGTTTAGTAACATTTGACACGTGAATAAGCCTGAATAACAGAAGCAGCCATCTTTTATTCACAGCGCTCACAAGTCCGTTCCACTTATGTCTCCGCCCGCGACGTTTTCAAACAAGTGGAACGGGAAAATACGTGTTCGTGGTCGCGAGCATTGTGGACGCCAAGTGGAACGTACCCTAAATCTTTGTAACAACATCTGCCCAGGCACACAGTGACTTTTGTTATGATCGTTGTGACGCTGTGAGTACTAACAGTTTTATTCTATTACTCGATCGGCCAGGTTTTTTTGGAGTCCGCTCTACTATAATTTAAAAAATTTGATGATATCTGAAAGTTCTCTTTATATTCAAATATAATATACCATTAAGCTATTTCCCGATGTATAGGTGCGGTACTCTACTTAAGGTCGTTTTCAGAACATGATATATTTTTAGTACATGAAATACAAGCTATAATCTCGGTAAAGTTTTAGTAGAGGGAGAACCACGGGAGTGAATATTATGCACGGACAACAAACATTGAACATGGATTATTTATTTGAAACTTTTCATTATATTATTTCATTTTAATCTTTGTGTCATACGCCCTGTTGTAGATAACCCTTTTATCTTATATGTAGTTCTTTGAATGGGGCTACTAGATAAGTAGGATATGCGCCTCTCTAATTAGTTTCCTCCAACCTTTGTGCTTTGCTGATCGGTTATAATTATTTATCCTTTCTTCTTTGAGACTTTTCCAACATCATCATTCCGCTTCGTTCTTGGCCTGCATGTTGGTCTAGTTAATAATTGTCTATACTTAAAATTATTTTGGGCAGTCTATCATCCTCCATTCTTATAGTAGAATACCAGAGAACAATAATTTTCACTTTAGTGGGGGAATCGGTGTTACAAGCTGAAATTTTCACACATGAAAGTTAATGACCTAACAAACCAAAATTTCGAATTTGTTAAACTTTAAGCCTGGCATAAGGGCACTAGAATCAAAATTCGAGTTATACATATAACTGTAACGAGAAGAAAATTCTGAATTTGATCAAATTAAAAAACGGCTATTTTTCGTGGCCGGTTTATTTTTAATTATTTTTTTAAATATACGCAATACATTGTGGCGTACGTGTTGAAAAAACTTTGAATCGAATTTACTCCAAAAGAATGACGGAAAAATTATGCTAAATTTGTACTATTAGTGTAAAAGCTGTTTTTTTTTTTTGAAATTTTATAGCAAGTGAGGTAAGTGTAAATATTAATAAAAAATCGAATAATGACAAAAGTAATTTATTTTCAAATATGAATCTTCATATAAATAAAATACTATTATTTATGATTACTTTTACTAATAATTTGTTGCCAGAAAGTGGTAATAAAATTATATAATTTACACATATATCGTATATTTTTAAATCTTAATTAATACATGTATTAAAATTACAATAAGCCCCAATTATTTATTTTTTTTTAATAATTGTTTCGTCTGCAAGAGAGCGCAGTGGCGCTGAACTATGGGATAGAAAGAGATGGTGTAGTGGGAATATATAGCGGGAGATATCACTGGATAAGTGGGGACAGCATAGCGCTGAGCGCTGGACGGAATGCATGAAAACGTGTTATTTTATAATTCATTAAATAATGCGAATATCATAACTCCAAAAATTATAAAAAATATACCATTGCATCCCTAAAAGATGAAAGAAAATTTTATAAAGAATATAATTTTCTGATTTACGCCTTAGATATTGAGATAATTTAGTGTAAACATAAAAATTTGTTAATAGACCGGCCACGACAGATAGCCGTTTTTTAATTTGCTCAAATTCAGAATTTTATTCTCGTTACAGTTATATGTATAACTCGAATTTTGATTCCAGTGCCTTTATGCCAGGCTTAGTTTAACAAATTCGAAATTTTGGTTTGTTAGGTCATTAACTTTCATGTATGAAAATTTCAGTTTGTAACACCGATTCCCCACAAAACCCATTTTTTGACGCTTTTCGTAACGCTGAGCACTCTACTATTGAAATTGAAATTGATTTATTTAATAGCAAATGCTAACAAAATACAAAAAATATATAATATAAAACAATAAACAATTAAGGATAATACAAATAATACACTATAAAACAATACATTATACGTAATACGTAAGAAATACAAAATAAATCCGTAGTATACTACATGTATAATTTTAATTTAGTCTTAAACTCTCTTACGGTTTTCGAACAAATGATTTCAGCTGGTAAATTATTATACATCTGTAATCCTTTATTAAAAATTGACAAACTTGTTTTTGTCTTTTTATCTCTTTGAATAAAGAGATTATTAATATGCCTCGTAGTATAATTGTGTGAATCACCAACAAATTTTATATTACTTGACAAATAGCAAGGAAGTCTATTAGTAATAATTTTATATATAAAAGTTAAAACATTAAATTCTACAAACCTTTTAATTTCAAACCAACCAAGAATATCCAGCATATTTCTAATACTGGTATATTTACCACATTTTAATATAACGCGCATAGCGCGATTCTGTAATTTTTGTAATTTGTCAATTTCATTATTGTTACACATGAATAATATAGTTGAGCAATAGGTAAAATGTGGCAATATAATCGTATTATAAATTGTAATAGTACTCCAAACAAACAAATTTTGTGATACACGAGACAAGTAACTAATTTTCTTTGCAATTTTTTTACATAGATATTGTACATGCTTATCAAATATAAGTCGGTTATCAATAATGATACCTAGATATTTAATCTCTAAAACAATTTCTAATTCCGTGGAATTAATTTTTATTTTACTATTACTATTATCATCACTTAATCGCTAAGAACATAACTTTAGTTTTCGATGTATTTAGCTTTAATTTGTTATTATTCATCCACATTATTACACGGTCTAAATCTCCATTGAATAAATTTATCAGAGTGTTCTTATCATCACCTTCGAGATAAAGAAGGGTATCATCCGCAAACAGGTGTATTTTACATTTAGTCAAAATATTGGGCAGATCATTTATATATAAAATAAACAACAAGGGGCCCAATACACTTTCTTGCGGCACTCCCATATTAACAGAAATTGGATCATTTTTACAGATTGAGATCTTCTTGTTAAGTAGCTTGCAAACCACTGTAACGCTGTACTTGTAATTCCATATACATTCAATTTCTCTAATAAAATTTGCCTGTCTAATGTTTCAAAAGCTCTTTTAAGGTCGAGAAATACAGCACAAACAATTTTATCATTGTCGAGCATTAATTTCCAATCATTTAATACACAATGTAGTGCTGATTCGCAAGAATGATTTTTACGAAATCCTGATTGTGTCTGTACAATAATATTATTATCATTTAAATATTGAATTAATTGCTTATATACAACTATCTCTAGTAATTTTTCACAAGTAGGTAGCATATTAATAGGTCTAAATTCTTCAATATTATGTGTGCCTTTAATTTTAGGTATTGGATTTATCAGTGATAGTTTAAGTTTATCAGGGACGATACCCGAGGACAATGATTTATTTATGTACTCAAGAAGTGGATAGCCTATTACATGAAAGTACTCTTTAAAAAATTTCATATTCAAACCATCAGCACTACATTTATTTTGTTGAGAAAAAATTATATCTTTTAATTCGATTATTGAAATACTATTAAATGTTTGCAGGGTTGAGTCTTTAGCATTTTTCAAAGAGTTATATAAATTATAATTAGAGCCAATCGGAATAGAATTCGTAACATCTATAATACTATTTACAAAATATCTGTTGAATACATCGACAATATCATAAGTATTTGTGTAATTAACATTTTCATAACAAACAGTTTTAATTTTTTCATCAGTATTAAGTGAAGTAAATTTTTTTAATGTTTTCCACATAAGTCTTGGATTGTTTTTACATTTATCAATATTATTACTGTAATACAATTGTTTTTCTTCTTTTATAACTTTACTAACATAATTTCTTTTAGTTTTGTAAACTTTCCAGTCATTTGTCTCATTTTTTAACAAAAATTTCTTATAAGCTAGGTCTCTATTGTTAATCGCAGTTTTAATTCTACTGTTGAACCATATTTTATTATTTTTGTTGAGTTTAGATATTTTTAGTGTACATTGATTTATACAATTGAGAATATTATTATACATGTTTGTAAAATAATCATTAACATTTACTAAATTATATTTCCAGTCACATGCTATGAGATTTTCAACTAAACTAGTACGATCTAATTTATTTATAATTGTATACTCATTTTTGTTGAACAAATCTAACTGTTTTAAGCAAATTGAAATTATGCTGTGATCAGTAATTTTCGGTGTATCTTGAACTTCACATTGTATACTAAAATCATTTGAAATGACATAATCAATTAAAGTTTTAGATGTATTTGTAACACGAGTTGGTTTATTAATTAACTGTTTATATCCACTTGATTCAATAATATTTTAAATTTTATTTGCGTAGTAATTGACACTATCTAACCAGTTTATATTGAAATCTCCAGTAATTAAAATTGTCTCATCAGATGTTTCATTGTCAACGAACCAGTTTTCTATGAAATGTATGAAAGCCGCAACACTACTATTAGGTGAACGATACACTGAAGCAAGCATGTAACGAGTATTATTAAACTGAAATTTAATCGCTAATAACCACCAACAATTGTGTTCATGTATTTTATATTGAATTTTGAAATGCAAATCAAGTCTTGCAAATATTATCACCCCGCCTGTATGTCTTGATGTAGAATCACATCGAATTATTTTATAGTTCGGTACTAGTAATTCAGCGTCTTCTATGTCTGCAGTTGTTCTAGCTTCTGTTAGGCAAATAATAAGCGGTTTTTCGTTTTCTATAAATAATTGAATTTCTGTTTTATTCGCTAAATAACTTTGTGAATTTAGTGAAAATATTTTAGATGATCGGGGCTTTGCTGTAATTGCTACGCATATTTTACTTTACTTTTTTGTCTTTCAATCAATTTCAGTAAAACTTGACACGTTCTATCCATAGCACTGTGATCTGTTGGGAGATTTAATTTCAGATTTTTATTAACTTTAACACAGTTAACACACTGTTCGATTGATGATTTACAATCAGTGAATTTATGGTTATCACCACACTTACTGCATGATATCTGGTTTTTACATTCATTATATTTATGGCCATAGCCTAAAAATTTGAAGCAAAGAATAATATTAAATTCTTCATATACATTGCAGCTTTTCCATCCAATATTTAATATTCCATCTTCCATTACTCTAGCAAATGTATCTACGTCCAATTCCGCTATAACGTTAAATCTGTTGTTTCTTTCCCATTTATGTTTTATAACAATTTTCGATTCCTCTGTAACTGTATCATTTTGCTTCTTTAAATTTGTAATTATTTCATCAGGTGTAAAATTTTCAGTTAATCCAACAATTTTTATAAGAGGGTTCCGTAAATTAGCTACGCTGACTTCATATTTTGCACCAAGTTTTTTTGAAACCTCATTTTCTAATATTTTAACATCATTTTGTTTCTGACACTTAACAATAATACCCCCATTCTTGACATTTTGAACTGACTTGACTCCAACTGAGAATTCAGATGGTTTGATGCTTTTTTGTACGTCTTTTCTAGTTTGCTCATTTTTTTGATCCTCTTTTGGTTTTATAACTACTACGGGATTATTTTTGTTTACCACATCCACATACGACATTTTCTGCATGACATTTTTTGGTGATTTTTCGGAATACAAGTTTTCTACCACTTCACGTAACGATTTCAATTCCTCTGCATATTTACTAACAGCTTCATCTATAATTTTTTTAATGTCTGCAGCAATTGGAGAAAAATTTTCGATTCCACGGCAACTTTCACAAAACCATTTGAAACCTTTATACGAATTTATTGCTGCATAATCCTTTTCTTTTATTTTTTGACATTTAAGATGATACCAATGCCTGCACGGTCCTTCACATCCTATAGCCTTCTCACCATTAAATTCTTGTTTACATTTAGTACAAAATTTTTCATCATCTTCTGAACTGTCCACCATAGTTAAAAATGTAGTGTAATAGTCACTTTACACTCACCACACAGAAGGTTACTGGGTTGCCGCATACAAGGTGCTAAACTAGTTGACCGGGCGCGCTGAGCGCAGTAAGTACTTAAGTCGTTGGTACCTGTTTAATTAGTTTTTACTTAAACGAAATTGATATTTTCTCAAATAAAACATTTGATATCACTCAAAGTACACTTAAAGCAAATCACCAATCACTAAAATAACTTACGAAAGATGCACAGATATTAAAAATTACTTTTGAGATATTTCTCGATATTTTTCGAAAAGTTTTTACCACCAAAAAAACAAGATTTTTAAGCAAGACTTTAAACATAACCACTCTTCCTAAAGTTTACTACTACTGTATGTATTACTAGGTTGCCTAGCCACCTCTCGTATACCTCTGGAGTTTTATGACTGCTGTTATATCCGCTTCTCCGTATAGCTCTTTCAACTCATTTTATTTGATTCCTCGGAGATATATAGAGCTTTTTTCGATATATCACATTACGTTAATTTAGTTTTGATTGAATGTTTCAGCCCCATATACTATGTGTACCATTCATTCTCTAATTATAATTTTGTAGATTTTTACCTCCCGCCTCATCCTGTAAGGCAGATATAGGAATCATGCTAAAAATTGGGTAGTGAGTTTTCAGTGGATGAGCACCTTTTAGGGTCACTAGAATACAATTATAATAGTTTGGGATGATGTCTGTGTGAGTGTGTCTGTCTGTCTATCTGTCAGTCTGTCAGTCTGTATGGATCTCTGGAGTTATGGTTTCTCAAAAACTACTAAACTGAAAATTGTGATATTATGTATATATCAATTGCATCCCCTTTGGAAGAGATGATTAGTTTTTGGTGATAATCCAATAACCGGAAGTGGTAGTTTACTTGAAGCCCTATCAAGTTATTTTAAAATATCTCATTAAATTATGGTTTAATGAAAAAATTTTTTATTAGTATAATGTTTCAAATATTATTAACCACAATTATTGTTTGAAACATTCTCCTCTTATTGTCACCGTTTAAGAATTACAACACGTTAAATAAAAATTATATTTCGATATTTTCGTTTAAATCTGCTAACCTGTGTTTTTAAAAAAAAACAAACAGTTGAAAAATGTAAATTTTTGACATGTGTCATAATTTTTTGAAGGGATGAGCGTTTCTTGATTAAGGTGGTCTGTGTTATAGCATTGTTCGATAAGAAATCTATGGCGGGAGGTATTGTTGTGCCCACAACAGATTTTTATTTACCTGGATATGCTTAAGTTTGAAAGGATATGTGTACACCAAATTAGGTATACATTATTTTGTAGAAATATTCTTCTGGATATCAGTATTTCTATTGAAACATGTTTCAAAATATATAAAACTTTACTACTTCAATGTAATTTAGTATTTTAAACATGTTCCCTAGATTCATTGGTCTACGGGCTAATTGTATCCTCATTTATTATAAGGCCCATGCGTTTAACTGCTCCTTTTAATTTAATAAAGGCTCCTGAGGTATCATTATGATTCCTATTTTCTATAACAAAGTCGTAAACAAAAACCTTTAATTTGCGTAAGTGCGATTGAAGGATTAGGTTTAGTTAATTTCATATTTAAATTATCGAATTTCATGCTTTTATTGAAACCAGCAAGTGAAAGCTTTTGTCTCAATTTTGAGTGAATTTTTAGTCCGGTAAGATATAAAACCTTTTTGTTGTCATTTTTTAAAATAAGTTTTGGTTTACAATATTCATACTCCTACCATAGTGAATATAATGTTACTTTATGAATCTGTCAAAACACAAACAAGATATAGTTTGTCCTAATATTCACCTTATCACAGGGCACCTTCTAGAATATTCTGGCAGAGGTAAGGAAGCGCCAGAAACCTGCAAGACAAAGATCTAAAATGAACAGTTATATTTTATTAGTGTTTATTATACGTATGTAGGTATAGTGTTAAATAGTTTTAATAAAGAAATTAATAAATAAATTTCTTTAATTGTGATTAAATTAAAGTTTCAATTTTCAACCTTGTCGAACCTAGTTGGCCTAATAAACGTTATAATAATGTAAAAACAAATAAATTAATTATGCTTCATCGGCCCTTAACTCTTTAGAAGTACGAATGGCATTTCTCTAATCCAATAATACACTCTCAGTTGGATAGTCAATACGATGGCCACTGGTAGCTATGGAGTACTCTGGCCGATGTCGGAAAGTTGTATTTATGTTCGTAGCCAATTAACTCAAATGCAGGCCAGTAATTCTGTATATTTTTAGTGGTATGAATGTTCGGTGATATTTTATAAATCTAATTAACTATGGGTTCAAGTAATCGATGTGAATGCTTATTACACTAAATCTTATGTTATACATTAATAACCTAATACTGTATAAATACATCATCGGCAATTAATTTAAAACATATTCAAATTAATGGCTCATTTGATTGTTTACGCAATTGCCGTATGTTACTGGCTAACTGAACTGAATACTTAATGATATAAAATTAGTAAAACTGATTTGAAGGTAATTGCGACAAAATACCCGAATAAACTGAGAACGATCTTCCTCCTTCGAAGTATGTTAAGATGAATTGTTCAGTATAACGATAGATGCATTTTACCGTAAAAATATATTTTTTAATTGAACATTGTTTATATTTTTGTAACTAAAAATCAACTGGCAGATTCATGAAAAGAATTAAGGCTAATTCCATTTTTTTCAACCTCTGTAACTTTATTTCTAAATTAATTAAATTAACAAAATGTGTCAAATTTTATGTTAACCTATCGTAACTACAACCTTAGTTAACATAAATATGTTTTGAGGATGGTAACTGAAGTTACGACTAATAATAAAAATAGGATTAGCGCTAATTCTTTTGATGAATCTGCCTGCAAGATATTACAATATTAAATTAATTTCATAAAACTATTACTGATTTGTAGTAAATAATTTCCAATTTTATTGACGATTTTACAACAATTCTATCATTTGTTTGTATTAAAAAAATATGTATATTTAAAATATATAAATAAGCTTGATTAGGTTGCACGCTTTTAACTTTTTTGCAAATTTCAATTTTTATTGAACTGTAAAATTCTAATTAAAAAAAATCATCCTTAAAATGTTAATTTCTACGGAAATTACGTTTTTACGACAAAAATGTTATGCATTCTTAAAATTTAATTTGTTATTATTAAACCTGGATAAATGATAATTTATTTCAAAAAAATTAGGGTCGACCTTAACAAACAGCCAACATTTCAAGTTAATATAGCTAGTCTGTCTCTGCTCTAAGCTGTGAATGCTGCATTGGAAAGTGGTGCTATGACCAGCCCCAATTCAAACATATCCTTAATTCAAAAACATAGAGGAACACTAAACGCAATGATTTAATCTTGTAATGCGGGGCTGTACATTATGCAAACAATATATGAATAAATTAATATATTATAAACATTGATTCACGCAAGAAGAGACGATTAATAAATGTTGAATATTCATAATAACTTATTTCAGTCAATTCTCAACTAATGTGATGACGATTAAGATTTAATTATTAGTAATTTGTTATTGTTTATCCGACATCTGTACTAATTGACACAATATTACTATTTTTTTAAATATAGAGTCTAATATTATTTAATTCTACTAGTTTGAATGTAACTTGAAAAAAAAAAAAAAATCAGAACTTATAACATACAAGAAAATAACTTTCGGTTCAATGTGTCTAGATTTAGGAATCGTTATTCCTCTCATCTATAGGTACTACAAACTTTACAAGTTACGAGGTTCGGTTAGTTCGTACCTCTTCAGATATGCTCCTAATTTCTCTAAAATTCTTATTGGTCACAAAGCAAAAACTGTTTTGTAAAATTTTATTTTGCAAAAACTTATTTGCTAACCTCCTACGTATTGCTTATAAAGAATTAAATAAAAAAAAACATAATTTTCAAACAGTAATCAATGGCGTCCAGCGTTTACTAACTCATAGCTGTTATTTTGAAGTTTACAATATTATATGGTGTTATGTTTTGAATTGAATTAAACTGAGGGAGCAAGGATTTTATAGGAATAGAAATAAAATTGCTGCTTGTGAAATAAACGTGGTGCTCTATTCGATACCTTACTGCGCACTGACTCACACTCTGCAGCGTCACACCGCTTCCTCTTACAATGGCGACATCTTACACTAATCTCATAAACTACACAAAGGCGGCAAATACAGTTTAGAGAATTTTGTACATAGACTGCACGCCTTGATTTCTCATGAAATCAACATATTTAATGACTAATAAAAAACAAGAAAAATATTAACGTAAATGAAAAACGGTTTTTCGTTTTATACCATAACTTAAATGAAATTATTTTGATTTACATTCACAAAGTTATAAATACTATAAATAAGCATACTTTAACTTATATTTAGTAATAATCCTTATAATTAAGTCAATTTTCTTTAAATCTTATTCTGAAACTTCCACAGGTAAAACACAAACACGATTAGTAGCTCGTTTGTATTCACCATTCACGCACTTCACTGTGACCACTCGGACCGTCCCATCTTTGCCGGGGTGTAGCTGCGTCACTCGTCCACATCGCCACTGTGCTGGTGGAAGATTATCCTTAATGAGTACCATCGAATCTATTTTGATGGTTGAAGTTTCTTTCTTCCATTTTTGTCGCTGCTGAAGACTATTTATATAGTCTCTTGACCAATTATTCCAAAAATGTGAATTAAGTTGTTGTAACAGCTGATATCTTGTTAATCTGTTTTGCGTAACGTCTCTTAATTCAGGATCAGGAATGGTTGTAAAAGATCTTCCGATCAGGAAATGTGCAGGGGTTAAGATTTCTAAATCATTTGGATCATTGCTGAGGGGGGTTAGGGGTCTGGAATTAAGAATTGATTCTACTTGTGCCAAAACTGTGTTAAATTCCTCGTATGTGAGAACGACATTGGACAAAACACGTTTCAAATGATATTTTACATTTTTAACACCTGCTTCCCAAAGTCCAGCAAATGTTGGTGAATTGGGTGGAGTAAATTTCCAATCTATTCCGTTGTTTGCTGAATAATTTTGTATTTCATCTGAATTTTGTTTTAGGAATTGACCTAGTTTTAATAACTCATTATTTGCACCCACAAAATTGGTGCCATTATCACTAAATATTTTCTGTGGCTTTCCACGTCTTGCTATGAATCGCTTAAGAGCCAGTAAAAATGTGTCAGTATGTAACGAAGTAACAAGTTCTAAGTGTATGCATTTTGTCGCGAAACAAATGAATAGGCAAATATAGCACTTTATTACTTTAGAACCTCGACCCTGTCTATCCTTAATTAAATAAAAACCAGCGTAATCAACACCAGTTGCGTGAAATGGATACATTGCCATTGTTCTTTCTATAGGTAATTCTCCCATAATTGGAGTTGTAGGTTTGACAGTGAATTTTGCGCATTTAATACAATTTCTAACTACATTTTTTGCCTCGTTCATACCTGATATTGGCCAAAAGGTTTCGCGAGTTATATTTAGAAGTAACTTTGGACTTGCATGTAGACATGTTGTATGAAAGTGTCTAAAAACCAGTGTGGTGAAATGGTTTTGCTTTGGTAATACAGCTGGGTGTTTTTTGTCATAATTAAAACTTGATAGTTTCAATCGACCACCTACTCTTAAAATTTCGTTTGAGTCTAGAAACGGTGTGAGTGATAAAAGTTTGCTCGTGTTGTCTACTATTTTGTTTGTCTGTATTTGTTTAATTTCAGCTTTGAATGCTTGACGTTGTACCAATTTTATTAATGCGTCGAATGCTAATGCTATCTCTGAAACAGTTAGTGGTCCGCTTTGTAATTCTTGGTTATTCTTATTTTTTCGTGAATTGTTAATATATCTTAAACAATATGCGAATACTCGCTTTAATCTGTTTAAGGAAGAGAAATTCTGAATAAAATTTAGTTGGGTTGATTCACTTATTGTTTGATATGATTGAACTGATTTTCGTGCTTCAGGTAAATTTTCCTCATTTAATTTTATTGAGTCATTACTTATTAATGTATCCTTAGATAACCACTGTGGCCCATGCCACCAAATGTTTGATTGAATTAATTTGTCTGGGAGAACACCGCGTGAAATCAAGTCAGCTGGGTTGTCACACGATTGGACATGATACCAGCTGTTGATGTCTGTCAATCTCTGAATTTCTGATATTCTGTTTGCGACATACGTGTTCCACCGTCTTGGATTTGACTTTATCCAACACAAAGTTATCTCTGAATCTGTCCAATAATATTCGCGTTCAATTTTTATGCGTAATATTTGTTTGAATTTGTCTGCGAGCTGAGCTGCAACAATAGCCGCACACAACTCTAACCGTGGTACAGTTGTTTGCTTTAACGGAGCTACTCTTGATTTCGCGGCTAACAATGATACAAAAATATTGTTATGTTCGTCTAATGATCGCAAGTAAATACAACAACCGTATGCTCTTTCTGATGAATCAGCAAAAGCGTGCATTTCTATTTTAACATGATTGTTTATTAGTATTCGTCTAGGAACAGTGATTTTATTTATGACATGTAATTTATTTTTTAAGTTTAACCATTCGGTAAATAAATGCATTGGTATTGACTCATCCCAGCTTAATTTAAGCTGCCACAACTCCTGTATAATAAGTTTTGCTAGAATAATGATTGGACCTAATAATCCCAGTGGATCGTAAAGTTGTGCAGTGATTGCTAGTATTTTGCGCTTTGTTACTTCGGATTGATTTACGTTTGTACTGAATGAATAAGAAAATTGATCGTCTCTTGGGTTCCAAGATACACCTAATGTTTTGCATTCTTTGTCCGGAATATTTAAAACTATTGAAGTTGATGCATCTGTTTCGCATAATTCAGTAGAATTACTTTTAAACTTACGTAATTGAAATCCGCCTGAATTTAATATTGATTTTATGTTATTTTTAATTTCCTTTAATTCTTGTAAGTTATCAGCTCCGGTAATCATATCATCTACATAAAAATCTTCTAAAATGATTCGCGACTCGACTGGATGAATTTCTTTATATTCATTTGCTAATTCTACTAAACAACGGATTGCTAAATACGGCGCGGCTGTCATACCGTACGTGACCGTGTTGAGTTGAAACGTTTTGAGTTTAGAGTCAGGAGTTTCTCTCCAGAGTATTTTTTGATATTTTCGGTGGTCTGGATGTATCCAAACCTGCCGATACATTTTTGCTATGTCTCCCGTTACAACATATTTGTGTAACCTAAATCTTGCGATAATAGAAAATATGTCATCTTGTAGTGTAGGACCTGTGTACTGAACGTCGTTTATTGATAACCCGTTTTTATCTTTACACGAACCGTCAAATACTACACGAAGCTTTGTCGTTTCGCTTGTTTCTTTTATCACACAATGGTGTGGCAAATAAAATGATTGTTGATTGTTACTCGGTTCGATTTCTGTCATATGATTTGATATAATATATTCGTTCATGAATTTGCTATATTCCGTTTTTAAAGTTTCATCATTCTTTAGTCGATTCTCTAGTAAATGAAATCGTTTTTCTGCTACATGAAATGTATCACATAAATTATTTAAGTTTGATTTAAACGGAAGTTTTACAATAAATTTGCCATGCGCATCGCGTTCTGTTGTTGCACTAAAATGATTTTCACAGTACTTTTCTTCGTCTGTAAATAATTTTGAATTTGTATTGAACTCATCAAGTTGCCAAAATCTTTCAATTTTGTCATCTAAATCTTCTACTGTTAAATATGTTCTGTTAATTGTCATTAATTCACTGTCTTGGATATGATTTTCATTTATAAGTTCGCCAGACAAAATCCAGCCTAGTTTTGTTTTTTGTAAAATAACTGAATTTACTTTAATTTGACTGGCACAAATGAGTGACCAAAAGATACCAGAACCTAATAATAAATCTACTGAAGCTGTTTCATTGAAGTCTGGATCAGCTAACTTGATGTTAACCGGTATCTTAATTGCTTGAATTTTAAATGATTGTGATGGAATTTGTGTTGCGATTTGTGGCAGAACTAAACATTTAATTGTTGCCCTAAAATTATTGTAACGAGACATAAAGGTAATTTCTACGCTTTCTGAAATATTGATATGATTTTGCGTGATTCCTATTATGTTTGATTTGATTTTTTTGCGTTTGAGATTTAATTTAGTGCATAAGTCGTTTGAAATAAAGTTAGATTGTGACCCGTTATCTAATAGCATTCTGACATTATGAATTTTGTTTGAATCATCTTTGATATGCACCACTGCTGTTGATAGTAATGTTTGTGTTGGTACATTTAATTTAGTAAAAAATGAACTGCTTTGTGTTACATCTGAATTCTGTGAACTGTCAAGTTTGTTGGTTTGATTTAGTGTATCATTTGCATGTGTTTCAGTATCACCAGCATTCATTGAAAGGTTGGTTGATTTGTTACTAATATGTAAAAGTGTGTTGTGATTTTTATGACAAGTCTTGCATGTGGACTTTGAGGTACAATTGCTTTGAAAGTGGTTGTTACGCAAACAGTTGAGGCACAACTTAAGTTTACGTACTAAACTGTTTCGTGATTGTTCATCTAATTTTAAAAACGCATCGCAATGATAAATTAAATGTTCTTGTGAACAGTTTGGACATAATGGTTTGTAAGTGTGAGTTGATTCGACTGCCGTATATGAACGACTTGTAAATGGATTGGATTTACCTTTGATTTGATTGTGATTTGATTGATCAGATCGTTTTTGCGTGATGATTTCAAGTGTTGCTAATTTGCTCATTAAAAACTCTATAAACTCGTTTACAGAAGGAACAGTGTCATTGTTGCAACTTTTAGCATTTAAGTTTGTCTCCCATTCTTTGATTGTCTGACTATCTAATTTGCTAATTATGATAGGAACCAGAATTGCATTCCACGAATCTACTGGCATTTTCAATGATCTCAAACAATTCAAGTGTGTTTGAAAAGTGTTAATGAGTTCTTTCAATTGAATTGGATTTTCGCGAGATATAGAATGTATGTTTAAAATAGTTTGAACGTGATTGTTTATAATGCGTCGAGTGTTATTGTACCGTTTCTCAAGCGATTCCCATGCTATACTATAATTGTCATCCGTAGTTTCTAATGTTGAAATGAGATCATATGGTTCACCTTTCAATGATGATTTTAGGTATGTTAACTTTTGTACATTCCATAAATCGTCATTGTTGTGAATTAAAGTAGTGAATGAGTCATAAAAACTACGCCACTGTGTAAAAGTGCCATCAAAATTTGGTAGCTTGATTGCAGGTAATTTTATTGCACATTTTGCGCGACTTTGAGATCCTGTGTTTGATTCATTACTTATTTGTGATTGAATATCATTATCTTGATGTGATATTAAAACTTTTGCTTTACCCAAAACTTTGTAATATTCATCGTAAAACTTGTCTCGTTCTTGTCTTTCTGTATTCAATGATTCTTCGTTTTCACATACTAAATACTCAAGTTCGTTTTGAATGTCGTTAAAACTATCATAAACAAGATCAAGTTTTTGTAATCTATCTTTAATATTAGCAACAATATCTGTAGTGATTTCTTGATTTTGTTCAGTGTATTCTAAAATAGTTTTATTTAAACTTGTGACTTGTGCTTTTAAACCGCCTCTACGGATACGAAGCTTTTTTATTTCGTCTTTAGACATATTTATTGTTTGGCACAAATATTATCAAAACTTGTTTTTTTTTAAAGGAAAACGGGATGATAGATAATGGAAAGAGACTTACTTGACGTATTGTTGAGATTGAGTATTTGACAGTTCTTTTTCGCTGGATCGTGGTAGAATTGTATTCGTATTCGTTCGTGAGTTCCCGTCACTTCAAGGTGGCTTGGCAGAACTGCACCCGTTCGGTCAGGCTCGTGAGTTCCCGTCGCTTCTCGGCGGCTTGGCAGAACTGAACCCGTTCGGTCAGGTTCGTGAATTCCCGTCGCTTCTCGGCGGCCTTCAGAATGTGCTTTGTTATTGTTTGATGATTTTTGCTTTGTTTATTCACTTTCACTTTGTTTATTAGTTTTGGATTAACAAATCCGGCTCGAAGGACCAATGTTATGTTTTGAATTGAATTAAACTGAGGGAGCAAGGATTTTATAGGAATAGAAATAAAATTGCTGCTTGTGAAATAAACGTGGTGCTCTATTCGATACCTTACTGCGCACTGACTCACACTCTGCAGCGTCACACCGCTTCCTCTTACAATGGCGACATCTTACACTAATCTCATAAACTACACAAAGGCGGCAAATACAGTTTAGAGAATTTTGTACATATGGTAATATGTTGTGGCTGCAAAAGGGCGTATCGACCACGCACATCATTACAACAACGCGTACCGCGCACTTGACGAGACTCTGGACATGGAAACAGCGCTACTGGTCGCCATGGAGGCCGCGGACCCCCGAGATACATTATTTATCGTCACTGCTGACCTCTCTCACGTCATCACCCTGGGTGGTCATGTCACCCCACGTGGACATCCGGTTTTAGGTGAGATTATTAACGTTTATTGAAATATAGGTATTTATTATTCTCTTATAGTTATCTATAACAGAATGCCGTCAAATGAAAATTATGGACGTTTGGGAAAGAATAACGTGAGATTGAAACAAGGAAATGAATTATTATATATGAGTAGAATGTATTCAAATTTTGTGTAGGTATGGATGTATTGACCGGCAGATTGAAATGTGACATTCCGGAGTTTGCAAGTTAGGTAAACGTATCTGGAGATGTGCGAATGAGTGTATATTGATCGCTCAGAGCGTAGGGTGTGAATGAGGAAGTATGATAAATGTATCTGTAAGCTGCTGGATAATTTTAATAGTAGCCGAGAATAACGAAAGTTGAAAGTATGTGTATTTCAAATTCTTGAGCTGTTAAAATTCCGGTTGTATTGACATAAGGAAACACTGAAAATTAGAAAGGTTCACCAATTAAATGCCAAGTTACTAGCTAAAATTTATTCAAAAAATCAACTCAATGAAACTATTTTTAACCTCTATATATCTCCTTGTACACGATAATTAGTGTTACACGACTTATCAAAAAGGATTGGCTAGTGCAGGGGCGCCAACCTTTTCAATGTGAGCTACATTAAATTTTTTTAACAGAGAGTGGGCGAGCCTTAAAAACAAAAGTCAGTGAAGATAACATGTCGAGAATTTACGAAAATTTTTATTATTTTTAAGTCTTTTAAGACATACCCGTGAACTACTGTAATTATCGGTCGACGTATTGGTGACCCTTGTGCTAGAGAGTGCGTTCCCACCTTCGGAGCGTAGGGAGGAGGGATTAATTTAAAATATTACATACGTCTACATTTATTTCTTTGATTTGATATGAATTTCTCGAGATATCCACAATTTTCAATGATGTTTAACCCATTTTGATTTTTGTCGATTACTGCGCCATCTATTATGAATACAAAAAAATATTTGAGATAAGACTGTCGTATTTTTCCTAGAGAATCCAAATGTGCACTAAAAATGGGGGTTCCTATTGAAGTTTTATATGCACCGCCCCACACCCCTCAGGAGATAAGGGGTGTCGGATCGAGTTTGATATCATTGGATGTCCTTCTTTGAGACTAAGTAATTTTTTTTTTAATTTTTTTTATCCGATGTATAGTTTTCGAGATATTTCAATATCTTCACTTAAAATGAACACTCTGTATAGCTGTTCTCATATTATATATAAATATGTTATTTAAAATTTCAGTGTACTTAAACGAATATTTATTGTGATGGGGTTATGGGATAAATTTTCCTATTTTTTGTAAACATATTTTACATGTTCAAATACGAATTGGATCATGTAATTTAAATATATTTAAAAATTTGCAGTTATTGTGTCATCCCCACTTCTATAAGCACAAACAGGCATGTATGACCTTAATTTGTAATGTGTAAAGTTGACATCTGCGTGCAATGAACTTCTAGAATGATATCAAATATATTTCTTCAATGTGTAATAGTTATTTTTTCAAAATAATCGTATAGATAGCACGTATTAACATTTTTATATAAAAAAAACACCATATTTTGTCATATTTTTATGTTAAATGTGTCTCATTAATTTATTAATTTTTTTAACGAGACTTTTGTAGACATCTGGAGCTACAAATTGGTTTTTTTACTGGCAAAAATATTTATTCTTAAGAATTTTATTGAAATTTGAATCACGAAAAATTGTTATTGTAGAAAAATTAGAAAATTAACCAAAATATAATGTTTGTTTAGTTTTTCTAGGTAAGGTATTAAAAATTGTGATTGTTCTTATTTGAAACATATACTTATGTAATTAATAATGTCGGAAGGATTTTTGATCAAAATTTCAACATTTATGTAAAATGGTTTAAAAAACAGAAAGTAAATTATTGTTTAACTAGATTCGGATAATAAGAATAAAATTTTCTTGATAAATTTAAAGAATTATGAAAGGATATTTAGTTACATTCCAAATGCCCTTCGGTTTACTTTGCAAAAATTATTTTTCGTGTTGTAATTTTAAAAAAATGTGGAGCGCCGCCAACGCCAACTCAATTTGGAGTTTCAGCGTTTCTGAGCTGTACGCCCGTGATAAAAAAATCAACCATGTTCAAGCGCGTTTTAAGTAAAATTATTGTTTCTATGAAAAAAACCTTAAGCACTTTTTTTGAAGAGAATTTTCTGCTCTTTATTTTTAATATCTAGCATTTTTCTTGAATTCTTAAGATTTTTTATGATATAAAAAAAAAAGCAAAATGTTTGCACCTAAAGTCGCGCTTTTTTTCCTAAATCCGCTAACGAATTTCTACAAACCATTTTTTTATGTTTTACCTTGTACTATATAAGTGGAAAAAGTTTATTTGAATTCAATTTATCTTAAACGAAAATTATACGGTGAATGTACTAATATTTATACCTATGTAAATATCTACAAAATTTTTAAAATATTGACTTCTTTTATATTTAGCAATAATTATCTTATTTACTACTTAGCATAAATTATTTGCAGAACAAAACTATAAAATAACATTAAAATATACTTCTAGCAGTGTAGTAACTAAATTAATACCACCAAAACTATTTTATAATACCAAGCCTAAATCTTTCCAAATTACAGCATATTTTTATATGTACTATGTAGGTACAGACAGCTCCGTATTTGACGTGGATGGACAGGCGTATAGCTCTTTACTGTACGGCAACGGCTCAGGGTACAGTAACCCCCGAGCAGTACCGCTGAACGTATCAACAGCGGCACCGTCGCACAGGAGCTACATTTCTCGCGCCATCTTCCACGCTGCCTGCCTTGGCCCGCCATCGGCTATTTGCAACGACTCCGCACATAGAATACGTTCCACTTGGCGTCCACAATGCCCGCGACCTCGACCACGTATTTTCCCTGTTCCACTTGTTTGAAAACGTCGCGGGCGTAGGCATAAGTGGAACGGAATTGTGAGCGTTGTGAATAAAAGATGGCTGTATCGGTTATTGTTGGTACTTTGCGGCTAAAAGATAATTGTTTGATATTTGACAGGAGGGCAGGAGCTAAATACAACGCACCTTGCAGAGATCTTTAAAAAAATTAATCATTTAACATAAACGGACATTTATATCTTTCAAACTTCGTATACCAAAACAAAATTTCCTTTTCCTTAGTTATGGATAAATATGATCGTAATTCATAACACAAAGCATAAATATTGTTAAATATTCACCTGAAAAATTTCGCCGTTTTATAAAATAAGCTCCCTTGACTATCAAATCAGCTTAAAATATTAACATTTTTAAAAGGAATATGAAGTTGCTCCTTTTGCAGAATAATTTTTATAATATCTCAAAGACCCAACTGTTTGGGATGAGCATGGCGGTCGCTGGGCGGTCGTTGTTAGTGACGTCATCAATGACGTATTGGGGCGCAAAAATAGAGCCGCGGCATTAAGTGGAACGGATTTGCGAGCGTTGCAAGCATTGTGGACGCCAAGTGCAACGTACCCTAAGGGTACGTTCCATTTGGCGTCCACAATGCTCGTGACCACGACCACGTATTTTTCCGTTCCACTTGTTTGAAAACATCGCGGGCGGAGACATAAGTGGAACGGATTTGTGAGCGTTGAGAATAAAAGATGGCTGCTTCTGTTTTGTTGGTACTTTGCGGCTGTTCTTCCTATGCTAGTCAGAATGTTTTTATATGCCAAAAGAGAATTGTTCGATATTTGGCAGGATGGCAGGAGTTAAATACAACGCACCTTGCAGAGATCTTTAAAAAAATGAATCTTTTAACATAAACGGACATTTAAATCAAACTTCTTATACCAAAACAAAACGTCCTTTTCCTTAGTTGTGGATAAATATGATCAAAATTCATAACACAAGGCATAAACATGAGTTTTATATTTCTAACTATATATTGTTAAATATTCACCTGAAAAATTTCGCCGTTTTGTACAATAAGCTCCCTTTGACTATCAAATCAGCTTAAAATATTAACATTTTTGAAAGGAATATGAAGTTGCTCCTTTTGCAGAATAGTTTTTATAATATATCAGAATTTTTTAATTTATAAAATTGTATTTTTCCTTACGCAGTGTACTTTTGTCAATGAAAATATATAAAAGATTTAAACATTGGCGCGCAAAAATGCTAAACGGGGTACGTTCGGCATTAAAATCTACCGATCGCTCAGAGCTAGTAGGTCACGTGAGAGATTTCATAGATGTTCAAGTTAATGCCGAACGCTCCAGATTCGTAGATAAGGCGGGAAATACAATAGAGCGAGCGTTTGCATTATTAAAGGACGTTTTCGACGATTAATATATTTAAAAACCGCACGCATAGATTTGGTATATTACATAACATATGTATATTAGAAAATTATATTTTAGAAGAGTATTTCAAAGATGATATTGATTGTGACAATATCAATAATGTTGTACAAACTTTGTCATTGCTCTAAAATAAGTTTAAACATGTTTGAGATATAATATACTATTACGGTTTTTAATTAAATATAAATTTCATGTAAAAAATAAACTTATTCATTTATCAGTTTCTCCATAAGGTACAGAAACCGATCCTGTCTGACCATATTTTTCTTTAACACCTTTGTTTTTTTTTAAATGTCTACCATACAGAAACAAACAATTATCAACAAGTCTTTGGACGGATGACAGCTGATGAACGCTTATACGCATGCTCAGATTAGAGAGCTCGCTGTGCTCTGTGATTCTACAGCGAGCACACTGAGCTCGCTCTGTGTGCTCAGCAAGTTTAATGCCGAACGCTACAAAACGCTGTGATGTCAATGCCGAACGCAAATGAGCGATCTGAGCGCTAAAAATGTTAATGCCGAACGTACCCACGACCGCTCGGACAAACCTGTCTGGAATGAGCGTCGTGGTCGCTGAGCGGTCGTTGTTAGTGACGTCATCAATGACGTATGAGGCGCAAAAATAGCGACCGAGGCTGTATGTGGAACGGATTTGCGAGCGTTGCAAGCACTCTGGGCGCCATGTGGAACTTACCCATAGCCACACGGCCTGCGGTGAGCCTAAAGCCAGTGGCGTGGCCAATAATCACGTACCACTCGTCGTCGCCAGCAGTGTTATAATTGATGACAGTGTAAGAGCTAAAGCATATTCTAGCAGAGCATATAAGTGTTATCAAAACACATATTATTTCCGGTAGGCATTATTTATTTATTAATTGATTCATTAAAACTGAATTTGAATTTGTTAAACATTGTCAGGGTAGTTGTGGACGCTCTATACGATAATAGACTTCTATTAATGTATTCTACATTTTATATTAAGTTTGTATGAAGAAATAAATATAATAAAATGGAACCAAAATAATATCTATAATATCCCTCTTGCTAACCTCAAAGTTAGATATCTTTAATACTTCAAAAATTTTATAGTTAAATTTATATTGTTAAAATATTATAATATTAACTCTTATTAATATGAAAATCTTAAAAATCCTGATACAATTCAATGTTCATGAATGAGGTCTGTGACCACAGTGGGATTTAAAGAAACGTTTTTGACGTGTAATTGGTAGAACATGAATAAACTGATGATTGTTAAATGTCATGTGATATGACCTATATTTTACAAGTATATTTTACGTGCAATTATTGTTATCATGCAAAATATTCGAATAAAATTGTAGTTTCTAGGATTATTATTAGGTATATTATTCATATGACAACAGAAAACCATAGAAACATGCCTTTAAATAACAATATTCAAGAGTACGGTAGATGAAATTTCTGTATATCTCTTTCTCTTTAAATATGTCCACCTTTCTACTAACCAAAACTGCGTTATGTATGCCTTCTCCAAATTTTTATTAATTAATTTCACGTGAACTAAATATAAATAATTCTTCGATTTAAATATGTTAATATGTGTTCTGCTTTTAGTCAGCAGTAATCGAATGTTCTGGGTCTCTAATGTAAATTTCAAATGTTTTATTTTACGCTTGATATGCGGTTACCAGCTGTCACCTCATGATCCTCCAAAAATGTAAGTATATGTATTTATTACTATGTAGGAATACGAATAATAATTGTCCGTGTATATTATTAATATATGCAAATCATAAATTTTCAGTAGTGTGCTCGGCCTCGGCCGCAAACAGTTTGCTAGTAGCTTAAATCATTGGTGAAAGTTAGAAACAATAAGGAAAAACCTGCATTAATACATAAAATGAAATAGAAATATTTTTACATTTGTGAATCACCAATGCTTACGTTGAAGAAACTCAATTTGTTATTTGCTTATTAATAGTACTGAAAGGTGAGAACCCACGTTTCATTTCCGACTGAGAAAGAGTTCCTCAAAAAATCGAAGAGGTAAGTGAGAAATTTTAGCTACCGAGATAATGCTGAATTAGCTTTAAATGGAAAAAAATTATTTTGTTATTTTATATTATTATAACAGTATAGCATTGTCATATATAATACCACACGTGTGTTCAGGTATTATTGAATATATTGTGTTGTTGCCTCGAAACGAATTATTTTGGACTCCGACTCCGCAGGAGGAGTGATATTCTAAAATAATACGTTAAGTGTATCAACAAAATATATTCTGATAATACTGAACACACGAGTGGTATTCGTTATGATTTTACAATGAATAAAATTGATGACAGCAAAATTTCAAATTTATTATAATTAAAACAACCCATTACTGGTGGTTACTATGACGAAAAGGTCCAGTGAATATACAAAAGCGGAAATACAATTCATATATCACGTGACATATTTCCAGCAAATCAACATTGAGAATTTCCTTAGTTACATGTAGTATCACAGCGATAATATTATACAAATAAGTTTTCCTATTTCACGTACACAAAGCCAATTTTGTGACACTGTTTTTCTCAAAAAGAATGCTACAAAATTGAATTTTGTGCAACTGTTTTTTGGGAATTTATAATTTGTAAAATTAACAGTCTGTCAAACTTGAGGCTGTCATTGCTCACGTAAAATTATTGAATCAGAGCCCCTGAGTTGGGGTTGCGACTTGGGACTCAATAGGCCCCGCGGGCAAAGCCATTTGGTGACCAGTGGTATATTAAACATGCCGTACAATTTTATTTTATTTTTATTTTTTTTTGGAATTTATGAACGTGAAATAGGAAAAGTAGTATGAACAACTCATGTTACAATGCCTAATTGTAATACTCGTATTTTGCGAAACTCGCCTGCGGCTCGTTTACGCAAACTATACTCGTATTACAAAAAAGGTCAATGTAACACTAGTTCTTCAATATACTATTTTTTCACGACATGGTAGGAAACCCCACCGTTCTTCTCCCGAAATAGTGAGGAAAATGTGTTGTTCCTGTCTAGAGAGGAAAATATGGAAGTGCTGCCAATATGAAAGTTATTTATAAAAAATATATTATAAAAATTATAAATAAATTCCTAATTTTATTGAAAATCCTTATTTTAGTGATATACATACTTTATATAATCTTACAATTATGTCTTATATATTTCTTTTCGTTATTAAATTACAATTTGACAACTTATTAAATATATTTAAGATTGGTTCATTGGCAGCACTGCTACACCGCCTTGTGTCTGATAACCTAACTTTTAACGTGCCAATCTGTCAGTTGTGTTCTTAAAGTGTGTTAGGTCCAAGCAAATCGTTTTTAGAAATATGTCGTGAAAAAAATGTTGTGTCTAACACGAGAGGAAAGCTCTTCTTCCACTATCGTTCGAAATGCCTCACTCGCTGCGCTCATGTGGCAAACTTCGAACTCTAGGGGGAAAAAGAAGCGCTTTCCTCTCTAGTTTGACAAATAACTATTTCACCTTGTTTGGTCAGTTGCTATGAAAATTCAAAACTACGTGAATGATATTGAACCACCATCTGGAATTCTATTGCCAATTATCAAGCAAAGCCCAAATGAGACCAATGGAAACACGTGTGGGATACAGGAATATAAATAACATCGTAATTATAGAACTAGTATTTGGTAAAACAAAGTAAGACTTCCATAAGAACCTGAATATTGGAAATGAAGAACTAACCAAAGGACATGTGAGAATAAATGAAACTTAAACAAAAGTAACGGCAATATCCAAGAATAACATAACATTAAACATCTAATTAAACACCATCATTATTCAGCAAGACAGCAGTTTTTAATATCTAGGAAGCATTATAAAAAGTCCAGGAGGATATCCAGACAGCAGCGGGGATATAGTATTTACTTAGTAATGCAATATTAACATAAATATATATCTATGAGAACAAAGATGACAACTTTTAAGAAAATATTTCTACCGCTATTGTTGTATGGCAACAAAACTTGGGTAATAAACAGAAAATAAATTAGCAAAATCCAAGCAATAGAAATGAAACGTCTAAGAATAGGTATCTCCATAAGGAACAGATTTAGAAATAAAGATAAATGAAATAAGCTTAAATCAACACTAAAGAAAATATGGTATGGACATTTAATTTAAAATTGATTAATTACGACTTAAATTTAGAGTGATAAGTTAATGTATTAGAGAAGCAATAGTTTTTACAAATAATCTACGAAATTTAATGCATATTCCAATGAAAATAATTATAAAATACAAAGTAAATACAATATCCTATCGGGGCCATACCAATTAGATCATAACATAACACAAAAAACCTTCATTCATTCCTTATTTTACAATAATTTGTATTTATTGAATTTTAAACAAGAAATTTAAAATTAATTGAATGTAACTTTGGTCCATTCCTTGTGAGACTGGACTCATACGACAGTCTATTAATTTAGATACTGTTACGTTTGTAACTGATGGGTTCGGTAAACTTTATTGATCAACAATTAAAACAACTTTTAAAAGAGTTTATATATTAACACAAATATTTATTTAAACCACTTACTTATTTTTCACACTTATTAATAAACGCCAAATAACAACGAATCAATCATAAACTACGTATATTACACACGAAATATTTATTTACACTATTTATATTCACTATGGAAACGTTTTATTTAATTCCACAATATTCGACATTTCCTAATCAGCGTGTCGGAGTTGAATGATACAATGGGTAGGCAAGCTCATTTATATAGCTGCTATACTGGCGGTCTAGAAAAATATAGTAGCTTCGGTAATGGAACAATTCCAGAACGCGCTCGAACAATGAGTCATCGTCGCTCGCTGTCTGTCCAGGGCCGTACTGACCCGTTACAATACTAAAGAATTTTAAACAAATAAGCAATACCTAACTTTGAAGAATATCGCAAGTTGCAGAACCTGCCTACGTAGTAATTTATTTGATACACTGCGTAAACATTATGAAGTATATAAAATAAATAAAAATAAAAGACATCTTGTCTTGATTATCATTTCTTGTCTTGGGCTTGATTTTTAAGACAAAAAATGTTTTATTTCTTGTCTTGATCATTTCTTGGCTACGTATTTCTTGTGTCTAGTTTCTGTAACTCTTTATCCAATCTGCACGCTCAAGAGTGTATTGTTGGCGTCTGCCCTTGCCCCTTCCTTTTAACTCAATATTTCTTACTTAGCTGTTGATCGCGTCATATGGCATGCTCTATATTTATAAAAAAATCTAAATAATATATAAATAGTTTCAATTTACACAGGTAAAATTACTCATTTCATAAATAAAGTATCAACTTAATATATTTGTGGCATAAAATTTATATATAAAATCTAGACTTCATATATTTATAAAATTTTTAGCTTCACATTAAGGTGCTAGATGGTGTAAGAAACTATGTACAAATGTGGATTAAATTTCAAAATAATAAATTCCACAAAAACAGTTGCACAAAATTCAATTTTGTAGCATTGTTTTTGGGAAAAACAGTGTCACAAAATTGACTTTGTGTACGTGAAATGGGAAAATATATTTATAATATGCAGAAAACTGAAAAGAATTTTGCACAAAATGCATTTTTGACATTCTTGAAATCGAAAGTAACAAGGGTTAAACTTATTAAAATTGATCAGATAATTAGGTACTATTCTCATAATCCTTACTTTGAAGAATCCTACTTTAATCGTACTAATTTATTCTCTGAAATGCATAATTTGGTATTACCTACTTAAATTTAATGTGTACATACGTACGGCACTTAGTACCTGTTATGCTAATAAGATCACATATCCCTTCTCTCCCACCCCTTACGCATAAATATACAGAAGAAAACAAGTACCTGAAATGTATAAATTAATATCTTTTTGAAATAATTACTCAGTTGTTTTATATTTGCTGTATGAAACAATACTTGTGTTTCGAGTTAATTGTGTGTTTGTGAATAGTGATATTCATGAAAATGAGTTCGATTTCTGAACAGAAGAAATTATCCAAGCGTGATTTGTTATAGATGAGACGTTCATTGTTAGCACGGTAAGTCATAATTCCTTATTTCCATTATAAATGATAATATTTTTGCTACACGTCAGAGAGAAAGATAATACTTTCAAACTAACTCAAACTTCAACTTCAACAAATATTTTGTCTTATACAGCATTTCTAGTTGCCACAGAATGTACTATTTTGTTTATTTGTTTCATTTTTATCTGTTAAATTACTGAATTAACCTTACTAGTTTCCATAATATTTTACTTTATCTGCCGTCGGAGTAAAATGTTTCAAAGAAGACACTTTTAGGCCGGCGACGACAATATTGAAATTTTGCTTGTTGAATATAAATACAAATATAACGTACTTTTATAACGTTTGAAAAAAAATTATAATAATTAAATACATTTTTCCGTTGATTGTTGGTATGATAATTTGTAGATTTTTTGTTGTTATAATTTTGTCAAGGAGTAATTTTATTTAGTTTTTCATAGCAACCGTTCAACAAACGTAACACAATAATTCTTTCTTTAATTTACAGTTTGTTTACATACCTATATAGGTATTTTTTTGATAATTTTCTTTTTATCATGAAATCGGTGATTCAATATAATATGATTATTTTAATTAAAACACAAATCTCGTCAGCAAATTACTTTACTCATATGTAACATAACCTGCCCACTGTTTTGCATATAGTTATTTCACATTATATATAATTTTCACTGTAACACGTACAACCGTCACCGATCGTCGATTTCTGAAACACCGAATCTGGAAAATGAATCTTTCACTGAAACGGAAGTTACACAAGACGACTTTATACGTAAGTTTCCTTTCGTATTTTTAATAAATTTGTAAAATCTTCTTCATGCTATCTAGTAATCAATTTTTATTGAGTACCTATATTAAAAAAAAAATATTTCGTAATAAAAAATTAAGGTGATCGGACGTCCCGCTTTTTAACAATTTACCCCGCGTCCCGCGGCATTTGGAGAAAGTCCCGATTTTTTTTAAGATGGCGCACAGAATACCATATTATGTGTGAAATATAAATAAAATTTACTCAAACGAGAAATATATAATAATAATAATAATAATAATAATAATAATAAATACTCTTTCATTTATTAGTTTATACTAGAGATGGGTGCGTCTTCAGTCTGATTAGTGTGTTATAATTGCGAGTCAACAGATATGGTCCAACTTACAAGTCGTATTCGTAACTGCAAATTGTTCACTGTTCTCTGTATTTTATATTATTACTTATGAATAAAAAAAACTAACTGTACGTAATGATTTTTTATTATTTATTTATGAAATTAAAGTTTAGTTCTGGTGAGTAATTCTTTTTATTTGCTTATGTCTATTCACTCCGGACTCAAAAAATAAATTTCACGTTCATGTGCACTCGCGTCCATACTTCAAAATTTTCATGTTCACGATGGGTCATGCCGTGACCCAATAGATTCCACGCTTAGCGTCCATCTCTATACTACATATTAGTTTTTATTTTGAAATATTAAACTAATATTTCTCCGTTTTCAGATGATGTTCACATTGAAGAACTACTAGATGAATTCTTTGATATTCAAGCGGAAAGGTCTGAATCATGTGAAGAACAATTATTAGCGGGAAGAAGAGTAATAGATATAATGTATTTTTTAAATGAATTGAAATCAGTGAAACATAGTGAAAAATAGTGAAAAACGCGTTGGTTTGAGCAGTAGTTTTTTATTCAAGTGCAATGATTGCGGAACTGAAAATAATATACTATCTGAAGAAAACACAGAGTCAGGTATTAATAAATTGGCAGTTTCTGCAATGATGTCAACAGGCGGAGGATATTCGCAATTAGAAGAAATGTGTGGGATATTGGATATACCTTCCATGTCAGATAAAACGTATATGCGGTATCACAACAATATTTCGCATGATATGAAACTTCTTGCGCATGACGAAATGAAAAAAGCTGGCGAAGAAGAATACCAGTTAGCAATCGAAGAGGGTAATGTAAATAGCGATGGCATACCAGTAATTGCGGTAATTGTTGATGGAGCATGGAGTAAAAGGTCGTACAAATCAAATTATAATGCTTCGTCTGGTGTTGCTTGTATTATCGGAGCAAAAACAAATAAAGTTTTATACATGGGGGTTAAAAATAAATATTGTTGTACTTGCATTAGAAAACTACGTAATAACGAAGAAAATGTAGATCACACTTGTTTCAAAAATTGGACAGGACCTTCAACTGGCATGGAAAGTGCAATAATATTATAAGGATTTAAGAGTAGCATCGAAATGCATAAATTAAAGTACAGTAAGATGATTGGAGATGGTGACAGTAGTGTGTACCGAAAAATTATAGATTGTATGCCGTATGGACCGCATTTAGTTATAAAAAAAATTGGATGTAAAAATCACATTCTCCGTCTTTATATGAATAAATTGAGAGAAATAATGAACAGTCATAAAGAGATTCTACAACATTTCAAAAGAAATTTACTCAGATTCTATGGAGGAGTAGTGAAAGCCATTGATTTTAGGCAGAAACAAGAAACACCAAAATATGAGAAAATTGTAGAACTGTGTAAGGATATAAAGAATGGACCACGACACATATTTGGCGATCATACAGGTTGTAAGGAAAGGGGATATTTTTGCATGAAAGACAATAATATCGAGCCAAATTTAATTCCTTCTATACCAAATAATGTATTTTCAAAAATAATAGAGGCAGCACAAAATGTTGCAAATAAAGCCGATAGCCTAATAGAGAATTAAACAAATAATCCTGCCGAATTATATAATTCAATAGTATGTAAATTTGTCGGGGGGAATAGGATCAATTTTTCTCTTAAAAATTCCTACGAAAGCAGATGTAACATATCAGTAGTTTCATTAAATTCAAAAGAAAACTATTTTGTGAAATTAAGTTCATCTCTTGGCAAAAAGAGCAGGAAAATAAACGTTGAAACACGGGCAAAAATTAAGAAGGAGATTGCGAAGTAGAAAAATGGTAGGTTATTCCAAAAAAACTAAACATAGTCTATTCCTTCCAGATTGTAATTATGGACCAAATGCTGAAAATTCCACACCAGATATGAACATAGAGGAATACGAAATTGAAAAGAATATGTTTTTAGATATATTAAAAAATGCAGACCCTGCTACAATTTTTGCAAATACTGTAGGCCAATTTACAGAGCAAGCATGGAAAGAAAAAAGAAGAAAACGTGTTACAGCTTCATTTTTCGGTCGTATTTGCAAAAAACGAAAAGGGACATCAACGGCAAATATTGTCAAATCAATATTATATGACTCGGTTACAACAACAAAGGCAATGAGACATGGCTTAAATAATGAGCACAAAGCGATAGAATGTCTGGAAGCTCAAATAAATAAAAAAATTTAAAAGAGCGGTTTATTTATTGATAATGAATTCCCGTTTTTAGGCGCATCCCCCGACGGTCTAATAAATAATGACGAATTGTGCGAAGTAAAATGTCCATATAACGGAAGAAATATGACAGTACGAGAAGCAGTTGATGCAAAAATAAGTAAATTTTTAGAAATAAAAGATGATGAAATTTGTTTAAAAGTAAATGATAATTTCATGTACCAAGTTCAAACTCAATTACATATATGTCAAAGAAATTTGTGTTATTTCGTTGTTTGGACCGAAAAAGATATGTTTGTTCAAAAAATATATAGAGACAATCAATTTTGGAATGACAAGATTATAAATAATGTGAAAAATTTTTATTTCAAATCACTCTTACCAGAAATAGTGGACTCTAGGTACAGTAGGGGATTGCCAATCAGGGAAATATATTAGGATTTATAAATGTTTGTTTTTTATTTGTTTATTTTCTTTTGTTCTTATAAATAATGTATGTAATTATGTTCATGTCCTAATGCTGTTATTTTGTGTCAATTTAGTGCTTAAATTTTTGTGTAATAATATTTAATTTATTTTTAGAAAATTATCCAACTTTTTATATCGTAAAATGTTTGTAATAATAAAATACCAAGATACATGTTTTTATCTAAATAAATATGACTATATGCAATATTGTCAAAAATGTTTTATTTATTAAATCTAATTTTAAATTAATTTTTCGTTCTTCAAAATTAAATAACTCAGCTTATTCAAAGTTACCAAACATGGTCTTCGGTTTTCGCAATGGGGAACATAGCTAAGGCCCGCAATAAATCACTACCTGCAGCCAGTTTAGAGCAGGTCAAAAAGTGCAAGTTTGGTTGCATCGGTTTGTCGTTAGGAGATACAACTTTGAAATGTAGACGCATAATATGCGAAACAAATTTGCATTTATCTAATGAACGGAACACTTTCTTAAAAAATCCACGGATAAATAGTTTTATTATACTATAATCTTCCATTACATATGTATATTGCGTATCTAAATACTTTGTAATCCGCAAGAAATGTAAATATATCTATACGTAAAAATGTCATTATCTTGCTTATTATTAAACATATTAAAAAAACCACGGATAAATTTAAAGATTTTAATACTAACAATTAATGTATAAAATTTGAAAAATTTTTGTCCGATAGAAACATCAAAAAGCTTATGTGAAAACTGCTGTATTCTACGTCACTTGTCTCGTGGTTCGGAGCGGCCTTAACTGACAAAAGTATATAAAATTTTATATTTTGATTATAAATGCGGAATTGGAAAATTTATTATCAAGATATCAAGATTTCCTGATAAGATATTTTGATTTTTGGTTATACTTTCTTTTCTTGTTTTGAGAAATACAAAATACTAGTCTAGGATTAGAGAAGATCTAGAGTATATCTTGTTTCTTGTGAAACACTAGTCTCAACAGTTAGCTGAAGTTCTACAAATACATAATGCTATTTATTTATGTTTTTAATTAATAATTTAACGATTTCGGAAAGAAATTATTGTATACCTCGGCACTAAAGTATATTTAGTTATTAATATGAATTATATATTCTGTATTCTTAATAAAAAAAAATTATACTTTAGTGCCGTGTTTTAAAAATAACTATTTGCAAAAATTTTGCTGAAGTTAGAATAAGTCTGTAATTTATTATGAACACGATCACCGGAATTGAAAATGAGTGTGGTTTAGGTTTTCTTCTAGGTATCAGGAAAAGTGATTTTAGATAGAGATAAAATATTTGTACATAGGTGAGAAAAGCTTCAATTTGATACCAAGCCCGAACGAATTAAATACAATTGACGGTCGTATAAATGTAATTATTTATGTTTTAGTTCGGTCATCCCCAGTTAGACATCTAATTTGATAACAAACTCTGCATGATTCAAATAACTATTGTAAAAAAATACAATTGACAATTGTTACAATTTCATTTTTGATAGTTTATTAATCTTTCTTTCCTAGTACCTATAATGTTTTACAAATTCAATAGTATTTTATCAATATTTATTGAATAACATTTTTGGAAAATATTAGTCGTTTTTAAAACCTGAAGCAGATACAAGAAAATTTAAGTAACATTTTATATTACAAATAATATGACTTACATTTTTTATTTGAAACTATTGTTTTGTTTCTCAAGTAAAATTACACTTCCGGTTTTGCAATTGTTACCAAAATGAACACAGTTCTTCGCATTGTCATTAAACTTGCAAAACAGAGTTTTATATTTTAACTTCTCCCGCTTGTAAAGTGCCTTGCATATGGACACATCCATCCATCCATTCATACAGACGTTATTGAGAAGATGGTCAAAACAAATTATGGGGATTTCAAAACATGCATTTTCATAAATATAATACTTATAAGAAAGTAAAAAAAAAATAGACGAGTTTTCCTTTTGTGTAAAATACATATAAAATCATCTTTATTTCGTTGATCTAATTATTCAGTTATTTTGCAACTGGTTATGAAAAACATAATTACAAATGATAGCCATAGCTTTCTAGTTTCCATCATTAAATAGTTATACAGTACACGAAATTATGGGATCAGGAATTTTATATAAATGCTTTTCAATTCTAAAGGATTATATTGCCAACTCTACACATACAGAAATTAGATCAGCATCAGAGAATATTATATTCACCATGTTGTCACCTAGAACAATTAAAATTTGTATGCACCGCATTTAAACAGTCGACAAAATATTTCTTTTGTATAACTATTTTGCACAAGAAGTTATTAAAGTTCATCATTTACAAATCAAATGTCCAAATTTGACAATGATATAATATACATATGTAATGGCTTCGATATATTCAATGATAGCTCCATTATGTTTAAAAAGAATGTAGACCAGATTTACTCATTAAACAGGGCGGAGGCGAATAAATACTTATTTTTTTTATCCACCATTTTATATTTCTGGTAATTCAGTGTTAGGTTTTGGAATCGAATCCCACTGAAGAGCATGATCGTTTGTATTTTACACTTGTTCACATAAATTCATAATCTTCCACTTGCGGTATATTTTGACCATAATAGTTGGTATGCTTCTCTTTTTCATAAAAAAAATCTCTGCGAATAGTTTTTTGCGATACTTCTTTCAAAGTAAATTTCATATATCAATGAACAGTCTATACGGAGGGATCGAGAAACGCGATGAGATCTCATTTCAAGCAGTTCTTGTCAAACTTAACACCTCTCGAAGTGCTTGCAATGCATTAAATGGAGAGATGTGGAAATAAGTAGGTCACTTTGTTCCTTTATTTCAAACGGATGGTTCTGTGGAGAATTACAATCCACGCCAGAAGTTTTTGTTTTTGAAGCCTGCTTCGAAGTAGAAAGATTTTATGTGGTTAATTGGAGACGTATCTTTCATGTATTTGGTTGAAATGTGTTAATTCTCTTCCTACTATTTGCTTGTACAAACACAGGAAAAATAATTACAAGAAATTTTTATGTAGAATTTTATACTTCATTAAAAAGTACGCATATGTTTTATTAAGTTATAAAGTGATTTCAAATATCTATGGGAAGATGCATAAAATGTCCATGGAGAGTAAAGGTTGGTAAAACGTAAAACAAACAAAATCTTTCATAAAACGGTTAAAAATACAGACAAAAGTCTCAAATAAAATTTGAAGCAAATATTATTTTGCATCATTTTTTATTATACCACGATTTAACAATTACTTGCTGAGATAAGTTTGAAAAACATTTTAAGCATTCAATGAACACCAAAACGTATTAATCTTTGGAAAAGTCACCATCGAAATTTTCGACCCCTTAATTAACTTAATAAAATATATCTCAGATGCATGAGATTCGCTTACCGGTTGTCAAATCGTAACCACTAAAGATGTCGATGGAGGGAAAGTCATAGTCATGTAATATTTTAGTGAGGATTTTTTATTTTACACTACGGCAATATCAATATTACAGGTTTTAGATTTTATATGTTATATTAAAGTTATTAAATATTAGTTATCATTATAACATAAATTAACCAAAAATAAAACACTTCATTTGAATTTTAAAATGTTGTTTCCGTTCATTGTCTTTCACAGTCATGTAGATTGTAAAATATAAAGTTGTTAAACAATGGTATTTTATATATTTCATATATTCACTGATATAATGAAAACCTGAAAATGCAGCTAGGAATAGATGAATTAGCAATTCTTGGAAATAGCAGATCACAACTTACCTAGTTACTTACATATTATAAATACTTATTCGTAATAAACAAATGTATATCCAAGACAACACTCAATAACAACGAAAATCGTTTTTAATAGACATAGTATAAATTTACATGAGTATAATACTAGAAACACATATTTCATTATTTGTACACAAAGTTTTAGATTAAGTAAATCTAATGTAACAGTGCTGGGGCCGAGCTGTAAATGTGTAAATTACTAGAACACCTTTTACTGGTGATGACAAAAGTTGCTTTAATGAAATATTACTATATTTAAATTGAGCAAAATTTACAAACAAATACAAATATTAAAATTGACGCAAACGTATAATTATGTTACCTAGTTACAGTTACCAATATTTTAAATAGGCGATATTTCTTTATGGCTACATCTTGTAGCGCTGTTTTACTCTCAAAACGTTACACTTCTTTCGGACTGTCAAAAACTGTCCTTTTAAACAGCTAAAAGTATGTCATCAAGTTGATCGTGTCATCATTATCTGTGTCTGCAAATATCAAAAGAATTTATATGCACACGCAATAGAAACCTACTTGTGCACTAATTACCATTGATATTTGCAATATTCGTACAAGCGCGGTTATTGAACTATAAAATGCTGCATAAACAATTTGGAAGAACGCGCTTGTTACACTACCCTCCTCTTAACAAATGACACGGTCAACTTGATACGAAACAAAGTGACAATTATTACCTACTAATATAACCAATACAAATACTAACAATAAATCAAAATATACCACTATAAAAACAATAAAACAACTAATAAACTAATAAATGACAAAATAACACAAATCTGTTATTAATTGGAAAAACCAACTGAACTGACCATGATAACTCAAATCTATACTTAAACAAAAACCAAATAGAATAGAATTAGAATAAATCTTAATTCCTAACAAAAATAAAAATATATTTGTCCAAAAGCGTGTAGCTTGGGGTACGACTCTAGTCTTTGGTACGTGACCACGGGGTGTAGGGACACACAGCTGGAGGACATAATGACCACTACACGACACTACCACTGTCACTATCACAGCACTGGGCGGCAAGGGGCGATGAGGGGGTGGCGGCTCCTCGCAGAACAAGGGTCGAAGACACTTGACGACAATCAGCTGACGACGGTAACACCAGGTGATTCTTCGATGTGGACTTGACGACCACTCCTTGCTGGGGCGCAACAGAAGACGACCTCTCACCTGGCTTATCCTGGTGGAGATGGACTGCTGCTGCTGGTTTCCACCGACTGAAACCAAGCTGGTGTAGCTGCCAGAGCTACGCGGTCGGTTCACCGAGTGTGAACCCTGTTCACTGGCTGTGAGCAGCTCTTCTTTCGGTAGATCGATCTTCTCTACCTCTTCAGTGTTGCTGGTATCAATGCACGGTTCCGGTTGTTCTTCTCTTCTACCTCCCTGTGTATTCCCTTCTGGTTCCTTCACTGCCATGTCGTTTACCTTAATTTCGGCTGTCTCCATTTTCCCTAAAACAACAGCAACCTCGCGCTCAGCACGTAGCAATGACTCAAAATCAGCCGCGCTGATTTGTGCTACCTCCGGCTGAGATGGAATTCGGTTGTGGAGGTTAAACCCATAACTGTGGGATGGTACTAGGTACGCTGTAGTACCATCCACCGCTGCTCCACCGCTAATCGAATTCCCTGTGACCGTCATCGGTCTTGGTTGCTGCTGTTGTTGTTCAGCCGAACTCCACGACATCGGAGCTGGTGATGGACGGCCGTTCTGCCAAAAACGACATGGTGCACAACCCAACGGAAAGGGCAAATACCTTTCATACCCAGGCAAGGTATGATCCAACTCGTAACCGAGATTTGGAAACATGGTTACGAGCGGATGCGGCGGCACAACAACACTTGAACCCGCGTACATTTTTACTAACACACTGAACTACTATACGCTGAACTTAATATTTTTGGTAACTGAACCAACATATTAGTACGTACGGCGCTGAACACGAAAAAACGAACAAAACAAAATTATTTAAACGCCAAAAGAATCAAAACTAAATGGCTGAACAATACCTAAAGTGACTTAGGTATACACAAAATGACTGCGCCAGTAATCACAAATGATTACGCTAAACACTTAACTTGAACTTGAACGCTTTAACCGAAGGGGAACACAAGAACTTTTTATACCGCGCGAATTTTAAACCGAAATTAAAATTCTTTAACGCAGTATCCTACCGACTGTTGCCAATGTAACAGTGCTGGGGCCGAGCTGATATGTGTAAATTACTAGAACACCTTTTACTGGTGATGACAAAGGTTGCTTTAATGAAATATTACTATATTTAAATTGAGCAAAATTTACAAACAAATACAAATATTAAAATTGACGCAAACGTATAATTATGTTACCTAGTTACAGTTACCAATATTTTAAATAGGCGATATTTCTTTATGGCTACATCTTGTAGCGGTGGTTGACTCTCAAACGTTACTCTCTGTACTCTCCAGTACTCTGTCTTTTGACTGCCAAAAAAACTGTCCTTTTAAACAGCTAAAAGTATGTCATCAAGTTGATCGTGTCATCATTATCTGTGTCTGCAAATATCAAAAGAATTTTTTTGCACACGCAGAAGAAACCTACTTGTGCACTAATTCCAATTGATATTTGCAATGTTCGTACAAGCGCGGTTCTTGAAATATAAAATGCTGATTTAACAATTTGGAAAAACGCGCTTGTTACACTAACAATACTTAATTAGATACCAAAAGCAATAAAAAATTATATAGAGTTGCTTTTGAAAAGAAGATTAAGAAACTTCTACTACATCACTGTTTTTATTCAGTTAAGGAGTTTATAAATCATGATTAGAATGATAGGAACTTCACAGAATTGAGCCATTTTAGAGCATTGTATTTTTTTTTTCATCCTTTTAGTTTTGTATATTATTAAATTTTACTAGCTATAAACAGTGTATATTGCGAAATAGCTAATAAACTCTTCTTTATAAAACAAATAAAAATATTTACAAAAGAAAATGTGTATTATTTTACATTTAACGCAAAAGAAGTTATGGTCAATTTCAAGAGTAAATTCAGATTACCACTTTGATTACAAATCACTTTTGTAATAAGGTTTGATTTAAATTTGATTTTCAGTGAATTAATTGCTTATTTCAATTGTCGAATAGAATTGAATAAATAAATTTATTTTAGCCGATCTATGCTATGTCAATATCATAGCACGCCAAAGGTGTACAGTTGTAGGTGGCATGAGGGCAAGTGCCCTCAATGAATCATTCTGTAGGGGACAAATATACAAAACTGCCCGCGACAACTAAAAAAGACATAACGTAATATTTCTTATTATTATGGTGTCACATTTTGTTTTAAGTAAACAATTTAATTTTGCACTGCTATAGTAGCAAAGTGACGCCCGTGCTTTAATTTTCATCGAAGTGACTTTATTCTTGGTCTTGAAATAAGCGTACTAAATAAGTTCTACGGAGGTTATTTTGAAATATCTTTAAAATGAAACTAAACATATTTGAAATTTTAAAACATAGATTTAGATTTATTTATTACAGTTTTGTATTATTTACTGTAGAAATTTTGTAGAATATTGTAATGACATTATTTGACATGACATTTCTTTCTATTATGATTGTTTTACACGACTCAATTTATTGGTCATTAATTTTTGCGTCAATTTTTTCTTATTATTATTATCTATTACTGTTTTATTAAATTGGTCAATTAATTTTTTTAGTCATTAACAATCATTAAAATTTGTTCACGTTTTGGTTAGTTTGTCATTTTTGTACGTATAGCTTGAACCAAAAATATTAGTAGCACAGGTGACAGGGAATATCGTGTTGGTATTGGTACTATAGAATTTGTCTCAATACATTGATGGAAAATTTGATGTGTGTAAAACGAACTATTATATTTTTGTTTTTGGCAATTTATTGAAAAGAAAACTTGGCCAACTTTTTGACCAATAAATTGCGTCGTATTAAACAAGTATTAAATAAATAAATAATCCTAAAACTCTTATGAAATGTTAATTATTTTTCATTTATGTATCATTTACTGTAATATTAAACTAGCATTGAATTTCCTGTACTCCACATTTCATTTCTACACCTGGTATGTATATAGTATAATATTTATTTTTGTTTAAGTAATAATATAAAATTGTTTCTACTTTTTCCATTGCCCCTTGTCCCCGACAAGATTTGAATAAGTCTACGCCCATGGCCAAAGGTCGTGGGTTCGAATCTCACAGACGCAGAAAAGCATAGTTGTTTGTTTACATAAAACATCCACTAATTAAGATATTAATAAAGGAAAATTATTTAAAATAGAATAGAAATGTGTATTACACGAATTTATGAAAATAAAAATAATTTGATATTGGCAAATTAGAAAGGAATTTAACAACATAGGATAACAAAACAAAGTGCAAACTTAATGCATTTTCATTATAAGTAGTAAAATTTTAATCGGAAATTTGTATGCCCTGAGATATTTTTAACCCTGCTTTAATAAAGTATTTTCGTTTTAGTTGAGTCGTTATTATCAAGATAAACCTTATGGTAAAATTTGGTTGATACAAAAGATCATTGATAAAAATATAACTAGCTATGTAGTTGTATATTTTTGTATCGTAATAATAAATCCTTTTTCATGATTTTAGAATAGTTAACAATTTTCAAAGACGCAAAATTTCAGGGATGATTTTCTCAAAATTAAAACATATCTCAAAAGCATAATAATTTTACAACGGTAATCAGCTTGAATATCCAAATTCTAAATATTTATTTATTTTGAAATCAATCCAACAGGACACAAAGGTTCAATTACAGGATGATTATATATAAATACAAAATACAAAAGTCTTGCAAAAAAAATTAGCAGCAAATAATAAATTGATTTATATCATACCCACTTATATAAAAACAAAATTCAACAAAAAGAACAATATTCTAATTAACAATCAAAGAGAACTTGCTACAAATTTGAAAAATACAAGGTTACATTGCATTGCGTTAGGAATATTATTAAAAATACTACATAAATGTCTGATTATATATATATATATATATATATATATATATATAGTGGCTTATACACCCCCGTGGGGGTAACGCCGCTTCTTAGAAGCTCACTAGATCCATTTTTTGGTGTGGATCAGTCACCATGTTCCTTTTTACTTTATTTATTTTATTTTCTCGCAAATTTCTTTCCATTTTTTTCTATCTTTTGTTTTGTCTTTCCATTTTTTAATTCCTATATTTCTGAGGTCCTCTTCTACTTCGTCTATCCATTTCCTCCTTGGTCTTCCTTTTCTTCTTTTTCCGCCTGGTATCCATTGCATTATTGTTTTTATTGTGTCCTGATCTTTTTTCCGCCATATATGCCCTAACCATTTGACTCTTTGTTGCTTTATTTTTCTTACAATATTTTCCCCATCTATAGCTTGTTCAATTTCATGGTTCATCATTAATCTGTGTTCGTCTTCTGTAACTTTTACTTTTCCCAATATTGTTCTTAGTATTTTCCTTTCTGCTATTCTTAGGTCTTCTTCATCTTTTTTCGTCATTGTCATCGTTTCTGCGGAGTATAATATTATTGGTCTTATTATAGTCCTGTAGATTTTCATTTTAGTTTCCTTTGACAGCGATTTATTTATTAATAGTTTCTTGTGTGCGTGTAGCGCTCTGTTTGTTGTAATTATTTTCTCCCGAATCTCTGTCTCCCGGTCTCCTTTATTAGACATCATTATCCCCAAATACTTAAATTTACCTACTTCTTCAAAAGAGTGTTCCCCAATTTGTATTTTGGTGTTCCCCACTCTTTTTCCTAAACGCATTATTTTTGTTTTATTCGTATTTATTTTTAGTCCAATTTTTTCTCCTTCTTCTACTATCTCATCGAGCATTCCCTCCATTATTTTTCTATTTTTTGTTGCAAGGACTATGTCATCTGCATACGCAACTATCTGACCCCCTCTACTCCTTAGTGTTCCTTTGTTTACCCTTCTTATTACGTATTCTAACGCCAGGTTGAATAAGGTTGCTGATAAACTATCTCCTTGTCTCACTCCTTTGTTGATTTCGAACTCTCTGGTTTCTCCTTTTTGCGTTTTTATATTGGTTGTTGTTTCAAGCATTGTCATCTTTACTAATCTAATCAGTTTTTGATCTATTCCTATTTCATTTAGGGCTGCCAGCAGTCTTCTCCTATTGATCGAGTCGAAAGCCTGTTTGAAATCAATGAAAAGTAGCTCGATATCTATTTTGTGTTCATGTGATTTTTCAATTATTTGTTTTATTGTGTGTATTGCATCAGTAGTGGATCGTCCTCGGATAAATCCACATTGGTGTTGGCCTATTATGTCTTTTGAAGCTTCTTCCATCCTTCTTTGTATCATTGTCGACATTATTTTATATGTGGTGTTTAGTAGTGTAATTCCTCGATAGTTTTCGCATTTATGCTGGTCTCCTTTTTTGTGTATGGTTATTATTTGACCACTGCACCATTCTTTCGGCATTCTTTCTTTTCTCCATATTTTTATTATTAAATTATATATATATATATATATATATATATATATATATATATATATATATATATATATATTCATGTAACTTATTTCCACCATATTTTATTAGTTCTACTTTTATATCGTCCCTTCCTGGTGCCTTTCCATTCCGTCTTGTATTTATTATTTCTTGGACTTCTTCAAATGTAGGTTCTTCTGTTGATCTTTCTACTTGTATCTCATTGTGTATTTCGTTTTCTGTTGTTAGTTGTTGGGGGTCTGTTAATAATTCTTTGAAATAGTCTTCCCATACTTGTTTATATTGGTAATCATTCTCTGTTTTATTGCCTCTGCAGTCTCTCATGTTGTATATTTTTGTTTTGTTTGTTCTATTTTGTTCTCTTACATTTTGGTAGAATTGTTTCGTGTTCTTATTTGTTCTTTCTTTCTCAATATCATTTATTTTATTTTCTACCCAGTCCTTTTTGCTTTTTCTTATAATTTGATTACATTCTTTTCTTAATCTTTCGTAGTCATCCCTATGTTCTCTTTTGTTAGTTTTCAGCCACTTCAGTCTTGCATTTATTTTCCTTTTTACCATTTCCCGGCAGTTTATATCGAACCATGCTTTTTTGTTATTTTCTTTTTCTGTTCCTATCCATTTTTCTGCTGCCTGATTTATAGCTTTCTTTATGTTATTCCATATTACTTCAACATCTTCCTCATTGTTTTGCTCTCCCAGTTGATTCTCGATCTCTTCGACGTATTTCTCTCTTGTGTTCTCATTGTTGAGTCCTGTTACCTCCCACCTGTTCCGTACCTTTCTTCTTATATTGTTTCTTCTTATTTTTTGCATTATTGTTGCGGTTACCAGATAATGATCTGTGTCTATACAGGGACCTCTGTAGGTTCGTACATCTTTAATTGCTGATTTATGTCTTCCTGATATCATTACATGGTCTATTTGTGTTTGTGTTCTTTGGTCCGGCGATGTCCATGTTATTTTGTGTAGTCTTTGATGTTTGAATTTGGTACTGCTTATTGACATATTTTTACTTGCTGCTATTCTGCACAGTCTTTGCCCATTATCGTTGGTTCTCTCGTGTATGGTATGTTTCCCAGCTACTTCATTTATGTAATCTTCCTTACCTATTTGTGCATTAAAATCCCCTAGTATCATTATTATATCTTCTTTAGGTATATTTTCTATTTCTTCCTCTAGTTTTTCATAGAATTTTATTTTTTGTTCTTTCGTGGCGTTTTCAGTAGGCGCATAAACGTTCAGTAAAGATAATTTGAATGGCTTTGTATCTATCCTTACGTATGCTAGCCGTTCATTTATTGGTGTGAATTCTATTATTTTCTCCCTTAGATCTCCGGTTATTATTAAAGCTACCCCATACTTGCCTTGTGCTTCGGCACCTGAGTATTACACGATGTACTTTTCTTTATCTATTATGCCGTTTCCTTTCCATCTTGTTTCTTGTAATGCAACTACATTTATTCTGTATTTTATTATTTCTTCTGCTATTTCTTGCATTTTTCCCGGTTGTAGCATTGTTCTGACATTCCATGTACTTATTTTGATATCTTTTTGTTTCTTCTTATTTCTTAAGTTTCTTTTTTCTTTTTTTGTTTTTTAAATTTCATCTGAGATACATATTCTTCTATTGTATTGTGCTGAGTTACTTTTGCTTGTCCTTTTTCTTGCCTTGTCGTTATATATTTGTTTTCCTCTGCATCATCGTGTTTCAGTTTTTTGACTTTAATTCTTCTTTTTCTTCATCCCACACCCACATTGTTTCATTAATTTTCACCTTATTGTAATATATTTTAACCTGATTTCCTTTTTCTTTTTCTTGTTTTGCAATTTTTCTTATTTCTCTTTGAATTTTACGCTCTTTGAATGGCATGAATTTATCTATGTATATATTTTGACCTTGTAGTTTACTCTTTGCATTAAAAATTTTGTGCACATCCTGTTCATTCTTTACTTTTACTATTGTTATTTGTTTTCCTGTTTCTTGTTTGGTTTTATATGCTTCAGAAATGCCTACTGAAATATTTAATTTATTAGCCATAAAGTCTTCTACTCCTTTTAATACTTCTTCTCTTATTGTCAGACCTGTTATTACCAATTTGAGTTTGTTCGCTTCCTTCTCTCTTTTATCTTCTTTAATCTCGAGTCTTCTCAGCCTTTCTCTTAATTCATTCTTTTCTTTATCCCATTTTGTTTCTTTACTTTTTATTTGTTCAATTTCTTCGTTAATGTCTTCGATATTTTTTAATATTTTGGTAAAAGATCCCTCCATGTCTTTTCTAATTGCTGCAATTCCTTCCTTTGCTTCTGCTCTTCCGTTTTCTAACTCAGTTTTTATCTCTTTGTAGTTGTTTGTTAATTGTGTTAGAGCCGCGTTTATTCCTCTCATTATTTCTTCCATCTTTATGTTGTGCTCTGTGCTTTCACCTAAGTATGAAACGCTCTCTGGGTCTTGTTTAAAAACTTCACTTTTCTTTTCTGGGAATTTTTTTATTATTGTGCTGCTCTTGAAAATTTTATTTCGTTCTAGTTCTTCTTCGTCTTCCTCTTCTCTTTTCCTTGTCACGCTGTTACTTCTATTTCTATTCTCCTTACTATTATTATACATTCAAACTAAGTATTTATACCTACGATTGATTATTCTTAAATCTATTTCTACTCTTAAAATACTTTCTTATTCTATACCACCTTTACTTAATATTTACTTATACTATTTGCACTTAATTAAGAAAAATTAACTTAAATTAAATCAAAATATTAGATTAAATTATATGTCTCTTCCTATAGCTACTGAAGTCTTTTTCTTGCTCTTTCGACTTGATATTTGTTGTTTTAATGCCCACAAAGGTATGTGTTACAACTGCCAGGTGTGTGTTGTAGGTAGCGTCTAGGCTTGCGTGTGGGTGTGGCAAGAATGGCTGTAGTTACTAGAATGTATCCAAAAGTGCTATTTTCTAAAAGGATATCTCGGCAAGTCCTTTTCCTTCGCTGTTTCCTTTGGACCCTTCCTTCTTGTTTTGTAGGCCACGTATACTTGCTTTCTCTCGCAGGTTGGTTGATTATGTACATAAAAGAATTCCTAGGTTATTTCCCGAAAGTTTATATTTCACCTTCTTACCGGAATAAAGTCCCAGAAATTTTTAATTCTCTGGGTTCTTTTAGCATTTATTAATCTTTCCTTATCTTTTCCTGGTTTTATTTCTTATTTTTTCTATGTTTTTTCACTTTCTTATTTATTTGCTTTGACAGCTCAACGTTGTTTTATACCGGGCGTATCGTATTCTAGCATGTCTGATTGGTGATTTAATTTCATAATTAGTCCGTGCTTTACTGCAATTGAATGTAATTTTATTCCTGGAGCTAATACGAGGAACACTGAATGGTAATTGTTTTAAAATACAAGAATCATTTATAATATTGTTTAACAATTTATATAGAAATAGACACGACTGAATTTTCCGTTATAAATAAATATCGCTCGGCTAGTTTAAATAAATATTAGTGTTATCTACAGTAGTGATAAGTGATAGCGTATAAGTTTTTGTATTTGTTATTTTCGTTTTATATACCTAGTGTTAATTCACTTTTACTTTTTATTATAATAATTATTTATTATTTGTTATTAATAATATTTCTTTTCTTTTAAATAAAAACGTTTAAGCCCACGCCCCGTTACAATAACTATATTTGCCATAAATTGGATTCCAAATCATAAGACATTATTCCAATTTAGATCTAATTGAAGAAAAGTATAGACACTTTAGCGTAGACAAATTATGAAAAAATTTGCAAGAACGAATAATAAATCCAAAAGTTTTAATAGATGATTTTGTTACATGTTCAATATGCAAATGAAATGATAATTTGTCATCAAAAAACACACCTAGGTCTTTAAACTGTGATACGCGTTCGAGATAAGAGTTTTCCATGTGATACGAAAAAGTGTATAAGTATTTGTTTACTAAGTAGCTCATTATTATACACTTGCTAAAATTTAAAAAAAATTAGAATTCTGAAACCAAGCTAATATACTTTCTATATCATCTTGAAAACGATTGCAGTTTTCTAAAGAATTATCAGTACGGAAAATTTTCATGTCATCAGCATACAGTAATACTTCAGAATATTTCATAACAACAACAATGTCATTAATAAACAATATGAACAATAATGGGCCAAGATTTGAGTCTTGCGGCACCCAAGAAGTAGCAAAGAAATCATTGGGTTAGAAAAAGTTCCCTCTCCGCCCTCCGAAAAGTGTGAAATTGATTCTAATTTTTGTTCCTGCCAAATGTAAATGAAATACATACAAATTATCTTGCTTTTTTTCAGTAATTTTATTTGGTTGAATTAAGAAAAAAATAGTCTATCGAATGAGCTAGTAAAAAAAATATATGTTGCCATTTACAATTGCAAAGTTGAGTTTTCTATTTTGAGTTCCTGTGGTTAAAAAAACTATTTTTTGTTTATTCTTGTCTTGTCTTGTTAAACATAAATTGTTATGTAATTTAATCAACTTCGTTCTGTGCCGGATTTACGATTTTACCGCCGGTAGGCTGAAATATTTTGTCGCATATTCTCATTAAATATATTTAATATATGTATATAAATAGTTTGAATCATTTTTGCATCTTTAGCCTAAGCCAAAGTCCGCCCCTGCCTATTCTTGTTAGGATGGTAAGACTTTGGCACATTTTTGAGCCTCTCTAGAAGCCGTGTTCTTTGTAATTCTTCTGTCACCTACGACTATTTACTAAGGCAAAAATTATTATAAATACGTCGAAAATTTGCCGCCGTAGACTTAAGCCTACTTAGCCTAATAAGAAATTCTCCTCTGACTTCATTACTTTTACAGTTCTCGATATAACAATGGTGTCACATTTAAATAAAAACACCCTGTATAGTTTTCCTCTACTTAAAAATGGCGGAATATGCAAATTTCCTTGTAGACTTGGGAACAACATAAACTAGTAAATTTTTGGTTACGGTAGATTTCAATGAGGTAGTTGAATGAGAATGATGGCTCGACAACTTTCCAGCGTGAGCTTCGAAATCATACTAACCTGGAGGGTCTCCGAAGAGGAAAGAGAAAGCCATAGCTTGTACAAACCAATAATAATCACGCTGACGGACACAATCCGAAGACGGGAAATTACTCTCCCAGGATGGATAATCAAATATCTGAACAAGGAAATACTTCAAATGGGACTACACAAAAGGATAAACGAAGAAACTAAAACAAACAAAGACCTTATTTACACCCTCGAGAAAGTTGGTGACAAAGCGATGCCAAAGAAAAAGAGGACAAGACGCCCAACGTTATATTAATGGTCCAGGGATATCGCCGTTCCAAGGACGCTCCTAAAGATATTAAAGGATTCCAAAGGAAGAGGAAACATATTCCAGAAGAACAGTGCCAGGTAGAAAGGGGAAAGGTGAAACTAGATAGGAAAAAACTCCGCATGGAGATGGCAAGAACTGAGGAACAGGCATGGAACCCATTATATGAAGAATTAAAATACGACATCTGGGGGAAATGTTATAAGAATGTGATATCTTGTTTTGAATATCAATAATATCGATGTATCGATGATAAAAAAATATCTATGTATTGATATATCGATGTATGAATATAAGTGTGACAATGTTTAAATTATAAAGTAAAATATCGATAAAACACATTACACTATAATCCGAAGCACCACACACATTCTATGATTTATTAATTTATAACATTGCATTATTTTTATTACTATAACTCATTTTTAACTAAACATTGATATTATTTATGCATTATTTCTATGACAATTATGCTTAATCTGGTTTTGAAATATACAGATATAGAACGCTAATCAAATAGCGAGTCGTAGGTATTAAACATATGAAATTACTATTTACCCGCCGTTGCTTAATTTTAGAGAAAATTAATTCAAATAATAAAGATTTAAATTTTGCATATAATTTTACAATTTCTTTTAAAATAATTTATGCCTACCTATGTCGGCATAATTACCTAAATAATTTTAATTTTAAGTTATATTCAGTTTAAAAAACAACGGACAACAGAGGCACATCTTGTTTTATAGTCTGGTATACATAAATAGTAAACCATCAAAAGTGGATATATTTTATTGAGGGATTAACAATGGTACAGGATATCGACAATTTTTTTGTGAAGAAAGTAACGAGAATTTCAAAGATGAAGGCGAAAAATTTGAACATCTGCCTGGCGTGCTTGTACATGTTTTTATGGCGGTAGGCGCCGCCCGACAAGTCTACGTATATACCTATTCCCCACTCAGTTCCTTGTCAGATGCTTAGCTCGGCCGTTAGTTTAGCAATCAATTCTTGCATATTTTTTAGCAGCGCTTATCGCTACAGATACATCGGCACACTGATATATTAATATTGACAATACGTCAATACATCAACATATTGATACATTCGAATACATTGATACATAGACACATCGATATATCAATATATCGAAACATCGAAACATCTATATAACAATTTTTTTTGTGCTGAATATCGTTATTCGATATATCGACAGAAAGAAAATTTTTTAGTTCAAAAAATATCCAATTAAATCACTGTATTTTTAATCTGGTGTGCAAAAGTAACCAATCAGGTCACAATTACACTGATAAATTCCTGCGACTAGTTTTTAACCAATCAAGATGTAAAACATTTGAAAATTGAACCAATGGGAACAGTATCATACTGATAAAATCCCGTTATCCCGATAAAATCCCGCTACGAAGTAAACAAACATCAGTTGTTACTGTTTATAACTGTCTATGTGACAGTTAATTAATATTTCAAGTTTCATTTTGCGTTGTCTTTGGAATTTATATCATGAAATACCATACGACCTCTCTGATTTTCTTAGATAAATTTTAAATTTTATGCACCAATTTTTTTTGCTTTGGAGTCGGGATTTACATTGCAGTTTTGTTGAATTTCAGTGGAAAAATAAATGTCACAACTTTCATAAAGAGTATTTATTTGTCAAAAGAAACAGAAAGTTTAGCCAATCGTGTTGTGCCTGCAAAACACACTTTACATTAGTCCAATTTGTTCGTTACACTTACACTTCACATTCATCTGTTTTGTTACATTTACTAACCTTATATAACGCACAAATAAAGCCTACAGTCTTTCCTGATTGTTCAATTTGATATCACAAGACGCTTAGAATAAATAACAGACACTTGATTGATGAACGACGGACGGATTACAATTTTCGTGACTATCAAGTGCCGGTCAAGTCAAAATGGACGTTTTTACTTCCGACTATAAAATCTGTACAATTACTACTCGAGTCAATATTTACTTGTCGCATGACAACGTCAGTCAAATGTGTTTACATAAAGTAGCGGGAAATTCAATTCAAAAGGTTATTAAATCTAACACTCCGCCTTAATAACTTTTGAGCGTAATTCTTCAAGAGTCTTGCGAGGTAGCGGTTTTGTCAGTAAGTCCGCAAGTTGATTCGCGCTCCTCACATGCTTCGGCTCCACGGTCTTCCCAACGTGTTCTTGGATGAACTTCCTAGCTATATCCACATGCTTCTTTCCTTTTGTAATTTTGCCTTCCGTCGTATTCTTCAGCATGTGAATCGCAGACTGGTTGTCAATGTAGAGATCGGTCGGTGAGTTTAAGTCCAGCATCCCAAGCTCGTGTCCAAGACGTCTCGCCCAACAAATCTCATCTATGGCTGACACAGCGGCACGATATTCCGCCTCTGCAGTAGATGTCGCTACCAGCCGTTGTTTTTGAGCTGACCAAATTATCGGACCTCCTCTCATGATTAGAACTCCGCTAGTCGAATGGCCTGTATTGACATCTCCTCCGAAATCAGAATCTGTATAAGCAATAAGTTCATCGCTCCCGTCAAAAGAGATTCCAAATTTCTTGGTTCCTTGTAAGTACTGGAAAACTCGCTTCACCATTCTCCAGTGGCTTGTCATAGGTTTACTGTTGAACCGACTCAAGTAATTAACAGTAAAGCTAATGTCTGGACGTGAAATCATGGCTAAGTAGAGCAAGCTCCCAATCGCCTCTCGATACGGAACATGTCGTTGCAAGGGCTGATCATTTACACATTTGTCACCATCCGTCACCATACCCTTTTCCATCGGCGTATGAGCTGGATTTGTCAAGTCGAAGTTGAAACGCTTTATAATTTGTTCTGTGTATTTTTGCTGACTCACAATGATTTCACTGGGAGAACATTCGATTTGCATTCCCAGGTAACTCAATTTCCCTTTCTGGTTTGTGTCGTAGGTTATGTCGAATTTCTGGCTCAGCTTTCGCAGTACTGTCAACATGTCACTTTCTCGTGCTCCAACTACCAGTCCATCATCTACAAATAGTATAATGATGACGTCAACTTTCTCATCATAATAGACGCACGGGTCGTCATCTGTACTGTCCAGCCCGAGAGTCTTCAGGAAGGTCGAGAATTTTTCGTTCCAGTTCTTTGGAGATTGTTTCAAACCGTACAAACTTTTGTACAATCTGCAAACACGGCCGGTGCCATCCTCAAAGCCTTCTGGTTGTCGCATGTAGATTTCCTCCTTCAGTGTTCCATATAAGAAAGCGGTCTTTACGTCGAAGGTCATCAATCTCATGTTCTTTGACGCTGCCAGACTAAGGATCATTCGAATGGATACATGGCGCGCCACTGGACTAAAGGTGTCGGTATAATCAATCCCTTCTTCTTGTTCGAATCCTCTGGCGACCAACCTGGCTTTGAAGCGTCCATCCTGTTTTTCACGTAACACCCACCGACATGACAGAGGTTGCGCGTGTTTTGGTAGATCCACCAACTTCCAGGTATTCATTTTTGTCAGAGATTCAAATTCGTCGCGCATCGCTGTCCGCCATCTCTCATCCTTCAATGCTTGCGACACAGCAATGTCCTGAACCTCTCCTATCATGGCGTGATCCTCTCCACTCTCGCACATTGTTCCCATGACGTAGTCCTTGAATCTTCCTGGTAACCACCGCATACGACTGCTCCTCCATTGTCCTAGCTCCTCCCGACTTGCTGCTTCAGATTGATTGCTCGACGTTGCTTTCTGCTTCCTTTCCTCTTCATTTGGCTGATCAGCTACTTGTTCATCTTCATCTGAGCTCTCGTGACTTGTCTGACTTTCTCGCCTATTTTTGACTTCCACCGTCTCATTGCTTTCTCCGCCTTGTTTCTCGTTCTGGTCATCATCTGATTCCTCGTGCTGATCTACATCTTGACATTCTTCTAGGGCAACGGTGACTTCAGCCCCAGTATGTTCTCCATGAGATGCCTCATCGAAGATTATGTTGTCTGAGCTCACTACATCCCGGTCTTCCTTGATGAAGATACGGTAACATGGTGAATCAAGATCATAGCCGACGAAAATACCCTTCTTCGATTTTCGACCTGTCTTTGTTCGCTTATGTTGGGGAGTAAGCACATAGCAGCTGCATCCAAATGGCTTCATTTTGTCGATGTTCATCTGCCGCCCGAACCATAAATCAACTGGGCTTTTACCCTTCATGGAACTGGTACCGGTTTGATTCAATGTGAATACTGCGTAGTTTACAGCTTCTGCCCAAAGATTTTCATCTAGTCCCTTGGCGTGGATTGCAGATCTGGCTGACTCGACTACTGTGCGCATCTCCCTCTCTATCCTCCCATTTTGTTCTGGAGTGTACGCATTGGTTTTGACGTGGAATATTCCAAGGTCATCCAGCAGTTTCTTTGCGTTTCCGTTCTTCAATTCCGTTCCGTTGTCGGATTTCAGACACCTGATTGTCCTGTCAAATTGATTTTTGACCATGTTGGTAAAGGCTTCCAATTTAGCTACAGCTTCGTCCTTTGCTTTCAAGAAATAGACGGTGCGGAAGTGAGAGAAATCGTCCTTAAACAAAAGGAAATATTTCGCTCCTCCGAGTGACTTCAAATTCATCTCGCATAAGTCGACATGTACCAAATCCAGAATATTTTTGGCAACCTTGAAATTTCTCGGATGAGATACTCGATGCTGCTTACCGAATACACAGCCTTCGCAGACGTAGTCGTCCCAATCGTCGATAAAATCTATATTTCGGTCATTCAACGTGTTTCTCACGTGTTTGACATTTTGATGTGCCAGTTTCTCATGCCAGACTTTTATAGACTTGTTCACCAAACAATTTTCAGAATCCTGACGACGAAATTTCATTCGAAATAATTTCTCTTCTCTCTCAGGGACTGCTACAACTCGTTTGTGGTCCGAGTCGAAGAAGACTGACTTGTTTGCGTTTGCACTCTGAAAATATCCTTTGTCCAAGGCTTGCGTAACTGAAAAAAGGTTAAACGTAAGTTTTGGAACAAATAGGACATTTTTCAGGACAATTGGGTACCAGACATTTTCGTCAAACGCTTCCATTTCTACATCGCCAATTCCGACGCCTTCTAGTTTCGTTGCATCTCCGATAATAATTGTTGTTGGCTGCTGAAGTTTGCGGAAATTGGTCATCCATTCTCGGTGCGAGGTCATATGTTGAGTGGCACCACAATCTTGATACCAAAAATTTCCACACGCTTCCTTTGACTTGATATGATCTACGTTTGCAGTTGACAGGCTCACTGTGACAAAGGCACGTTTTGGTTTCTGCGAATATCCTCTCTCCGTCCTGTCACCTTTCTCCGATTTTCCTTTTGGACAGTCCCGAACAAAATGACCTTTCTCACCACAGCTGTTGCACCCATAAGTATTTTTACAATACTCCAGGTATTTTGCACTCGACTTATTCCGACAATTTTTCTTCATGTGGCCCCTCATACCGCATTTCAAACATTCCACCGACGAATTCTTCTGATTGTTGAATCTACCTGATTTCTGCTGAAATTTGGCGACCAGTGCATTTTTCGGAAGATGAGAACTGCTTTGTTGATCCGCCTGAAGTCGATCCTCCTCTAGCCGAATTCGCTCGATCAGTGTGTTGACAGTTTTCTCCTTTTCGCTGATATTGTCCCAGGCAGTCCGCAGATGATGAATGGCTGGTGGCAAAATTCCAAGGATCCTCGTCATCACCCATCCATCCTTTATAGGCTCTCCTGCGACTTGTAGATCTTCTGCGAGTTGTTGAATGGCTAGCGCGTTTTCAACTGCTGACTTACCGACATCATACATATAGCTAAAAAAATTTCTCTGCAGACCTTCAACTGACAAATCTGATTTATTCCCAAATAAAACTTCCAACTTTTTCAACATTTGACTTGACGTTTCACAATTTGAAATTTTGTTAGCAATATTACCATTTACATTCAGACCTATTATAGCTTGCGCTTCAATATCTTTTTGCAACCAATTTTGTTCGGCTACACTTTCCGTTGGCTTTTCGGTAACTCCCGTCGCAATTAAAAATAAACTTTTCGATTTCAAGGTTAAATTTAGCTTAAATCGCCACGACATATAATTTACAACGCCTTGCGCGTTTTCAGACAGCATTTCCATATGCGATTTAAACATTTCCATATCTGACAGGATATTTACTCAAAGAATCAAAAAATATCAAATACTGATTTTTGCCGGAGTTAAAAACAAAAAAATAAACAAACAATATTTTTGGCTCACGAATCACAGTAAACAATATCACTGAGTTGACTAGTTGATTGTTGACTTCTGCTGCTGTGTTGTTGACGACTCGACTGACTGTCACCCTGACTGTATTTGTAGGTTAGGTGGTGACGTTCAGGACTGACCGACGTTGACTGCTTTATTTACACGATTGGCTTTTTATTTATTTGCAAAGTGACACTTATTTATTTATTGCTCTGGGCCCATAACCTGTTGAATTTCAGTGGAAAAATAAATGTCACAACTTTCATAAAGAGTATTTATTTGTCAAAAGAAACAGAAAGTTTAGCCAATCGTGTTGTGCCTGCAAAACATACTTTACATTAGTCCAATTTGTTCGTTACACTTATTACACTTCACATTCATCTGTTTTGTTACATTTACTAACCTTATATAACGCACAAATAAAGCCTACAGTCTTTCCTGATTGTTCAATTTGATATCACAAGACGCTTAGAATAAATAACAGACACTTGATTGATGAACGACGGACGGATTACAATTTTCGTGACTATCAAGTGCCGGTCAAGTCAAAATGGACGTTTTTACTTCCGACTATAAAATCTGTACAATTACTACTCGAGTCAATATTTACTTGTCGCATGACAACGTCAGTCAAATGTGTTTACATAAAGTAGCGGGAAATTCAATTCAAAAGGTTATTAAATCTAACAAGTTTGCTTTTGTATTTGTTGCTAAGCAAAAAATACGTACAAAATAAAAATTTATCGATAAAAATAGAAGGTCTTGTAATATTACCCCCGATAATACACTTCATTGTTGCAGTCTCAACTTTGGTTAATTCCTCCAACAAGAAATTTTGGCTAGTCTTGTTTTTGTAGTTACCTGTTCACCATGCGAAACCGGTCGCGTCCGAAAATTAGCAGGTCACTCTCTTGTGGTTTAGATTTCGAGCGAGAAGGTTGTGTGTTTTACGAGTCAGGTTTAACACGTGAATGATTTCATTTTTCCATTTAGTCTTTTAACCTCAAGTAAGTAAATGGTATTAGTTTGTTTATTTGTTTTACACGTTTGATTTTCATCGCCAGAAGTAGCAAACTTTTTTAATTTTCTCGGGTGCTGACTTTCATGTCACATCATCGAGTGGTAATATTGGTCATTGAGCCATCTTTTTTTTTCGGTTGATGATCATGATCATATTTTGAAATTTACCATATTTATCGTAATTCTGCTTAACTTCGATTCAGGGTAATTTGAAACACGCCTCAGAGCGTTTGTTTCTTCCCTTTGCCACGATCCCCTTTTTGAAATTTACCACATTTCTAGTAATTATGCATTATTTAGATTTAGGAAAATTTGAAACACGCCGCAAAGTGTTTGTTTCTTTTTATTGCTGACACCTTTTTTGAAATTTATCATATGTTTAGTAATTCTACATCGATCCTAAAACTCTAGTTTCCTTATCCCCTTCCCTCTCCCATCAGTACGATTGTGTTAGATTGCGAGAGTGCATGTGCTTGTCCAACCAGCTCAAGAACTTGTACCATCGGACTATGTCAAGTCAACCGTTGCTTCCAGTAGCCATTATTGGAGATCTGAAATTGAATTTGATTTTGTGGTTTATCTTGAACTTTGTGCTAATAATTTTTAAGTTGTGGATCAGCCGGCGATTGATTTTGCATATCAGTTTCAGAACCCTGATTCTTGATAAAGTAAGTAATAATTTTGATTATTTTGTTGTACATCTCAGTTCATTCAAGCACACTTTTAACTTCATTTTTCGCTTCACTATTACTAACACTATGCTTTCTTTGTCTTTTCCTTCGCTTAGCGTGAAATCTTTTATATACATACATACATAACATTACGCTATGTCCCACTTAGTGGGGTAGCACGAACCCAGAAAAACAGTCAACCAACAATTAATCTCCTCCAAACATTCCTATCCTGACACACCACTTTCGCCTCGTCCACATTCATAGTGCGATTCATACATGCTCGTTTATTCTTCACACTCGGAATCATTCGTTCACGCAACAAACCATCAATCATACCCAACCAGTTATTCCTCGGACGCCCGCGAAATCGTTCACCTTCAATCTCACCCTCATATATTAGTTTCACCAACCTTTCATTCGACATTCGCTCAACATGTCCAAACCACCTCAACTGACTCACTCCCACTTTCTTAACAACATTCTTCTCAATCTCACACTCATCATACACCAAAGTATTCCGTATACGATCACGTCTCGTATACCCACATACTCCTCTCAAATATCTCATTTCCACAGCAGTTATACGTCGTTCATGCTTCTTCATCCACACCCAACATTCAGAACCATACATCAATGTAGGCACTAACACACCATTATAAACACTCAATCGAGCATCTTTAGATACATTCACGTTTCGAACAAATGTACCCAGAGCACCCAATACCTTGCACCCTGCAGACACTCGCCTTTCAATCTCCCGGTCAATACGTCCATCCCTCGAGAACATACTACCCAAATATACAAATTAATAATAATAATAATAATAATAATAATAATAATAATAATAATATTCTTTATTGGCAAAGTTCAGCATATGCTGTTCTTACACTTAACCTTTACAATAATTTAATATGAAATTGAGGTATACATTTCGGTATGATCGTGTAGTTAGCGCACTATACATTTGTTTGTTTACAAGGTTTCGTACAAGGTCATGAGAATATTCCAAACAATATGCCAGTACAATAAATAATAATTTACCATAGTAAAATGTAATGAATATTAATATTAAAATTGAGATTAGAGATGACCATTTCAACATTAGATACTGTTATTGCGTATGTAATAGATATTTTTTCAGTTCAACATTAAAAGATTGTACTTTCATGATTTTGAGGTTATCCGGTATTTTGTTATAAACAGTGGTACAATTATAACTGAATGATCGTTGAAACAAGGAAGTGCGATGTCCAGGGGTATGTAAGTCAAGATTATTTCGTAGTGTTCTATTATGCATATTGGATCTGAATAATATCTTTTTAGAAATATATGGTGGAATTTTTGATGAGATGACACGATGCGTGAAGCAAGCAAGGTGGTGAATCCTACGGTTGTCCATATTTAGCCAGTCTAGATTCTTTATTAGCGCAGAAGTTCTCTCCAACCGAGACACCGAATATATGAATCGAGCACAACTGTTCTGTACTTTCTGTATTCTTTGTTTGTCACGAACTGTTAAACAGGAACCATATATTATGTCACAGTAATTGAATACAGAAAGTACACAGCTATCAGTAAGTATTTTACGATACTTTTGAGATAACACAAAACGATTCATATATAAATTTTTTAGTGCCAGATATGCTTTTTTAATTAACAAGTTCACATATTCTCTGAATCGCAATTCAGCATCTATTAACAGCCCCAAGTTTTTTACACTGGATACAAAATTGATTTTTATATTGTTGATTTTAACTGCGATCAAGTCATTGTCAAGCAAATACTGTCTGGTAGTCTTTTGACCTAAAAGCAGGACAGCAGATTTTTTTCTCATTAATAGTGAGACAGTGAGATCTCGAATATTGAGCTATCTTTTCGAGATCTTCATTCACATGCATGACAGCTTCTTCGTATTCCGTACTTTCAAAAGGTAGGTATAATTGTGTGTCATCTGCATAGATGTGGAGATTTACATGTTTTATGACTTTGCAGATATCGAAGGTGTAAATTGAAAATAATAATGCTCCACATATAGATCCCTGTGCCACACCTTTCGATATGTGAGCTACTTCAGATGTATCATCATTTATTTTAACCCGTTGGCATCTGTTAGTGAAATAACTGGATATTAATTGCAAACTGCTTTCATCAAACCCTAAATATTTCAATTTAGCTAATAATAGCTTATGATTGATTGAGTCAAATGCCTTGCTAAAATCCAGAAGAACAATTAGAACTAACTGTTTATTATCAAGATAATGGAAGATGTCATCAGTGATTTTTATTAAAGCTGTTGTAGTGCTGTGTCCCGTTCTGAAACCTGATTGCACCTCAGGTAGTATATTACAATCTGATAGGAATTTCGACATTTGCAAATTTAAAACTTTTTCTAGGATTTTTGAGAGTGTAGGTAGTATGCTAATTGGCCTGAGGTCATTAGGAGATTTAGGATTTTTGCATTTTGGAACTGGTTTGACTATTGCCTCTTTCCATACGTCCGGGAAGGTTTGGTGTAGTATGCACGAGTTAACAATATGTGTTAATTGAGGTAGAATCGAATCTAAAATTAATTTAATCATTTTTAAATTAATTCCATCAATATCTATTGCATCGGATTTTAAGGCAAGTACTATGTGGCGTATATCATCCTCAGACACACACGTGAAAGAAAAAATTGAGCTTGAGAATCTGGAATTATTGTAAAAATTTATGACTTCTGGATCAGGTACTGCAGTTGCTGTAGAATTTATAAAATGATTGTTAACCTCATCTGCATTAAAGATAGGCGGTAAGGAAATATTGTGATTTAGATTTATATTGAATTCTTTGAGTGCATTCCAGATATTCGTTTTGTTGCGATTTATTTTATGCTCTAAATAAGCTCGCTTTTCTAGCCGAATGGACTTTGTCACCAAGTTCCTTATGCATTTATAATAACTCCAATGACTCTGTAATTTTGTTCTTCTGAATCTAGCAAGTGCATCATCTCTATACTTTATCATAATTTTGATTACATCGGTTATCCATGGTGTTGGGGGTTTTCGTACTACTACTTCTTTTAGGGGAGCAAATGTGTCAAATAGATTTAATATTGCATTATTAAAGTAGAGCAGTTTATTATTAATATCTGCTTCCATGTAAAATCCATGCCATGGCAATGACTTGACAGCTTGATTAATAAGATATGGATCTGTATGTTTGAAATCTCGTACAAAAACTACTTTCGGTTCAATAACAGGAAAACTTAGATTTAATTCCACAGTGATTAGACGATGATCAGAGATAACTGTATCAGTGTTAATTACCTGGGAGCAAATCTCATTATTAGATGTGAGGATGATGTCAACAAGCGATTCAGAGGTAGCTGAGATCCTTGTTGGTTCTGTAACTAACTGGGTGAGAGAAAATCCTGAGCACAGGTCGAGGAAGATCCTAGAACTGGTATTATCACAGTCAAGTAAATTAATATTAATATCACCGAGACAGAGTAAACAATCTACAGTTGTGAAAATATGACTTAAAGAATTTTCAAAAGATTGCAAAAAATCAATAATACTGCCAGATGGAGGACGGTATACAGCTCCAATTGCAAACCGTTTTTTATTAATTTTAAACTGTAGCCAGCACTGCTCAATATTTGGATTAATAGTGCTTAATTCAGATATGATTTTAAGATCATATTTCAACAGATATGTTTTTACATAAAAACCAACACCACCACCTCTTGTTTCTCTATCGTTTCGTAACAGAGTGTAATCCTCAATTACGAAAGGAGTATCATCCAAATTAGAATTTAACCATGTTTCTGTTATTGCAAGAATTTCAGGCTTGAAATCTATTATTATATCTTTAAATTCACTTGTATATGTACATAGAGATCTGCAGTTCAAATGGCCAAGTCTAAACATTGAATTAATGTATGGAACTTCTCACAGGAAGTACAAAAACAGCAATAAGACTAAAAAATGTAGTGAAACAGAGAAAAAATAAAAATAATAATAATAATTATAATAACAAAATTTAAATTTAACATATGAGCAAAGATACTTTGGCGTTTGCTCAAATTCAAATTTCAAATTTGTGTGTGCTATTGTTTACGAACAGAACGAGATGGAACTAATTAACACATGCATTGCAAGAGAATTCATGGTTTAAACCTTACTTAAGTCCAATGTCATTTAGTTGTTTTATAGTTGAAACTTTGAATACGTTATCACTGTGTTTTATATGGATGATTCCGTCTCTCGTCCACGTGTTTTTAAGACCAAATTTGTTTTTCGCCTCGTTTACGACTTCCACCCGCTTTTTAGTGAGATCTTCCCTTATGATTATTCTTGTACCTTTTAATTTGTTCTTGGAGGCATAAACTTCGGCACGATCTCTATAGCTAGCAAATTTTACTATCAAAGGACGGCATTTACCCTTGCTGAATTTACCAATCCTATGAGACCTTTCCAAGGCTGTTGGTTGGAGTGGAATACCTAGTTTTTCGATACATATATTCTGGACAACTTCATCTGTGTTTTCACTGTTCACTTCAGGAATGCCGAAGAAACGCAAACAATTACGTCGACTGTATTGCTCCAGTTTATCAAGCTCAAGGGAAGTGACGCAATTTCTTGGGTAAGAGCAGATATTTTGTTGTTAAATACCGCTTCTATTTTAGCTGTCAAAACCGTTGCAAATTTGTTTATGAAGTCTTCGCTCTCCAGATGTTCATTTAGAAGTTGTTTAACAACTGTAGTTTGTTCTTGAGATCTTGATATCGGCATTGCAGGGTTTAATTTTATAAAACCACTTAAATAATATAGGATAATATAGAATTTCACAGAGAAATAAGCACACTACAGTCATGCTGGCCCAACCTAAGAAGATCTATATTCCAAAAGGTGCCTATAACTGCAGTGTTACCGCGCGCCCATTCGTTTCGAATTGTAGTATTCTATAATTAGAATTCGATTTTCGTTTTCGATGGTACCGCAGTCAACCGAATTCGAAAGTAGAATTCTCATTCGTGTAACTTCGTAAATATTACATCTTTTCTGAAAACATTACAGTAAAACTGGAACAAATGCTTTTTATGACATTTTATGGTAAAAGGCAACAAAATATTGTCAAAGGTAATTTATTATTTTAAATATAATGTCACATTAATAATAATATTATAAAGCGGATTACGTATGGTATATAAATGTTTGCCGGTGTGGTGGTTCATTGTTTTAGCGCGCCATTCACTGCAAGCTGTGACGTTTGAATCTGAGGTTGTCACGTTCAAGTCTACTGGCCGGCAAGTGTGATTGTTGTAAAAAGGTAAAAACACCATGGCCTTGAATCATACTCGTATGCTAGAGACCAACCACCTCTACATCTTTAAAGTAATCTTGGTTGCCTACGTTTCTCTCTGATGCTGCTCTGCTTACATTGTAAACAGATGCTGTCGCACAGGTTGAGATTCAGATGGCGCTAAGATGAGTGGTTACGAGACAAGTACCGTGGTATTTGAGGCCTTGGCCCGCTTAGGGCTTTCGAGCCATTGATGATGATGATGATGCTGATGATGATATAAATGTTTAACTTTATATGTTACCTATTCACATTCCGAACCAGATCATTATTAAAGAAGACGCTGTAATTAGACAATTTAACCTAGAAAGACGCTTGAATATAGAAAAATATCGGGGAAAGTTTTAACATTTCAAAGTCGCAGCAATCGGTATCCGATTGCGTATCACTTGTAAGTAGATTAATAGTGGAGTACATGGCGGAGAATTGGATGTCTTTCCCTAGTACCAATGACGAAATAAATACAATAAAAACTAAATTCATGGAAAAGTCACGTTTTCCTGGTACTCTAGGGGCAATAGATTGCATACATGTTGCCATAATTGTAACAGCATTAGAAGAACATAACTACGTGAATAGGGAAGGGTACCATTCAAAAAATGTACAAATGGTATGTGATTATGAAATGAACTACATTCACTAAATTATTTTATCAAATATCACTCGAGGTTTAGGTTTTAACTGGCCAAACTTTTATTACTTCACTCAAACGTTGTTGCTTTAAAGAAAAAAGACTGGAGCAACCACGTTTTCGTAAATAAAAGTATCTTGGTTCGGTTGCTATGGTTACTTCTCTTTGTTTTAATTTTATTTATTTAAGTTTGACTTTTTCAACAGTTATTCGTTGAATAAGGAACAATTTTTGTATAATTTCCAAAATCTGGTTATAGAAAGAATATCCTACAACATGTAACGGAATGGCATATCCCATACTCGCAAATCCTAGTTTTCGCCTTCGGCTCGGACTACAAACTTTTTGCTCGTGTGGAAAATGTGCCATTCCATTATTTGTTGTAGAATATACAATTGCAGAGAAATACATAGTAGTATGAATGGAGTAAATAATAGAGAAGTAAATAAATGCTAGAAATCTTGAATTGGGTATGGATGGGGGTGATATCAGCTTTGTATTGTATTTGTATATCTAACGAAAGGTAAGGCTCACAATCTGGATGATATAACATATTTATGACATGTTGAAATATGATGATGAAAATTTGTTTGATTGGTTATTTTATTTGTTCAGATTTTGTTTAAAACGGTGCCTGGCCTCTGATGAAACGTGCTGTTATTTGTCCTTTATTTAAAAACAAAGGCAGTTCGAGTAAATGTACAAACTTTCTAGCGATATATTTCTTGTGTGTGGTAGGGAAGTTGTATGGAAAAATTTTAATTAACAAATACGAGCTTAAAATATTTCTATGTTAAGTGATGTGCACAAGGAGGTTTTATTGTCTAAGAGGTTCTGTGGATCAATTGTTTCCTCTTCTTATGATTGTTGACAAGTCATTTGATAAGAACATAAAGGTGTTCTGTAGTTTTTTTTTTTTTCGATTTAAAGAAAGCGTATGAGCGATCTTTGTTCTTTGAGAGACTATGTGGAATGTACTTGAAGAGTACGGTGTGAATGGTAATTTATTGGAAGCGATTCAAACGTGTTTGAAGAAAATAAGGCTGCGGTGAGAGTTGATGGCAGATTGAGTGATTGGTTTCGAATAGATGTGCGGGTTAGATTGAATATTCGAGGAATAGAAGGTTGGGTATGATTGATGGTTTGTTGCGTGATCGCATGATTCCGAGTGTGAAGAAAAGACAGAGCATCTATGAATCGCAATTTAATAATAATAATAATAAATTTCTTTATTGACAAAAAATAGCCAAGGGCGAGGTTCAGCCAAGGCTGTTCCTCCACCTAACCTTACGAAATATAAACATTATATAATATATAAACAGATTTATAAAAGTTTAAAGAAAACCAAAAGGTAGGTACACAAGTAAGAAAAGTACCTATAAATTTAAGAATGATCATATATGTAAAAATAAAGAAAGGAAAAATTAATTGATTTTCCGATCTTACGAATCACAGAGAAAAATGTCGTGACGAATACAATTTTGATTTAAAACGAGCAAAACATGTTTTTAATATGTATTCGGAAAGAAATCATAGACAGAGCCCTTAATGAATGAGGAATAGTATTATATAACGATGGTGCTAAATATGAGAAAGATCCCTTGTACTTTGATTTTCTAAAGGATGGTACTATAAATAGATCTTTTATTCTAAGGGTATAATTGTATTCCTTTTCAATTAACTTGTCCAGCAAGTAAGAGGGAGTTCTTGTCAAACAAATTTTGTGTACCAGACATAGATACGCAATTTTCATTCTTTCATCACGGTATTTTAGCCATGTGTCGATATACAAATGTATACAAATCGTGAACGTGAATTCTGAAATGGAGTAATTCTATTTTTGTCGGACACAGTGAGATTTGGTACATATGTGCTAGCACAATAATAAAAAATTAATAAGATCAGTGAATTTATCAGTTGTAGCTTAACTGATGAGCTGAGGCCGTATCTAAATTGATAAAGATGGCGCAATATTAGTCGTGCAGCAGCAAGTTCTTTGTTTAAATGTTCTTTAAAGTTTATGTCTTTATCTAAATGAACACCTAGGATATTAGTACTTGTAGTACATCTCAGTATTACGCCATCTAATGTTATATCTGGCAGCAAACCATAGTGACCAACGACCAATAAAGACGATTTATTATTGTAAATTTTGAGACCATTGCTCTCTATCCACGATACAAATTTGTTAAATTCATTATTTACTATTGCACACTGCTTGTTGATGTACGATGGATCAATTGTTGCCATAATTTGGGTATCATCGGCGTATGTGTGTGCAGTACTGAAATTAAATATTGATGGCATATCTGCAACACAAATAAGGAAAAACAAGGGACCCAAAATAGACCCTTGCGGAACACCGCAATCAAGGGAAAAAATCGATGAATTACGTGTTTCTTCAGTTGTTGACATATCAATGTGAACGAGGAGAAGTGGTATGCCAAGACAGAAATATTTGGAGGATATTAATTGCTCGTTGACTGTGTTTCTGGATTAGAGTAGAATATAGCGTGAAGTTATGTATATGTCGTAGGCATTTAGAATAATTAGGCATTTAGCTAAAGGTCTGGGCATTTAGCGAAATGCCGGTAATTAGATGAATTTTACTTTATTTTTCTATTTGACTGGCGGAATCAGGCAATTAGACGAAAAATCGCGCATTTCTCTATTTGCCGGGCGCGGTTTAGGCACTTGGAAAAATCATTCATAATATTGTGAACAATTTTATTAACAAATTTCTCTTATTTGATAAATGGCATCGTGAATTTCATAAAATACCTGCCTTGAAGCAGGCACATCGTTTTGTTTGGCCTTGTTTTTTTGCAGCTTTGCAATTACATTTTTTTGCCGTTGTCATTTACAGCAGATGGGATACGGAAAGACAATCTTCATTACACAGATGATAGAAATGGAAAATAATTGTCAGATTATATAAGCTTTCATAGAGGCCACATTTACAACCAAAGAGGACATTGTAACAAATGCTGCTGATGGTTAAAAAGCGTACAACTGCGCTAGTAGACTGGATCACTTGTTATTTTGAAATTTTGAAGCTTGTTGTTACAACATGAAAAGAGCAGAATAAATAAAGTACCTAAAAGGAAACTAAGAAGCCCGGTTATTATGATATGTGAACAACAGTTCCATGGTTAATGCGGTCGAAAGGAACGGGAAAGTTTATTAGGTTAAAGTGGCACACAACCTTTAACCCTCACGTGTCCATGATGCATTTTTTCAACAAAAAACAATATGTAGCTTAGCTTGTTACTCGTTGCTATATTGAATAATGCACGTATGGATAATAATTGTTGTATTCTTATATTTTATTTAAGATTTGTATTTTTTAAAACGTTATAAGGTTTATTTAAACCATTCCGAACCAACTTTCCTGAATTTTGAACAGCATATTCAATCCAAGGAATGAATTTTGAAACCTTAAAATTTTATAATTATATTGAATGTATAGAACTAGAATATTTTGTTATTAAAATCTTACTCTTGTGTACAATTCTAAACCACCACATAAATTTCCAAAGCTGACAATTCCGCAAATATATGTACTATTTCCTTTATTACACATAAGAGGACCCCCGGAATCGCCCTAAAAAAGAGAAATACAAGTTTTTATTAATACAATCACACTGCTTAAAATGTGGAATAAACGTATTACATGTTCATGCTCTCATAAGAAATTTTATATTTAGCTATATCTGATGATGTACTTCTTTTTAGGTAATGTTTTATTCACATATTGGAGTGAATAGCTCCGTGGTAACGCATCGGACTGTGGATCGTGAGACCCTCAGTTCGGATCCTACTGCCGACAGTTACTAATTTATATTTACCCCTGTGGTTCCCCCCAATAACATCTTTGGGGGCTATGATTTGACGACTGGTAACCGCATTTCATACGAAAAAATATATCACTTACCGAGACGTGCGTAAGCAGAATGCCACACCCATAATGGGTAAAAGGCGTGATGATGATAATGAGAAAGTCGGCTATTCAAAATATTTGAACTCGAGAAGTGAATAATGTAAAATAGGTAACATTGCTCATTCATGTGTCAATATATAAAGTTATTACTATTAGTTCGTTTTATACATATTTTTATTTTACTTTTAATAAATGAGTTATATTAACTGAATAACTATAAAGGTAAATTCTCTACAACAACTACTACTTGCAATATTTTTCATTGAATTAAACTTTGTATCAGATATAATTTTCATGCTAAACACCTGCGTTTAGTATTACTATGCACAGCCAGGATAACTAATATAGAATAAGAAATTTTAGAATCTAAGCTATAGTTAAAACTGAAAACATTAAAATCAGAATATTGTTTTCCTACACCAATAAATTGCTAACAATGAAACTTTGCATTCAGACAAGATTCTGCAGTGGTTCTTAAAAAAAGGGAGCTGAGATTAAACGTTATTAAAATTTTTGCCGAAATTAAATACTACAAACCTATTTTTATTCTGTAGTAGGATGTCTACAACTTTTTAGTAATGCACATTGATCCTTAAATGTAGATTATTTGTACAGCACACCTATGTATGAAAAGATGGTATTTTTTCTTTTAGTTAAAATCTGTGAAACAAATATATTTAATTAGGTCACCAATTTTCCTAGTCTTATAATTTTCGAACCTTGGAAAATAGAAAATTAAAATTTCAATTAACATTGACTAAAAGTAGCAATATTTATAGCGAATCAATATGGTCTGGATAAGTATAAGAAAATTATACCATATCTGGTTGATAGATTACTATTAACATCAAGTATATACATATGCGAATTCTAAGTATGGAATATGAAATGAAAATATTTGATAGATAGTGTTCGAATTATCGTAGGTACATATATGTGGCCCGCCAAACTACCTTCCACTTATGAAGGTTAAACTGAGAATATATTATTATGTAATAATAATAATAATAAGAAATCTAAAATTAAATAACCCTGCTTATGATAATAAAGTATTGTACAAAGTTATTACGCAGGAGTGGTGGTTGAGTGTGTTAAAATGCTATACACTGTAAGTTATAATGTACGACACCCTTTCAGTCGGGGTACGATTATCCTGGACGGCAATTGTGTATGCCGTTAATACTCGTATAATGATAATATCAGATATTTAATCACACTCGGGTACACAGGCTGGCCCTCTTAAATGTAGTGTTGGACGCACAAGAACTTCTCTGATGCTGTTTTGCTTACACTAGTATCCAAAGTCCTTTGTACAGATTGAGATTCTGCGAATTCTGCGAATCAAGTACCGCGGTATCCTGGTTTATTAAGGCCTATCGTGCCGTACTTGATGATAATGATACAGCTATTAAAAAAATGTCGTATCTACATTTTAGCCAAACTCAGGCTGTCTAGTTTTCGCAGTAAAAAGAAATTTAGGGTATTATTGCTTAGTAACAATACATTTCTTATTATTCTAGCTCCATAGTCTTACCTCTGTTACTAGGTAAAAAAAATCCAATCAGTCCAACAAAATACTAAATTATAAAGTAATAAAAAAAAATATTTCAGCTCCATAATGCTTTTAGAAAGTATCTATTTTTACTTTCTTATAGAAAGTATCCATTTTTAAATTTCTTATAGAAAGTATAAGGAAGAATTGGAATCATGAAAAAAATCGTTGACGAGATTTTTGCGGAAATATATATTTTGGCGTCCACTAAATTCGTTAAGACCAATTTCACAATGATGTCTGTGTGTGAAGATGGATGGATGGATGGATGACCGTGTGCGCAATATCTCATGAACGAGACTAGATATGTTTAATTTTACAAATTTCATGAAAATATGACGAGCTAGGTTGATTTTGAAAACCTGGAAGAGCAAGTTTACTGAATACGCAAAACTAAAAATGCATTTTTTCAAAAATAGATTAAGCTGTGAAAAAATTTCAAATGAAAGATGTTAGCAAAAATATTTGGAATATAATATATTATTTGCACTTTTCTTGTACATGCTTCTAATTTTGAGAAATACTAAATTATATATTTAATAATATATTTCAATAATCTTAGTTACAATGGAAACTAAAACATATTCAACGTCTATGTATCAAACGTGTCAAATAATTGTGAAGTGTCAAAAATATATGTCGTTTAAAATATTATAAAAGTTTTAAAGACTAGATATTAATTAATACCTATTTTCAAAAAAAAAATTATAGTTACGAAAAGAAAAAAATTAAACAGATTTATCATCTGAAATAATTATCAAAATAGTCATACGGAACAAGTGATCAGTTGGTTTTACATGTATAAGAAAGTAGTGTGGTGCCCACACCAGATTTTTTTTGTCTGTTTTTTTTTTGACTATTGTTTATATTTTTAACAACTTGACTCTGATTTTTTTCTACGTGCTTTTAAATTGTTGTATGTCCATGTAAAATAGTTTATTCGACCTAACTTAGCCCCGAAGATGCCAGCTATAACTGCCGAAACGTCGGCGTGGTTATATTAAATATTTTGACTGCAAGTCCGTTTGTTTTATTTACTTCATTTTCTCCTCAGTCGAGTAGCGCATCCTTTTCTTTACATTAGTTGTGTTGAGGGAAGTAATGGAAAAAAGTAAAAATATTTTTTAGAATAAGTAGAAAATTAGTATTATTTTTCACTTATTTATTTAATAACATACTCCCAAGAAACAAAGTCCAATACCAATATAGGTACAAAAAGAGGAAAACGAGGGAATATAAAGAGCAAAGTAACAAAAGTATCAGAAATGATTTATATGAATCTTCATATTTATGTGTAAAACAGGAAAATAAAATTCTAATAATAGAGAATGACATTATTTGCTATTACAAGAAACAAAATGAAAAAAATATGATGTAAAAGGTATTTAAAGAGCTATTTAATTTTGTCTATAGAAGAGAGGAATAAGGCATTCATCCCAGAAGTCGACTAATAGAACGAGCTGATAAATCGAGTTCGAAATGGCGAAGCATGTAAATTGATCAGAGAAAGACATATTGGATAATTAACCGCAAAGTTGATTATTTTGTGAAGATATTTTAACGAAATTAAAATCAGTCAGTTATGAAATATATCACGACGTATAATTTTTAACAAAATATGATAAAACACCGTATAATCAGGTTATGTACCTATTATTTTGAAGTATACAAGTTTGAAGTTTTTTTATGAAGTGATTTTAAAGTATTAGAATGAAGATTGTAAACAATATTAAAATATTATTGCCGATATACAAAACCAGATAATTTTTATTATTGCCGAGTACATTCAGCATCAATTATGTAATCGAATAGAAAAGGTAAAATATGAAAATTCAGACATTAGCCGCATCGAGAAGTTCTCTTTATATATTCGATACTTAAATGAATTTATTCCAGTTCCGAAAAATCCAAATATTTTAATTAGGAGAAGATTTTCTAGGGTTTGTACAAGTAAGTCCATAGCACTACAGGAGTTGAACTGGCCAACACGATTATTAGTACCTTGACCACTTTTGGGATTAAATTTGGAATATGCGCAAGAACATGGATATTGGGGTGCAGCCAACATGTGAGTTACTTTTAAAGGTGTCCAGGCAATTTTACTGAAAAAAATATCCAAATACATATGTATAGAGTATACACATTGTTTAAATTTATGTATCAACGATGCTTCAAAAGTACAACAACTACGAAACACTTTAGGAAAAATACATGAAGCAAAACGATCAAATATATTACGATTATAATTAGAATTCAAATCTTTTTCTGGCTTGAAAATTTTTTGCGAAAGGCGATGGGTGGAAAGACACGAGGCCATTTCGATATTTGTTGGTGGTTTCTTGTAAATTGTTAGTGCACTAATAGTTATTTACGATACAAGTACGTAAAGCTACTCTTTAGTCACGAATGGGTCAATTAAAACACGAACGTAGGGACAAAAGACGCTTGCTCGGCAACCCGTGACTAATGAAGTCGTGTTACTAAACAACCGTTTTACGAACTTGAAACTTACAATTTTACACACTATCGCAGATAAAAGAATTTATGTCACATGACAAAATTGCTAATTCTTTACACAAAAACTTTGTAGTTTTCTATTTTTAATCACAGTATGTATAATGGAAAAAGTTCTTGGAATAACATATTTTATTTCGCAATTTCTTCAGACCGAAAATATGAACATAATAACAGCTATGTATTCCGTTGAATTAACTATTTAAAAACAATAAGCAATAAGAGATGAAGAGGCGTTTGCTGTGATTTTCAATCGGGCATGTGAAATGGCAAAACAAGTTGGTGTGTCTCCGTCTGTACCAAAGATAGTTGGAACCCAAATACATCGAAGCAGTTATGAAGTACCAACGGTGATTGTAGTTCGTACTACAGGCAGTCTATTTTTTAATACCTATTTAGTCGACTTACTTTCATCCTTTAATGAAAGGTTCAAGTCCAACTCAAACATTCTGATTTCACTTTGTTTTTTGTTGCCTTGTAATGTGGGTAAATCAAACTTTAGTGATGTCAACCAGCTATCGAATTTTACACAGTAGATCTATGTAAATATATATAACCGGCAATCTTAGAAGCGGAGTTCGACTTTTGGAAAAAGAAATGGTTAAACGAAAAAGATGTACCAAGAAGCCCTTTGAAAGCCCTAAGACACTGTCCTAAAGAATTTTTTCCGAATATTCGAGTGCTATTATCAATATTTTTCGTATTGCCTGTTACTGCAGCGTCTATCAAAAGGAGTTTTTCTAGCCAGAAAAGTATTAAAACACACTTACGAGACTAAACGGTTTGGCTCTAATGAACATTCACAGAGACAAATATTGATGCCAACATTGCATCCAAAAAAGAAAGGCGATTGGATTTAAAATTATGAAGATTTATGTAAACATAAACTGTTTATTATTTCATGTTCATTTGAAATACTTTATATATTTTATTCACAATCACTATTGCAATATGTCAATTCTAAAACTTTTAGACGTTGTGAAATACGTCATTTCTTACTAATATGACAACCTCATAGGTAGGAAGTGACAAATTTATCCCATGGGTGGGAAGGGTTTATATAAAATTGCGTAGCAACACAGCTATAAGTCTCTGAAAGTCAGTTGAACAGTGCTGTCAAACATAATGATAAAACCTTACAATTACAATAAAATATCAATAATTACAATATTAATATTGAACAGAAGCATTTTTATTATAATGTAATATAAAATTCTAATGAAATGCTACTTTATTAGGATTTAAGTTTCCTGAAACACAATGTCAAATTATTGAAATAATTTTAAACATTTGTTTTCATAGATTACTACCTTACATCACCTTTGTTTGTTGGATATACGAGTAGAATGAGGAGTTAATTTCGATAATTAAGGCTGATTGTGAATATAATAGTACACATAGTTCAGTGGGAGTTTCATTACAGCCTTGCGCTATATCTGAACCTCGAAGCTTCGCCTCTCGGACATATAATAATCCCTCGGCTGGAATGAAACATTTCCCACCTCTCATGTAATATACTATTATTGTTAATTAAATAATTTTATTAGTAATTATAATTATATGTAATATAATTTCCAACAGTTGATAGATAATAGTTAACAGTATTTTTCTCAATTAAAAGTGAACAATATATGCCCCCCATTTAAAAATTATAAAATCCGCGGCAGCACTAAAGTCAAACAAAAAAGAAAAAACATGAAAATTCCAAGAAGATACACACAGAAAATCATCAGCAAAAGAATCGAACTAGAAAGAAAAAAACACAAAACAGACCACGAAAGAATTGAACATGCGGAAACAAGAAAACTAGTCCGCAAATATATAAGACGAGATTTGAAAAAAAAAAAACGAAGAAAAACTAATAGATGGCTTACAAATAACTAACTTCTCCACAAAGAACCTTGCCAGAAAAACTAATGACGATACGAAATAGATTTTCAGTGTAAATAATTCGGAAAATATAACTTACAACTGCAATAACCTACTTGAAAATACCACCCCTTCTACAAGCAACTATAAATAGAATATGCGATTAGGTCACTAAAATCCAACAAAAGTCCAGGAGAAGACACCATAACAAATGAACTTACAAAAGCCGGAAGAAAAAAATTACTAAAACCACTGCAAACCCTCTTCAACAAAATACTGCTTACTGAAGAAATACCAAAACAGTGGAAAAATTTTCATGTAATTATACCCCACAAAAAGGGAGATAAAAGAACCATTGACAACTACAGACCAATAAGTTCAATACTGGTAATTTATAAGTTATTTGCAACAGTAATACAACTAAGAATAAAAACTAACCTAGAAGAATATCAACCAGACGAACAGGCCGGATTTAGAAAAAATAAGCCAACCGTAACCCAGCTACATACAATAAATCAAATAATAGAAAAAACAAAAGAGTATGGAATTAAAATACACATAGCCTTCATAGATTTCTTTAAGGCATTCGATTCTGTAGAACATCGTTACATCAGACCAGCACTCGAAGATGAAAACGTCGATGCTGAATACATTAAAACAATAGAAAATATATACAAAGACTGTACTGGACAAATAAAACTAGAGAAGCTAGGCGAACCATTTTCAATCAATAAGGGAATTAAACAGGGCGATCCCTTATTATCCGATATTTTCAACTGTGTTTTACAATTCGTGATGAAAAACTAGATTGCGAAGAGAACAATGGTATCAAGATCAACGGCAAACATCTAACAAACATAAGATTCGCAGATGACAGTGTCATATTCGCAGAATCAGCCCAAGCAATGCAACAACAGATAATCGAATTAAAAGAACAATGCACATTAGTTGGTCAAAAATAAATTTCTAAAAGACTAAAGTAATTACAAACGGAGATCGAACAATAATCAAGATCGATGACACAGACATAAATTACGTAGATGATTTCGTATATTTAGGTATAAGCCACATCATCACGTATGGCTTTCATACATGGGCAATGACAAAACAGCAAGAACACAAAACAAATGTGCTACAGAACCATAAGCTGAGAAGCATGCTCGGATTGACATGGAAAGACAAAGTCCCCAACTGTGAACTATACCAACGTACAAAAATTGCGAAAGTTACTACGACAGTAAGATCATTGAAATGGAGTTGGGCAGCACACGTAATGAGACAAACGGCGGGATGGTGCAGAGCAACTACGGAATGGATCCCATTAGAACAATGTAGGAGAAGAGGTCGAAGCAAGACAAAATGGAGCAACGAGAAATCGAGACGACTGGAAAAGCATAGGGGAAACCTTTGTCCAAGGGGCAATCACACACTATGTTGAATTTAAAATTTAAGAAAGTCGAATTTTCTTTCTATTACATTTCATTTATTCGACACCAATAGCAGCAAACCCGATTTTTTGGTACTTTGAGGATTTTTTCTTTGCCTTTAGGAAAGGGTAAACCCCAATGTCGGTTATATTGACTTATTCGGTATTGATCTGGGAATACAAAAAAAAAAAATTCAGCCAGAAAAAATGTTTCAGCACATCTCCACAACTTTTAGGATGGAACTCTTTCATTTTAGACCCTAGAGAACGAAATCTATTTTTTTCGACCCACCCTAATATATATATATATATATATATATATATATATATATATATATATATATAATAAATTCACCTGAGGATAGCTTAATCCTTAATGCTAAAAGAGGATATAAATAGAATTCTAGAGTGTTCCAAATCTTCTGAACTACATTTTAATTTAAAATATATATATATAACGGATTCCATTATTGTAAGCAGTATTCCAGTTTTGAACGCACGAGTGAAAAATATAACATTTTCAAAGTTCTTAACTTATAGAAAGAGTGACAGTTTCGAATTATGAAGCCTAAACTTTTAAAGGCAGATCTTACAATGTAATTTATATGTAAATTGAAAGAAAGCTTAACTTCAAATATAGCTCCCAAATCTTTAAATTCTGTAACTCTATCAAGTTGATGGGTGTTCCATTTTATAAGAGTAATAGCCAATAGTGTTTTTAACAGAATAAGACATAATTTTACATTTAAAAAAAAATTAAAATGTAGTTCAGAAGATTTGGAACACTCTAGAATTCTATTTATATCCTCTTTTAGCATTAAGGATTAAGCTATCCTCAGGTGAATTTATTATTTTAGATATCTTCATATCATCGGCATAAAGAAATACATCGGAATATTTAATACTCGTGGTAATGTCACACCGGAAGTAGGAGTATACTGATCAGAAAGATAATTGTTATAATGTACTTGCGTTTTTCTGTTACATATGAAGAAAAAAAGGTATAAGGTTAGACGAGAAATTATAATTATGAGAAAGTTTATAAAGAAGGATATCATAATAAAGCTTGTCAAATGCTTTGGCGAAGTCTCTATAAATTAAATCTATCTGTCTATTGTCGCGAAATGCTCCTAAAATTTTCTCAGTAAAATTCATTAGATTAGTAGTAGTCGATGTACCTTTCATAAAACCATGTTGTTGTGGTGTGATGAATTTCTGCGTTGCGTTGTATATGTACTTGTAAAGGACAGAATAAAAAATATCACGAAATCGATGACAAAGTCAGCGATAAAATTCGTGAAAGTAGATCGCTGGAAGATAGTACATAGATGAGAGATCAAATACTGAAATACACGTCGTTAAAGTTACCCAATAACACACTTTTTAGCACTTAGGTCTTAATTATCCACTCAATAGCTGAACTTAAACTCGCATAAAACACATGTGCGATACCACAGATATTCAAACTTAAATTATTTTTTTTTTAAATTTTGGGCTTCCTATCCATTCCCCACTGATGTATGGGTCATATTTCATTTCGTCAATTTCATTTATTTGAATATAAACATGAAACATACAATGTGGAATACACAATTTGGGTTTTTATTTTATGAATCCGTACATACCTTACATGGCGTGCTTCCTTTTTCATATGTGCATATGTTGGTTTCTACGAATTTAGGACCGTCAGGCATTCGGCTTTTACAGTCTTTATCACTAATAAGAGGCAGTGTAACACTTCGTAATACATTAGATTTTGGTCCATTTCGGCTTATTCTTCCCCATCCAGCTACTTCAGCCATACCTGTACAAACATGCACGATTTATTTATTTTCTAAAGTCAATAAAAGTAGTTAAAGAGTCTGGTTATTTGTGGAATTGTGGGGTAATATCAAAGAATATATATTTTGACTATCCATCAATAACTTCTGTGGGTGGATGGATGTGTCCGTTTGTCCAAAACTCACGAATGAGAAATGACTAATGAAACTCCATAAATATAAATCTAGTGACAATATTGATTTTGGTTATAATGGGGATTCCGATTTTTAAATTGTCATTAGTTTAATTCACTATTAACACAAATATGAAAATTTATATGAAAAAAGGAAAATATTTATTAAGTGAGATAGGATTTTTCTAAATGTATAAAATTTTTAATAATCAGGCCGTGATGTCACAACGCCTACAATTAACTTCAGCATCAACAAGTCCATGCTCATGGTTAGCATGTTGTCCATGTCAGAGTCTCAATGATTTGTTTGTAGTTTTTATGAAGTTTATGAAGAAAATTGGTCATAGCAATAAATACTTGGAATCTGAATATCAAAATGTTCAAGAATAATATTTAAATTAACAAAAACCAAACATATAGGCATGACATGTACAGTTTACAAGTCTAAAAATTGCAGTTTTCCAACATAAAATTATGAAAGAAAACTTGTTATTAAGCATGTTTTATTGATTATCCCATTGTATTACGATATAAATTATACAAAAAGTCATTTCTTTAAATAAATACAATTATACCGGAATACCCAATTTCAAAACCAAAATTTGTAAGTTTAAGCATAAAACAATAAATTCAATATTAAACCAGCCGCCATAAAAGTTTCATATAAAATTAGTGTTAGTAATAGTATCTGGAATATAAAATGCTGTTTAAAAATATCTCGTATCTATTTTCAGTTTTGATTGCCCATGATCTATCGGTAAAACATTTTAAAATAAAATCGTCGATGTTTTTTTGTATATTTGTGTATATCTAGTATGTGTGTGTGAATGAATGTGTTGCGTGTGTGATGATTTTTCGTCCACGTTTACTCAAAATATAATGATACCAGTTTCAAATTAATATTTAAAACTAATAAAAGTTTAGAAATCAATCTCATTAAATTATAGAGTTAGTGTAAATATTGATGGAAAATAATATTAGCTACAATTTTTATTTCTCTATATTGTAGCGTTCAAAGGTAACATAAGATTTTTTTTAAATTTAGAAACCATACCACTTAACTATGTGAACCTAAAAAAAATTAAAAAGAAAAACCAGGCTTGATAAGGCAAGTGAAATATAAGTAGAATAATGGAGAAGGAATTATTAATGGATGTAATATGAGACTAAACTATGAATGGTTTGTGCTTGAGACGGTGAATAATTGTTGCGGTGAGGAAGAAGTGCATGAAATGTTTTGTAAGTTGTCGGTGATGGTGCAAATGGAAGAGTAAAATACCTGAATATGTTTGTAGGTATTGTAGTTCTATAAGAATTTAAATTATATTTGTGCAACGCCACTGTCAGTTACGACGTTGACAGGAGAGAAATTTTGACAGCCGGGTGCAAGTAAAACGACGACAAAGAATCAATACGTTATAAAAGACGATAAAGAGTTTATTAAATCACATTTTATTAACTTAGTGTGAATTAAGCTTTGTTTGTGTCCAATAATCTTGTGTTTTTCGCGAATGATTGTAAACCTAGCCTACGTAATATATTTTCAGTTTATCGCTAACAAAATCATCTTGAATAAGTTCATTTTGACATTTATTGCTCGCTTTTAATATTTAATTAAATTTTTAAATTTGACAAAATCGTCATTATTGACTACAATTATTTTAGGTAGGCGGTAGACTATTCAAAGTGTTCTAATTATTTTATTAAATATTACTGTTAGATATGATATACCAAATGAAAATTGTATTTTAAACAACTTTAAATACTAGTAGGTCATTATAAGTTTAAACCGATACCTTGAAATGTATCCTGTGTACCGGGCAAACATATTGGTCTTAGAGGTGAACCTTGTCCAAGGTTGATACCCTTTATTGTTTCTAATAACGCTATATCGTTTGGCAAAAAAGGTTTAGTTGTTTTAACATCGCGATTGTCGTTGTATTTCCGATGCAATATTACATACCTAACTCGGTATTCTGCTCTATAACCTAAAATATGTAATATAAGTAAAATACACATTAAGTAAATTTGTAAATGTCACTACTTTCATGTGAAGAATATTTAGCGTTACTAATTCCAACGATAATTTTGATAAATTTAATTAATGCCTTATTAATTGGTTTGTTGTTAATATGGAAACAGTGAGCAGCTGTTAAAACAAATTTAGGGGTTATAATTGATCCGCCACATCGTTTTGCATAACCACGGAGTAACACTTGCCATGGATATTTCACTGAAATATATTGATTGTAAATTATTTTATAGATTTAAGAAAATTATTATAATTACAATAATGGACAGGGACTCCTCCAACAATTCGTTTTTTAAACTCGGATGGTTCTTTTTTTCCTCCACATCTTGGCTGCTTCAATGTCGAAATCTCTAATAGGACCAACAAAAGAGTTATTAAAATAAGTATTGTAACTAATACACTACAAAGACACCTTAACCCCTAATTATTCGAAATAACTTCCATGTAGAGTATCAAACAAATTTTATTGTGAATTTATTTAGAAATTTACGTACATAAAGTATTCAGCAAAGTAAAAAACAAAATTAATATAAAATTACTATAATTTATATGAAATATAAGTGTAATATGTAACAAGTTTTATAAACAGCTCATTAGTCAGAGTATACGAAACGCGTGATATACTAGGCTTTTTCTAAGACTGCAAACTAAAATAACAGAAAAATGTAAATTTTTTAATTATTGGAACACTAATACAATTATTTACCAGTTAAATTGGAAAAATTTTGACAATTGTCGATAGAAGCTAACATCATGATTAAAATGTTCGAAGATAAACCTCGTCATAATTTTCAATCTCTGTTAAGTTAATTAAAGCCACTAATTGAAAATTGTATCAGTACAAAAAAAATCATTTCAATATTCAATTTAACTAAAATTTACATTCAATAATATACTAATGTAGCACATTTGTGCATAAGGTTGGATCCAAAAAGGGTACTTTTCAAACTCGTACACCCACCCCGCCCACACCCTAGAACTTAAGAATTTCATAAAATAAGATTTGACAGGTGCTGTCAGACCATTTTGTTACATTGTTACTTCGGTTTTTATTTTTCGCACTTATTAATAAATAAAAAATAACGATTAATCAATACTAAACTAAGAATATTACACAAGAAATATTTATTTACACTATTTATATTCACTACGCAATTGTTTTATTAATTCCACTTGATCCGATATATACTGAACAGCATATGAAAGTTGAATGCCCCCACTTAGTATGCAAGCGCATTTATATACCAGTTGAACTGGCTGTCTGGAATGATCTAGTACATTCGTTAATGGAACATTTCGAGAACGATGAGTCATCGTTGCGCGCTGTCTGCCCAGTGCCGTACTGGCTCGTTACACTGCCCCCTCCTTAAGGATGTTTCGCCTCGAAACTGTCCTGGACCATAACGATATCGACATTGTGAAACCCGTAAGCACTGTGAAGTTCGATGGAAGTAACATTCCACAGTCTTTTCAAACTCTGCTGTAGCTTGAGGATTGTGGCTGCATACCAAGTTTTCTATTCCAGTGTGTTCGAAGAGAACCTCCAGCATGTTCCTGACAATTCTTCAATCCAATTGATCCAGGCCACGTGGATGTTGTAGCCGAAGTTATTCGAGTTGGCCGAAGTTCTTCTTAAAAACCACGGCAATATCTCGAGACATTTGTAGGTCTTGTGCTACACAATGAGCCAGTGAGTAATCAGTAGGCACATTAAATAAGTTGCCTTGACGTTCCTTCGTTACGCCGTGTCGTGTTTTCTGACCCGAAGAATATGTGGACATGAACTCCTTGAACGTCATTTCCGGGCTCTTCAGTTCTATCTGGCGGACTTGTACCTACTTCATTGGTGGTAATATCGCTGTTGTTGCCGGCGAAAGGAGCCAATCGATTAAAATAGACCACTCTTGTTTTTCCAGCAGTCCTTTTTCAGATTCGGTAGATGGTGTCGTTAATTCGTTTTATTACTTGATAGGGGCCTTCCCAGGATGCCTGCAGGTTTGGTGATAGGCCGCGATGTCACTGCGGGTTATACAGCCAAACCAGATCACCAGCTTGGTATCCACCGTCTTTCGCCCTTATGTCATATGTTTCCTTAATTCGGTCACTAGTGCACTGAATGTTGGAGCGTACTTGGTCATGGATGTCGTTTAATTTCCACCTTACATTGTCCACGTAATCCTCTCCAGCCAAATCTTCGCCTCGTTTGCTGCCGAACTTCAGGTCGCAGGGTAATCGTAATTCGCGACCAAACATGGTGCTTGCCGAAGTCTGTCTTGTTGTTTCATGAACGGGCGAACGATACGCCAACGGGAATGTAGTGGGAAGTGTAGATGTTGAACCCAATCTATTTGGGGCCCGGAGACCATTTTGGAGAAATGTCTGTTGATTGTCTTGTTCATGCGTTTGACCGGCATGACTGCGGATGTAGAGCAGTCATTTTCGTTTTGCGAATATTTAGTATGTCGCAAAACTTTTGGAACAGTGCAGACTCAAAATTTCTGTTTTGGTCTGAATGCAGTTCCAACGGTACGCCGAATCGGCAGATCCAATCCTTGACAAGTGCGTCTGCTACGGTGGCGGCTTCCTAGTTTGGCAAGGCAAAGGCTTCAACCCACTTGTTTAAATAGTCCATGACAACAACGATGTACTTATTTCCATCTTTGGATTGTAGAAATAGACCGGCCAGATCGATCGCTATTCTTTCGAATGGGCTCGCGATATTGTACAATGGTACTGTCGCATTGGAGCCCGCCGACATTTCTGTGGTCCATTACTGGATGCTAGGGTTGTGCGTTTACATCTATGTATCGATATTATATCGATATATCGATATATCGAATAACGATATTCAGTAGAAAAAATATCGATATATCGATACATCGATATATCGATATATCAATATATCGATACATCGATTTATCGATATATTTTTCTAATATCGAATATCGATATTCAAAACAAGATATCGAACAGCCCTACTGGATGCACAAACCACACATTTCTTGCACCACTCTTTTACGTCTTCCCTGCAATTTACCCAGTAAAATCGTTCTCGCAGTTTCTGATCGGTTCTTGCTAATCCTAAGTGTCCTCCAGCAGTTCCATCATAAATCTCCTTCAATACTTCCGGTAATCTCTATTTTGGGTCTATGATTTGCTTCCTAGCCTCCGTATCTTCAGCAGTTTCCAGGATATGCTTGGGTAGCCCATCTTCCATAATAATGGAATCCCACTGCGCCCAGTACGATTTTACACTCTGCGATTGTCGTGCAACTTCTTTTCAAGTTGGTTTACGGCCTTTCTTCTTCCAGTCGAGATGTTCTAAAATAGGTTCGTCTTCTTCGTTTTTTGTTTTTTTGCCAGTCATAATTTACGACCGTGGTTCTCAGAATGGGAACAGATTTTTCCTCTACCTTGATACAGGGTTTGCAGTCTTCTAGACATGGTCGTCTAGATAAGGCGTCGGCATTTCGATGACTTGTTCCAGCTCTGTGTTCGATGTCGAAATCGTATTCCTGTAGCCTTTCAATCCATCCTGCTAACTGTCTTTCCGGATTCTTGAACTGTAGGATCCATTTTAGAGAAGCATGGTCCGTTCTCACTAAGAATTTCCTCTTTCTTTTGGTGCTACGTCAACTTGCAAGAACCCGCTCTTCAAGTCCAGTGTCGAGAAACTTTTCGCTCCAGCCAGCGTGTCCAACGTATCGTCTATTTGGGGTAGGGGGTAGTTGTCTTTCTTCGTCACGTTGTTAAGTTGACGATAAACAACACATGACCGTGTTGAACCATACTTTTTTTTCACTAGTACCACTAGCGAAGCCCACGGACTATTAGAGGTTTCAATGACTCCCTCTTCTTCCATGCTTTGAATTATTGTGTCCGCCTCTTCTCGCTTGGCCAATGGTAGCCAGGGCCGGCGAAGGAAATTTTGCTGAGGTATGGAGTAATAGTGAAAAATGTTGGGAGGGGGCGGGGGGGGGGGGGTGCATAATAAAATATATAAAATCAATGAATATACTCATTTAATGGCGATAATTATATAGAGGGTTCAAATGAAAAGGGTGCTAAATCTTCAAACCTAATGACATTGAATACAATAGTTTTTTTTACTTTTTGAGGTATCTAATTCCATACCTAGACTTTTCTGAGGTATGGAGTGCTGCATATCATCCAGACAATGTTCGCCGGCCATGATGGTAGCCTTCTCGGAGATTGACGGATAGGTCATGCATCACCAGTGTCTATTTGATGCTGTACTACGTTGGTCCTACCCTCCTTCCCGTTGCCTGTATCGAAAACATTTTGGTATTTAGTTATTAAATTCTTTACTCGTGTAGTCTGGTCCGGGTTTAATTCTCTCGGCAAGATGTTCTTAACAAGTTGGCCAGTTCTCCAGAAATCATCTTTGACGGACTTTGAGTGAAATATGTTTGTCGAATAACTGTAGTTACTGTTGAGCAGTAACCCAAAGTAGTACCCTTCTTCAAAGTTACTGGATAATAGTTCATGTTCACTACTCGCACTGGTAGTACCTTTCCAGTTTTCACGAGACACTCTCCCACTAGTATGCCTCGACTGACTTCATTTCCGTGATTTCTGGTTTCCAACATCATGATGCTTTCTTCAAGGAGTTTGCGTTCCATATCAGCCTCCAGGATCTTCTCACCTGACACTAGAGTATCTTCCGCTAAGAGAACACTTCTATACATTTTGAGTTTTCATCTAATTTTGCTTGAAACTCTTCTGCCAGACTTCTAGAATTTTCTTCTAATTTCGCTCGTACCTATTGTAATTTATCCTTCAATGCTTTGGAACTCTCTTTAAATTTGCTTTGCATAGTTTCTTTTAATTCGCATTTCAAATCTCCCATAGTTCAGAAACTTTCTTCTGATTTGTTTTCCATAGTTCTAGAACTTTTTTCTAACTTGCTTTCCATAGTTCCTTTTAATTCTAGCAGGATAGCGCCAAAATCACCAGAAAATACAAATTGAAATTCTTCGGGATTCTTACCAACTTCTCTCAACGTTCTGTAGTGTCTAAATCTCGTTCTTCCAGTTCATTCTTGAGATCCGAAACTTTTAAATCGTGTAAAAAAAATTTTTACGTAGCCATTTTGATTTATTTTAAGTTTAAATTTCATTTTTTATTAATTACCACTACCCGTACACCTGACACTAATTGTTACGCTTGTAACTGACGGATTCGGTGAAGTTTAATAATAAATAATTAAAACAAGAATTGAGTTTAATGCTGTTAACACTTATATTTATTTAAACTACTTATTTATTAATACACATTTATTAATAAACACAAAATTTATTTATTTATGTAAATCAATCCAACAGGAAAAGAAATCCCAATTATTGGATGATAATACAATACAAAGAAAAAAAATATTTATATATAAACTAAGAATATTGCACAAGAAATATTTATTTACACTGTTTATATTCACTACGCAACGTTTTATTTATTTCCACTTGATCTGATATGTACTGAACAGTGTATGAGAGTCGAATGCCCCCACTGGGTATGCAAGCGCATTTATATGTATACCGGTTGAACTACCGGTCTGGTCTAGTACATTCGTTAATGGAACATTTCGAGAACGATGAGTCATCGTTGCGCGCTGTCTATCTAGTGCCGTACTAGCTCGTTACAGTATACATATCAATAAGATCTTTATTAACCATAACTACACTTTTTTACATATGAAAATGTAAAAAAGTACAAAAATGATTATTTTTTAGGCCTCGGTGCTTGACCACAAAACCATAAAAATGATCACATAGGTGTTAAAATCATTTTTCTCCGAACGGACTAAAAGTGACACCAGGGGCGCGCTAATGAAATTTGCCACCAGGGTGCAAGACTGTATTTGCCGCCCCTATGTTTGTCGACAATAAAACATAATAAAATTTTAAATGCATTTAAATAAAAAAAATTGCGACACGACAGAATCCTGTCGTTGATGAATCAAGTTTAGCGATTTTTAGAGACTTATTTATATAAGATTATTGGCGAAGGTCAACTGAATAGACCTGTGCTTGAATATAAAATAAAAATATAAAAAGAGTTGACTACGTGTGTTTGCAACTACCGCTCTTCAGGTAAGGTAGAGTTAATCTTTTTACTTATACTAACCGGAATAGCCACCCAAAATACTATCTGATACATCCTAAATGGATTTAATACCACTAAGCCTATCTACTACTAAAAAGCAAATAAATTAATAAATCCACAAACCGAGAACTTCTGGCAACAGAAGATCTCTACAAAACCAACTAATTAACCATGATCTCCATGTCCGAACAACTACACTCATCAACCGCAACCTAAAAAACCTACGCGAACATCACAAAACAAAATAACATGTTTCCCAAAAAATGCCAAACTATTGTAATGCCATCCATAGACGGAATAAAAATTGTGGAATATATCATGACTGTCGGAAAAATACTAAACCCTAGATGTATTTTATTTGCATCTAGAATAGCAAATAATCGTATATATCTTGATAATAAAAATACCGTGGACTCACTAATTAACTATAATAAAAATATCAAAATCATTGATATAAACATCAGAATACGATAACTTATCAAACCCACAAAACGGCTAATTATATCTAATATATGTCACATCATCCCGCATGAAATAATCGAAAATGAACTGAGAAACAAAAATTAAAAACTACTCTCACCGATTAGTTTCTTGAAAGCTGGTATAAAAGAGCCAGAATTCTCTCACATATTAAGCTTCAGACGGCAGGTACACACACAGCCGGGGTGTTCCACGTTATAGGTCGAAGGCTATCTTACTTCAATTCATTATATCAGCAGGACGTGATATTCATCTGGTCGACCATTCGGTACCCGCGTGAGAACAAAATAGTCTCTGGATTTTCCGTCTTTGTCTAACACGTTACTCTTGGAATATATTTAGCAACACTGTATTCCTATGTCTGCCATACTGTACAAACTTGTGATTTTGAGTATAGCCTTAGTTGCTCCGTCGTGAACTACTCACTGCGAGATCTCATTACCACACTCTTCGCACACCTCGGTTCGATCAGATTTTAGAGGCAATATACTCATCATCATTTTTGTTACACTTTGTTTGACTTTTATATCCTTTATTACGCATAAGAGCATTATAGTTTATAAATTAATTATACACTTACATTTAAATAACATCATAGTTTATGCGACCTCTATTCTTTTGTTTACGCGGCATATTCCCTGTGTTTGCTTTGCTAATCAACCCATCAGGTTGAACCATTTTAGACTCGATTAGCTGGCGCCCCTTGCAATTGATTCCGTTCGAGCAATCCACCCCGACTCCACTGAAGCTCGCCGCGGTTCACCTCTTTCCTGGGATCACCACCGTAAGCCCGTAACAAAAATATTTGGCAATCTGTACGTGGTGCCTATGATATCACATTTATCAATTTTCTTAATTTAGCTCTTGATCGATTTTCTTAAGTTAGTTCTTCAATATTATTTTAGGATATAATTGTTGCTTAGCTAAAAGATTTTTTCCTTGTTTGCTAAGCATATTAAGCTAGAATTATGGATAGTAAAATATAAGTTAACCGGCTCTCGAAAGAAGAATTAATATACGAACTAAAGATTCGAGGAGGAGATTGTTTCAAAAGGGAAATTCTGAGGACATGTTAAACACGAATGTTGGTAAATTTCTTCTTGGAACGAGTTGAGGAACTGCGTGTCGCACTCAATGTGAGCAAACTACGACTTTTGCGTACCACTGTCGATTTGTTTGAGGCGGTAGCATTAATTTATATAGGGCTAACCGTTTTAATTTTGACACTAGGGATGAACTTGCGGACGGATTTAGCGACAAATCCCAACCAGTCGACAATAAAGAAAAACTTTTCGATAAAATTAAACGACGAACTCAGGGACCTAATGAATCTATTAGTATATACTGTGACGTTTTGCAACGCCACGGGTTCATTTTCGTTACAACATTTTAGTTAAATAAATAAAATCTTCCGGGCAACATTTTGACGAATTGGTAGATAATTTTTTCTCTCGCGTCACACTTCACGCTGATCAGTCAGAGCTAAATGAGTAAATTGTTTATTTTATTATTCAAATGTCTACTAGCCCTATTTTCAATTTATTTCAGTTTGTATTATTGTGAAATAGTATTTTAAAATTTATTTTGAGTTATTTACTGAGTGACAGAAAAATTATGAGTTTAGTTGCCATATTTGACGGGAGAGGCAAAGTTGAGAGGCGTTGGTGAGGGGGAGTTTTTTTTGCGAGATTGGGTTCCGGCGAGCGAGTTGAGTGATGACACGAGTTTTTTTGCTTTCTAAATTTTGGGATGCCAATTTGGGTTGGTTCGATGATCAGCTGTATTTTGATGAGTTACTCGAATTTTATTAGGTTATTGTCAGAGTTTTAAGATTTTCATATTTGTTTACCGACCACTTGTTGCTGTGTGTGCGGTGTGGTTTCGAGTAGCTATCAAGTGCAGCTGGCTGTTTTGCACAGTGACAAAATTAGTGAAATTGAATTCTAACTAGCTCATGTCTCGATTTGAACGGTTCAGGACTATTTTCTGTTTATCCTTATTTCCTCCTGTATTTATTCTGCGTGCGTGTTGTGTGTGATTGGTTGTTGCTGCGGACCTCTATTTTTAATCCTGCTGGATAATGGTTGGAACGAGTTTCCGATTTATACCGGATTTTTTTTCTACGTCAGTTTTATGGTGACAAATCCTAATTTTAGATTTAGTTTTTCGTTAAACTTTAACTCGTGAGTTACCGTGCTCAAGTTGTCAGTGATAAGGCAAGTAGCCATAGTTCCTTTGTGTCACAATATATCGCAGTATTGAAGTAACTGTTTTCTAATTTACGCTTTAAAATAACGGAACAACACAAAGTACAACTTCTCTTGCGCAATATAGCGCCTTTTATCAGACGAAACTTAGCTTAATAGATGTTAAATCGGTTAACGAATTGTTCAAATTGTGTAAACGCTTAGAAGAACGGAAAATCTCGGATCCCCGCGTCGCCATCAGTTATTTGAACCTGCCTTGGCATATGTTCATTCGGAACCACTTAACCCGACATCAACAACAGATCAAACTGATGCGCCGCCAAAGCCATCAAATTCATTTGAAACGATTTAAAATAATAATTCACGTGTACGTTTATGTTGGAACTGTAATAAACCAGGTCATTAATCTATTGCTTTTCGCGAATTACGCAAGAAATATTGCTTCCGATGCGGGAAACAAAATGTCACTATTAGATCCTGTCCTTCATGTTCTAGTACTTCGGGAAACGGACATTAAATGTGGTTGAAGACCGTCTGCTGCATCGTAGTACGAATAAATCGTTCTAAAGAAATAATATTTTATTAGACTTCATTTTAGCTCACGCTCAAGGTGATGAGCGCCCATATTTAGAAGTTTCTATTTTAGAGATGACTATGTTGGAATTATTAGACTCAGGTGCTTCTTGTACTATTATGGGGAAACAATGTTGTGATACATTAAGTAAGTTAGGATTAGAGTTAAAGAGAACTATATCTACTTATACTGTTGCACACGGGGAACGTTGCACGACTTTAGGTATGGTTTCAGCACCAATTTCATTTATAGATGTTATAGTTGTTCCAGAGTTACCGCATGTACTAATTCTCGAAACTAATTTTTGGAAAATTATGAGAGTGTACGTTGTCTGACAATCTGTCACTTCTAATTGACGCAATTAATTCGCATAATAATTTATCGATAGAACAAAAATTATAGCCTAACGCGTTAGTAGATAAGATGTTTTGCGGAGTGAATCAAGATTGTATAGACTGCACTACGCAAGTAGAACACGAAATTCGTACTGTTGGCGCTATTACCCTATCTCGCCGGCTATGCAAGTACATGTCGATAAAGAATTGGTCCCAATGCATAAAAATGGTATCATAGAAAGACCAAGGAGTCCGTGGTCGTCGCCTATCTTATAAGTACCTACAAAGAATGGAACATATCGCTTCTGCGTAGATTATCGCAAACTCAATCATGTTAAACATCGCGATGCTTACCCATTACCGTACGTCTCCGAATCCCTGCACAAATTACGTGATGCTAGATTTTTGACGTCTCTCGACATAAAATCTGTCTACTGGCAAATTCCAATGGCTGAAGAGTCAAAACTAACCTTGGGTTATAGCAATTCCGTCATATGCCCTTCGACCTACATAACACACCCGCTACGTGGCAACGGTTCATTGATGACGTCATCAGTACAGATCTAAGACCACACGTTTTCGTATACTTGGATGACATAGTGATTGTTACACCAAATTTCGAAAAGCATCTAGAGATACTCGAAATAGTATTTTCTCGTCTCGTCTCCACGTAGCTCAACTTCGTGTACGATCTTCTGTTTGAGAAGTGTTGGGCGGTGCGGAGATCTTTTTGTTGTTCTAAAATTCATATGTAATTAATAATACAGAAATTACGACACCTCTTTTCAGGCAATATTTTGTTGTGGAGACGAGACCCTTAATAGCGCCGGACTAACGTTACGGCGCGACAAGTGTCAGTTTTGCCCCGAAGAATTGAAATATCTAGGTTACGTATTTAATAAACAAGGCCTCTACGTAGACTCCGAGAAGGTAAAAGCAATTTTAGATATCCCGACTTCTATATGTGTTACTTCTATATGTGAACGTAGATTATTAGGAATGGCATCCTGGTATCGGCGGTTTATTCCAAATTTTTTATCTGTGTTAGCTCCGTTGACAAATTTATTACGCAAAAACAGTCGTTTCGTATGAGAGGAGGATTGTAAAATTGCTTGGTTTTAGATTGGGAACCATTTGATTATCATACCTTGATTTTGCTAAAGAGTTTACCTTGCAAACCGATGCTTCTAACCTTAGCTTAGGTGCTGTACTTACACAACAGCATGGCAAGGGTGAGAAAGTGATATCCTATTTGTCTCGTTCTCTCACTCGCCCTGAGAAAAATTATTCTACTACCGAAAAAGTACTACTCGTGTTACTTGGGTCTGTAGACAAACTCCGCCCGTATTTAAAGGGTACTCCATTTACAGCAATTACTGATCACTACTCTATACTGTGGTTGAAAATCCTCCAAAACCCTTCCGGAAGACTTGCGCGTTGGGCAATTCGCCTCCAACAATATAATTTCAAAATCATACACCGAAAAGGCAGAGTGCTACGCTTTCTTCGTCGCCTTGGCTGCCGCGGCTAGCTTGAACAGTGGAGACGGTCGTGCGGTCAATGTGTGCAGCAAGCTATCAAAAGAATTTTTATAGGGCGCCAGGTGGCCATGAAGCTGACGAAAACGAATCTCTGGAGACTGGCCAACAATTCTCCAGAGTGGCCAATGGACGTAGCAATATGTCGTATGCAGTAGTAAAAGGGGGTAGCAACGAATAACAATTCCAAAATATGCTAATGATGAGTATATTGCGGCGTAAAGAAATGTATTTACAATTGTGTACAATAATGTTATCGTCCGAGTTATGACTGCTCTGATCGGCGTAGACTAAATCAAGTGGTGGTTTAATTACTTCGTGCGGCTCGATGACGCAGTGACAGTCAGGGCACAACCTTAAAAATGTATTAAAAGCGCTCAACAGGATCACGATGGTTTCGTTGGTCGACTAAGGATACACGTGACGCGCGTAAGTAGAATCGGTGAACCCAACCGCCGGCGACGTACGTCGTGCCACGGAACAATACGCGCTAAACAGCATGCAAGTGTTACAATCGCGACGATCAGACCGAATCGTAATCGGTTGATAAATGCTGACGACAATTAAGTAGTTTACACAAAATGTAAAAATCGACCGCGTAACAATGATAACACGTAAGTATCGATGATATAAATAACAATTCAACTTTAGCATAACATAAATATAATTCTAAATAATAAAAATAAATTCTTTGCTTAGCTGTGGGCCAGGGGTTTGCGGGGTTCAATCCTCACTGCTGGGCAATGTGGCTATCTCTCGTCCGAGATGGAACGGCGCAGGCGTAACGTGACGCGTTGGATCGCAATCGCGCCAAACCCAGTGGCGGCGACTTTCCGTTTCGCTGCGAGCAAATTATCTCCCCAGGGCTATCGGTCTCGCAAGATGAGGTGGCGAGTGCCGACGCACAGCAAGCCAATGTGGAAGTGGAGTGAGGTACACCACGATGCTCCGTGTTCCCAAGTCAACCGACTTGAAAACGGTTCCAGGTTCCAAAAATACGGAGTACGGTAATTCCGTAAATGTTTCCAATGATAACAGAATAAAGTACTAAATTAGTCCCAGTAATAACAATCCCAATAGTAAAACAAAAAACGTAAAACGTCAACGAATAGGAAAAACGTTAACGAAAAAAGCCTAAAAAGGAAGGTTGCGATCAGACTCATAGCAAGGTACTTACGCCACTGACTATTTATTCAACTACGTGGCAATATGTTATACTTTAATAAAAACAGAACAAATGAAATTAACTATTGACTCTAATTTATGTGACTGACTCTACGTTAAACTAATTGACTTTATTTGAACTAGAAACTGCAAAATTAGGTTATCATGTGGATATAGTTACCTGAGATGTAAGACGGCTTAGAAGTATGAGAAATTTGAGATCTATAAATCCGGCTAACGGCCGCAGAATATAACAATTCTAAAAATGGTTTAAATTACCAAATAATCCAGATACTAATCTGATACAATAAGTCAACACAATATTTCTTCCAAAAGGTAACACAACCGGATCTCTTAAAAACTCAGTAACGACTCTTCTCACGAGAAAAATCCTTTTTTACAGGTCAAAGCAAGGAAAAATTAAACTAACTGCAACAAGTACCTTAGCGATGCGCACCTGCCAGTAAGCCGAAATCACAGCTTCCGACGACCAGAGCTACACCGTCGCGTAGTAGGTGGTGCACTCAAAAGACGAACCAAAATAAACTAAATAATTAGAAAATAAACCTTAACAAGAGATAATATTATACCGGACGCCCTTTCCATTCATTACGTTACCCAAGATTCAGTATTACACTGATCAATGCCTGTACAAATTTATTTAAAACAAGTGTTCAAATTTATGTGGTGAGGAATTTCAGTGAAAAGAGATCGTACTGAAAGAAGAGCGTAAAAGATTGATTAGTGAATGTCATGATTTACCCACGAGTGGACATCTCGGTGCTTTTAAAACGTATCATCGATTAGCGCAAAAATATACTTGGCCAAAAATGGTTGCTGGCGTCGCAAGTATGCATGTACGACACTGTACGGTATTTATTCAGCCCAAGCCTGAGCAAATAGCACCGACAGGTACTATGGGAAGGCCTTCCAAAATTTCAAAACCGCGGGAAGTAATTTGTATTTATCTTATTGGGCCATTACCTAAATTTTCTTAGGGATATTATTAAATATTAGTTGTTGCAGATTGTTTTAGCACATTTTTTTTGTTTTTCTGACGGAAAGCTAACAGTAATACCGTTCGAGACAATGGTAAGCAATTTCGCTCGAATAAATATCAGCATCTTCTTTATTCGTATGACATTAAAACTGCTCGTTTTCCCACCCCCAAGTGAATCCTTCAGAAAGGACTAATCGCGTCCTTAAGACTATGTTAATTTTCTTCGTCGAAGGTAACCATCGTAACTGGGGAGATTATCTACAAAAAGTTGCATGTGCGCTACGCACTGCAAAACATGAAGTTACGGGACAAACGCAATCCTTTATCAATTTCGTTCACGAGATTTCTTTGAGTGGAAAAAGGAGACAGGCAGACGATTCCGAAAACATTGAATTTGACAGAGATAAAGAAAAATTAATAAAAAGTGCTGATAATTTTCAGAGGTTATATAAAGACGGGGGTTCAAGACAACAGAAAACATACATAATGTCTAAAGTGCGTTACGATTTATGACATATTTATCCTAATCAATTGGTATGGCGCAAAAACTTTGTGTTGTTGGACGCGGTGAAGTTTATCGGCCCGTTTATGATTCATTGACGTATATCGATTGAAACTTACGAGCTCAAATCTTTAGAGGGCAAGGTACTTTATGTAGCTTAGGACATGGATATTGATTTTGTTATTTCACAATAGTTTTAGGTTTTCTTTCTTAGTGTATATTAACAGAAATTTTGAGGGGGAGAGTTGTTACAGTTTAAATTTTTCTTTTTCTTAATTCCTTGTTCTTGTCAATTTTATTCTTATTCCCTGTATTCTTCTTTTTTTTTTCTTATAGTTTTTCTGAATTCTCTACGCCTCTTGGCAGACAACCCTTTCAGATGTAGTATAGAATTTCTTTGGATGGCACGGTAAGTTAATTATCTATGTGAAGCCCTGTGTCCACGATCACGGTCACGGTCCATGAATCAAAAACTCGGATCCTGGATACTACCAACTTGGACAAAAAAATCGAATAGAAAACTAGTTGCTAACTTCATATACATAGATGATACCAAATTAAAATTTTGACGCTTAATGTTTGAAAAACTGAAATATTTTCAATAAAAGCTGAATCATGAAATATATTTTTTATTTATTTATTATTTCTCGTTAAACAAAAACATTTCTGGTCGCCATCTTTCAAACCTTCAAGCTGTTCAGCTCCGATCGGCGCCCATCGCCAATCATTTCGCCACTCTAATCCGCCAACCGCTTGTGTAGGGGACGCGGACGCCTCAAATACGACAGCTGGCAGCTAAGAAATTTATATTGTAACGTTCGTGGGTTTACACGTTTTGATTTAAACAAAAAGAAATATTTTTAATAATAAATAATTAGTGTAATAAAGAGTATAAGTTTATTAACACTATATTAAAAGACTAAAATAACGAATACAAAAACTTATAAACTAACACATATCACTACTATAAACAAACACTATTATTTATATAAACAAGCCGAGTGATATTTATTTAAGGCGATATATTTAAGTTCACAAGTTCTTCACAATAGCCCGGGAGTCAACTGAGTCAACTGACTGACTAAGTCAACTAACTGACTGACTGCTCCCGGAGATTCGCTCTTTTAAATTGCTTTCCTTGTTTTGAGATGCTTCAGAAATATTCTCTATTGTAGCGCGAACGGACTGATTTAAACAAGTCATCGCTGCGACTATTCAAACTGCGGCATTAGACGACAAGTTTCAACTTGTCGTTACCGCGTCCGTTACACTACCCCGTCCTTAGGTCCCGAAACTTTCCTGCTGCTTTTTCTGGATCTACAGCTACTCATCTTCCAGTGGCCAAGATAATGAACTTCTTTACGAAGCAGGGCACATTTCTTGGGACTTAGCTTCAAGTTGGCGCTTCTTATCCTCTGGAAAACTTCTTCTAAATTCTTTACACGGTCTTCAAATATTTTGCCGACCACAATTATATCATCAAGATATACTAGACAAGTTTTCCATGATAACCCTTTTAGTATGGATTCCATCACATTTTCAAATGTTGCAGGAGTATTACAAAGACCATACGGCATTTCAGTAAACTGCCAAAGTCCAGATTCAACAGTAAATTCTGTCTTCTCACGATCCTTTTGCTCCATTCCCACTTGCCAATAACCACTTTTCAAGTCCAAAGTTGAAAATATTTTCGATCCCGCAAGTTTGTCCAACGTCTCGATAAACTGGGGGTTTTGTAGCCCAGAACTGTACCTTCCTTCAGTACTGCTGGGTAATGTTTGATGTTCATCAGGCGCACTGGTATTCTAGTGTATGTTAGAATAACGCCTTTCGTAACCAACACACCTCCTCCTGTTTCTGTGTCACTGCATTCTGGTTCTAAAACTGCCTATTGCTCATTACACGTATTCTCTTTTGTTCGTCTTTCTACGAGCACTTTACTGCGAACAGGAAGAGTCACGTCTTCTGCCAGGATTACCCGAGCCCGCACGTTGTCCTTATATTGAAGAATAATTCCATCACTGCCGATTCTCAGTATTCCATTTTGCAAGTTTGATGGCTTGCTATATTTCAATGTCTCGCAGTCCGTAAACAAATTTTTCAATGGCCAGGCTCTCGCAAATATCGTATCAACCTTCCAAATAAGAAATTCGTACCAGATGTACAATATTCGCTTCAAAATCTTGTAGGGACTCGTTCACCTTCTGAAACCGGTTTCTGAGTTGAGAGCGGTACACCTGTTCTATGTATTTCTGATCATATCTCATGTCTAGACGAGCAATAAAATGCGTATAGCTAAGTCTATCTTCCATATGTATTGTTTGTAATACCCTTAAAGCGTCATCACGTAATGATGTGCTTAACATGGACGCTTTAACACTTGAAGTACAGCCATGAACCATGGAAAGTGTCTTGAACAAAGTCAAATATTCTTCCCATGACGTAAGGTGGTATATCATGACGGCCAGGGACTGTTGTCACTTTCGGTTCTTGAACCTGGATTGTTGTATCTAGTGATGGCTAATTAACGGCTGGTAAACTGTCAGTCTTGTTTTCGAGAGTTTGCATCTTCCTTTCCAGTTCCTGTATTTTGTCGTCCACGCTGAAGGACAACCCTTCAAGATCTTCTTTTAATTTTCTCTCGAGACTTCTAGAATATTCTTTCAGTTTTATTTCAAGTCCTTCTTTCAGACTTTCCAGGTTGCTAGAATTTTCTTGAATTTTCGTTACTAGGCTTCTAGAGTGTTCGAGAAATTCATTTTTCAGACTTGTAAAATTTTCTTGAATTTTCGTTTCCAGGATTCTAGAAAATGTTCGAGTAAATTCACTTTTCACACTTCTGGAACTTTCTTCTTCTTGCACTAGCACTGTTCGAAGACGTTCTTGCAACTTGGATTTTTTCCCGTCGAATCTTATTCTCTTTCTTCAAGATCTTTTCTCAGTTCGTCCACCTTCAAGTCCATCAACATTTTTGTCGCCATGACGCACTACACTTTAATTTAGTACTTATTTATTTAAATATTCCCAAAATTTATTTTTATATACAACGTGGTAATTTATTTCTAACCGTACCCCAAACCTGACACCAATTATAACGTTCGTGGGTTTTGAACAATTTTATTTAAACAAAAAGAAATATAATCAATAAAAAATTAATTAATATTAAGTATAATAAAGAGTATAAGTTAATTAACACCATATTTAAAGACTAAAATAACGAATACAAAAACTTATAAACTAACACTTATCACTACTTTAAACAAAAACTATTATTTATAGAAACTAGCCGAGCAATATTTTTTTAAGACGATATTTTATGTTCACAAGTTCTTCATAGTAGCTCGGGAGTCAACTGAGTCAACTAACTAACTGACTGCTTCCGGTGATTCACTCTTTTACATTGCTTTCCTTGTTTCGAGAAGCTTCGGGAATATTCTCTATTGTAACGCGAACGGACTGGTTCAAACAAGTCATCACTGCGTCTATTCAAACGGGGGCGTAAGCCGACAAGTTTCAACTTGTCGTTGCCGCGTCCGGTACAATATTTATCTTTTACTCTCATATGTTAATTATTTATCAGTTACGCTTTATTTACCAGTATAAACTTGGACACTGCGTATTTGTTTATCGCTTGTTTAGCTAATTGGGTATAAATTTGGTATTGTGAATTGACGGTAGTCCGTTGGCAAGATTTGATCCTGCCGCGCTTATTATTGTTGTACCATTGTTACTAAACTGCGTGGCCGGTGTGTTCCACGTCATAGCTCGTAGGGCTATTTTACTTTACTTCATTATATCAGTGCGACGTGATATTCGTCTGGGCGACTATTCGGTACCCGCGTCTACATTGTACTCTCCACTTCTCTACAACACACTCTACTAGCCCTAGATGCTCCGTCGTGAACTACTCGCTGCGTGATTTCATTACCACACTCCTCGCACACCTTAATTATGCACTTATATTTAAATAAATCATAGTTTATGCGATCTCTATTCTTTTTTTTTGCGGCTTTCTCCCTGGCTTTGGTTTTCTAATCAACCCCGCTAGTTGAACTATTTTAGGTTCAATTAGGTGGCGCCTTTTGCAATTGATTCCGTTCGAGCAATCCACCCCGACTCCACTGAAGCTCGCCGCGGTTCCCCTCTTTCCAGAGATCACCACCGTAAGCCCGTAACAAGAGCTTAAAATACTGCATGTAAGTCAATAAACAAAATTCATTTACTATGGTTTTTATTCGCAGAAATCAGTTTTGAAAATTTCAAATTCGCCATGGAATAAAACAAAATAACGAACAAATGTGTTAAATTTTCCTGTCTTATATTTTGACATTATCAAGCGTTTACTTTACAAAAATATTTGATAGGAGAACGTTATACATTTGATTGTCAATTTAAATTATTTCATGGCGAACACTATTAAATAGCAATTTTGTAAGTTTTCACATTTAATTTCAGCAGTTACAGCCCACAGTAAATGAATTTTGTTTACTGATTTTAATATATAATTTCAAGCTCTTTAACATTTATTTGAAGCATTTTTGTATAAAATAATTTGCTAAGCAATGCGAATGAAAAAAAAACTGGTTTTTCATGTTAAATGCCTATTGTCAGCATATGGTGTTGCACTGGAATATGTATTTGCATTGTATTTTCTTTTAAATTTGAATTTTATAAAATTTTATTTATTTTGAGATTTGAGATGTTTAACTGCAAATTTTTTAAAAATCTCAATTTTTCTTAAGAAACTTTATCACCAATGTTTTCAAGTACGAGCCGCCACTGCCAGTTTGGCGAAAAGATATTTATTTGTCAAGTATCATTTTCTAATTGAATATACGTCCGTGAAATTTGCTCACCTTTAATACCGACTAAGAAACTTTATCCAAAACTCTTTTGTGAATTATTACCTCACTCACATACTGAAAAACTCTAATTAACTTAGATGAATATAATTTTTCGAAATATTAATTAAATGTTGACACCGATTATCAAACAAAAGATTATATATACAAATTAAACTTGATGCATATTACAAGGGTGTCTGTCCAATATATTTATTGTTAAGATTAGTGATGTAGGTCACGTGTATAAGTGAATTGTTATTTATTTACCAGACGGCAAAAACTTGACGTTTGTCAAAATAAATATTGAATTATTCAATTATTTTTAATAATTTAGTGTCAGTGTGTCGTCGGAAGCCCTATATGGTAAAAACGGAAGCGTTAATATGGAAGTATTGTAACGGGCCAGTATGGCCCTGGACAGATAGCGCACAACGTTGACTCATCGTTCTCGAATTGTTCCAGTACCGAAGCTACTAGATCTTTCTCCACCGCCTGTGTTACAGCTATATAAACCCGCTTGCCTACCCAGTAGGGAATTCGACTCCGACACGCTGTCCAGAAAGTATCGAATATAGTGGAAATAAATAAAACGTGTGCGTAGTGAATATAAATAGTGTAAATAAATATTTCTTGTGTAATATTCTTAGTTCATTATTGGTTTGTTGTTATTTAGTGTTTAATAATAAGTGTGTAAAAATAAATAAGTAGTTCAAATAAATATAAGTGTTAGTAAATAAACACTTTGTAACTTTTAATAATTGTTTTAATTGTTGATTATTAAACTTCGCCAAACCCGTCAGTTACAAACGTAACAGTATTATAAAAGGATGAAGATAGCAAAATATAAGGCATGATTTTCAGTAATACACATAAATATTCATAAAATAATTAAGCAATTCAATAAAGTACCTTTGTAACTTTAGTCGGAATATAGCCGTATTCTTTAATATTTTTGTACAAACTCGAAACTTGGCACTGGATATATAGCTGACATGAATACATATAATCAAAACCTAAAGTTGCATATTCTGATTTTTAATTTCTGAGTATGCCACCAGATATTGCGAGGCATTATAAAATACAGTCTAGACGCAATAAAATGACATTCACGCACTTTATATGATCATATATTTAGAACATACCCTCAATGATTTTTTTACGTTGTTTACATACAAAATGCTAAAAACTTTTCAATTGTGTAAAATATCAACTTTGGAATATAGTAATTGTACAAGCCGTTGTCATGCACTCCGCACCAAATGCAGCTTATGCAGCTATACTACTCGATTTTCTTTCCGCTTTGTTGTTGTTAACTGTAACTCGTTATGACTAGATTGCTTAAGTTGGATCTTTATGTAGATAAGTGTTGTATATGAAAGATTCACTTCTTAATTAGCTTTCTTAAAATTTTATTATGTCATTAAACACTTGTTTGCATTAATAAAAACACAGTATTATATTATTTAAATTTATAAGTTTTAACATATTTATTAACATAATTTTAATTTTATAATAATAGCTATACGGGCACACAAAACAGCTAATCATAATGTTATATTCGTCAACTGTTCTGTTGCCATTTTAGCATGAAAAATAATGCAGTCATATAAATTTTATTTCATGGTTAAAATAAATTTCAAATTAATTCTACTACTTGAAATTTTGATATTTTTATTTTCAAGAATATATTTTAAACCTCTTCTCAACCATGAGGTAAATAAGCTTCAACACAAATCAAAACCATTAGGATACAATTGTACCTAACGTTTTAATTACATGATGGAATCAGTCGTCTAGCTCTGAAAGTTCTATCAAAATCAACTGCGGTTAAATTTAGAAATGCATCGCACTATCAACTTCATAATTCATTAATATCAAGTTGGTTGCAAAGATCTTGGTTTAGCATGATTATGTTATTTCGGCAATAGCACATAGACAAATAAATTAGCTTCTAAATAAATGTGCAAAAATGTAATCACTTCTTCGCTGATTTTCTTATGTTTAGTTTTATCAATTATATTTGTAAGTGTAGCCTGTACTGAGAATATGAATAAATTTTTTGTCAATTATGAATGCTACTTCTTATGACATTTTATGGGATTTGATATTATATAAATTAGTTAATTAGTTAATATATATCGTTGGTACATATGAAAATTATGATATCTGAATTTTTTTAACCCTTTGCATTTTTGTGAATTGTAACGTGAATCTAAATGAAGTAATTTATTTATTACATCTTACCTTGTGCTACAGATAGAAATACAAGAAAACACCAAAAACATTTTATCTGCATTTTGAGTGTAACGATGTGAATTTGAAAATAAATTACTGTTTCAAGTAAACATTTTATTACTACATCCCACAATGTTCCTACTTTTAATTAAATCAATTTTATAGTGATATTAAAATTTCTGTAACAGAAGTTCTAAAAATATATTCTATTTAATAACGTATTTTATTGAAAGAAATCATTTGTTGAATAAAATTGAATAATTAAAATCAAAGCGATGTGAGTGGCTTATTTATGTTTTGAAGTTATTAAGAAAAACAGATTCTATAAATATAAAAATATAATTGTAAATAAATACTTTTTATGGTAATAAATTCAAATTAAAAAATATAAACAACAAAGTTACAGTTTGTGAAACAGCTCAAATTCTGGTACTAATGTACATAGTACTCGTATAAAAGGGTATAATTAAAAATGTTGCAGCCAGGTCTAAATACTTAAAAAAATTTGTTACTAAACGAACGGTCTTCTGAAAAAAAATATGGTATATCGTTCATATTCATAATTTTTTTACCTACCTAAAAAGTTTTTTTTTGTACTTATATTTTTAAGGAACTTAGTTGTTAATATTATTTTCTTTTTATTATTATTTGCTATGAAATTGCGTGTTAAATGACTCGTTTCTTGAACTGTCCTAGAATTAATATATACAGTACACATAAGAAAATCGTATAACATAATATTAAAAACTAATATACCTATATACTAGTACCAGTGATTATTATTATATAAGGTTTTTCTTTTATTAATAAATTCGTATATACAGTAGGTATCACTTACACATAAATCATTTATATTACATGTTCGTATAAAATTCATCGATTCAACAGGTAATGAAAGTTTACTGGGCATGTGTAATGATGAAAAAATACATTCAGTTTATTTAAAATATATAAACAGTTAGTAACTGTTTGATGTATGCATGTATTTTTTTTTTTTGTACTTGCTTTAAATTTTGAGAACCACTGAATTTATTAATATATTTTATTTATCATATTTGCTATGAGAAAATCCAAATTATTAAAACATTTATCCTTTGCGTAACACATATACAAATACATACAAATGTAATTCGCAAATTTGGTTTCTTTTATAAAAGAAAATCGTGTGGCGATCTTCAGATTTTTTTTAAAGCTTGTGCAAGTGAACTTCAACAAACTTATTCGATTATTTCAAGAAGCTTATTTTATGAAATGTAACAAAAAGTTTCAACATTGGGTTTTTTCTCTTCTATTTTGCAGTAGTCTGGAATATTTATGTTTTTCATTGCATAGGTTGAGAATCAGTGTATCTAAATGGGTAATTATTTGTTGTAGTTTATTAAGTCAATATAAGTTCAGTGCACGATTGAGTAATTGAATTTTTAATTAAAAAAAATTACGTACACAGGCTGAGTCATCGAAATTCCCGTCTTCGATATCACTCTTGTCGTTAGAAATACAGCATACATTTATTAACAAAATATATTCGGCTACTCATGGAGCATAACGTAAAATTATTTTCAAATATACAGATTTTTACGTAACGGCTTTGCGAGAATTGTTTGTCTTTTTTTAAATAGAACACCCTATAAATTTTGAGTTATATTTTATACACCTATATAAATTTTGTTTTAGTTTCCCGCGGGGTTGTCAAGTTTTCTACGTGTTTTTTGTGGTTCCAACACGATGGTGCTCCAGATCACAACAGTCTTCAGGATAGGCATTATTTAAATGAAAAATTTCCTAAAAGATATATTGGAAAAGGTGGTCCAAGAAATTGGCCCGCTAGATCTTCAGATCTTACAAACTTACATTTTTTTTGTGTAGCTATGTAGGAGTCGATTTATCAGACAGCACCAACTACATGAGAAGGTATGATGGAGCGAATTCATAACTCATTTGAAACTGTCAACGCAAATATACTGCGAAGAGTAAATTACTCATTTATAAACTGTCTGCAAATATGTTTCCGCAAGAATGGCGGTTACATTGGAAATATTTTGTAAATTAAATCAAAATAATTTCCATGGTATTTTAAATTTAATTGTTAATTCAATAAATTAATTAAATTCTTAATTAATTAATTAATTCTTAAATTTTACTCTTAAAATAAATTCAGTACGCCTTCATAATGCAAAAAAAAACTTGACAACGCCGCGGAAAACTAAAACAGAATTCATATGTCCGTATAGGTGTATAAAATACAATTCAAAATATATAGGCTGTTCCATTTAAAAAAAGACAAACAAGCTGTAAAAGAAAAATGGAATCTTATAACACGTACAAATATGCCGATGGATATATTCTGTGAATTAATTACCTTTTGCTACACGAAATAAATCAAATGCAGAAATAATTGAAAAAACTGTAATTAGGAGAATAATTATTAATTTTGATGTTACAATACAAAAATACTAATATTAAAAATTTTTTGATTTATTTGTTTTCTTCTTGAATTCAGAAAAAAATACTGAATCGAATGAGCAAATAAAAAAAATAGGTTGCTATTTAGAATAAGATAGTTGCACCCCGCATTTTGAGAACCACTGTTTCGCTCATTTTAATTGACTTATAGAAATTGTTTTTCTAATTTAACCGACCTCGTAGCTCTTATAGTTCTCGAAATAGCAATAGTGTACCACATAAAATGAACACCTGTATATCTAATGAATTAGATACACCTACACGTTTAAAAATAAAAGGAATATGTACTGAATGTTCTACTTTGATGCATTGCAATTTAGATAATATTAATGATATTAAATGAGATGACAAAGCAGTATTTATAAATTGTTCAATTCGTGGAGTTCTAAACATAACTCATATCAGGAAACGTCGCTTATATGGTGTCGACAAAGAAATGCAATGTTTTGAGATGACTGAAACAAATAAAACTGCTTCTGTAGTTCGCAAAGCAATGACGGGCTAATTTGGTGAATTTTTCATAACGAACCTGCAATATTACCTAGATGGCAAATATTGAGAAAAGCGAAAGAAGAATATGCTAAAGAAGAAATAATTCACGCAGATCCAATTCAGGCATTATTTATTATGTCACAAAAAATCCATTAAAATATATAATACATGAAATTTCAATTTATAATGTTTTTTTCGTTATTGGTCTCATGATCAAACCCGAGTCTACAACGAGTATTGTAAAATTGATATACATCCTTAAATATGCATAGATGCTATTGGCAGTGTTGTTAAAAATCTTGCGAACTATCTGGACATATTTTCTTGTACGCGGTGGTAATTTAAATACCAAATGAACATGATGGACAAATATCGGTAGCAGAAATGCTATCGGAGAAAAATAATAGTCATGCGATTCAATACTAGTTATCCGAATGGCATCGTTCAGGAGTTAGATAGCCACATGAAATTGTTTGCGAATTTAGTATGGCATTATTAAGTGCAATTTGTTTTATTTATAACAGCATTGTCATAATATGAAGGTAATTTAATTGACTTTAATGCGCCAACAACGTGTGAAGCACATACAAAGAATTTGCTGACAAAATATGCCTATGGTATTCAGCAAAGTGCTGCTATGGGGGTTATAGATGACATGGATCTAGATATTCTAGATAATAATTTAGATAATTTGTCCACAAAAACATAACTAAAGAACAACGGTCTTAATTGTGAAAATAATATTTTTCACGATCGCATTGAAAAAATATACAATGACTCACTGAATGCTGTAGTTAATGAAGAAGATGATAGAGACAACGTAATGTATCTGCCTTCAATAATACATTCCTTGAAGCGATTATGTTCACGGTAAATTAAGACTTAATGAAAAAACCGATAGAAGAAAGCCTGCAAAGAATGTTTGAAAAATCCTAACAAGAATTTTCCATTTTGTTTACTAGTAGGGCATTAATTATATAATACATTAGATTATGTATAAGCAATAAGTGGGTAAAAACCTGAACTATATTTAAGGAGAACAATTGGTCAGATTACGCATAAAAAGATGAAATGAAGTAAAGTTTTGCCCTAGCGCAAATAAATGAAATTAATAATTCATATTTAACAAAGAAGATAACACACATTTTAAAATATCTTTTCAGCCTTCCATTGTAGTGTGGAATTATGATAAAAAAATTTCAGTATGGAAATTTAACTGTAACTTCCACACATATTGAGAGCTACTTCAATAACAAAAAAATAAGACATTTTGCAAAATTAACGTAAAGAGTAGATCAATTTGTTGTTGAACACACCCGCATTTTAGAGACTAAATATAATATCTCTATTATAATCATGTCTTAAGTACTTAATAATTATTTTCTATTTGTTTTTCAATCTTTTAGATACTATGCGATTGGCATCGGATTTAAATTATTTTCATTATAATCACAATGGACAAAATCAAAAAAACAATAATACTAACGAAATAAGGATAGAGCCGCTTATTCAGGTACTTTTTATACATCATAGGTATGTAATGAAGTTGTGGTGCAAATTCAAATGAAATAGAATGAAGATACGATAGTTCAGGTGAAAACCAATAAATCATTCAAATCATTAGTTGAAATGTTTTTATATAAAGAAAAGTAAATTAACATGAAGTTTCTTGATTAGATATAGCTCTTTTTTATAAATTAAAAACTTTAACAGTTATACAGTTTTTATTCAATATTCGACAATCTAAACGTACTGTTAATTCATGTCAAACAAAACAATGTTGCGTGAAGATAATAATTGAAAACAAATCTATCATAGAAAGAGATAAAGATTTGTAAAATATTCATTCCAAGTACTGAATCTTATTATGCTTTCGCTTATTATAGACCCGTTTAGTGTGACTTTATGTTGGGGACGCTGGGTTAAACAAAAGTATATAACCGTTCGTTGCTGAGATAGTTGTTATGCTAATCGATAAAACAATTAGATTTGATGCTTAAGAAAAATATACTATAGATTTAAATTTTATTTCTTGTTTCTAATACTTATTAGTGTTAAACAGCAAACGAGAAACCTGCCTGTTTCACCGACTAGCATAGCAATCGCATTAGCAACGAGTGCTCATTTTCTTTTTTGAAACCAGAGTGATGTCATCACAAAACGGTTCTATTGTATATGATAATAAAAATCCGAAGAGACTAATTAATTATATTAATATATTTGAATTGAAATATAATTGTCATAGTTCAATAAATGTTATGGTGATGCCTATTTATAATACCTTTGTAAATTTCAGAGTCGACAAGTGTATAAAAATGTTAAAAGTAAAGGTGATCATGAACATCCAACTGATCATAACTACTTGTAATTTTATTGTTTATTTAGTTTCTAAATCATTGTATATTTTAGAATCAGTCACAGTTTAAAAATGTAGAAAAAAAATATAATAAAGATGCGACTGACTAAAAGGTATACAAATGTACCTAAATATGATTTATTTGTTATACATACCTAATTTATTTTTCTCTTGTTTATTTTATTATAAGTACGAGTAATATCTACTTATATACAGGCTGGTCCATCGATCTGTATTTTTTATTTTATACGATTATTTTAAAAATTACCGAAAAAAATTTCAAACAAACCTTTTTTTACATTAAAATGACAACGTATTTGCAGCATAAGTTTTTCTACCGGGTGTTCCATTTTTGCGCAATGATATACAACTTTATATTTTTAAATGGAACAACCTATATATTTATGCAAAATTTTAAAGAACATTTGTTTCTCTTTAAAACAGTTCTTATTCATTATAGTTCTAAAACGATCAAAACAAGAACTATTCATGTTTTTATTAATAAAGGATATCACATGGACAGTGTTCCATATGAAATTAAAACAATAAATTAATTTATAAAAAATGTTCGAATTGAACATTAATTCAACAAACTAAATAAAATGTAACAATAAAGCTGATGAACTAGATGAAGAAGCAAGTAATAGTTTTTAAATATTTGACAGCAACTAATCCGATTGTTTTAACAAATTCATGGCATTCATTCTGTGTACGATTCTTTTATAATAACATTGTTAATAGTTTTTGTGCTGATCATTAAGACTATAATGAATAAGAACTATTTTCAAGAGAAATAAAAAAGCTTTAAAATTTTGCGGCCTACGATTAACTTTTTTTATTTCAATTTTATTATAAATAACAAATTTCGGTAATTTTTCAATTAATTATAAAAATTTATTGTTACTGTTTTATATCGTTGTAAAGCAAAAAAAAATTCTCTACAAAAATGTCATGGCTTTCAATGACCTCCATATGAAAAAAAAAGTTGATACAGGTAACTCGTAAATATTTGGATATAAAATTATTTTGAATACTTCTGCAAATTCACCATTGAAAGTGTCGTAAGAAAGTGGAAAATCGCAAAATTTACATTTTAACAATATCTAGTGATCTATGCTTTCAATTGAAAAAAAAATACATGTTCAGACTACCCTACTAATCAGGCAACTTTCGTCTAAATTTAACCAACTTCGTATCTCTTACGGTTTTCGAGATCCCAATGCATCCGTACCTTAAATGGGATACACTATATATATATATATATATATATATATATATATATATATATATATATAAATACATAAAATAAAGTACAACATAAAAGTAAAGCACGGCACCTAAAGCTATTTTGTAGCACAGTGTTTTCTACTAAGATTGTGCTCCTTTTTGCAGATCATAGTGTGCTAATTATAATAAGGTTATAATTTTACATGTGGTGCTTTAAGACAGCACATTAAAATAAATATTTTCCAAATTTTTTCATTCCAGTAGTATTTGTGCTCCATTGTACTGCTAATAGAAAAAATTGTGCTACTTTCTTCGGACAGTAATAAATGTATTTGTTTTTAGCGCCGACTAATGAACGGCATCGCAAGTTTATTTTTTAGCACAAATAAAAAATAAGTGTTTTGTGCTAACATTGTGCTCCATTGCGAAGATATTTAAAACTTTGTTCTTATTCAAATAAGGTCATAATTTAATATTTTTCTATGTGGTGCTAATTTGAGGGTTGCACCTCAGTTTTAGAAGTATCAAAATATATTCATCTGAATATTTTTTGCTCGGATTGTGTTTCTTTGTGCAGTTATTAACCTCTTAAGGTCCTTATAATTAAAAACATGAAAAAAAAATTTTTTTTTCTTGAAATATTACTTAATTTGCCATCAGAAACATACTACTAGCACTAATTTATTTTTTATTTATTTTGTAATTTAAAAAAACGATGCGTTCCCAATAAGGTACAAAGGACAATAACATTTTAAGTTTCACAAAAACAAGTAATTTTTATTTATGAAATTCGATAAAACAATTCCTATTTTTCATAATACAAAGATAGATGTTCAAAATGGGTACGTTCCTTACTAGGAACATGAGCCCTTAAGAGGTTAAAAACTATGTACTCATTCTAATCAGGTTATAATTTAACATTTTACTATGTGGTGTTATGTTCATGTTTTTGAACCATAATATCTTCAACTCCTCTAAAATGTATAGTAATGTAAAATAGCTTAATCTATATTTGAGTTATGTGACCTCCATGGATCCTAACACACACTCATATACAGTGTGTCCAATGAAACTGTTTAAGCATGGGGATCTCGAGAACCGTAAGAGATACGAAGTCGGTTAAATTAGACAAAAGTTGCCTCATTACGGGGCCAATTTAGACGTGTTTTTGTTTTTCCACAAAAACGCATAGGTGGCTAGATATATGCCAAAATGTAAATTTTTCAAATTTCGTTTTTCTTGTATAACATTGTTATTTGGATTCATGCAAGATTTTAACTTGCACATTGTTAAGGCACTTTTTAACAAGGAATTCACAGCAGTCATCAAAATTTTTATAGCTTATACAGTTTACGAGAAATTGATATCAACTTTTAATTTTCATATGTAGCTCAAAGTAGGCTGTGACTCGTTTAAATAGGATTTTTTTTCTCTTTTCAACCATATAAAAGAAAAGTACATAAATCTTAAAATTAAGTGAGAAATTACAAATTAACATTTTTTACAGTTTCTTAAAGATTTTATTGAAGATAGCTACAAATATCGTTAAAATAATTGAAATTTTAATCAAACATAGAAGAATTATAACTTAACCTAATCAAAATAGAAATTTATCTTAAATAAAGAACAATAAATTATAATAAATGTTGAAATAAATGACCGTTTTTTTCCATACAAAAACGCGATCGTTTCATTGTAGCTTGACATATTTTTAATAAGGTTCGACGTGGTTTTCTTCTGATTGTATTAATTACAGCTCTTTGCAAATCGGCTACATTATCATACGTTTTCTCGTACACCTTATTTTTCACATAACCCCAAAGATAAAAATCTAAGGGAGTTAAGTCTGGCGATCTTGCCGGCCATAGAATTGGTCCACGATTATCTATCCATCGATCTGGGAACTGATTATCAAGATAATTAGAAACAATGACTACATTATGTGCAGGTGCGCCGTCCTGCTGGAACCATAAGCCAATACTTTCAGCCAGTGGCAAATTATCTATAAAGTTCTCAATTTCATTTTCAAGCATTTGCAAATATCTATCTGCAGTTAGATTTTCTGCATAAATTATTGGACCTATCACTCTTTTTCCTTTTTATTTGGTGTCGTGCTTCCCTCACGTTTTTAGGATTTTCGGTATGCCAAGAATGAAAATTATGACGGTTAAACAAACCGTTGTTCGTAAATTTTGTTTCGTCGGACCACAATATTTTTCGTGAAAAACGCGCATCAATACTGCATTTATTGTTGTACCATTCGCAAAATTGCAGTCTTCTTACATTGTCGCCTGGTTGAAGGGCCTGACTTATATGCTCCTTATAGGGATGGTATTTATGGTTTTTTTTAAATTAAGTGAGCATAGGATTTGGAAATACCAGTATTTGTTTCAATTTGCCGGGTAGAGATACGTGGTTCTTCGGTAACACATTGTAGTACAATATTTTCATTAACTTCATTAACTGGTCGCGGGTCTCGTTTAGGCTTAGTAAAAGCACCGTTTGCAATTAAATTCTTCTGTAATTTTCGATACAACATCAAACTTGGTTGACTTCTTTCTGGATATAAATCAGAATACATTTGCTCTGCTAATACAGAATTACTCTGGCAACGAATGTAACAAAGCAACATGTCAAACTTTTCATAGTTTTCAAAACGTTCCATATTTTGAATTAACAAATCTATTCCACACAACAAACAAACACAGAAAATTAACTCGTAGGTGAATCAAATTCAACAATAATCAACACTCAACAATGAACCAGATTTTGTTTATAAACAAAAACAAATGTATTACGTAAACAAGGACATAAACATAATGGAATTATTATTTTATGAATAAATACAATTTCATTTTAATTTTTGTTGTTAGGATGAAAATTACATAGATTTAATTTAATTATTAACAAATATTAAACAAAATTCTAATTATTTTATTGATGTTTGTAGCTATCTTCAATAAAATCTTTAAGAAACTGTAAAAAAATGTTAATTTGTAATTTCTCACTTAATTTTAAGATTTATGTACTTGTCTTTTATATGGTTGATAAGAGAAAAAAAATCCTATTTAAACGAGTCACAGTGTACTTTGAGCTCCATACGAAAATTACAAGTTGATATCAATTTCTCGAAAACTGTACAAGCTATAAAAATTTTGATGACTGCTGTGAATTCCTTGTTAAAAAGTGCCTTCAAAAATGTGCAAGTTAAAATCTTGCATGAATCCAAATAACAATGTTATACACGAAAAACGAAATTTGAAAAATTTACATTTTGGCTTATATCTAGTCACCTATGCGTTTTTGTGGAAAAACAAAAACACGTCTAAATTGGCCCCGTAATGAGGCAACTTTTGTCTAATTTTACCGACTTCATATCTCTTACGGTTCTCGAGATCCCCATGCTTAAACAGTTTCATTGGACACACTGTATATGAGTGTGTGTTAGGATCCATGGAGGTCACATAACTCAAATATAGATTAAGCTATTTTACATTACTATACATTTTAGAAGAGTTGAAAATATGGTTCAAAAACGTGAACCGAAAGTAATAGTTTATTTAAGGAGTGAATAGGTTTATCTTCAAAACCTAATAAATTATATTCTTATATAATATTTTCATACTGCAAATAAAGGAAAATTTTATTTGACACAAACGTTATTTGAAACATTTTCTTTATTTTTGTAGCAATTCTGAATTTTAATCAAAATTTTAAAATTGAATTTCTCTAATCTGAAATGTTGTAATTATTGAATGTTTGATAAATATCATAATATGCAAGTAATCAAATATTGCATTGTATGTTTCTATAGTTAAAAAATTTAAGCGGGAGGTTTTGTGCTGGTTACAACAGATTTTTTTAAATTTACTGAAATTAAGTTTTTGAAAAAAATTAATTTGAGATGTCTCTAATTTTACGTCCGACATTAAACAACTTTTTTCATTTAAGTTCAATGAAAGTAGTCCAAATAATTTAATTTGAGATGTCAACCAAAAAATATAAATTGTCCGAAATTTTATTTGAGATATCCTTACCTAATTCATTTATATTAAGGAAAAAGAAAAATAAAACTCTTAATTTTTGTCACACTGTTCCTTATTACAAAATTGCAAACGGTTTCGACCATTTAATGGTCATCTTCAGGCAACCGGTGAGACTACAATGTAAAATTTAAAATATAAATTATAGAACAAAATAGGAAAATTTTATGTAAATGAATACTCACACTAAAATCTGATGGTATAAATTTTTTTTATTATTATTTTATGATATAGTCATTGACCTGTCAGTTTATACATCATCTGTCATATCAGATTTATAATTTTTTAAATTTTTATATTTATATTTATTATTTTGAGTCCTTTTTCAATGATGTGGGTTTTTATAAAATTTTTGCATTTATGCCTATCTGTAGATTTTAGGATGAGTATTCCTTTCATATAAAATTGTCTTGGTTTGTTCCATAGTTTATATTTTTAATTTTATGTTTCTTATATTGTATACGTTAATTTTACGTTTCTTATTGACAATTGACAAGCTGCGACATGACATCTGGTGGAAAAAATATTAACTTTCCGATTTTGTACTGCATTGTGACTATTACATGTGATTTAATAATTTGATGTGAATAAAAATGGAAAAAAGTCGTACAAATTGTTGTGTATTCAAATGTCACTTAAGATCTAGTCGAGACACAGGCATTGGGTTTTATAATTTTCCGAAACCTGGCCAAAGTAAAATTAAAATTACTACAAGAGTAGGTGTTGAAATGAACATGGATCGACGAAAAGCATGGGAATATGCAATTCGTAGTGCAAAACAATTAACAAAATGTAAAACTGCTGATACGTGTTTACATTTTGCACTTTTTCCAGCTTTACACCTGAATTCTACATTAATAATTTTTAAATTTTCTAAAGAATTCTCTAAATCTATTTTTATTTCGGTGGTTTTGCAGTAATTGCACTGGTTTGCAGACAAAGTGCAAATATTACCTACATTATATCTTCATTTTTTAATATTCCACATAATATTATGTGGTTAGCGTTTATAATTCGCTCACCTGCAATCATCAATTTCGATTAATTAAATAGGTATTGCAACGGACGCGGCAGCGACAAGTTGAAGCTTGCCGGCTTACGTCGCGCCGCCGAGTGAATGACTTAACGCTAGCGGGTTCGGACAAGTCGTTTGCTCCACAATAGAGATTGTTCCAGACGCTTCTAGAAACAAGGAACGTGGTATATAAAAGAGCGAATCACCGGGACCAGTCAGTCAGTGAGACTCAGTCAGTTGACTTTCGAGATACTAAGAAGAACTTGTGAACATAAATATATCGCGCGGTCTGAATATAAATATATCGTCTTAAATAAATATCGATCGTCTAGTTAATATAAATAATAGTGTTTATTTATAGTAGTGATAAGTGTTAGTGTATAAGTTTTTGTATTTGTTATTTTAGTGTTATATACCTAGTGTTAATTAAAATTTACTTTTTATTATGCTAATTATTAAGTATTTGTTATTCATAATATTTGTTATTGTTGAAATAAAAACGTTAAACCCACGTACGTTACAGTATATAAAAAATTATAAATATATTTTAACATATTGCATCTAGAATTAGCTGTTGTTTCCAGAAATTTAAAATGTTCTGCGATACCAAGCCTCATTTTATGTGAAAAATTGCTCTTGTTGATTATTTCATATGTCACAATACTGCGAGTACCAATTCAGAACCAGCTGATCGGCCCGATGGTGCTGCTGCCATCGGAAATGTCTGTTCTTAATAGTCTTACCGGTTGCCTGAAGATGACACTTGGGTGATTTTTAATCTAAAAAAATCATTAATATTATTTTGGACAATCATAATTTGATTATGATATATATATTCAAAATGTTTTTTTTTTTATTTAATTTGTTTTGATTTACAACTGGTCTTTGGGACCAACAAGCTAATTTGATAAATTTTACATAGTGTCGTGCGTGAGGATAATGCCTAGAGGCGCTACCTCTTTTTATATATACAAATATACGTGTGCTGTATTGTGATACATTTCATTACATGGTGTGTACAGTGTTCAAATGGTTTTGTTCTCTTCAGTCACCTTAATAAATGGCCGTTTTCTTGGAGGTAGCTCATCAGTTTATTTGTGTGACATGTTAGTTTCGTGTCATGTGTTGTTGCGTATTGTCTGATGTGATGTTCGACGTATTTTATATAAAAATCTTTGTGCAGTGTGTGATTACTGACGAACCAAGGGGCATTGACCATCATTCGTATAATCTTGTTTTGGGCTCTTTGGATTAGGTTTAAATGACTTTTTGGCACAGCCCCAAAATTGGATGCCATATGTCCATATTGGTATTAAGATTGTTTTATAGGTATATAAGGATTTTATTCTGAATACTTAGTTGAGATTTGCGTCCTAATAGCCAATACATATTTCTAATCTTTAGCTTAATTTGTTTTACTTTGGCCTCTAGATGTTTCTGCCAGGTTAGTCCTTTTTCTAGGTACATACCAAGGTATTTTACGCTTTCTTTTGTGTCTAGTGTTTTCTTGTTTAGGGTTATTTGTGGGTGGGTGACTTTTCTGTTTGTGAAGATTGTGTGAGTGGATTTTTCTTCGTTTATCTTTATTCTGCACTTGGATGCCCAACTATGCATTTCGTTTAAGGATTATTGTAGTAATTCTGCTGCTTTCTCTGGATCTTTGTGTGATGCAATGTACGCTGTGTCGTCGGCGTATGTGACGGTTACCACGTTTTCTGGAGCGGGCATGTCTGATGTGAAAACTAGGTATAGTACTGGTCCCAGTACTTGTGTCTTGTGAGACTCCAGATTTTATTGGCTGTATGTTTGATGTCGTGCCTTCAATGCTTATGTGGACGAATCATTCGCTTAGGTAAGATTTTATTTACTGGAAGTATATATGTGGTAGTTTGGTTTTGATTTTGTAAAGTAGTCCGGTATGTCAGACTTTGTCAAACGCCTGGCTAACGTCTAAGAATGCGGCTGAGCAGATTTTTTATGTTCTAGGCTGTTTTCGATTTCTCCTACCACCCGGTGAATTTGTTGTACTGTAGAATGTTGATCTCTGAATCCAAATTGGTGGTCTGGTATTAGGTTGTCATTTTCAATGATTATCTTTAATAATATGTACGCTTCTTGACTGTTATTTTAATTATTTTTAATCTTTGTAGAATAAGTTTTTCAAAAATTTTCGATAGCTGCGGCAATAATTGGCCTGTATGAACTAATTTAGTTTGCTGGTTTCCCAGGTTTGTGTATGAGAATGATATTAGCAAATTTCCATTGATTAGGGAAGTATGCTGTTCTTATCATTGCATTGTATATGTTCGTTATGAAGACAACAGCTTTCCTAGGGAGTTCCTTTAAAGTGTTGGAGGTTAGTAGGTCGTATCCTGGGGATTTATTGTTTTTGAGACGATTTATTTCTTTTTTTTTTGACTTCTGCGGGAGTGAAATGTTTGATGATTTGTTATGGTAGTTGTAGTGGTTCAATTAGATATTTTTCTATCAAGTTTTCTTCTTCTGGTGTCATGGTTGCTGGGTTTGGTTCGAAAACCTTTGCAAAGTATTCTGCAAATGTTTCCGCCTTGTCTTTGTTTTCTCTGTGCTATGTTCCGTCTGGTTTTCTGATAGGTAAAATGTGTTTTGTCGGCCTTTTCAGTTTTTTGGTGGCTTTCCACAAGGAGTAGTTCTTTTCTGGTTGTGGTGATAGGTTGCTTAAGTAGTTTTGTACGTAATTGTTATTTTTTTGATTTCTGTACTCAGATGGTTTAGTCGATTTTTGTCTTCTGGATGTCTGGTAGTCTGCCATTTGCGTCTCGCTTTTCTCCTTTCTTCGATCTTATCTTTTATTATTTTGTGATAGTTTAAGTTATTTTCGTGTTTGTTGTTTGTAAATGGGGTTGAGGTCCATCCCGCGTTTTTATCAGGTTTGTTAGATTTTCTACTGCATTGTCTATGTCTATGTAAGTTTATGTTCTGCTCTAATTGTGTACTGTATAAGTCCCAGTTTGTTTTTTTATGCACAGGCTTAGACTCTTTTCCTTTCTAACTGCTGTGGTGTTGAGAGTGATGATGACTGGGGAATGGTCTAAAGATAGATCGTAGTTACTTCTGTGAGAATACTGTTTAGATTGATTCCTTTTGCGATGTAGAAGTCGAGTAAATCTGGGAGTTTTGTTGGGTCGGTAGGCCAGTAGGTTGGTTTGCCTGTCCTTATGTGACTATATCAGTTTATGGTCTTTTTTTGAAGTTCGATTCCCTTTGGATTGCTGACTTTTGAGCCCCACTGCGAGTGTTTTGAATTGTAATCGCCGCGTGCGATGAATCTTCCCCCCAACGTTCGGAAGAATTCTTCAAATTTGTCTTCTTTAATTGTATGTTTTGGTGGGCAGTAGAGGATATGTTTAGCTTGCCCTGTGTTTCGTTAATTTTGATTGTTGTTGTCTGTAGATAGTAATGTTTCGTATTTTTCTTTTCTATGTTTGATTTTGTCGTTGATTATAATTGCAGTTCCGCCTTGTGCAGTGCAATCTAGGTGGTCAGTGTTGTATGTTGTGTGGTTTGGCATTTTAAAGTAACTTCTTTCGGTGAAATGTATTTCTGTTATTAAGAGTATGTCAATTTTTTGTTATTTATTGAATATTTCTATTTTCTGGCGGTGTTGGACCAGTCCGTTTGCATTCCATAAGGCTATTTTTATCGCGTTATCTATTGCATTTGTTGATGAGGGCAGTGATGAGATTTATGATCGTGGTATTTTACTGCATGAGTTGTGCGAACATAGATTCGAATTTGTTTAGAAATTAAGTGAGTGTTTTAGCTTCTGTAGGATTGGTTCGGTGAGGGGAGTCTGTTGCTCTGGCATAGCTTACATTGCTGTCTATTATTCTTGAGTGGTGGGTCTGCTTATAGTCTTTAGTATTTGGAGGTTTATTCTGAGTTGTATTTCTGGTTTATTGTAATTTCTCGTAAACTAGACAACCCTTATAGTTGGCCGGGTGTGGGCCTAAACAGAGGGCGCAGGTAGCTGGAGTGTCCTTGCTTTTGCTGCATTCTTGAGAAGGGTGGTTTTTGTCCGCATTTGATGCAATAGTACGGTTTGAAGCAATAGGTTTTCGTATGACCGTACTCCTGACAGCTTATGCATTGTGGGATATCTTTTTTATTTTTAAGTGGTTGCACTGTAATTTTCGTGCCTAAATTGTGTCCTAGTTCATAGATTTTGTTGTTGTTTGCGTCTGGCTCTAGGTCTAGGAAGAATATGGGAAATGGTTCTTTGGTGTGCCAGCTTTTGATATTTGAGATGTTCCTGATTTTGAAGCCTTTTTCTTCCAATTCTTCTTTTATTTCGTCCGTAGGTGTGGAGGGATGGATGTTTTTGATAACTACTCTGTATGCTCTATCTGTTTTAGGTTGATATGTGTGATATGCTATCTTTTCTGTGTTAAGCATTCGTATTAATGCTCGGTACGATTCAGGTATGTTTGTGTTATTTTTACTTCGATGTTGGCAAGTGCATTGCAGAGAAATTCTTCTTTATTTAGTATTGTTTTTAAACTTTCGTGCATTAGACTGTAGTTTGTAACGTCTTAAATGAACACCGGTGGAGGTTTCGGTTCGGTTGTTTATTTTCTTGATTTATGTTTGTATTGGCCGTGTTTTCGTTTGTACCGTTCTTTAGTACGTTACATATGTTTACGTTACTTAATCTTGGTTCTCTTGTTGTTTAAAAAGTTTTTTCTCTTGGCCTCTTAGAGGAGTGCCTGTTTCCTACGGTCTGCCAGTTTTGTGTATGCATGCTGTTTCCGCCGCTTGTTTCTAGCATGGTGAAGGATTCGATAGTTCAGGTTAGTTTCAGCTGTATTTGGCAACACTGATTGAGCAACTAGCGCGCGGTTAGCGCGTGGCTAATTCGTATGCTTGGGTTTTGACATGACTAACCTTGAGATGTCTGGAGCTGTATTTTGTTGTTTATGCACTTGTTTTGCGTTTTTGATCACTTCTTTTTACGAGTTTATGTTGTCTATGTACTTATATAACTGTTAATGGTGTTTTTATAATTTTCACTTTACTTTTTATGCGAAAAAAATTCGGTTTCGGTCTCGGATATTGAAAATGTAAAGTGAAAATTGACTCGTTTCTCAAAATGAGTAAGTAAGCTACGTATGTACGAACTTACGAGTATAGCTCATACTGCTTCGTTTGATTCCTAAAAAGTGTTCATTGTATTACATTGTAAATATAAATACACAGTCTGATTTCTTGCATTACCTTTGTATATAAAAGCAAGTGAGATATTACTTGAGTATACTTAGGAATATTTCTGACATGTGACTTTTAAGTCATCTGTCGATTCCCAACTACAGTCAATATCGAGGTCAATATGTAACGTAGTGTCCGACGTTTCTGTAATTGGTGCTACAAATGCTATTACAGCATTCAGTATGTAAGAAATCCTTTCAATAAGAATGTTACTTGGAAGATTATCCAAAGTACAAGTTAAATAATGATCATGACCAAATAACTTCAAGTAGGTAAATAAATCGGTAGAAATTGTCATATCAACAAACAAATGATTAGATAATTCTAGATTATAAATTAGTATACCCCCACATGCACAAACAATGAAGAAGGTAGCACTTTTCTGCCGGAACGTAGTTTAATTAAAATTATACAGAATTAAAATTCAGATATTGTATTATGTATTTACTAAATATTGTTTATTCGGTATACATAGTAATTTAAATAGGAAATTAACAGAAAAATCAGTTTTTGTCTGATATTAATAAATAGTAATTAATTTCAGGAAAAATATTTTGTGAAGAATAAAATATTGTATTCAAATCATTGAACGAATATGTTAACATTTTCTATTATGATATTGCAAATAAAAGGATATATATGTATGAATTTTTGTATCGGGCCAGTACGGCCCTGGACACACAGCGTAGACGATGACTCATCGTTCTTGAATTGTTCCATGGTCGAAGCTACTGAAAGATTCTAAGCCGCCCGCTTATCGGATATATAAACGCGCTAGCCTACCCAGTGGGACATTCGGCTCCGATACGCTGTTCAGGAAACATCGAATATTGTGGAAATAAATAAAACGTATTCATAGTGAATACTGTGTAAATAAATATTTCTTGTGAATTATTCTTAGTTTATTATTGATTAAACGTTATTTTGGGTTTAGTAATAAGTGCTTAAAAATGAATAAATAGTTTGAATACATATAAGTGTTAGTAAATAAACTCGTTGTGACTTTTATAGTTGTTTTAATTGTTGAGTAATAAACCTCATCGTAGCCGTCAGTTACAAACGTAACAATATTTCTAAAGCTGAGGTGCAACCCTCAAATTAACACAGAAAAATGTTAAATTAAGATCTTGTCAGAATGAGCACAAAGCAGCACAAAACACTCATGTACACAAGTTGGCGCGAAAAACAAAGATATTTATTACTGCGCGAAGAAAGTAGCACAATTTCTTTTATTAGCAGGACAATGAAGGACAAATGGAGCACAAATTACTGAAAAAAAATTGAAAAGTGTTTATATTGAGGTGCTATCTTAAATGACCCTTTTCCTCGGCCCACTTTCTTTTCGCACCAAGTATGGGCGGTGCTCGTTTCGGAATTACTATATTTCAGTGATGAATATGCTTTACTTTTATGTTGTACTGTATATTTGCATTTATTTACTATTAAAATCTCGAAAAGATAAATGGATAATTTAATATTATTTAATTATCTTATGCCCGGTTTTATAAAAGTGAATTAAATATTGAATCCTAGATTATAATTAAAATCCAAGATTTTATATACAAACGCTTTGTATAAAAATGAATATCTAGTATATAATCTTGGATTTCGTAATCGCGAATTATTTCTCATTTAATCCAAGATTATATGATTTTTGCGTTTTATAAAACGAAATAGTAGATTATATGGCAATATAATTCAGAATTTTGTAATTCGATATTATTGGCGAATTATATTTACATATCAATATTTGAAGGAGTGAGAAGTGCATTTTCTTCCGTTGATTTCAAATAAAGCCTTGTTTTAAAGTACAAGAGTAAGTTAATAAAGTTTATTTTTGACAGTTTTACAATATTACGCAATTATATTGTAAATCGTACACTTGAAACTTGACATACAATACATCCCTTACCCAACATACGTGTATGTATAAACTTTAAAATAAGTTTTCATATTTGTTTGTTATTCGTACATTACTCACAAGTTCTTATTTGGAATGTGAACATCACTATACACTAACACTGTACTTAATTTTACCAAACCTAACCTAAATATCTACAACAGTATCAAACTAAATAAAGCACTTATATTACTTTAATATTAATTTTCAGTAAAAATATGTCTTCAAGTAATTTGAGTAGTTTAAACTCACTATCAAATTTTGAAGAACCAGTTAAGATTTTGTTTAAGCGACGACCACGAAGATTCCTTCTCGTAAAAATCCCTTTACGGAATTTGATGACGTAGAATTCAAACAACGTTATAGACTTTCTAAAGAATGTGTAACAGAATTATTAGAAGTACTACATCCTGATTTATAACCTCATACCAATAGAAACCATACTTTTAGTGCTATGCAGCAGTTACTTATTGCACTACGTTTTTATGCGACTGGTGCATTTCAACAACTTATTGTTGATGAAACTGGAGCCAGCAAAGCAACTGTATGCCGTATTGTTAAAAAAGTGACAATTGATATTGCTGAAAGATGCGCCCAATATATAAAAATGCCAACTAGAGAAGAATGTGCAGAAATAAAGAGAGGATTTTTTAATATTAGACGATTTCCTGGCGTTATTGGTGCAGTAGTCTGTACGCACATTCGTATAAAATCTCCGGGTGGTCCCAATGCAGAATTATTCCGTAATCGGAAGGGCTATTTTTCGATAAACATTCAAGCAGTATGTGATTCCGATTTAAAAATTCGGCACATCATTTCATGATGGCCTGACTCTGTTCATGACAGTAATAATTATTTTTATTTGGATTTTTTGGAGCTATAAGCCTTCAAACTTTGAGATTTTTCCTTGCTCAGACATGACATCACATAAAGCGATTTTTCAAGGGGTTGGGGGGAGCGAATCTCTTCGGGATTTTTGGAGAACGTAGAGGAGAAATGTATCTCCAGAGGGAATTTCCAGATTTTGGTTAACATGTCCCTGAAAGAAATGGCCCACATTTTAAAAACAGTCATTTTCTTGGTTCGGCCAAGTTGCTCGATTTTTTTTTTGAGCAGTTTATTACCTTTACAGTGGCGAAACGTTAAAGTAAGATTTTACTAAAAATAAATGTACAAGTAAAAATACAGATTAAATAAAACAAATATATGTATAACTTTTCAAAAGTTTATTGCTCCAATTGTTTTTTGAGCAATTTAATTTGCAACAGTTTTATTTTAGTATAAAATTCCTCTGCTATCTTGTCCCACGTTTCATTCTTCTTTTTGGATGTGGTAGCATCAGTTTGCTTCTTTTCAATTATGTGCGAATACCTACAATATAACCAAACTTTTATTTTATTCTATTAAAAATTTAGTGTAAACATTCAATCTACCAAAAATTCATTATTTTATATTAATAATACATTACTTACTTTTCAATTATTTTCAATAATTCTACTTTCTCCTCTTCCGAATAGTTTTTACACTTTTCACGTTTTGCGCTTGGGTCCATTTTGTGTAACTGACAGCTTCCAGCTTCACTGACAGCAAACAAATGGTGTTTGGTTTTGGTAAATTCACAATTACTTATTAAATAATCCTGAGTTTTGTAATTCGATATTCTAGAGTCTTTATAAAACGCGATTATATATAATCTTGAGTTAAATATAATCGCAGATTTTGAAATTCGAGATTAAATTTTTGTTTATAAAACCGGGCATTAGGGTCATAATTTAATTTCTATATAAAAATAGTAAACGAGTAGGATTAATATTTTATTTACAATATAAACTGAATTAATTTTCTCCATAAAAATATTGTTACTTATCAAAAGGGTAGGTCAAATGAAAACATTAAAAACGAAAGAAATTAAATTACCGATCTTGGTGGCATGGCGTATTGACTATATCACTATCTGGCGCACCAGAAACCAGAGGTCTTAAGTTCGTATTACACTGAAGAATATGGTTGTTTGTGCTTTTCATATAAATTCACAATCATCCACTCATTAACCAATTGTAATAAGTCCACTTACAATGTTCATAATAATCATAAAAAAATTAATTTAATTTCTGCCTCCTCAGTTTTTGTAGATATTAACAAGTATTTATGTTCAAATGATTGTTCTTGTTAATATAAAATATGTTAGAAAGCATTTATATGCTAGTAATGAAAAAAAGCCACGGTTAAGATCATTATTAACCAAGCGCCTTGATAAAGTAATTGGTGGAGCACCGAATGTATTGTTAAAAGAAAGATAGAAACTTACAAACAAATTGATGAAACGTACAGAAAATAAGACTTCCTAAAAGAACAAAAAAAAAATATATATTGGGAAATTGTTTTAATATAAAACAGAAGCCTGAACAGATAAAACAAAGAAGAAATGATAAATATATCTAAAAAAAATTGATATCTTGTTATATATGAACTCAAAAAGGAGCAACCATATAGCACTCAGCAAAAACATACCACCGAGCACATGGAAAAAATATTTCATTTCTTATTTAAATGAAATTAATGAAAAACCAATTATACCATCATAAACACAAAGCACACAGAGTCTAACGGTTGATATAACAGAAAGCGATGTATCAAGACAAATAAAGGTGAAGACTAAATACAAAACGTGGATTTTAAATATGTAATAAACGAAGCAGCCTGTAGACCTACAAAAATTACGAATTATGTTTGGAAAGTAAATACTTACCTCATAAACTGCTTGACGCGGCATGTAAATTGTATGGCTTGCTTTTAGACAAATTGACCGGACAAGCAAATATTTATCAGAAGAATTTAAAATATATATTAAACTAGAATTATGTACGTAATTTAGAAGGAAATATTTAAGAAAAAGGGAAAATTTTACCCATTATTTGCAGATTTAAAGGCAATATTTATCCTAGTGAATAGAAAAAATGTTTGACACACTGATATGATCCGACATTATAGAAAACTCAATAACGAGAAAAGCAACTATCAAACTAAAAGCTCAGTAAAAATAGACGAAGAAGAAGGTGAATAATTTTGGACTATTTGTCGCGTGAAACAGTTTCAAAGGATGAAGCTGCTGGCGCTTGGTGAAACATGGTTATGTGATTACAAATGTAAAACACTTGGTTTTGTTTCATAAGATTTAACAATATTACTTTAATGCACAATTTCGGCTGTTTTGCCATCGTCAGAAGTGAGCATACATGTAAACAGAATAAATCTTATACGATATAAAATTTACACATGAACAGTTAGTTGGGAAAAAGATATGGAGGTATTTCTAATTACAGAGTCTATGAATGGGAAATTTATCAGATCTAGTTGTTCATTCATCAAATTTGTACCTGTGTGCAGGGCTTTCTTAATATCGAAGGATTCTAAGGAAGTGAGTCGTAGACCTTTATTGTCCCTATGGAGAATTGACAAATTTTCCAATGTACAATTATGGTTGTTGTCTACCCGATGTTTTGCTACATTTGAATGGGCTTTATTTTTTTGTAAGTACCACAGTGTTCCCTAAATCTAACTTAGAAATTACGCCCTGTTTGTCACATGTAAATAAAGTTACAGTTATTACATGCTATTTGGTATACACCCGAATTAGATAATGGATCCTTATTAAATAATTTATTATTTACTAAAATATATAGTAAAGTGTGCTTATGTAAAGACGAAATTAGTAGCATCTTGATTAGATGCGGTGTAGAACAATTTAATTTAATTTGTTTTATTTTTCTTCCTTATTATATTAAAAATCGTTGAATCATTGTATCCGTTATTTCTAGCAATATTTTAAATTACTGAAAGCTCTAGATAATCTTTCCATCAAAACTTTTGAAGATGATGAAGAAAAACTTCTATATCTAGGACTATCTTTCGCACTTCAGAAACATCATAGTGAAACAGAAATTTTACAGGTAGCAGTAGACACAGACATTGTGCTACTCAACGTTACCCCTGAAGATAAATCAAATTGTTTAGCCACTTTTCAAAAAAAATGCCATAACTTACAGACATATCCAAATTAAGAAACAAAATCTCAAGCTAAGTGTATTCGCAGTATTAAAAATAAGTTAAAAAATAAGAACTTAATCCTCAGTAAAGCTGATTATTTTAGAAAAAACGGAGTAAATTTCAAAAGTAAATACTTTATAAATGACAATAATATAATGTAGGAGAATAACGAGGCGCCACTGGTCGAAAATAAAACAGGCACCAGAGGGCAGCACGGGCAGATCACAGTAGTCAGATTGTTGTGTCAAAAGTAGCAACGTAGTTTCATGTTATTTACTTTATTTTTTGCAATCAATTAATCAGTTATTGTTATGTTATTGTGTTTAAATAAAGTGTTAATCAAGTTTAACAGAAAGACTGCACTCATTTTACCCTAACAATCCCTACATTTGGGGGCTCAACCGGGATTGAAAGAGTCAAAAATTTGTGTGGTTAGAAGTTGTGAAGTTGTAAAGTTGATTAAAGTTGAATAATATAAAGTTGTTAACAATATACTAATAATAAAAGTAGAATTGAAGTTGATAAGTAAAGTAAATAATAACGTAGTAAAAATCAAAAGTGGATTAAATAAAAGTTGTTAATTAGAAAGAATAATTAAATAAAGTTGTGATTAACTATTAGCAGCGTAAATAAAAAGTGCTGACTCCACGGCGTGGGTATACGTACGTGCTTGATAAATTCACACTTTTTGTATTGATACTGTGGACAGTGGCGTACGCGTAAATTTAAAACCATGGCAAAAAAGGAACGTGAACTGCTTCAAAAAGAAATTGAACTTTTGAAACGGGAAAACGCACTTTTACTACGCGAGCGGCAAATAAGATGTGACATAAACACTTGCGTAAACATACGTGACGTTCAAGAGTGTCTTCCGGTTTTTAATAATGATGTTACTTATCCAGTTGAGAAGTGGTTGAAAGATATGGAAGATAACGCTGATATTTATGGACTGACAGGTATGCAGTTATTAATATGTGCTAAGAAGTTACTACGAGGAACTGCAAATGTTTGGTTGACAACTCAGCCAGTATTTTCTGAATGGGCATTATTTGCTTTGGCAATCAAGGAAGAATTCGGCCGAAATGTAAATAGTGCTACAGTTCACAAAGAATTAATGAAGAGAAAAAAGAAACCTGATGAATCATTTAAGGAATATTTACTTTTCATGACGGCTATAGCAAAAAGAGGAGAAGTTGAAGACGCCGCACTCATTCAGTATATGATTGATGGGATTCAAGACTACGAATCAAACAAAGCAATTTTGTATGGTGCGAACAGTTTAAGAGAATTTAAAAACAAGGTCGAGTTATACGAACAGATAAAAAGCAAAATGAAACAGTCAGACTCGAAACCCAGTGGAAGTAAGAAAAATGAAGAGCATAAGAGACAAGAAAGAAGACAAAGCAGATGCTATAATTGTGGAGGAACAGATCATAAGGTGAACGACTGTCAAAATAAAAGTAAGGGAGCTAAATGTTTTGCTTGTAATGATTATGGCCATATTGCTTCTAACTGTCCTAAAAAACAAGTAAAGAATGAAACTAAAGTTGCAGAACATAGTAAAGAATATAAAGGCATGCAGATTTCAGAAAAGAAAAGTCAAGAAAAAATGTATAAATCAATAGTATTAAACGGCTTTGCTATGCATGCTTTAGTAGATACAGGGAGTGATATCAATCTAATACGAAGCGACGAATATTTCAAAATTGGTGTACCGCAATTAAATTCTGAAAAGAAAATATTAAAAGGATTGGGTTCCGTAGAAGTTCAAACTTTAGGCAGTTTCACCGCGAAGATAGAAGTTGATGATTGTCAGTTTCTCACTAAAATGCATATAGTACCAGATACCGCAATTCCAATGAGATGCATTCTAGGAAATGAGTTATTACGAGATGCTGAACTTACTATTACCGTTGAAGAAATTAAATTTTCCAGACCTGTCGAAACAGATTTTATTATGAAAATTGAGGTAGCAGATAAGGAAGAAGATAAATTGAATTTAAGCCATATCGAAAATAACGAAATTAAAAAAACAATTATCCAGATGATAGAAGATTATGAGCCAAAGCATGCAAAGACGACGAACATTAAAATGAAAATACTCCTGCAAGATGAAATACCAATATATCAAACACCGAGAAGACTAAGCGAAAATGAGAAGAAAGAAGTCGATCGCCAGCTAGAAGAATGGTTAAAAAATAATATCATCAAACCAAGCTCATCAGATTATAGCAGTCCGATTGTACTCGTACGAAAGAAAAATGGAGCAACACGAATATGTATTGATTACCGAAGACTCAACAAAAAAGTCATACGAGATCGTTACCCTCTCCCGCTGATCGAAGACCAGATTGACAAACTTCAAAGTGGTAAGATATTTACTACAATAGATCTAAAGAATGATTTCTTCCATGTTCCAGTTGACGAAGCTAGCACTAAATATACTTCTTTCGTAACCCCAAGTGGACAATTTGAGTTCCTTAAAACACCGTTTGGATTTTGTAACTCACCGGCAGTATTCCAAAGGTTTATTAATGATGTGTTTCGCCAGTTGATAAACAACCAAATTGTTATAGTTTACATGGATGATGTTATAATACCAGCCAGAAATGAAGATGATGCTATTGAAAAGTTGAAACAGGTGCTTAAAGTTGCTAGTGAATATGGTTTAGAAATAAATTGGAAGAAATGTCAATTTCTTTGTAAAACGATTGAATATCTAGGTCATGAGGTATGTGAAGGTCAAGTCCGACCTACAGAGAATAAAATACAGGCGGTAAAGAGATTTCTAGAACCTAAAACAGTTAAAAATGTTCAGAGTTATTTGGGTTTAACGGGATATTTCCGAAAGTTTATTAACAACTACGCAGAGATAGTGAAACCATTGACAAACTTACTCAAAAAGGACACATGTTTTAAATTTGCAGATGATGAGAAGAGATCCTTTGAACAGTTGAAGACTTTGCTAGTTCAGAGACCAGTTTTAAATTTGTTTCGGCAGAACGCATATACTGAACTATATACAGACGCCAGTAAAGAAGGCATCGCTGCAATACTAATGCAGAAAGATTCAGAAGACAACAAGATGCATCCAATCTATTATTATAGTCGAGGAACCAATACAGCGGAAAAAAACTATTCCAGCTATGAATTGGAAGCACTAGCCGTAGTAACTGCCTTAAATAAATTTCGAGTTTATTTGCTAGGAACTCAGTTTAAGATAATAACAGATTGTTCTGCATTCAAAAATACAATGAGTAAAAAAGACCTAATTCCAAGAATTGCAAGATGGGCACTAGCCTTAGAAGACTACGAGTATACAATAGAGCATCGGGCAAGCGTAAAAATGAAACATGTTGATGCACTTAGCCGATCATTTGCTTATATTGTAACTCGAGGCACTACTGATAGAATAAGTGCAGCACAGAAAACAGATACAAGATTAGTTCCAATTTTCAAATTACTGGAACAAGGAGAATATGAAGATTATTTTATGAGAAACGAAGTATTATATAAGCTAAAGGACGGCCAAGATTTAATTGTAATACCAAAAGCAATGCAAGAAGAAATAATTAAGAAAAGTCATGAAAATAATGGGCATTTTTCTGTAAAGAAGACGCAAGAAGTTGTTGAAAGAGAGTTTTGGATGCCTAATATGAAAAGAAAAATCGAAAACGTAATCAAAAACTGTATACCATGTATCCTCGCTGACAGAAAAAGGGGAAAAAAAGAATGTTTTCTTCATCCCATCGATAAAGGGGAAAAACCACTTCAGATTTACCACATGGATCATTTAGGACCACTGCAATCAACTAAATAATAATAATAATAATAATAATAATCTTTATTGCCCAACAGAGGCCAATTACAGGGCAAAAAACAAAATAATATAAATAATTAATTAATCAGTAGGTACATAAATAATAATAAATAACATAACAATTATAAAAATAGTAATTTTAAGTTAAAGAAATATGTCTTCATATAACAATTCAGCATAAGAGCACATTACATGAATTGGAGAGCGCTGCCGAACATCTGTACGTGCGGTTGGGAGGTGAAAAGTTCTTCCAAATCTCGAAGCCAGCCTGGGAACATGGAATGGAACTCGAGACAATAGAAATGGAGCATCAATATAATTATGTAGAAGCATCCACAGAAATCTTGCGCTGGATAATTCACGCCTACAACTTAAGGAGGGTAAAGAATGACGGACGAGAAGGGAATTTAAATCACAACCTCTTTCTGGGTAGACATTATCTGATTTGTACGAAAGGTATTTTAAAAACCTTCGATGAATTCGGTCCAAACACAAATGTTGATTAGCATAGTAGGGATACCATATTAAGTTGGCATATTCCAGTTTACTTACTACATATGCAAAGTAAAGAGATTTGAGTACAGTTAAATCTCGAAACATCTTACAAATTCTGATAATGAAGCCTAAGGTTCTACTGGCAGATGTACAGGTGATTCTAATATGTTCATTAAAATTAAAATTAGAAGTGAAGGTAACGCCCAAATCTTTAACTGTGAACTTAAAAAAGCCTACAAGTATATTTTTGCAGTGACAGATGCTTTTTCAAAATTCACATGGATTTATCCAGTCAAAAGTACTACAGCAGAAGAGATAATTCAAAAGCTAGAAGTGCAGGCTGAAGTTTTTGGATATCCACAAACAATTATATCAGATAAAGGATCATGCTTTACATCAGGCCTATTTCAAGACTATTGTAAGGAGAAAAATGTTAAACATATCACTACAACAACAGGAGTTCCAAGAGGAAACGGACAAATAGAACGGGTGAATCGTACTTTAATTCCAGTATTAACCAAATTAACGGAAGAAAAACCCGAAGATTGGTATAAATACGTTGCAAAACTACAGAGAATCCTTAACAGTACCTATCATCGTAGTATCGACACTACACCATTTCAATTAATTTTTGGGACCAGAATGAAAGATGAATCAGAACTAAAAATAAAAGCAGTAATTGAAGAAGAAGCAGCCAAAATATTTGATGAAGAAAGAAACGAAATGAGACAAACAGCCAAAGAACAAATAGCTAAAGTTCAAGAAGAAAATAGAAGAAATTTCAATAGAAACAGAAAAGAAGCCTTCAAATATTCAGTTGGTGACATGGTTGCCATAAAAAGAACTCAATTTGCTACTCAGTCTAAACTTATGAGTAAATTTACAGGTCCGTACAGGATTGTAGCTGTCAAACCATGCGACCGATACGATGTTGAGAAGTGTGGCGACACAGGGGGTCCAAATAAGACCTCAACCAGTGCCGATTACATGAAGCCGTGGTCAAGGGCATCAGTGGATGAAGATTCTGAGTCATCCGGGTCGGATGAAGTGCAGGACGGCCGAGTGTAGGAGAATAACGAGGCGCCACTGGTCGAAAATAAAACAGGCACCAGAGGGCAGCACGGGCAGATCACAGTAGTCAGATTGTTGTGTCAAAAGTAGCAACGTAGTTTCATGTTATTTACTTTATTTTTTGCAATCAATTAATCAGTTATTGTTATATTATTAGTGTTATTGTGTTTAAATAAAGTGTTAATCAAGTTTAACAGAAAGACTGCACTCATTTTACCCTAACAATCCCTACAATAATTACTTTAAAATCAGATCCTACAAACACTTTCCAAACTAAATTCAAGTCAGCTATTAAAAATTGTAATAACTTTATTCCAAAAAATGATCATTACAAATTAGTAACAATGAATCATTCCGCATCTACACTATATGGCCTGCCGAAACTACATAAAAACTACATACCAATTAGGCCTGTGGTCTCTTATGTCATTGCACCTACTTAAAAACTATGGAAATTTTTAATTAATGTCATTCCAAACTTACTGGACTTCAAACCCATGCACAGTGTTAAAAATACTATAGAATTAATCAACAATATGAAAAATGAGTAAATTCCTCCTAATAGTAAACTAGTGTCCTTTGATGTTAAAAATCTATTTAATTCGATTCCTATCTCTAAACTGTTAGAAGTGGTAAAAAATTTACTATATCAGAATTACGTTAACCCAACGTTAATTTCTGAATTTTTTGAATTACTCAAACTTTGCTTAAATGATATTTTTTATCAACAAAATGAAGGACTTCCTATGGGCTCTCTGTTATCTCCAATATTAGCAGAAATTTTTATGAATAACTTTGAAAACGTCATCCTTAATTCTTAGAATAATCTACTGAAACATGTACAGTTTTGGTGCAGATATGTCGGTGATGGTATTTGCCCTTCATACTGGTACTGAACGCCAGTTACAACAACTGCTAAATTATCTCAATTCATTTGACAATAATATACAATTCTCCATTGAAACAGAGGTTAATAAATGCATCAATTTTTGGACATCATAATAGAACACATAATCAGTAAATTTAATTTTAGCATCTATAGAAAAGAGGGTTGGTAACCGCGCGTATAACTGATAAGTATACGCATAGTATCCAGTGATATTTATAAAAGAAATACTGAAAATAGAATTAACGTGAAAGATACAATCCAACTAAAGATTACCAATTCTAATATAGTGCTGAACATTTGTGTAAAATTGTACCGTTAACTGAAAAGTTAAGTCTCAGCCGTTTGACAGTAAGAACCTTGAAGCGAGCATACAGTAGTGGAGCGCTGCAAGCAAGATCACGCAGTGTTCCCAACGGCATAAAAAAATGTCATCAATCGAAGAAATAGAAAAACTGCTCAATAATTACATTACACGCTTACAGAAGCAAAATTATCTTTGCGAAAAACTGGAAAGATTACAAAACTGCAACATATCAAACAACGAGATAAAAGATAGAATCAAAAATTTTGAAGAAAAACTGACAGAGAAGGATTTTATAATTTCAATTTATAAAGAAAAGCAAGAGAAAAAAATATTACAGAATTTGGTGCAACAGAATTCGAGCATGAGAATACAGAGCAAGTAGCATTGAAAATCACTAACGAAGATTTAAAAAAAGATAATGTCACTGAATATAACATAGAATAAGCTACGAGAATTGGAAAATTTTTTACCAGGTGGAAACCCGAAACCCATAATTGCAGAATTAAATTTAAAAAAACAAAAAAATCTAACATTTTTAGATGCTTATTTACTCAAAAAGAAGAAAATCTTTATCTTTACTTCAAAGAAACAATAGCAGAAAGAAAATTATTGAAGCCACACTTAATTGATGCAAAGGAAAAGGGCACAAAAGTTTTTTTACGAAACAACAAACTAATTATCAATGACAATGCGTACTCTACAGCCGATTTCAGGGAATATCAAGTAGTAGAGTTCAACGATGGCGATAATAATTTATTTATTCACGATGAAGATAGAAGACTTTCAATCTCATTACCAGATAAAATTACAGACTCCACCAGTGAGGAAGATATTCCTAGTAACACCGAAACCAAAAGTGTATGAAACCATAAGGGAGACAGATATAAAGGAAAATGATAAAAATTCCACTCAGAAAAAAGGCCCACTGGACAAACATTTTAACGTAAAAACCAGATCATAATTGAAAGCACATATCACCATTGAAATTAAATATGTAATAAAAATAAAATTAAGTTAGGTAATTGGTCTTTGATTACATCACCCCGCTCCGAACAAATCTATTAGTCGTCAGTCGTAATGCAACAGTAGCGTTGTATGTTTTAATTCTCGCTTGTAGTGTATTCATTTTACACGCATTTTCAGGGAAGATATAACCGTGTGTTTTTATACACATTTTCAGGAAAGATAGATTCTGTGTTGTAGTATGCGTGATGGTGAGTCTTACGCTGGCACATTGTTGCGTCCAACGATTGTTGCGTGATTTGGTTCCACGTGGGCACATTGTTGCGTCCAACGATTGTTGCGTGATGTGGTTCCACGCTGGCGCATTGTTGCAAGGTGCCGAAAGGTGTCGCTAGGCTCCTGGTCAACGCCAGAGGGCGCTGTGACATTATCAGAAATCGGAAGTCGACGATGGAGGCTATGCAAACTGGGCGTTTGTATTTACTTTAATTATTAATTTATATTTAATTACCATAATTATAGTCGGGGTGTGATGCAATGGTTGTGTAAGACAAACACCGGTTAAATGAACTGAGTTTGATTATTTCAGTTAGTATTGTGATGACAAAGATACGTGCTGGTCGTGGTTGTTTAGTTTCCGTTGTTTTTATTGTATGGTGATCTATTTTTTATTTAGGGTGTTACGATAGCTTAAACAGTCAACGTAAAAAAACTTAGAACCAAACGCTGGACAAGCTCAGACACCTCTCCTTACCAAATATTTTGTTGGATTTGCCCTGGTATACGCAACTTATATAACTTAGATAGATCTGAAGAAAAGTAATTACAAAATTTTGAAATAATTTGTGTATCGGAATCTTGGGTAAATTATACTTTATCTATCAAACCTTATTTTCTATATAAATACTCAATTATTCTACAAGCTAACAACGAATCTAGCTCTGGAAGAGCCATAGGCGGACTGGCGCGTATTGCCTCCCACCAACAATAAGTGGGGTGGGGATGGTCTACTTCCACTAATATTGTGAAAGTGACGGCTGCAACCCTCGGGAAAAGAGCGAGCGAGGGAGAGACCAGTAGTCAGAAACTGGTTTGACAGACAAAAACATCCTGTTGAAGCGTGACAATTACAATAAATAATTTAAAACAAATATTCGAGTGTGCTATTTATACCAAAAACACAATCACAAAACACGGTCTAATAATTTTTCACAAATTGGACACTTCAAAAATAAAAATTATAGAAAAAGAATTACATTGGATTTTTACAGAAATTAAAATAGAAACAGTATACATTATCTTGGCTTCCGTTTATACTTCTCCTTCCTATAACTACTCCATACTACTTGAAATGTTTGAAATTATTCTCAAAGATATTAAAGAAATATACCCACATCATGCCATAATAATTGAAGGCGATTTCAACGCTAAATGTGGAAACATTAACCATGGAGAAGATACACTATTTTTCTATTCAAGATTGACTGCTAATCGACTTAGTATGGACAAAATTGTAAATAAAAAAAAGACCTTCTGGACGTAATGGAAAATGAAAACCTCTTCGTGTTAAACGGGAGAAGTTCGCAAGACATACCAGCTAATTTCACATATATTGGAGGAAGAGGAAAAAGTCTGATAGATTATTGTAACGGACGCGGTACGACCAGCTGAATCTTGTTGGCGTACGTCGCCGTTTAAAAAAGGACGCAGCAGTGACTTGTTTGAACTAGTCCGCTAGCGTCACAATAGGGAATATTCCCGAAGTTTCTCGAAACAAGAAAAACAAAATAAAAGAGCGAATCACCGGGAGCTGTCAGTCAGATAGTTGACTCCCGAGCTACTATGAAGAATTTATGAACGTAAATATATCTCTCGGTCTAAACATAAATATATGGTCTTAAATAAATATCGCTCGGATAGTTTATATAAATAATAATGTTTATTTACAGTAGTGATAAGTGTTAGTGTATAAGTTTTTGTATTCGTTATTTTAGCCTTTAAATTTAGTGTTAATTAACTTTTACTCTTTATTATAATATAATAATACTATTTTTGTTGTAAATAAAAACGTTTAAAACCCACGAACGTTACATTATATATGGATAGAGATGAACGCATTACACATTATCTCCACTTTTTCAGTTTTGCATAAAATAACTATTTCAGACCACCTAATCTGTAAAGTTATATTAATTTCCCATGTATACAAGACAAACTGAATGAACGTACCACAGCAGGCAACCATTACTAAATCTACTTGGGACTACAATAAGGCAGATGAGGTCAGAAAGGATATAGAAACAACCCTAGTACATATTACGCAAACAGCAGACGGAGAAAAGTTATATAAAACTTTAACCACAACAATTAATGAAGTAACTGATAAACTGAACAGTGAATGCAAGCAACAAAAGAAAACAATGAGAAAGAAATAATATTATGCAAATCAAATAGGTTTCTAGGAGACAGCTTACAAAAATTTCAGAAGTCAAAATCAGAATATAAACAGCTAATAGAAAGAGAGAAAATAAAATATAAATAAGACTTTAAAGCTAAATTAACGAATATAAAATATCAAGCCCAATTCTCGAAAACAATGAAATCTTTATTCCCAAAGAAACATTCACAACCACTTATAGAATTAAACGAGTGGTACGAACATTTTAAAACCTGGTTTAGAAAGTAAATTCATATCGACACTCTTTTTATAGATGTCCGTCACCCTTACCTACATAGTGACATTACTACCTCAGAATTAAATTACAACTAAAAAAATTACTTAATAATTTCCTTGCCTAAGAAAAACTGCCAAAAAATCTTACAAGAATAAAACTTTGCCTACTGCATAAAAAGAGAAACGCTTCAGACCCCAATAACTACCGAGGTACTAGTGAAGAGAATAACCAAAATCTTCACTTTCATAATAAACTTACGACTTCAAAACTGGACTGAGAGCTGCGAAATTCTGCCTAAATACCAATTAAGTGTCCGGAAAAATAGATCCTGCGTCGACAACCTATTCGTATTTAACACAATTGTGCACTCAAGTATATTAACCGGCAAGCAAAATTCTTATGCTATATTCATTGATATTTAGAAGGCTTTAGATTCGGTCACACACAATAAGATATAGAATAAAATCTAAAACCTAGGAATTAGCGGAAGAATAACAAGACAACTCTGCAATTTATATAACGATGCTACATTACAAATAAGCAGTAACAATACTCTCTCTGACAAAATTGATATTTCTAAAGGTGTACTACAAGGTTAGTGCACTTATCCTCTACATTTTGCACTATACTGTAACAGTACAATCGTCTAGTATAAAATGATTTCTATTAATCGTCGCTTACGTTATGTTTGTAATAAAAATAAATGTAATCCCAAAAGTGTCCGTAATACGAAGTAGCTATCAATGGTGGGGGATTCGGGATAGGTTCAGTTGAAATGAAAGAGTTAAAATTCTTTCCAAAAGACATGACTGTGACGTCACACCTTGTGCATTTATTGAAACTAATAAATATCCAGAATATAAGAAAATCATCATAATATTATTATAATAATTTAGAAAGAACAGAGTGATTCGAACACAAAGTTCTGTCGTGCAAAAATAACTAACTCTCCGGCATTCGTCTTTAATCGCAATAGGGAAACCACGACAAAAATCTCAAGCAGAGAGAACCAAATAAAAAATAATAAAACCGAAAAATCAAAATGATGTTTCAGATTTTAATATATCATAAATTGAATAACATCGACACTTCCAGACGAACCACAACAATTTCATAGTGTATCCAACACTCAGATTATTTACTGTTAAATTGGTGAATCAGTGTTTTCTGTTATCGTAGTTTATACTGCACAAGTGTAATTGCATGTACAGTTGTCTCTTTACAGAGAAGTTCGTAGTCGGCGCAAAGCACAGAATGTCTCCACATGGAGAAGTTTTATAAAAGTCTGTGCAACGCACAGAATGTCTCCACTCGGAGAAGTTTGTCAACGTGGGTGCAAATAATGCACATATTCAACAGAAAACACTTGATCAAATAATTACTCAAGACTCTATAATTATATCATTGTGGCCGTTGTCAGTATCGCAAACTAATCTTGCCCCATAATGAATTGTTACGTTTATAAGAAATAACCATTCTTAAAACTGAATCATGGCATTAAGTCGAGAGTTCTACAAACAAAAAACATTAAGATGGGTAAAAGGGTACTCCGTGCTTGGATTGCCAAACGCAACAAGAGCGGTAAATTAAGGATCACCCGTGCCTCGCGTCCAAAGCAACAAGATGGGTAAAATGATTAAGGATCATCCGTGCCTCAGGTTGTCAAAGCAACTAGAGCAGTAAAAGGAAGGTGAGAACTCCTAGACCCACGCTAACATGAATTCAGAGTGGAGACCACGAATGGTCTCCTCGACTGCAGCAGACTTTACAGTATATATACAAAAATTTCCTTCTCGTTCCCTCAGAATACCCAGGGCGACACGCGCAGTCAGTTACCCCTCCACCCCGCCGTGGTAGACTGCCTGACGCCTGTAGTGGCAGCTGCAGTAGTACGTCGCAGATATCACACCGATCCCTCTCGCGTCGGTCAAGTTGTTTACTTCGAACGCGCTGATGTCATCTCATGACGTAGTGACCACGTGCGCTCGGCCCTCGGAGCCTTCCGAAATTAGCGTAAACCACAAAAAATGTACACACAGAAGAAAACAGTATTGATATCAAAACAAAATATTACTATGGCCATAGAAAACAATATTAATACAATTAAAATATATATATAAAAATTGCCGTACCGCTTTAATACATAGCTGACTTGGAGCAAGAAATAAGAAATAAAAACCTAGAAGGAATATATATCAACCATAACACCGACATTATCACACTGTAATATGCTGACGATTTGGTCATTTTTGCATCATCTTCAAAATACATACAGGGTAGGCTTCAAGCACTTGAAAAATATTGCAATAACTAAGATTTAAAAATAAACACCTCTAAAAGTAAACTAATACACTTTCACCAAGGATGCCCGCCTAAAAATAAAAGAAAACTTTATTGTCAAGGAAGTGAAATTGAATGCATTTCAACCTACATCTACCTAGGTATAACTTACATAACATCAGAGGTATTCTTACAACAAGCAGTGAATTCTGTAAACAATTCACTAAAAATAACAGGCTGTATTAAGGCTACTTTAATCAAGGTCAAAATGTTTAACTGGGATATCATAAATGCTCCTTTCGACTCTAGCGTTGCTCCTACAATTCTTTATGCTTCCGAAATTTGGGCTGCCAACCAAGTAGACGTATTAGAAAGAGGGCAAACTAATTATTTCAAATCTTTGCTAGGACAGCACAAAACTACCCCTAATCACACTATCAGAATGGAAACAGGCATATGCAAGCGAGAATTAACTATTTTAAAAAGAACACTTTCATGGTGATACAAACTACTCATAGCGTCGGACTCGAAATACATGCGAACATGCAATAACAAAGTTATTGAAATAAATTTAAATGGAAAAATTTGTAACACAAAACAAAAAAAAATTAACTGGGTAAGAAGTATAGAGAATTACCTAAAAAAAATCAAACTTATACTGGATTTGGGAGCAAGAAAACTTCCTAACAGCTAAGTAAGAACTCTCAAATATTTTGTTATCATACCAATGTATTTTGCATAACAACGATGTCCAAAGAACCTTAAATTCCTCCTTCAACTCTTATATTAAAACATACATACATCACCACAATTTCGCATCCTACAATATCCCGTACAAAATCTTTAGGTCAACTTCAAACAGCAAACGAAAAAAAGTCTACCTGTACCTAAACGGAACACAGATTCTGCCAAGAAGATCTGTGCTCCCTCTGCAACCGATATGAACAAGATGACCTTATGCATCTTCTTTTCCAATGCCTGCTGTACAACGCACAAAGGCAAGAATTTCTATCAAAATACCTCAAACCAAACAACGAGGAGCAATAATAATTCGTGCTTTTGTAATAAATACGTAATTACGTAATATTGTTTGTAAATACCAATATTTTCGTATAGGGTATTTTATTAAAGCAAATAAATTATTATTATTATTATTATTATTATTATTATCTCTTATTTCTCCTTAAAATGGGTGTATTTAATTTGCATATATGACTTTGACGAGTAAATACATACAAATTTAAGATGTTAAAATTGTTTCTTTTTCTTTTGTTCGTTACAGAGACTTTGTTTTGGTTTTATGTAATATTGAGGACTTACAGTGTGACATGTGTCCAGTAGCACAGATTTCTGGATTTGAAGGTAAGTATTTGATCCCAGGTTAAGTTCTTCTATGGCTGTATGTAAATTATATGGGATTTCTCCAGTTGCCCCGATGGTGAGAGGTACTATTATATTTTTTTCCTGATCCCAAGTCTGCTTTATATCTGTGGATAACGGCAAGTAATTATTAACTTTTTCTGTATGTTTTTGTTTCAGGTTGTCAGCTGCTGGTACTGCTACGTCAATAAGGTAGTTAAGTCTTTTTGCTTTGTCCACGTAAACTATATCCGGTCGGTTGTGTTGTACTGTTCGGTCGGTATGTATCGTGCGATCCCAATAGAGTTTGTTCGACGGTGTTTCTATAAGAGTTTACGGATGATATTTGTAGTACGATACTTCAGGTGTGCCAAGTATTCGACTACTGAGTTTATTATGGATAATTTTAGCTACATTATTGTCTTTTTAGGTACTCCGTAGGGGCCAATGGTGTGTATGACGATATTATGTGTTGAATGTTTTCATTGTCTGTGTTGTACATCCTACATCTTGTATGTTTTTGTGTTGGATCTTTCATAATATATTTTTTGTAATTTCTTGTTGCGATGACTTGGTCTTGAATAGCCATTACAAACCCCTCCGTTTATTATTATTATTTGTCTTATAAACACTGTATATTATACAGGTAATATATAATAAATACGGCCCAGGGGCAAGTAAGTATTATATTTTGAGACAGGTAAGCTATATGTTTTTAATGTTTATATTATTTTAATTGAAATCCAATGTTCTTCTCCTTAGGTGTTCGAGTTTAGCTTCCTGTTGTGGTTATCCAATCACCCTACGTATGATACTGCATGCATCTAAGAGGACAGACTTCTGCATTGGTAAGTATAGCCTCGGGTTTAGTTCAAGTGTTTTAAGTCCTTCATGTAAGTTACGCGGTATCTCACCGGTAGTCTCCACATTCTTTTTATTTCATCAGCAAGCGGTAGATATTTATTAATCTTATTTTATTATTATTATTATTATAATCTATAGAAAATATACTTATACAGGCACAATTATACCTGCAAGTTCATATCACCCGTGGAATATAAAATTATCAGCTTTTCAAAGTTTAGTTGATCGCCTTCAAAAAGTCCCTATGACCAATTCATATTACGATAAAGAGCTTTCATTTATTTTAAATAATGCTAGAAATAACGGATAGAATAATTCAACGAATTTTAATATAATAAGTAAGAAAAATAAAACAAATTTAATTAAACATTTCTATACCGCATCTAATCAAGATGCTACAAATTTAGTTTGTAAAAAATTAAATTATGTACAAGGCATAAGTTCAAAGATAGCAAATTAATGAAGGAAATATAATGTAATACCAGGATTTTTTAATAAGCACACTTTACGAAATATTTGAGTAAATAATAAATTAGTTAATAAGGATCCATTATCTAATTCGGGTGTATAACACATACCATGTAATGACTGTAACTTTATTTACATAGGACAAACAGTACGTAATTTCTATGTTAAATTTAGGGAACACTGTAGTAATTATAAAAATAAAATAGCCCATTCAAATGTAGCAAAACATCTGGTAGACAACAACCATAATTGTACATTGGAAAATTTGTCAATTCTCCATAGGGAAAATAAAGGTCTACGACTCACTTTCTTAGAATCCTTCGAAATTAAGAAAGCCCTCCACACTGGTACAAATTTAATGAATCAACAACTAGACCTGATAAATTCCCCATTCATAGACTCTAATTAAAGAAATACCTCCTCTTCTTCATCCCCACTAACTGTTAATGTAAATTATGTACAAGATCTGTTTTGTTGACATGTATACTCACTTTTGACGATGGCATAACAACCGAAATTGTGCAATAAATAAATATTGTTAAAACTTGTGAAACAAAACCAAGTATTTTTATTTTTTAATCGTATAACCATGTATCACCAAGCGCCAACTGCTTCGTCCATTATTAATAATTAAATTATTAATAGTGCAAGTATAGCAAAATTAGCTGTGTTATATAGAAAAGTGTTACCGAAATTTATTTATTACAACAATAACAGTTTATGGTGTGCCTTATTAAACAAGTGTTCCCTAAATATATAACAGTAACATGGAAAATTAAATCTGAACAAGCCTGTAAATCAGTAAATATATGTAAAACATCGTGGTTAAAGCAGAAATAGAAGATAAATCTTGCAGAAGATTTTTCTTAATCTTCACCTCAAGTTAATTGATTGTGCGTTAGCAGCAAATACACATTCCATATGGTTTGACTTCGTTAATAAACAAATACGTGAACAAGTTAGTTTCAAGTGCCATAAACGATACATCAGTTTAAGTAAGAAATTATCATTATTATGTAAGAAGGCGTACAATAGTGATAATGTTCCATGTGATAATTTCAGTAATGCGTCAATATCAAAATTATATCCCAGACTGGTTAATCTTTCCAACACAACTTTCGAAGAAGATGAAGAAAATCTTCTACATCTAGGACTATCTTTCGCACCTCAGAAACATCATAGTGAAACAGAAATTTTACAGGTAGCAGTAGACACAGACATTGCGCTTCTCAACGTTACTCCGGAATATAAATCAAATTGTTTAACCACTTTTTATAAAAATTGCCATAACTTACAGACATTTCCAAATTAAGAAACAAAATCTAAAGCTAAGTGTATTCGCAGTATTAAAAATAAGTTTAAAAATAATAACTTAATCACGCACTAATAGCTGTGCCACCATACCAAATGACTGCTACCTAAAGAGAAACTCTCAGAAGTGAGATAGATAAGTTGCTATCGGAAGATGCGATAAAAGAGTGTGAAAGTCTCTGGGCATCATTACTTAATTACGGCGATAATAGCAATTGGGACCTCTGTTGACCCCACTATACCAGTTACGTTGATTTTATAATAAACATGTCTCGGTGTTTTTAAAGTGAAAGTGAGTTGTATAGTTTTATTATCGAGAACCAAGATGAAAATGACTTGCAATCCGAAGACGAAATACAAGAGAATGATTATATTAGTTCTAATGCAGAAAACACACATATTTCAAGTGAAACAGATTCAGAAAGTGATGTAAAGATAAGTAAAAAACACCCCTGAATTTTTGCGCCCCAATAACCATGAGGCTAGAACAGAGGATCAGTATTTTTCTATATTGTTTATTTGCTGAATGTTAATTTTCTTTTCTTTAGTTTTATGCATGTTCTTTTACCTACATTTTGCAGTGGGGTCAATAAAGACTCCACTATACCAGTTACTTTACAAAAAAATCACTATACCAGTTAAGGGTTAAGATAAATTGATTTCAAAATTTATTATTACTTAAGTTAGATTTCAGAGATCAACAACATTCATTATTTAAATTTAAGAGATCCACTTTTCTTAATTTTGTTTTTCGCTATATAATTACATTAATGTATTTGAGGGATTTCAATTATACTAAATAAAAATTTTATTTCAAGAAATATATTTTGCTAGCGAGGTATGTGGCAGGACAAACGTCTCCTTACCGGGTCCTCTAATTTTGTATGAATTTCAAAGTTCGTATTAATATTTCTAAACAGAAATAATTTTGTAAATTTAAGTAAATCTATTGGAACGGTTTCATGATTTTATTAAAACAGTATCCTTTCAAATTGCTAGGTAATAAGGTTTAGTGTTTAACAGAAATTTATCCGTCAAAATAAAAAGCTCTTGTGTAATTACTGTTGATAATTAACGATTATAAATATTTCTAATATTTATTTCTTAGAAACTAATAAAAATAAATATAGTAAATTTAGATAAATAAAATAAAAAGTTTTAAATTTAAATCTAATATTATTTATTAAGTTCGTATTTGAATGGTAAAATTTATTTGTTTAAAAATTTTTTTTGTCGAAAGCAATAATATTTATTCTCTGAGTGTAGATGTGATCTATATTCGTTGTCAGTTACCTTTTTATTTGATATATTAAAATTAGTACATAAGAGTAATTTACTTGAGTTTTCTCCTATTGAAATTATGTGGTGAATTAATAATATCTTTGATAGAGCAGAGAAAAGCACTAAAAAGTATCTACATAAAATGAAGTTTGTTTAATTATTTTTATTTTTTATCGTACAATCAGAAAATCTGTTTAGAATTCCTTTTAAATAGAAATTATGTGTGCGAGAACTCGAGAAGGGAGCGAAATAGATGCATAACCGCCTACTATACCGTCCCTCTCCCCGTACCATGCCGCACCAAAACTAGGGCCGAGTGGAAAAATAGAGTTTCTGAGACCAAAATATGGAAAATTTAATTCCTTTATAACTCCATTGTAATTTTATTTTATTTAAAAATAAGTTAAAACCTTATTAGAAAAAAGTTTATTCTTTACTCCTTGTTTTTAAAAACTTAAAATTAATCTTTGTTACAGAACAAGTACTTTGAAAATTAGTGAAAAAAAAAAATATTTCAGTTTTAATTTACTTTAATTTCTTCAAGAAAAGACTACATTTAAAAAGGTAGAAGCATAGAAATAACCTTCGTAAATAATATTATGAAATAAATAATGGAAATAATTGCAATAGTTACCAATTTATAATGGAAATCCACAACCAACAAAACAGTATGAATTTTATACGAAAACGATCTACTTAATACTGAGAGGAAACAAATATATATTTACTACATACCTACTTCATAAGTAATCAAGTTATGATTACTATTACACTACAGCTAATTCGATACATAATTTTACACTAGCAATTTTAATTGATTTAAACAAAATGAGAAATATTGCAAAAATAAAAAAAATCGTAAACGTCGAATAAATATCTAAGAGCTTTCATACATAATTTATAAACAGATATATGAGTTTCTGAAAGATTAATTACTTCTTATAATATAAAAAGAGAGTCATTGGTATTCAACGATGTAACTACATGACTGCAGATATCATAACACCTTCGAATTCCGCACGTCACCCACTGCCTATTTGTCTAGTGGTTCGTGTTACTTCGCAGAATTATCATGAATTCCTACGAGAATTACGAAAATATATTCACGGATATATCAGTCGCATGCTTCAATGTGGCCTGAGAGAATCATATTTTATAGACAGAATAAAAAGAAAAAAATTGTATAAAAATAAAAGTATACGAATTCATAAGAATAGCACTGATGTTTATTGAACATCAGGGCATGTTAATCGAATGTCACGTAGAAAAAAAATTAAATTGTAAAGTTACTAAATTTTCATTATACGAAATCGTAACGATAACGCAAAGGAACACTTGGCATTTTTCGAAGTATTTATTAGATACTCCACAGTAGTTTAGTAAAAATTATATTAGGCGTGCATTGCATGCGAAAATGTTTATCAGTCCTAATAAGCAAAATTAAATAATGATGTGGATGTCTGATGTAACCCTGTTAAAAAGTCTGCTTTTTACACATATAGGTGTAAGAACGTTTATCCTATGTTATTTCTTCATACAATTTCATATTTGTATCAAATGTGGATACAATACGTTTTAATATGACCTTCATCGATATACAACGTTTTGCAATATAATTATTTTAACAATAATTTAATAATATTTTTTATGTAAGGTGTTGTATATACTTCTATAATAATTATGTTTTTACGCGCTATGGTTAAGAAAATTAAACCGAATAAGAAATAAATAAAATAGAAGGTAAAAATTTAGATATACATTTCAAACTTCAATTGTGGTACAAGTTCATTACGAAAAGGGTCAGAACTGTATGAGCTGTCGTCTAGCCAGCCACTTGATATAAATACTTGCTATATCGAAATAACTGTGCCATAAAAATGTAAGATTTAGCTATAATTATAGAAATCGTCCCATTTGAAAATTGTCGTATTTCGTAATTTCATATTTTTTGCAGTTTAAATGTTTAAAACACTAATATTGTTATCAAACGGCTTTTTTTTCAAGTTAGTCATATGATAATTGCATATGACCGTAAATGTTGAAATAATACATGTGTTTTGCATTTAAAACTCTGGCCTTCGTGGGGCATATGTTATTATTAATATTGATGGGTGTTATTTAGAGAATCAAATTTTTTAGAAATTTTGAAACGAATTTTATGCACTTATATAGTATTATTTTCAAATATATAAGTGAAAAAAACACTATATACATTGTTAATATAATACATTTTTATTTTACAACAGCACATCTTAAAGGATTAGGAGTTAAATGTACAAATTTCTCTTACAATTAGGAAAACCTATTTCAAATGATTTACAATACATTTGAATAATCAAATAAAACTACGAATTTTACTATATTACCGATACCAGCAACAGTTTAATAAATTTTGTAAAAATAAAAACTTATCTTGCTCTATGGCTCGAAATAATTCCCGGCTGCAGAATTTTAAACTTTTTATTATAAAATAAAAATCTGACGTGTAAATATAGGTACATGCATTGTAATTTTTACGAGATAAGCATTATAATGTTTAAACAAATATTATATCCATGAAAATTTGATAATGACTAATAGTTTAATTTTATAACATGCCGATTCTAATTACAGTTACTAATTGCAGAAACAATATAACTCAAGTATATTGTTATATCAAACAAAAGTTCATTTAATAAAAAATAATGTTTATTTCTATATTACATGCATTCATATTTACATTTTAATGGTTTTTAGTTAATCTGATGAAACGTTGCAAATAGAATGTACAAGTATACAAGAACCAAATGATCATAGTTTTTTCTCGAATTTTATTAAGGGCCGATATTTCCATCTACGAATAAACTTCCGAATAAGTTATTCGTCGAATAAATAAAAAAATACGTATCAAAAAATGACAGGTAGAACAATAATTATCATTTGAGCTATGATTTCGATGCGACATTTTTTCATTTATTCAGTGAATAATTTATTCGGTAATTAATTAGCAGATGAAAATATCGGCCCTTAATTTTTAATATTAAGCAAATTTTTTGATACAGTAAAATAATCTTTGACTTGAACCAACTGTTGACAAGCCTCAGGCAAGAACACTACCTAAGCTCAAATTGCTCTAGCTATTTTACAGCCTGACCTACTGCTCCTTATTGTCTTTGTTGTTTGCGGTATTTGGTTTCCTTGTATCATGAAAGGCATGTCGTAATTTAGATTGCAAGCATTATCCAACGTTTCACTTTTAGAAAACTGTGAAACCCCTACAAAAATCTGAAATATTCTCAATTGGAGGATTCATTTTATGTAGGTAGGTCGAAAAAAATTACATTATATTTAATGAAAAATTTTTATTTGCATTGCTGTTTTTTGGCCATGGTTGCATCACTTTTCAAGTTTTGAAGAATTAAAAATTGGGAATGGAATTATAGTTATTTATTTCCTTATCAAGACTGTGTATGTATTTGCCAGTTAAACACCAATATAAAGCCATTTTGGAAAGGAAAGTCATTACAGGAAAGTGACCCAATTTTGAGAAACCATACAAAGTATATGACAATAAATCATTTTTCTTCGACTACTAGGAAATCTGCTCATTGTATGTTTTGTGACAAACCAGATTTGTCACCTTTCTTTTCTTCCTACAAAAAGTAAACATTGGTATAGGTTTTAAACATTTTACATTTAAGCAACTAACTTACCTCAAAGTAATTACTGTATTGTAAATGTTCACTTTTATTATTGATGTTCATATTCAATTTCTATTGCCTCAACTCATGTAAATATGTTGCTACTTAGGTTAATTAATTAAGAAAAGCATCTGAAATTTAAATTAACACATAAACACATTCAACTTAACCATACTTTATGTTTACACGTCAAATCTGACAGTTACATTATTGCGAAAGAAAGGTCGAACTTCCAGAACGCGGCCGTTTCCAAACAGATGGCTCGCGCTGTCTTTAATTACCTCTCGTGTACACTTACCAATGCCGAATTAATAATTCGACATAAAAGGTACAAATAAAATGTCTTGTCTTATGTCGAAGATAGACCATATTAATAACTCGACTTGGCCGTCAGTTATTAAATAATATTTTTGTCAAGTGTCTTGTCTTATGTCGAAGATAGACCATCTTAATAACTCGACTTGGCCGTCAGTTATTAAATAATATTTTTGTCAAGTGTCTTGTCTTATGTCGAAGATAGAACATCTTAATAACTCGACTTGTCCGTCAGTTATTAAATAATATTTTTGTCAAGTGTCTTATGTCTTAGGTCAGATATAGACCATATTAAATAACTTGACTTGTCCGTCAGTTATATAATATTATTTTCTTAAATCTGTCGAATGCTGCAATTGTAGTGTTGACCTGAAGTAAGAGCTCGACTTGTCTGGCAGTTTTTATATCATTTTTATTCTCAAAACCAGTATTAGTCCAGACTTGCACTGTCGGACGAATTGTGAAAGTTTTTACCCAAAGAAACAAATCAAGTCACCAACACCTGTTTGCGGTTCATCTAGACTTGCACTGTCAGGTGAATCTCCTCCACATCTCCAAGGTATTTCCTTACATCCTCACCATATTTCAGATTCACTGAACAATGTTCAAATAAATTTAAGCTAACCTTAAATTGTAACTCACCGTTTGAACAATAATAATTAATTTTATTTACCATTATTAAAACAAATGTTTTTATTTCACTAAAAACTCATTCACGGAGAGACCGGACCCAGTCAGGATAGTTGATTTTTTTTACATTCACTCAGATTAGTTACAAATGGCGCCCGAAGAATCTACATAATCAGCTGTCAGTGAAGTTTTGTTCTATCACTGAGAAATCATCCGTTGGCAAATTCAAATCTCCCCAGACATAATTTTTGTCGGCGGGAATTTTAAATCTACAAAAATTTAAATACTTACCTGTTTTTCTCACATGACACTTTTGGTGTTATTACAGTTTATAGTTGTTAAGGAAATGAGGTACATTGCAAGTACCGTGCGAAATGAATGTGTTTTGTGAGTATTTCGATACAAGCCATTTCATTTCAGTACAGGTGTAATTTCCTTCTAAATTACATATGAATAATAAAATACCGCATGTGCAAAAATTAAAACAGACATAAATTAATGAATTATTATTTATTATCACTTTTATAAATTGGAATGTTTTGACAATTGTTAAATATTGTGTTATTAATAAAATTTGTATCAGTTTTATTAACATTTAAATTATTAAGATTTTCAAAATTATTACCAGTTGTGGAAGTCGACGTTCTGATTTTGCTCGTTTTTTCAATCGAATTTTAAATTTTCTTTGGTTATATCAAGTTTATCTGTGAATGACTCGTCGATGTAAACTTCGGCGAAGGTTGTCGACTTCCATCTATCGTGTCTTTTTTAAGAAGTTATGTCTTCACCAGTATCAACAAGAATAGTCGCAGACTATCTGCGAAAGCAGTGTCCAGTGTATTCATAATTTGGGAGATCCAAATATTTTGCTATTTGTGTTATCATAGCTCCAAATTTATTAATAGCAACTTTCTGAATTGTATATTTTCCTTTTTTATAATTCAGAAAAAAAAAACTAGAATTTTGAACATAAGTTGGGCGAAGACACATATTTTTTTTTAAATTCATAAAGTTGACCTGCTATTGTTAATTTTCGCACAATTTTTGATTTAGTATCGGGTATTGTAACTAAAACAGCTGAACCCAAATCGTTAAAATCAGTAGTTTTTATTTGATGTAGTTCATGCCTTGCGACAAGAACCCATTTTTCACAAAATTAATGCAGCCTGCAAAAAAAAAATACTTATTTGTAAATATTTATTATGTTTTGATTTATATATATATATATATATATATATATATATATATATATATATATATATATATATACCTTTGTCATGCGATAATATTCATCTGGTGCTTCTTTAATAAACTTATTAATATCATTTGTGGTGAAGATTTTTGATTTCTTTGGTTTATAATCATCAGATTTTCGTTTTAGGAATGCTCTTAATTTTGCATACTTTGCTATATTCACATTTTTATTTATATTGAGAGTCATTCTCAACATGGAATACTGTAACCATAAAGTTAAAGCTTTTTATATTTTCGATAAATGGCCAAAATATGCCATAAGCACATTTTCGGAATATGATGTTACGTTTTGATAATTTCGGCAGTTCATAAATAATTTGTGTGTTACTTCATATGTCTGTCTTGGTTTTTCGGGTAATAAGTTTAAAGATGTAATTTTTGTAACTTATAATATATTTGGTGGTGTTAATTTAAGATTCTCGTCGCTATCACTCTCCATTTTTAACTCACAAAACATGAAATATTACCTGACGTTTGTAAAAATTGAACTGTTATTTAATTTTTGTTACGTTGCTATGGTACTAATTTAAGATTATCACACAATGGAATGGTGAAATCGATCGTTGCTAGGATACTTATTTAGAATTGTGAAATATTCGAATGGTGAAAGCAGGACAAATTTATTATTAAAATATAAATTTAACAGGGAATATTGTAGTCGTAGAAAAAGTATAGTGTACAACTCGCATGTAATTTCCATTTTATACTCGTGGGAAATGAGTACCATTACATGCTCGTTGTACAATGTATTAGTAAGTGTTTGATTATATAGATACATGTATATAACAATAGTTATTTGTTTAACTAGGCACCAAAATACCAGATTAACAGCAGAGGCTGCCGTTTAATTGACGAGGCAATGAATGCTGCCGAAGCTGTAAATCTATGTTTTGTGCCGAGTTGAACACATAATTTTTTGGGGATTTGGAAATAATATTTATTTAGTGATTACTTTATTTAAGGTTATAGCTGTCAAATTACATTGCCATGCGTTTGTTGAACGATTACTATGCGTTTGTCGAGTGGTTGCTGTGTAAAATATATTTGCAGCCTAGGCATAAAGTTATATTTTTCTCTGGCTTCCTTTTGGTATACTTTTATACTCTACAAGATATCTGATATAGTGGCTTGCATTGAATTGTGTAATATCAGTTCCTTAGTGCAATTCGTACGGTTCACACTGTTGGCAGCAAATTGTATTATTAATGTATGACATTAGTAGTCCCAATAGTTCATTTTTTACTAGCCCAGAAAAGGGCAAGTGAAACGAAGATTTCGTAATATGTTCTGGGAGACATAAATTCCATTATTTTAAAATTATAAGATAATATTACTACGTGCCCCATTAGGTATTACACCCTTAATAGATCAGTATATAATCTATGGAAAAATATAGTAATAGTGGTGTTCTACTAATGAAATTAAAAATGAAACAGTGTAATTTTATATTTTATAGCAATACACAATAATCCAAAAATGCAAAAATTACATATACATATACACCATTATAATAATATTTACCACAACCGTTATCATAAACATATATTTTAAATAATTCATTGAGGTTATTATCAATTTTACGTGGGTTTAATATTTTTAGTTTCTAATTTTCATTGCAACATTTTCTTTTCATAATAGTAGCATAATAATAATTTAATATTATTTTTTTTAATATACTCGTTTGTTTTGTTTCTAGATTTGCACAAAATTTAGAAGAAAAAATAATATATGTATATAATAGAATATTATCGGTTTATTGATTCATTAAAAACAAAATGCAGAAAATTTAGTTTATTGGTTTTATAATTTTTATCCGGCTGTAGTATTATTAGCCGGAGGGGTGGTAGGTGCAGCAGGAGCAGAACTTGTACCAGGTAGATTCATTCCACTACAGGGAAAGCATAGTGGATTTAAAACCATCTTTAGCGGAGGACACATTATGGCACAAGTGGTGGCACTTATAGGCTGTAATAAAGAAACAATATGAAAAGTATTTGTTTTTGAAAAACAAACAAAAATGGCTTACTGAATTGAGTCAATTTTTACGAAGCTTAAACGATAGTTATTTTTTTGGGTTAATATGAAAACAAAACTAAATTTAAGACATTTCAGAAACAATTTGATTTATTTTAATGAAACTTAATATTAAATTAATGCATTTTCAATTAGTTGGCTAATCTAAAAATTGTGAAATAAACTTTTGTAATTGAATTTCTATTAGAAAAATATTTTATAATGATTACCAAATTAATATCACAATTTAGAATTCTTGTTACCCGGTTAACTCAAAACTTTAACTACCCCTGAGCCCTGAAGTATCTATATTGTAATTATGTTACAAACTGAACACATGTTGGTACAAAATAAACTTACCACAAAAAAGAATGACTCGCTCAATTGTGCAAAAATTGCAATTATAATCACGGCGGAGAAGATAACCTTCATATTTTGTTTGCACGTTGTATAATAAGGACTCGTTGCTGTATACTCGTAATTTGCACCAAGTTTGTAGTTTTATTCTAGCCTTTTATATAAATGCGGCAATGTAATAATATATTCGAATTCACGTAGTTATTATTTTCGTGTATTATTTATTAATGTTTTAAAATATAGCGTATAATTTTTTTATTTTCAATTCAAAGTATTTATGAACAATTTCATAACAAAAGAGAGCTACTAGTAAATAATAATCGATTTGAAATATACATTTTATGATAAGATATAAAATGCATTGTTAATATTGATTCAGCGAACTTGAATCCAAGGTCACAGCCCGCATCATTACTTCGTTATCGGAAGTGTGGCAATAGTATCTTATAGTTTTATTTACTTTTCGAAATATTTTTTTATTTAAAATACACATTTGATAAATACAAATTAAAGCAGTGGAATACTTTTTGTCAATTTCATAAGTAAAACAATTACATAATATTTTGTTTATTTGGCTAGTTTCTGGTAGGTTCCTGCATACCTATTAAGAATTAGTCTAAAATGAATGAAGTAGAGAAAAAAGTTTAAAATAATATTTAAAGCTAATATTATTCTATATTTCTTTTTATACAATGTGTTCAAAAAGTTCCGGGACCGTGAAATATTTCGACAAATACACATCGAATCAAAAAACAAAAAACACGTGTTTAATATTTTTCAAAAACCTATCTTACGTCCCCCCACCACCACCTTCTGGGGGTGGGGCATAGGGCCACTTTGAAATCTTAAATGGGAACCCCATTTTTTATTGCACATTCGCATAGTACGGCTAAAACTAAGTAGGCTTTTTATGAAACTTTTTACCGATTCGAGATATATGGCGCTGTAATCAGAAAAATATTGATTGTCTTGGTTCCCATTTAAGATCTCAAAGTTGCTTCCAGCCTTACCTCCAGCGGGTGGAGGTGGGAGATCGTACTTGGTGATATAAGATAGGTTTTAAAAAATATTAATACGTATCCCGGAACTTTTTGAATGCCCAGTATAACAATATTTTACACACATCAATTTTTCATTAGGATATATTTCTTGAAACTTTAACTAAGCTACCATTTCCGGTTGTTGTATGCTACCAAACTAGAACATCCAAATTTTAAATATGTAATTTGAAAATAACATCGTCATTATATTTTGAGTTATCGTGTACGAAAAAAAGCGTTATAGACACACGCGCACGCGCACATACACGCGCGCGCGCACTCACACACTATTTTATCCAAGGGAAAATTGTCGTAAATTTACAGAATATAACTACATGCATTTATCACACTCGGTCTTTGTTACATTTTAACTTGTTGTATCCGGTATACGAAGGATGCCATACTTTAATTTGGAGCGCAGTACATCGGAAGAAGAATAGTAGGTAATAATATTAACATTCTAGAGAGAGTTTTTAAAATTTTGTAATTATGGTTAAATAGTTCTATGGAAACACACTGAAATGTGGAACATAAGAATATCAGTCAGGTTCCCTCAGCCTACAGTCGCCAACGCCACTTTAAGCCCTTGTCACACGGTCAATGAATACTTCATTTTTCTTTGTCAAACTATGCCTTGATGACGTCATATCATTCAGTTTTATGTATGATGAAAAGAAGGTGTGTCAGACGTTCATTCTTTTCACAGGAGTGAAGTTCGTCAAACATAAACCTACCAATGCTATTGAGAACACCACTATTTATTTTGAATCCTATAAAAGAATTATTTTTTATTTCTCTTTTCAATAACATTAACATAAAGTTGAAAATAATATTTTTAAAAATTTATTTATTTAATAATATAATCCAAACCAGGCTAATTGACGAATTTATAATATTTGTTTAAATAAAATCTTATTAAAATACCTAATTTATTCATTATTGCTATCAAATTTCACTCGATCTGTCAAAACTACAAATGTCTAACCAAAACAGAATAAGAAACGTTTCTATTTAGAGCATTTGACCAAACTGTATGACGTGACGTCACGTTTCTGTGTTTGTCATTTAAAACTTTCGTCAAACGGTAGAAACACTGACCGTGTGACAAGGGCTTTAGTGGTTTCCGTTTAAAAATATATCATTTACCGGGATCTGAGAAAGCTGTATATCTCACTTCCAATGGGTAAATAGCATAACATTCAACCATTGTTGATATATCGAGTAATAGCTATTAACATTCCTAACGATGTTATGAGTAACATAACAGCCGCAGATGTCAGTTTGAAATACGAGCTCGTAGAGCTAGGATTTTAAGACATCTAAGGCCTGGTATGACTCATAACATCCGTGGTTTGTTCAATAGTTTACCGGTTTCAGAATATTAACGCATTAATGTCATTAATAAATATTATTTTATGAAATTATTTTCTGAATACATATTATAATTTTTGAAGGTGATCAAGTAAGTCTGTTTGTTTTTATTTAACACCATGGTTACACTTGTTTTGTATCACATTCAAGGGGTATCAGGAGCTACCATTCAATAGTTTAAAAAATGGAACTGTCGTTACCATGGTAACTGAAATTGCGGCCACAACCGTTAGATGCCACCACATGTATTATTTATACATATGTTATTGTAATTAACGTATCAAGGGCCTCCGGCCCGAGGTGTGTACGTTGACCAAAGGCATTATTGTCCGTTTAAAGCCCGAGGCGCGTTCAACGTTTAATTTTCACTGATATATTATTTTATAAAAGATTTTTATCAATTTTTATCCTATCATTGTATTTAGTTAATGAGATTAATCTAATTGCTTGCAAACATTATAACTAGGTAACGTAATAATCTTATTTCTTCACAATTTTTATCTGCCAATATAAGTCAGTGTACGTTTCTATCTGCAAATAGAAGCCAGTGTTTGTGTATTCTGTGTCCAATAGCAACAATGTCAAATGTATATTTCCCGAGAACGTTACATGGTACACAGCTAGTTGGGCAGCTATGATAATAATAACGTAATAGTCGGACATAATAAAATATTTATAATTATTTTATTCACGACAAGAAAAATCAAAGTCACATAGGTCACAAAAAAAATATATTTTGAAAGTATTATTCCCTATTTTCATGATCCAATTTACAATAGTGAGTTTGATAATCTCATTCTATCCATAATTCATTTAATATTGATATTTTCTATCATAAAGCAGACCATACTATTTGCAGAGAAAGGGTCATATTTCTTGCCGCATCTTTGAAATATATCGAAAATGGAATTAATAATTATATTCTATCGGATTTACATGTGTATTGGAAATAACAGCAAATTTTCATATGGTCAAAATTAGTTTACGTTCTAAATTCCACTTACATCATGCATGGCTCTCAATTTATTATTGAAAGAAGAATTAATTATTTCACAAATAACAATATTTGTAATTTAAGTACTACAATATCGTACCATTATATACCGATGATATACCCATTACTTCACATAACGAAGAAATTTTTTTACTTAAACGTCAAATGTGTTCAAAATGGCTAGATAAAAAGTGGATTTTGGCAATGCTGAATTGCCTGAAAATATTTGGAACGCAGCAGGTGAAGCTCTGAACAGCTTAATTCCGTGTGCATTAACCTTCGCTTGACCAAAACCGGGTCAATATTGACCCAAAATTTTGTTTTTTCCTTGTAACTTTTGAAATAATTTTATTAGTTTTTTTTTCTTTTGTGAGTTCTCCTAAAATATTGTATTGAAATATATGCAATTATAAACAAAACGAACATTAGCGCAGTTCAAGAATAATTAGCATTTTGTCGCTATGGGTCAGCTGTGACCCGGTTTTGACATTTTTAATTTTAATAATTTCTAACTGAACTTATTTTCATGCAAGTTAAGACGTATTCATCCCTGCTCACGGCTGTAATTACGATGCTTTTCTGTTCAGTTTACTTTGATCGGGGTTTTACATACATTGTAATTTATAGAATTTTCTGTAAGGGAAATAAAGAAAACTTGTACGGATGATACCGCTACTCAAGGCACTAAAATTAAACGTTGTCGCATATATCTTGGAAATGTTAATAAATATACCGATATTTTATGCGCTCAACGCGGCGAGTACATTACCATAAAACAGACAACTTGCACCTATTACCCAAGATGAAGACGGGAAAATTTAAGACATATTTTTTTGTTTCCGGTTTCCACCTAACGAAGAATAATATTTCTTAATTTATAGAAATATATTGTTTTTATTTTTGTGATGTTATACATATAATATAATTATTCAATAAAAAATTTGGAATTAAATAACCAAACTATTTATATTTAAAAATTCATAGGAAATTATATTAATACCAAAATAGTTAATTTCATGACATTTTGTATACGATTAACTAATAAAACAGAGTGGGTCAATGTTGACCATGTTTTGGTAAACAAAGCTTTAAAATTATTTTAGTCAAGCGACGGTTAATAAATAGCGTTATATTATCATTGTGTTTTATTTTAATTTTCTTGACTGTTTTGACAGGTCAGTGTGGTAATATTACCGTATAGCATAGCGTTACGACATACTTACCCTGCCTTTTGAGCATGTAAACATAGATTTAATCTCTTGAAACCGGTAAATTACACCTTGCCAAGTTTCTATAGCAACCGACAAAGAGAAAGTAAAATATCGAACAACAGAATATGCATATATCTAAAATCTAAACCAATACTGGACAAACTGCTAGATAAACATAAACTTATCCAAATAAATAACAATAATATTGAAATACGGCGACTAATAACACTTGCAAAACGACTAATATTCTCAAATGTATGTTCAACTATCCCACACAACAAAATTGAACACGAAATTAAACAACTAGGCATTAAGCAAACTGCACCAATTACATTCCTTAGATAACAATATCAAGATACCTGATTCCGTACTTATCTGCCACGACGAAATCGAATACAGAATATTCATAACCGAAGACCAAATTACATGTTTCTATGCAAAAAAATCGGGTCATAGCAGTACCCAATGAAAAAACACCGACACAGAAACCATGACTGTCCTGACACCAGGAGCACAAAATAGTAAAAGAACAGCATCACAAATCGCATCGTCAGAAACAGATCAATCTTAACCAACAAAGAAAGCAGCTATAAATAAAACAAACCGCGAAGAAAAGTCAACACAAGACAAGCCAACACTGAGAAAAAAGAGAACATTAACCCCATAGGAAGAACTCCCAATTGAAACACTTCTGGAACCAATAAAAACAGAGATTACGGACAATAGGACAAAATTCATTCGGTCGTATCAAGAAATGAAAATACTTTTGTAAAATATGTATGGAAATCGTGAACAACTAACAGTAGCACGAGACTTTACTATTATTATTCCAACCCTCCTGCAAAACATGTCAGAACTACATTCACTCCTACCACACAGATCAATTAAAAGTAGATTCAACCGAATTATGACTAGAATCAGACGACAACTACTAACCGAGTTAGGAAAAGGCAATAACATTCAAGCCAAGAATCTTTATAAGAACTATAATGATAATACAGTGGAACTGTAACGGTTTCCACTCACACAAGGCTGAAACACAAAAAAATAATAACTGATTACGACACACATTACATTTGTCTATAGGAAATTAGGCTAAAAGCACATCAGAAAACTAACCTAAAAAACTTCACCATGTACCGAAAAATCCATCAAACAGATCACACAGAAGAAATTCAACTTAATAAATCTTAGAAGCGATCGCTATAAAAACATATGCACCATTACAAATGACTAAATACAAATTTTCACGAAGCAGAACTCACAAATATTATCTCTCAGTTACCCCACCCATTTATAATACTAGGTGACTTAAACACACATAATTTAGCTTGGTGCTCAAATACAACAGATACTAGAGGCAGAATGATAGAAAAAATAATTAATGATCTCCAGCTAATTATCCTGAATAACGGATCCCCGACCCACTTACATAGTAGATCCGGAAACTTTACAGCAATCGACCTCACACTTTGTGAACCAACTATTGCACCAAAACTAAAATGGGAAACAATACCACATTTATTCAGAACAAATCACTTCTCTATAAATATCACGTTTAACAAACAAGAACCTTATAAAATACACGAGGCATACAACAAATGGAAAACAAAAAACGCAAATTGAGAAAAATTTAAAGGAAATACAAAATGGACAATAAAATTCTACACAAAAATGCAAACATCAACCTAACAGTCGAAAACTACACCAAACTCTTAATAACAGCAGCAAATAAAACAATGGGCGAAAGAAAACAAACAGTGCCTTGCTGGAATAAAAACTGTGAAATTGCCCTTCAAAAATAACAAAAAAAAACATTATACACTCACCGAAAAAACAAAACAGTAGACAACTACATAGAATTAAAAAAAGTCACAAGCAAAAGCCCGAAGAACCATCTTACAGCGCAAAACAGAATCGTGTGAAAATTTTACATCATCCATTACACCCCAAACACCAACAACCAAAGTGTGGGAGAAAATAAGAAAAATAGAAGGATGCAAACCATGCCAATCGTCTATTCTAAAAATAAATAATAATATCATAAATAATCCGAAGAATATAGTTCCCTAATTCATTAGCAGAATCTTGCCAAAGAAACTCAGTGGATGAAACCTATAGCAACGAATTTAAAATCCATAAATCAAATGAAGAACAAATACGTATATATCCCGAAGAAAATATCAACGACCCTCTAAATATACCATTTTCCCGAGAAGAGATGAACATCGCTATAAAAGAAACGAACGGAAACAGCATCCCAGGCCCAGAAGGCATTCCATACACATTTATTAAAAATCTGTCAGAAGAAGCTCTGGAATACCTACTCCAAATATATAACACTATATGAACAACAAAACAATACCCAGAGAACTGATAACTAGTTCTGACAATACCAATCTCCAAGCCCAATACAAATAAAACAAATCCTGATAACTACAGGCTGATATCTCTATGTAATACAATGGGCAATATACTCCAAAGAATCGCAAGTTAACGACTAGTATGATTTCTAGAAACAACCGGGAAATCAAAAGAAACACAAAGCGGTTTCAGGAGAGGAAGATCAACCATCGATCAAGCACTAGCACTATCCGTAGAAATACAAACGAATTTAAAAACAAACAGCATCTCAACGCTATTTTCTTTGATTTAAAAAAAGCCTACGATACTACTTGGAAATATTACATTTTGCAATCAATCCACCAAATGAGAATAAACGGCAATATGAACCACTACATAGAAAACTTTTTGAATGATCGAAAATACTGTGTAAAATCAAATATTTCAGAAGAAAAAGTGCAGCGAAATCCTTAGTGTGACACACTTCTTGATTGCGATAAATAGAATCAGTGAAACTATAACTGCTCACATCAAAATTTCCCTCTACACTGATGACCTAGTAATTTATTTTAACAGCAAAAAACTTAAACGCAATACAACAACAGATACAAGAAGCAATAAACAAAATCCGAACATGGACAAGAACAATAGGATTTAAATTCTCGGAACTTAAAACAAAAGCAATGCATTGTTGCAAGTTACGAAAATGTCACACACATCCTAAAATAAAACTAGAAAATACAGAAATACCCTATGTAAAAAATACTAAATTTCTAGGAATTATCTTCGACAGAAAACCTTGTTCAATCACATAAACTATATTAAAAAAGAATGTACACAAAGACTAAATATCCTAAAAATACTGGCTCACCGTAAATGGGGAGCAAACAGACAATCTATTCTCTGCGTATACAAAAGTCTGATAAGATCCAAACTGGACTACGGAAGTATAGTCTTCTCAAGCGCCATAGAAAACAAGCTACAAATACTAGAACGTATTCAAAATGAAGCCATAAGAACAGCCACAGGAGCATACCGGACTAGTCCAGTTGACAGCCGGCTTTGCGAAGCCGAATAATCACCGCTTCATCTCAGGAGAAAAGCCCTCAGAATGAGATACATTATCAATCTTGTTAGCAATCCAAAGATCCCAGTCTTTAAACAAATCTTCCATAAAACAGAAAACAAAATAATACTCCAAAATAAAACAACACTACAACAGTCCACATACAATGATCTGAAACACTTTCAACATGATGATAAGATGTTCGATTTCCATCTTCCAAAACACAACAATTTTCACAGCAGAAACATATATCATCTTAAAAACTACGGAACATATTTTCAAAGCAAACCAAAAATACAAAAAACACTATATTTACGCTGAATCACTAAGCTGTCTCCAAGAAATAACAAAACACAAACTCAAAACACCACCTGATACAGAAAATTCATGCGAATATAGAAAATATAAGAAGAAACCACCAAAGCACAATAAAATTTATATGGATCCCATCTCATATAGATATAGCAGAAAATGAAGAAGTTGACAAAGCAGCTAAAAAGCGACAGCTAAAACAGAAATTGAGGATGTTAACATACCACTCGAAGATCTAAAAGCCGTAGTAAAAAGTCAAATAAAAGAAGAATGAAAAAACTATTCGTTAAGAAAATCGAACAACAAACTCAGACTAATAAAAGAAGAAATTGAAGCATGGCAAACACCAACAGAACGAAAACATCAAACTGTTATATCCAGACTGAGAATCGGACACACTAAATACACTCACGAACACATCCTTTAAAAAAGTGAATTAAAAATTTGTGAAGATTGTCTTACCACAGACACCGTCAAGCGCATCATCGAAGAATGCACAAAATACACAGCCCAGAGAAAAAAACATACAATACCGAACACAATGAAGGAAGCACCGAGAATATAGACAACATCATCCAATTCCTAACAGACATAAAATTAATAAATCAAATATAAATAAATGCCTAAGACAACATAATTAGCCCGTATTTATAAAAATAAAGCATTTACTTTGAAGTAAAAGGTAGAAGTAAAAGGTACTAAAAAATACACATAATTCATTTGTTATGGATTGTCTAATTGACATTTGTGCAGTGTATGTTTTTAGTTAGTAAAATTTAAAATGTCGACAGAAAATTATCAGGAAAGTGAAGATATAACGCATGAGATTACTTTCACCGCTGAGAAAGTCCACGCACATCCTGAAATTCTAGAAATGTATCATATTCCGTCTATGAAAACTAAGAAAACTACTTCTGTAAATAAAATTGTTCAAGAATATATGATGCTCTTTGGTAAGAAGATGGATATTAAAACTTTCATGAAAAAGGTGAATAATATGAAAACACGACTGAGAAATAAAACAGGAAAAACTATTTTGATCTTCAAGTAAAGTGCCATTTCCGGTCATCTGACTTACACCAAAATCTAATGGCTTCTTTCCATATTAGATTAACTTAGAAATACACGATTTCAAAATTTTCTGAATGATAGAATTTGAGTTAGAGCGTACAGCGAATCCACACACACATACACACAGACATCATCATGAAAATGTTAAAATTGAATTCTAAGGCCGTTGTCATTTACCAAAATCTCGAAACGCTATAGGGTACTTCCCGTTGATCTAATTTCATGAAACCAACCACACCAAATGGACCTCTGCAAATCGAAATACCCAAAGTGAAAGTTTAGCTTATAAAAAGCATATACACGTTGTAAGCGGGCTGGCAAACTAATGAAAAAAATTGAGATTTTTTTAAAAAGTTGCAGGTGGACTAGATACATTTTTTTAGAAGCAAATCCTTCAGTTTTAAAGCAAATGCTTCTTTTTATAAATACGAAATAAGTAAAATCTTTCATTTTGGAGCAAAACCTTTTGCTTAGAAGCAAAACCTTTTCCTTCATTATTTTTATAAATATAACCTGAAGCAAATGCTTTATTTTTTGCAAGGAAAAGGTAATACTTCTTTTTATAAATACGGGCTATTGTATCAAAACCACATCTATACGGATTAGTGGACATTACATGCCATTATTTTCCGAAGCTGGACAAACGTTTTATTTATAAAGTAAACAAATTTGGAGTGCGAAAAAACTTTTGACAAAAATAACAAAAGTGAATGCGATTACAATAAATGTACATCTAAGTAAAATTTTAGGTTATAATACGAATTTGCTCTGAAATCACTTTATATTTAACTAAGTTCATAAATTAAATTAAATCTGCATTCAAAGTTAATGTTCTTTATATTTATTCATTTTTAGTAATTTGTTTATTTAGATTAAGAAACATACAACTAACCTATAACAGTACAACAACGTAGCAATGCAGTTTTTGCATTTTTCACCCAAAACCAGCCATGCAAGAACAAACAACACTCATCACTTGTTCATCTCCTGCAATTTTCCTACTAATTTGATGGGGATCACCTCGTAAATTCGAAGTTGACACACAGAAAGCCACTATCACTTTCATTTAATATTTTCCCGCATTTAATCAATTGTCAAGTACGTAAAATGCGTTCAGCTTCTTTACAAATTTAGTTTTCAGGATCTGTTATTGCGCATTCACCATTATTATTAATCGTGAGGCTCATTTTTTATATTTTATACGCGAACAGTACTAATATCACATTCGAATTTTCACCCTAATTGACGCCATCTTGGATAGGCCACGCCCCCATATCAGATCCCAATATGGATAAATTGCAGTAATGTTAATAATAACTTTTTAAAGAAAAATGTAAGGTTCATCATTATAGTAATATTATACATGTGTTAAAAGTAAGATAACCTAGAGCAATTTATTTCAAATTTTTTCAGTATGCAATAGTTTACATATTATTATTATACGAATTGGATGTAGAATACTCTAATGCATACACATATTCTTTGCTTTTTATAACAATATATTTTTATGAAACAACATGTCAAATCTAGAGGAGAATCAATACAAATTACTATTATTTTCACTTTCAAAGTTTCTTGGGATTCTCGTCCCTAAGCACGGCGCTTTGAAGCTTGGAGATCAAAGTGCAAGAGTTCTTATGAATCCCCTGGGAAATGTAGTTTTATATGTATACACGAATGTAATACAAGAAAAATATAATAGTCATCAAAAAGTTTCTTACAGTAAAATATATTATTGTATGTATAAATATGTTGGATTTGATAAGAAATATCTTCGTGGTATTATATTAAAGATCATAATATCCTCGATTCAATCTTCATAGCAGACGAATTTTCGAATATATTAACCGAAAATTTTCACTGCATAATAAATTACTCAATGTGGTTCCTCCATCACTACCAGCTTTGGGGAGCGTGATTTTACTACTGGTTCCCACAGTTCAGATATGTAAATAGCATTATAATGTAATAGCAACAAACAACCTACTTTTTAAAATTTTTATTGAAATGACAATATATTTTATTATAAAACTTTTTATTTTTCTTCTAAGAGTAAGTAAAAAAAAATTACGCAAATATAGATATAAATTTTACCAAATATTTATTTTCATTCATGGCAGAACGATGTTCCATTCAATAATTTATAGAGATGAAACGTATATCCAGCAACTATCCGACGGATACCGGATTTTCAATAAATTACGAAAATATAAAATCTACTTTATTTAATTTACATACTCGTATAAATCTAAACATAAATAAAACCTCTGTATCTTGAATCAAAACACTGATTTTTATTATTTTTAAGCGACGAAAAAAAGTAGGTGGCTCTCAAAGCGACGCGCATATTTTTTATGTGTTACCACGCATAACTTTTTGTTCGATTTTGATGTTTTTTTTTTTATTGGATAGAGTATATACCTTGAATTTGGTCGCATTCAAAATTGAAAAAAGTTCCCCCTTCAAGAATCAGAAAATAGGCGATGACGGACCAATTGATTAACCAATTTTACCACAAAAAATTGTACTGGGTTATCCGATTTCGATATCACAAAAAATTTATACTTTTGAACAAAAAATTAAGCCGACGAAATAAGAATTTGAAAATCAGAAAATAAAATAAACCTATGTAGTCTTATTAACTATGCTCCTAAACTCTTGTAACTAATTTTGAGTTGGCGTTCGTTGTTTATTTGTTTGGCGCTAACTCAAAATTTGTTACATTAGCTTAGGAGCTTAGTTATTATTATTTTTGGGTACTTTGAGGATTTTTTCTTCGCCTTTAGGAAAGGGTAAACCCCAATGTCTGTTATATTGACTTATTCGGTATTGATCTGGGAATGCCAGAAAAAAAATTCAGCCAATTTGAAGCAAACTGAAAAAAGTTATTGGCCAGAATCTAAAAAAAAGTGCAAAAAACGGCGTTTTGAGGTGCTCGGTGCTGCCTGGGTATTCATCAGAAAAATGTTTCAACACAACTCCACAACTTTTTGGATGGAACTCTTTCATTTTAGACCCTAGAGAACGAAATCTATTTTTTTCGACCCACCCTAATATATATATATATATATATATATATATATATATATATATATATATATATATATATATATATCTAAAATATCTGTATTATCATTTTGTTACATATTTAAATATCTAGGGCCATTTAAATTTGCGTTAATTATGATTGGGCCAATTAGTGGATTTCTTAGTATACCCTACCATACAATGTAACTAAATTTAACTCGATGGCGAGATTCTATTATTTATTATTGAATTTTTTTCATATCTGCCAACGATTCACTTTTTTTATTTAAATTTTATTATAAATAATAAATTTTGTTAATTTTCAATGAATTATAAAAAAATATTATTACTATTTTGTACCGTTGTAAAGCAAAAAAAAAAATCTGTATTAAAATATGTCATGGCTTATCTTGACCTCCATATGAAAAATAAAACTTGATACCAGTAACTTGTAAATGTTTTGATATAAAAAATATTGAATAATTCTGCAAATTCACCATTAAAAAGTGCGAACCAGAATCTCGTAATATGTCATATAACAAAGTTATCAGCAAAAACAGATAATCGCTAAATTTACATTTTAGCCAATATCTAGTGACCTATGCATTCATTTTAAAAACAAATATATGTTCAGACTACCCTACTAATCAGGCAACTTTTGTCTAATTTAACCAATTTCGTATCTCTTAAGGCTGGTTTATACTGAATTTAATTTACAGATTTAGATTTAGAAATTTAATTTTAAAAATATAAAATACCTACAAAATACCTTTATTTGTTATGCTGAATTTACAAAATTATAGATTTATAATATACATTTAAAATGTTATCATATTATATAATCTAAATCTATATTTTCCAAATCCAAATAATCAACTTGACTGGGAAAAAACATAATGTATTAAGATTGTCAATCAAACTGATTTATTTGTAATCATCATAAAATATTGTTATAACATGGATGCGGAGAGTGTTTAATATGATATTAATTTAATATCTTTGATTGAGAATATCACATATGATAAGTTAAGGCTAATTTGTTGTTGTTTAAAGCATATGTCAAAAAGCTGAAGCCTAATCTGGATTGGCAGATTTCAAATTTAATAAATTCAGTATGAACCAGGAGGTAAATCGCTAATTTCAAATCTAAATATCTAAATCTATAAATTAAATCCAGTAGAAACCAGCCACTAAGGTTTTTGAGATTCCAATCCCACCCTATTTCAATGTTTTTCATACAGCCAGAGGATTGCTTTTGTAGAGTTATCGTTGATTGGCGCACGTTGGCTGCGGCGTACAAAAATTTTCTTGAAACAGAGTTTAATTTTAAAAATCGAATTCTCGTCAGTTAAAAAGAGTTTTTGTTGGAAACAGCGGTGTTTGCGATATTTTGAGAGAGTTGAAGATTTTGGTGCATTTTGGAACAAATATCATATTTGGATTTGGCGCAACACTGCTAGCAGAATTTTATAATTCAACGGGAAACTCCCGAACTTGAAACTTCCACAAAATTTTATTTAGGCTTAAGCCGATATCCACCTAAAGGTAAAGACGATCATACTTCATTTTATTACTTTAAATTAATGAGTGTTTTTCTAAGCAATGCATTTCATTAATATATTAGTTTGATTCTAAATACCTTGCAAGTAACTCTGTTTCATAAATTCTTGAATGTAAGTTAATTAGTGAGCCAGTCAGTGGCGTACTTCTATAATTGCGTGAACCTTATTGTTAATTTATTTTTAGGCTTTTTTTTCTACATATTTGTTATTGTTGGGTTATTACCCTACAGTGCGAATTCACGCATTGTATGTAGTTGCGTATTTCTTTGGCCTGGATGTATCTTCCACGCATTCCCCTTGGGCATATTTTTGGACATTTGGTTACCGTTCCAATAACCAAATCATTTGGGGATTCATTTTACTACTACCACTACCAGTTTCGGGAACTTGGAACTTTCCTTACGGGATATTCATAAGCTGAAAATTTCTTGTGACGCCGCCCTTGTGAGCACGCTAACCATCTTGAACATCCACATCCGCACATGCGCAGCACCTCGTTACGGCCACGTTTTCCGGAAGACGTACGCTGGGATTTGACAGCTAAGCAATTAAACCACTTCATTTTTTTTTTATTATTCTTTTTTCGCTACCGTTTCAAATTTTCCTTATATTCCAAATTTTGTTTTGAGTTCACATACACCTTCAGTGTTTATTCATATGTTTATTTATGTAGTTTATGTTTCATTTACTCTTAAGTTGATTTATAATTTAACTAAGTTAGTCAGTTACTTGATTTTTGTATATCAAACTATTTACGTTACCTTTCAATATCACAGAATCAATTATTCTGACGCCCATGTTAAGTCTGATCATTCGACGTTTGACTTTTTAATTTTTTTAGCTCGTTTCCTGTAGAACTGTGCTACGTAGCTAGTGTATGTCGTTTAGTAGGTAGGCGTTTCGATATTTCGCTTTACGCTTTACGCGGCGTGAAACTACGAAACAGTACTGTCTCGGATTTTCCACGATTGTTGTGCGCTCTCATTTTATTTTTGTTATACATTTACCATCGAAATCCTGCGTACACTCTACGCACTTACTACGAGCATTTTGATTATTGTGCACTCAATTTCTACGACGTCTGACCTGATTGTTAGCTCAGAATAACCATAACTTCAGTTTTCGTTAGCTTAATTATGTAAATTAACGTAATATACTTATACTTTTATCTAACTTCTGTTTAATTAACAATTTGATAATTTTATTTATTCGTTAAATACTTTTCATGGATATTTCGTATTTTATTTGTAGTTATTTTGTTCCCGTATACGACTTAGGCAAGTCAACGCTAGTAAGCATAATTTCTTTTTGCAAAAACTACCATAGTTCAAAAGCTAACGTTTTATTTTTTTTTATTTGCGACGTTTTCATTCCCGTATCGGTTCGGTAGTCAGCCATTTTGGGCTGGACTATTATTCGGCTTCTGGCTATCTGGCGCCCATATATACTGCATTTCCGGAAATTTAAATCCACGACCTCCTTCACTGAGTTTTAGCTGAGATCCAACCGGTGCTCGCCCGGGATCTTAGAGAGGGATCGTAGCATCTATCTTAAAGGTGTATGTACATAGGAGATTAACATGGGAAATCTGTTTTTTGCATGCTGTTGCTCGGTGTTTTACCGGACAATAATAACTGTGTTGTCAATCGAAAGATATTATTTTTCATAATGAAACGATGTAAAATACATTAGAATTTAGTTATAATTTGATTTCGTAAATCAATTTTTAAACGACAAATAAATAGCTTGAAAGAAATGAAAACAAAACAGTCATAGGTGACTATATTTATTTTCGATAGAAATTGAATAAATCGAAGAAAGAAATTAATTTACTGAGCCAACTTACTACCAAATTGTAATGTATGTTACATCGTCTGACTCAGAAAAATGATATCTTTGGATTGGTACTAAAATTATTGTTGTCCGGTAGAACACCGAGCAACAGCACGCAAAAACTGATTTCCCATGTTAATTTCCTAAGTACACCTTTAAGACGGACACACGGTATATATACATATACTTATTTGGCTTGAAAAATTGATTTTGTTTGACAACCCCATATAAAGCTTGTAAATAATACAAAAATGACTGGACATAACTTTTCGGGCATTTATTTCGGCGTTAAACCTTCCCCACATCACTTTTGTGTTATTTAATTTTTATATTTAATTTCTGCATTTAAAAATCATAGTGAATGAATTTTGTTTATTGATTTATATGCAGAATCTTGAGCTCTACAATATGGAATGTATTTGAAGCATTTTTATAAATAATAATTTGGTATTCAATGTACACAAAAAAATTGTTTTCCCATGTTAAACGCCTATGGCCCGCATTTCGTGTTGCACCCGGTATTCAGCTCAACTGATAATCTCTCTCGGTGTTTGATTTTCCACTGCGTGTATTTAACTTGAAAAATATCCCTATTGTCCAATAGAAACAATTTGTATACTTTACGAGTTTAACATATGTTTATTTGTTCTCTTTTATTTCATTCCGGCTTTTCACGCTCATTTTAAACACATGAACACAATAATTAGGTTGTTATTTGTAACAAATTAAGAAAATATATACGATTAATAAGAAAAATACAGAGATAAACAAATTATAAACATTTATAAATAAATTCCTCCGAAAAATAATAAGAATATACTGGTCTAATAAAATATCTAATGAAGAACTGTAAAAAAATGCAACCAAGACCCAATTGAAACTATAATGGGGTATGTGACCAATTTTTTTTTCTGACATTACATGATACTAGATACAAAAATAAAATACCCGTATTTTTTTAAATGAATTAATTGTTTATAGTTAACGAGAAATTAATTTTTAAATATTTGGAGAGGGGATGTGAGACGTCACTGTGTCTTCTGAATAGATTGCTGCGGTAGGTATGGTGCTAGAAAAAGACCGAGATACTGTAAAGGAAAGAAATAGATATATATATCAGCGGGTCATGCGTGCGGCCACAGTGACGTCACATATCCCTTCTCCAAAACACAAAATTTACAGTTTTTATTGTTATAATAAGAAACTACAATGAAGAACATTCATATTCTATGGCGTATACATTGAAATTCGATTATGGTCACATACCCCATTAAAGGGAAAAAGTGGATTGGGTATCTATATATTAAGAAAAGATAATAACGATATAATTAAACATTCACTGGAATACACCAAGGAAAAAGAAAACGAGCGAAAGAGTTCACTGGGAATTGAAGCAATAGCAAAACATAAGCAAAAATGAAAAAATACCATTGAAAAACTATATCTACCTATAAAGAAACATATGACACGAAAATGTAAGTCTGGCAGCATGGTATTTTATTCTAGCTGAAGATCATCGAAAGATACCCTATGTTTCATTAGAGCAACATGAATAATAATAATAATAATTAGATAATGTACATACACGAGTAAAAAAAAACTGTCCCTATCCCAATATAAACCTGCCAAAATTAAACCACTAATAGGGTCGTTCGCTAGAGTCACAAAATTGAAAATGAATCATTTATAATATGACTAAACCCAAAAGCATTGTACTAGATTTAATTGAAGTTTAAAAAATATTTTTTATTATTAAGTTATTTGAGTTTTAAAGACCTCTCAAATGACGTCAAAATATTATATGGCGCATATATATCCTATTATAAATTATTTGTATTTCTTATAATTGAGCTGTCAGATGGTCGAAGTGTCAAAATAGTTCGCAAATAATTTGAAGGTTTTTTTGTTTCACTTTGAATTCGTACGTATATTTTAATTACATATAAAATATATTATTTATTTCTAACTATTAAATATTACTTTAGGTTGACTCAACGAAATTAAAGGTTAGCAAAATTTATCAGTGGTAATCAAACATTTGACTAAAATAATTTTTTAGTTTTTCATGTTCCTTCCAGAAATAAATGGAATTCATGTATATTTTAATTATTTATCATGGAAAGTTATTTTAATTCCATTTAAATAATTTTCAGAGAAATAAATAAGAACATTCATGTGACTACAATTATTTGCAATCTCCACTGTTTGAGATAAAAGAACACATCTACAATGAAGTCACAACATTAAAAAAATTTTTTTCGTTTAATGAATAACAATTAAGACTTTTAAAGGTACAGATAGTCTTCAATTTAGATAGTTTCATAAAAAAAAAATTTATTTGTGACAGACCCCATCACACAAAAAAATTAAATCTAGCATACAGGGTGACTCCTAACGTACGGAAAAAATTGAAAGGGGGCCCAAAATATTAATTTGTCCTTATTCATTTTTTTGCAGAAACCAGAAATTTACAGCAAATCAATTTTTTTTTGAAATTATCTAATTATTGAATACCGCTGAAAATAATTATGAAGAATCATTATTTTCTCTTCTCTGGAGAAATATATTTCTTTCAAATTTGTCAATTTACTATTATTTTAACTTTACACTCTACAAAAAGTAATGCCAAAAGCGATGAATTGTATAAACTTTTTAATTACGATATTTAATAAACCATAATCATATCTACATATTCTTCGTTACTAAATCTCTTAACCATTTTACACTTAACACAATTTGACGATAAATAATTGGACATTTAAATGAATTTCAACGGCAACTTGTTTTCTACTTGTGTATTTGTTTATAAATGGTTCTCTACCAGTGTTGTAATGTACGCAGGTACAGGTACCCGGGTACAATTTTATGCACCTTGCACCTCTTGCGGGTACAAAATTAAAATATTACCTCTACTTTTACCGGGTACAATTTTTTTTACCTGTACCCGGTTTTTTGCGATACCCGGGTATTTTATAACTAAAACGTCGGAACCATTATGCCATAATGTGACAGAAAATCCTTTTCTTAGTTTGTTTTTATGAACAGTTTTATTATGCCTCTTTAAGTTCCCACGCTAAGGTATTGCATCTGACGCACGGCAAATGAGACAAATGTACTTATCTTTTACGATATAAAGAAATTCTTCCTCCCAAACGCTATTAAAATGATACGTTTAACTTTTCTTCGCCACACTTATTTTGTACTATTTATAATAAACTTTGTATCGACGTATCGCCTTACAACCCAGACTGACTCCTATCACTGCAGGCGCGACATTTATGCCGGCGCGAAGTCTTCAATGTTCCCGGCAAACACGCCGCCCAAAGTTTCTAGAAAAATCGGCGAGAATCAAATACGCGGCTTTTCTTTGACAAGTTCCGCGCGTTCCGTTGATAAATCCGCCTTTTGCCGCTAGTACGGGATAATTATGATAAAAGAAAGTGATAAGAGGTTTGTTCTGGCCTAATTGTGGATCGAATAAATTTTAGTTGTTTATTTATAACATTTTGTTTTATTTAGCTACCTACGAAAAAAAAAAATATGTGGGTATCGAGAAGAAAAGACGAGAGATATACTAAGTATTGCAAAATATGCCGGAATAAAATAAAAATATTTTTCAAATAGAACACTATTCTCCCCTCAACAGCCACTATCATGAGATTATGTAGCACTGGCATACAAATTTTAACCCTTACAGAAATAGACTATTGGATGAAAATTTTGAGACTCTTGATTTTAAAGGGCTCAGGGTCAATACAATAATATATTTAATTGTATTTCTGTATTTCTCTAACATTATTTCTATTAATAAAGTTGTTTTTTCATAATATGTTTTTATTTATTATTATTTTATTTTTTTAATAATGAAAATGTCAATATTACTAACATAATAACATGATCAAAAATTATATACTCGTTCATATAATGTAAAATATGTACCTTGTACCTGGAACAAGGTACAATTCCTGTTAAATACGTTTAATCGTACCCGGGTACATTTTTTAGTAAATACCTGTACCTGTATCTCAGTAAAAACATTTTTGTACCTGCTACAACCTTGCTCTCAACAAAGTGGATATACATATTACATTTTTTAAATTAAATATTGGTCAACTAACTTGTCCTTATTTTGGGCCCCTCTAGCTACACTTTCAATCTTTTCCGTACGTAAATGAATCACCATGTATAAGTGATAGTTAATCCTAGCCACTATAGAAGAGAAAATAATATTCCAGAATGTACATCGAGATGACAAGTCTATTTTACGAAGATGCTTGGTTTTCTCAAGGATACACTGTATTGATTTTTTATTTTCTGTATCTTGTTTATTTTCTTATATGCATGTATGATAAGGGAATATAGTAATCATGAAACTAATCGGTTGCTAGATTTTCGCAAAAATACATGTTTTGAAGTTCACTGAATCGGCTTTGAACATTTTTACAATAACGTAGGTGTGGATGAGTGTTCATATGGATGGCTAGGTGTCCGCAGATTCGTAACCAGTTCTAACTTATGATCGAGATAAAGGCAACTGAATTTCATAATTATAAGATTTGTGTCTATACATCATACTTAGAACTGGAATAATTTTGATCATAATTGAAAAAAGTTAAGTTTAATTGACATTCTAAGCTAAGAAAAATAATTTTCAATACAATCTGTTAGTATAGTTACAGTCAAAATAATAATTTATGAGTTCATTTGTCTGTGTGTAAATAATAATTAAATTACTTTGTATTTTTCTCTGATATTATTAAATAAACATATTGTAGCTTAGCCATTTACAATGATATTCTTTACATTATTTAACTAAAACACAGTCGAACATAAAATATATATTATACGAGATTTATAGACTTCTATGTTCTTCGTTTTGCTGCGCTAGCTCGGCCTATAAACTGTCTTATCCATAAAACCCTAAATTATGTACTTATTACATAAATACCTATTATAGTCATTCACCAAATTTGTTTTTAGCAATGACTTATGGTGTAGCGATACATTTTTTGACAAGTACATGTATTTTTTTTAGATTCTCTTAATTTGCTTAATGTTGTCTATATTTCAATAATCATTGATGCTCCTAAAATAAATAAATATCTGAAACATTTATTCTTTGAATAAATAAACATCTAGATGTAATGTTATATTCATTTGTATAAGAAAATTTTACGTTACCTATCCCAAATTTATTTTATCATTTTTATAATCCATTTCTTCTACCTTTCCAGCAGCAACATTACATTTGGGTTGACAGACAATGCCGAAATATTCGTTTTCGTTATTCCCCAAATATACTTTTTTTAATTAGTAAATGTTTTATGATTTAGGTCTAATTTAAAAAGATTCACATCTCCAAATTGAGCGTATACTACTGACTAGACAAGAAGAAATAGTCCGTAGTGACTACGAGAAAAAAATATAGAAATTCGAAAAGCCGGAGTTCCTGTAATATTCTTTTGAATTAGTACCGGAGAGATGGTAAAAATAAATAAGTTTTCGTGCAGAAAGAAGCTGTTTCATTTTTATTAAATTTTCTTCATTTCCCGCGATAGCTCTTTCCGCGGAAATATATTCCATGACTCTTCTTTCTGGTTGCATTATACATTTTTCACTTCGACGACGATGAAATGTTATTCACATTTTATAAAATGAATATGTTCTAACATTGTGCTGGTATAAGAAGAAATACTAAATTGAATCGACTTATATTAAATACAACAAAAGGAATAAATATTAGGTCAAAATAATACGCTCTTAATTAGGTATAAATACTTATCACACCAATTATCTATTTTGGAACTAAGAACATTACAGTAGTGAGTGATATGTTTCTACGCGTAAAATGCAAATACAATCCATCAAGTCATGTCCCGCACGAGATGTTAGTGATATTTTTACCTCCCGCCTACCTCCAGGTAAGGGACGTATTGTTTTTGGTCAAAAAATTGGGTAGTGAGTTTTCTATGAATAAGCACGTTTTAGGGTCCTTACAATACGATTTTACTATTTTCGCTATGATATCTATATGTATGTATGTATGTATCTATGAATGTATGTATGTATGTATGCATGTATGTATGCATGTATGTATGTATGTATGCATGTATGTATGCATGTATGTTTGTATGCGCGCGCGCGCGCCCGTGTGTGTGTGTGTGTGTGTGTGTGTGAGTGTGTGTGTGTGGCAATTTTTTCGTCTCGTATAACTCAAATACTATAATAAAAAAATATATTTTTTGCTTTTCATATTTAAATGAAGAGCTGATTAGATTTTGGATAAAATTGGTCAACCGGAAGTAGTAGTTTACTTACAGCCCTTAACAGTTTTTCGTGAAAAACACGGTTAAATTTTCATTTTTTTACGAAATGTGACACATGTCATTTTGATTGTGAAGCTGCTTTCTTATTGAAATATGTCAAAAAATTAAATAAAATACGAAATAAAATTAAATACCTGCAAATAAATAAGAAGGTATGTTTCTGTATCATGAAGTACTATTTTGTATCGTTTAAGAGTAGTATTGGGCGATAGCAGATTTTTTTTGCAATAGCTTGAGACTACGTTTAAGCGTAAATTAGACAAAAATTTGAATTTTGAAATTATTTGAAAAAAAAAGATATTTTATAAATTGGTTAATAAACAAAATCATGCCATCACTTTACTTTGGGTGTGGCACTCAATTCTCACAGATCCGCAACACCAAGGTATAATTAAAAGTACTGATATTGTTGTCTGTGGGGTTTAATTAAGAATTTCATGATTTACAGTACCAGAGACAATATCGCATACTATCTGATTACCACAGTTAATAATAATCTGGATAAATTTGACCAACCTCATGTACTTGTTCAAAATGCATGAAGGCTGGTGATTCGAAGAACGCATCACAGCGTTTTCAATGCATTTTTTGAAATATCCAATTTTTTGTTTTACCCGAATTGCGATTATCAGTTAAGTAAAAGCTCGCAAAAAATTGGAAGGGAATCACAGCAGTAAAGTGAACTGCAGGCTCTGGGATTCGAACTGAGAATATCATGATTCACAGTCCGATGTAATACCACGCAGCTATTTACCTTTTTATATTATTCTGAAGTAATGAAGCTTATGTGTATAATATACATTCATTTTAAATATAAATATGTATGGAACTGATGGTGTACGTATTGGTGGATGTATAGTGCCTGCGTTAGCTTATGCGGATGATGTTATGTTGGGGCATAAATGAAGTAGGGAATGATTTAAATCTGCTATTGAATGTCGATAAATGTAAAGAGTTGGTGTTTGAGAAGAATTATTTGGTGACTGATTGTACGTAATGTTTCAGTAAATGGTGTGAGACTGGGACAAGTGAATTAATTTGTATATTTGGGTATATATGTTCTCGAGGGATGAACGTATTGACCGGGAGAATGAAAGGCGAGTTCTGCAGGGTGCAAAGTATTGGGTGCTCTGGGTACATTTGCTCGAAATGTGAATGTATTTAGAGATGCTCAATTGAGTGTTTATAATGGTGTGTTAGTGCCTACATTGATGTATGGTTCTGAATGTTGGGTATGGATAAAGAAGCATAAACGAAGTATAAATGCTGTAGAAATGAGATATTTGAGAGGAGTATTGTGTACGAGACGTGATCGTATATGGAATACATTGGTTTATGATGAGTGAGATTAAAAAGAATGTTATTAAGAAAGTGGGAGTGAGTCAGTTGAGGTGGTTTGGACATGTTGAGCAAATGTCGAATGAAAGTTTGGTGAAACTAATATGTGCGTGAGATTGAAGTTGAACGAATGCGTGGGCATCCGAGGAATAACTGGTTGGGTATGATTGATGGTTTGTTGCGTGAACGAATGATTCCGAGTATGAAGAATAAACGAGCATGTATGAATCGCACTATGAATGTGACGACGCGAAAGTGTTGTGTCAGAATAGGAATGTTTGGAGGAGATTGATTGTTGGTTGACTGTGTTTCTGGGTTCGTGCTACCACACTAAGTGGGACATAGTGCGATGTTATGTATGTATGTATGTTGAGGGGGTTCAGCAAAAAAAGGTTAGTAATTAACAAATTTTAAATGGATTATAAAATTGGAAATTGTTCTATAACTGAACCGGTACCTGACGTATGTCATATGTAGACATAATTGGACAGAAAATTTATCTCTTAGGTATTTGTTTTATAAATTGTTGATAATCTAGAATGAGAAATATATCTATGCAGACCTAAAGAGTATTCTTTATGGCCGGTTTCGAAAAACATAACTAAAAGTGTTTATTTTAATAGCCTGTTAAAACCAAAATACAGTAAGTAAATATAAAGTTATCTAAATCAGTAGGAAGATTAAAGTGATGAGGCTATTTCATTAGTTTCTTTTAATGTATTAACAAAATAACTACAAAAATACAGAAGTTAATACCTTTAGATCAAATTCCTTTCATACGATCATATGTCGAGTCCCATATTCTTACCTACGTGCATACTTCAAAAATTCTTTTCCTTTCCCGGCAGGCACAGGACGTGTAAGCAGTTTGTCATATTATACTATAGATTTGACATCGGGTGCGAATATATATGCTTACAGCGTTATGGTATTTTAATATTGATGTCATATGTATGTGAGCTGAATGATTTTAGAGTAAGTATTCTCCGAGTACCTTACAATGATTTGGAATTATTTAGTAGTGTCATCGCTTATATGCACTGTGATTCAAGCACGTAATTTTTCTAGAACGTTCTGAAATTTATTGTGAACTTAAAAATTCATGTGAAAACAGTGCAGAATTTGTAAACATATTTAATCAATAATATATATAGTGTTTATCAAAAGTATTTTAATATAATATTTATAATAAGTTGATGGAAGGGAAAGTTTTAAAAAATTTACTTTCAGCACTCGATATATGTTGTTCCAAAAGTTTCTAGGCCATTCAATAGCTCCATTATTACGCATCATATTGTGTATCATGAGATTTTCAGTTCGAATTTCACAGCTGCCAATTGCTATTTTAACTTTACACTTGTGGTTAAAACAAGATTCCTTCAAAACAATTATTTTTATAACATGTTGTCGTGTGAGGCCTTATTTGGTCTATAGATCATTTTGGGTTTTTTTTTCAGTTATGAGTACAGCTGCTTATAATACAATTTGAAATTATTTAATACTTATTAAGGATATGTGAGATACATTTTTCCTTATTCTTCTATATTCGCTTTTTCGTCTTAATTCTCTTTTGGTCTATATCCGTTAACCAATCAAACAAAGCATACATAGTTCCATTTTGTTCCACATCCTACGAAAATTTCTCCTAACCTTTTGAATAAGCTATATCCAGCAATAAACCAGACAAATATTTATTATCTTAAAATAAAAGCAATTGCGTATACGCCGTTATTATCTGCTTGTATTAAAAAAACGTAATTACAAAGTATGTAAATCAACATTGTTACTGAATTATTCGATATTATTAATTGAAGAAGTATAACTATATAGAATAAAATCATAAATAATTTTCAAAATAATCACCAACATTATTAGGAGCATCGTCGGTAGTACAATTAGAATCGCAGCAAGTATTAGAAGAAACGCCAACCAAAAAGGTGTATGTGAAATACAGGTTTAAAAAAATGTAAAAGTTATCCGATTAATTAAATATACACATTAGAATATCGAAAACAAGAAATTAAATTTTCAAAGATTTACCAAAACTACAAGTGCTTTAATTTAATACAAAAAATTTTGTAATTTTTAAAATAATAATAAAAAAGTATACGTATCCATACATGTCAAAAGTTCGCAATATATTTTACGAAGCAGGATAACTGCATTACTTAAACTTATAATAGAAATATTTATTATTAGATTGTAATAAAAGTAGTATTAAAATAATTTGCAATGAAATTAAACTTTTTTTTATGTTTTATTATAACACGGAGAATAATAATTATTGTTTATTTTGTTGTTCTTATGTCAATTTTCTAAAATAATTGTATTTATGTAAAATAAACTAAAATAAATTGAACAAAATTTTGTAAGAATGATGATTAATTGTACATTGGTTACATTGATGGTTTAAAACAAATAATTTTCAAATATTTGTATTCAATTTGATTCATTTTGTTTTTTTAACTCCGCAATCGATTTCCCAAAGTTTTGATATTGGAATATGTCTTAAATAAGAACTCACCCGGTGAGGTATCAAAAGTGTACGTTTATTGCAAATCTAGACAGTTACAATCTTATTCCACCATAGTGCTTTATTTCACATATACGGAAGATCATTATGGTTAATGGTTGTTTTACCTTTTATAGCATGCTGTTCATTACAAAGTAAATATTTGCGCTAAAAATACAAACATAACCGTACAAAAAAAAAATTCTAAATAGTGCAGACCACTGTCTGCGAAACTTATGCAAGTTTAACTACAATTATTAAGACAGTAAAAATTAATTATAATCACATCATTTATTTAACGAATAATAATCTTCCAGATTGGCCACAACAATTTTATTCTTTATTTGAAGTACAATCAGTTCACAAACGAATATGGAAAAGAAAATTTTATTTGAAAAGTTTTGGTTACAATATACTGCATACGCTACTAGATGTAATAGAGACTGTAGTGTATTGGAAATAATCAAGTTATACAGAGTGTCCCAGATTTAAACGGCCTAACTTAATCCATAGATTAAACACCTAAAAATAAGGTGGCAAGTTCATTTGAGCAAATGTCCGTAAATGCTTCATTCCAGAGATATTTATGTTTTTCTTATTGAGTAGCGCTACTTTAAAAAATTAACATCATAATGAAGTATCTAATATTATCGTATTGAGATGTTACATATTAAATTAAAAATAATTTGTTTATTACCTAATTTCAATACAAAATTTAGTTTGCTTGCACTGATGTCTGGGAAAAAATGAGAAACTATCAAGAATTTAAAGAAATTTTTTGTTTAAAATAATAAAGTAATAGCATAACTTCATAAACTCTTTTTTTAAATAATATTTGTTCAAAATGTTCTCCTGCAGCACGTAAACAAGCACTACAATAATCTGCCACTGTATTGGTTGCTGCGTGACATTGCTCGGGAGATATGGTTTCGCAGAGTTGAATAATTTTTCTACGTAGTGAGTCTAAATTATTTATCGGTTCTTCATAGACTTTTCCTTTTATGGCACCTTACATAAATTTCATATATTCATTGATAGTTTCTCATTTTTTCCTTCACATCAGTGCAAGCAAACTAAATTTTGTATTAAAATTAGGTAATAACCAATGTATTATTAATTTAATTTAATTATTCTGTCTCACATCAATAAGATAATTGTGGATATTTCGTTATGAAGTTGATTTTTTAAAGTAGTGCTACTCAATAAGAAAAACATGAATATCTCTGGAATAAAGCATTTACGGACATTTGCTCAAATGAACTTGTCCCCCTATTTTTAGGTGTTTAATCTTAATTTTAAGTTAGGCCGTTTAAATCTGGGACATCCTGTATAGTAGCGTTAGGATATTATTGTAATTAATTAAATAGCTGTTATGAAGGCACGTAATATTAAGATGGTGATGTAAAATGTGAACAGTTAGTAATAAACGTAGAAGCGAACGGATGCAAATGTTTCAATGACCCCTATTTCCCTGTCACACTGATAGTTCCAGTAACGTACAACGAGGATTCTACAGAGACAATAGAGTAAAATAGCATATACTTTTTCTATAAAAATAGTAATAACTTAAATTTTGATGGCCGTGTCTATACTAGATAATTGTTAAAAAAGTCTGCAGTCTATAACACTGAAACCTGATATATTGTATAACATCCTGCTATAATTAAACAAAGCATAAAATGGACAAACAAGAATCAATTGCGTGTATAGTACGTTCTCGTACATATCACATATTGTGTGTGATTGTCAGCGTTTGCAATTACTAAATTGCAGTCAAATATTTGTTATTATTGTTTTTATAACTTAAATTTAAATACAAGATGGTTAAATTTGGATAAAGGATATAAGGTAAATAAAAATAGCAGTTGTCCAGTTCTGGGCGGGTGCACCATTTAGATTTAGATTAGATTTCCTCTTCTTATACCATACAGTGTATCTGGAACGGCTATGGCTTTCTATTTTCGTAATTAGTTCTGTTAAAAAATTTTTAAAAAATGGATACAAACAATAAAATTTACGAAAACAAGTACAATACGCCGCATATGTAATGCATAAATATGCGTTAAAATAATATAGACGTTGACTATAACGTTAGTAGATTTAAAATAACTCAAAACATGTTATGTCGGAAAGTAGAACAAATTAACAGGAATAGACACAATGAATATTTTGAAGAAACTGATAAAGTTAAAATCAGACGGTGCACAAAAATGCCATTCTGTTATAAAGTTGTGGCAAGTAGATATATTATAATGAATTAAAATATATACGAGATCCATTTCACTGAAGTTAGCCCACTGAAATAAATTTATTAAAATCAATAATTAATCAAAAAATAAAATATTCTATCAATATGTGAATACATAACAGAATGTAGCTTTGTGGATGATCTTGTGATCTTCCGAAAAACAGAAAGTGATTTACAGTATAACCTGACAGTATGGAATAATGAACTAAAAGAAGCGAACTTAGAGATAAATATTTCAAAAACAAAAATCATGATCACGACGAGAAATGACAAACTATGGGTACGTTGAACGCCACCAGCAAAAGTCAGCAAACCGGAAATAGTTAACGTTGAACGCCTTGCTAGTTTTGCTTTGCTGAGTTTGCTTACTAGCAAAACAAGCGAAAAAATATACGCTGTTTTCGCTGGTAAGAATACAAATTGCGCCAAATTATAAATTTACTACACCCATAAGTATCATGAATAAAATATTGTTATTAAATTTTTGTGATAATCATGATTATACAAAAATAACATCATTAAATGAAATACATTCATTGTCACTCGTTTTTCAAGTTAATCACTATGACTAGGCGATGCAATGTTTTGCGTTTATTTTTTGGTTATAGAAGTGACAGTAGTAGCCTTGAATACCCTCCGTTGTATAAAAATGTACCGTTCAACAATCAAACATTTTTGCTGACTTCGCTGTTTTCCTTTGCTAACTTTGCTGGTTGCGCTGAACGTACCCACTGTAATATTAAAATAGACGGCACAAAAATAGAGCAGGTTAAAGAATACAAATATCTAGGAGTTATCATAACACAAGAAGGTAAAATAGAGGAAGAGTTGAACAACAGATTAAGAGCAGCGAACAAAACCCTACATGCAGTCAACAAAGTTATACTACAAAACCAAATGATAAAGCAAGAAACGAGGATGACAGTGTATAGGACAATATATTTACCAACCCTAATATATGGGAGCGAAATGTGGGTGTTAAACAAAAGACAAAAGCAAAAAATCCAAACAGCAGAAATTAAATATTTAAGGAGAGCTAAGGGGATAACCAAATTGGATAAAATAAGAAATGAACAATTGAATGCAAAAGAAGCAAACATGACCAGAGAGGAAAGAAAGCTTAATTGGTACGGACATTTAATCACAATGGATAATAAGAAACAAGTGAAGACAGTCTGGCAATCAAGGATACAAGGGAAACAGAAAGTAGGGAGACCACAAATGACATGGGATCAGTCGATAGACAAAATACTGCAGAGTAAAGAAATCACAAAAAAAAGCGGACAAGAAAACTGTGAACAGAGAAAAATGGAAAAAATTTACTGTAGGCTAGCGAGCCTGCATATCCTACACCAGAAATCGTAGAAAGGATGAAGATTATATATATATATATATATATATATATATATATATATATATATATATATATATATATATATATATATATATACAATGAATATTTTGAAGAAATTTATAAAGTTGTGGCAAGTAGATATATTATAATGAATAAAAATATATACGAGATCCATTTCACTGAAGTTAGCCCACTGAAATAAATTTATTAAAATCAATAATTAATCAAAAAATAAAATATTCTATCAATATGTTTTTAACTTATTTATTGCGGATATTTATACTAATTAATTTTATAACAATAAATTAAAGTTTCATATGCTAACGACAATTTTATGATATATTTCAACATATATCAATATATCACTTATCGATGTCTGCGTAAAACCCATATATGGGTGAAAGTGTGATGATATATTTTTTGAACAATTATGATATTATTCATTATTTCTAGAATGCATTGGTAAAATATATCATCATTTTCTAAAAAAAAAAAAAATTATAACATCACATTTGAATGTAGCACTCTATTTTCACAGATATCGGTAGTTGATGGCGTTACAATATAAATAAATTTTGAAACTGGTACCTGTCTTAACTTATCTGCTACATCAATTTTTAGTTTAAATATTATGAACAATTATATAAATACTAGGAGTGGGGGAAGCAAACTCTTCTATTATATTTATGTTACATAAAATCTAATCTTTTTTGTCGTTACAGAAATATCAAAAACTGCTTGTTGTTTATGAAACATTCTAAATTTAAACAGAACCTTCGAGAATCATTTCGCTGACCGAGCAGTTTTTAACATATTTTCATTCATATTGTAGCATTTGAAATTAATAGTTATTTATATACCGTGGCCGCGAAATCAGTCTTTTAATCAGCTTTATTGTAAATAGAAAGTGGCTATGGGATTGATATTTGATAAACAAAACAATAGGCTATTCCACCATAATCAAAAATAGTAAATGTTTATTCAAAATATGAAAGATAAGAGTTAAAGAATGCGGAAAATTACATATTTTTAATTATAAATTATTTCCTTTAGTGAATTCAGGATGATTTGTTTTTGATGACGTAGGATCTGCTCGGATTCTGCACAGATGATTTCCTTGTCTTTGCGTATTTATTGTTTGATATGCAGGACTCACTGCAACACTGTTCGAATCTAGCACCACCAACTACTTAACTTTGAGAATATCAAAATGTTTTTGTAAAATGAGACAAAAAGTGAAATAAATTAAGTGCATTTATTTATTTTATTTCTCAAATAATGAAATATAATATTACAATTTAATTCTTATTTGTATATCAAGGCACTTTAGTATAATTTTTTATTACGAATACAGCATTTATTATCCGAGGCGATAGCCAAAGAGAATAAATCATATAAGTAATAAAAAATACTTAAATCCTGAGCTATACATTATATTTTTTCTGAAATCGGTAAATTATTAATTAAAATAAATAAATGAGTTGGCTGTGATAAAACAAACTGTCAAAGTGTCAAGTTTAGTTTTAAAATTTCATAATTTTTTATATATTTTTGGACGTGTTCTACATGTGATATGCATTGAATCCGATAAATTAAATTAAAGATAAATAATAAATAAAATTCACCAATAATATTATGGAATAATTTGTTTGTTATTTTAGGTTTATTATTCAAGTTTGACATAAGAGTCTGTAAAATTAAACTTTAGCTACTATTTTGGCTAACTTCGAGTAGTAATATCGTGTACTCTAGTATACATTTCGGAAAAATATATATTATTTTGTAATTTTCTCAACATTTCTGTGATCCACCGATTGTTTATTTCTGATATACCACATTAGCTACATCTTGTAGGTATTTTAAAATTTAGACCTAATATCTCGCATATTTGGAGTAATTTTTACCTCGGACTTTCACATGTTGTCTTATATTTTTATGAAATTCAAGATAAAAAAAAGAAATAGAAATATCGCATTAGTTTTGAAAAAATAATGTCAATTCTCAAGTATCATAATGATTGTGTTTTACCCTATTTTGCGGCCGTTGTTATGGCAGTGGCCGCGAAATACGATAAAAAACAATAATTTTAAATTTTGTGGCCGTTACCATAACAACAGCTGCGACAACAAATTCAATTTCGCGATTTGCATTGGGGCTGCGAAATTCTTATTTCGCGTCTTGTTGTTTGTTGCACTCGACAAGTGCACCGAACAAGCTCTATCCGACGAGATACACACAATATTTTTTCTACAATCGTTGAACAATGTCAAGCTGTAGAAAAAAATTAATTTTCAAAATTATCTTTGGTCACGCCTATAACAATTCAGTAAAATTGTAGTTACCCATGTCACCGTAATCATGACAACGTTTATGAACAAAATAAACATTTTCAAAGAAATCATAATTTGACACATGGAGTACATTTGACATATGGAGTATATTTGACATAAAGTCTACAGAGTGAATACGTTTATGGTGATTAAGTTGAAGTGTATGTACGTATATGTCTGTATTTGCAATAGCAAGGTTATTACCAGAAAAATCCAATGCATCATTTACTTCTTTTACCTAATTTATTTTTGTTTTGTTTTTGTCGCACTAGTGCTACAATATGTCACTTTGTCGCCCTAGAGCGACAATTTTGAACATTGCCTAACCAAAAATGGAATAACAATGTCGATATTGTGCAACGATTGTAGAAAAAATTCATTTCCGAACGAAATCTTTGGGGTGATTAGTAAGATTTCTTTAATTTTAGTTAATATTAGGGTGATGGATGAAGAAAGATGTATATAATTTCCTGCAATAAATGACCATTAGTATTCCATTTAAACAAACACAATGAAGCAATGACAACTCAGGAATTGCCAAAATTTATACTCTTGCGTTAATCATATATGATAAACAAAAGGAATTTACATAATAAAATATATAAATATATCATCACACCATTTATCTATTTTGGGACTTGGACTCTGATATATTTTTGCGCGTCAAGTGCGATTACCAACAAACAAGTCACGATGGGAAAAGGAAAAAAAGATAAAATTAAAATTGGAAATGCAAACTTTGGGTTTCAAATTTAAGATACGTTATCACAAAATATACATACAGCCCCAGTAGGAAATAAATTAGAACTCTTTATATTACATATTTATTTTAAAAGAAAAACTTAGAACGACACTTTGCTGGAGATAATGAGAATTACAAATAAAATATTTCTCTAAAGAAAACATATAAATATAGCTTTAACTATAGCTATGAAATAATTAGTTTCCATATACCTATTTAAAGTACAGTTTAACACCTTTAAGTTTGGTTTATTTTAAAGTGAATATTTGAATAGCATTTAACTAATAAAGTCTGATCAAACAGAGATATTTTCCAAATTCAGTGGATCACTAAGTAAACAATGGATGTCCACACAAAATTCAGGTACACAATATGAGGCAAATATTTGTTTATGATAATTGAGTGTATATCAGTATCTGGTGTGTTTATATTTTCGACATCAGTAAAAATGCACAGCTGTGTATTTCTTTGTCGAGAAAATCGCAGAAGCGAATAGCTAGAGAGATGATTAAAAAAATATGTACATGAAAATAACAAACAATTCAAATTTTAATATTTTGGTTTCAAATATTATTTAAATGTGTATTAATAGTATATTATGATACAAGTGTATAAGTAAGCTTTTAAAGCACGTACGATGAGTTTAAGAGCACAACGCGAATATATATTTTAGGATTTCGAAAATACGATTTCACTATTTTCACGATGACGTTTGTGTGTGTCACATCCGCATAATTTTTTTCAAGAATATCATATCGATCGGAAATTTTTCGCTTTACAACTATGCCCTCCAAAATTAAAAGGAAATGTAGAAAACGCAATTATTCAAAAAAAAAAACATTCTTCAACCCTTAAAATCTAAACTAGGATATGAAAGTTAGGTTATAGATGTAGGATATGTTTACTGTACGAACAACAAGAAATAAAATTCAGCCATAAAATATACTTATTAATTTTATGGATTTGATTGCAGAATTTTACTGGACTACTAATCAATTCGTGTAATTGTTCATTTTGTAACTGAGCTAAAGCAATCTTATCGTAATTAATCGTCTTATTTAAATAAATTGAATTTACATAAATACGAGATAGTGCATAAGCTACCAAATTCTGTTTACCTGAAATATGTTTAATTTCACAATTAAATTGTAAAATATAATCTAGATGTCGTAATTCTCGCAGAGGATAATTATCCGACTGAAGGTATGGTGAAAAAATTAATGGTTTATGATCAATTAAGATATGGAATTCTCTTTCTCCAACAAAATAGCGAAACTTCTTAATTGCCCAACAAATAGCTAATAGTTCACGAACGAAAGTACTATGTTTTGATTGTGTAGAATTTAATGCGCGAGAGAAAAAAAGTTTTTGGTTGCTATGAATCACCTAGTTGTTGCTGCAGTATAGCCCCTACTCCAGTATTTGAAGCATCAACCATAATATTTGTAGGTGCATCATCGAGTGTGCTAATTTACTTTTAACTAAATCAAATCCTTCAAGAGCTTTTTTATTCCATAAAATTTGTTTTGTGCTACTTTTCTTTTAGGTAATTAATTTACTTAATGTTTGTAAAATTTGGGATAAATCGATGATAATAATTTATTAAACCAATAATTTCCAATCGGTTTCTGGAAAAGGGAATAATAATGATTTTATTACTTCAAGGTTTATTGCCTGCTTTACAAATATGATAGCCAATAAAATCTATTTCAGTTTATCTAAGTTGACATTTATTTAAATTGATTAAAATTATCAATTTTTCTAATTGTTCAAATATTAGTTTTAAATGATATTTATGTTCTTCTACTATTGATTTTCTGGAAATTAACATATCATAAATATAAGCAAAACAAAATTTTAAACCACGCGTTACCCCGTCAATAAAACCCTGAAATGTTTGCGCACTATTTCTAAATCCGAAAGTCATTACAGCATATTCAAATAAACCAAAATGGGTATTAACAGCTGTTTAGCTGTTTAGCAATAGATGATTCATCTATGGGAATTTGATTGTATACTTTATTATTATATTATTATTATAAAATAGTACTGCATCTTCTAAAGTATTGGAAAAATCATGTATATGCGGAATTGGATAACGATCTGGTAAAATAATATCATTTAATGCTCTATAATCACCGCATTGTCGTCATTCACCAGGTTTTTTTAACCATGTGTAATTTTATTTAATTATTTCATACTTCGTAGCAATTAGACCGTTTACGAACACCCAATTCGGAGGAATAAATTAATTTATGAAGTTTCTCTTTATGAGATAAAGATGTACGTTTAATGAGAACATCTCAAAATGTAGTATAAGTTGATGTGATTACTAATTTATAATGTTCAATACTGGTAAATTCAACAAAATGGTTAGAAAATATAAGCGGTAATCAAAATAGTTCTTTACCTTTCTGTATTCATGGTACAGAACAAAACACAATTTCCGCACAATATACGAAGGCTTCAAAGATATAATTAATATAGCTTAATAAACATGCGAATAATTTCCTGTTTCCCCGTAGTCTAGCAATATCAGTTTAGATAATATTGCAGAAGACAGAATGTAGAGTGCGCTACCATCACATTTATAATATAATATTTCCTATTTGCAGCAAACATTTTTGTATATTAATTGTAATTTGCTTGGATGCTTTTTCGTACATTAAAGATATGAGAATAATATTTTTTATATAATAAATATAACTCTTGCATAATTATTAATAACTTCTGTAATACGGAGTCAATTCAGGCAAATTTTTAAACATTATCTTGAAATGTTAGAATTGTTCAAAGTTTCTAAAAAAAAAAATCTTTAATATATTGTGAACTTGTATGAATAATTGAAAGAAAAAACTAATATTTTTGTACATATTTTATATAAATGTGTAATAAACGATATTCAGAGACGTCCAGCTAAGTAAATTGTTAGTGAAAATTTTAATTTCTTTAAAATTTTAGTCCAGTTCAATTTCCGCTTAATCAACGGATGTTAACATGTTATAGGAAATATTTAAGCATTGTCTTATGTTAAGTAGTACCCAGTTAGAATTATTTTGAGTGCTACTATCCCATCCCTTAAGTAATAAATTTTCCAACCTTAGGTAGTGTGCAGCAACCACTTGCAGTTTATGGTCTCGATTGTATGCATCATTTTTGTGAAGTTTATTTGATGGATTCATGTAAGTAGATTTGAGGGCTATGTGTGGGTAATGTCAATAGCTATAGTGTTTTATCAGTCTAGAACTCTAGATCTATTAAAGTTATTGTAAAAGTTAGTAATTAATACATTGAATTATATAGCGCTAAGTTATTCAAGTTATAAAAGTTTTTGTTTTATGTAATTTAATTTGCTTGTGTTTGATTCCCGCCTGCGTATATAATTCTCGGCATTTTGAACATATTTTTTCTTTCTAAATACTCTTCGAAATCAAGTTGACTTATTCTGTGGTTGCCAGTGACCTCACTACCTTTGGTTGTTCTTTTAATTAAATAAAACTCCTTCGTATGTCAGTTATTTCCTGGTACCACGTCCGTAGTATCTGTTCAAGGACGCCTTAAGGTATCGCGAGGCCCTTGGCTTGCAGGGCTCCTTGCGCAAAAATCTACATATGCTTACATTGGCACATATTGTGCTTTGTACAATTACAAAATTTCTATTTTGTCAAACAAAAATACTTCTGTGCTAGTAGAATGTTAATTATTAGATAAATAATTTACAATTATTATACATTTTTACAAAATAGATAATTGATGTAACACATCATTTCTTGTTTACATACCACGAGACTTTGCAACTGCAAAGAAGTATTTATTTCCATCAATAATTCGTGTTCAATGCTCATTTGGCCAAGGCATTTATTATTTTTTTATTTATTTAATTAAATTTATCTTTATTTATTAAATATATTATTATTAGTATTGTCAACAGAAAAATGAAAAAGTTATAGAATATATCTTGATAGTTTATAGTTTTCAGTTTTTTATCTGCTTATTCATTTTTACAAAGGAAATATCCAGTATAGTAATAAATGAAATAATTTTGTAAAATATTTTTGTTTAAATAGATTATCAGCCAAGGGGCTTCGCCTGCACCCCTACCCCCTTTAGCGCGGGGCCCTGAGCACGTGCCCCGTGCGTAAATTGAATAAACCGGCCGCGTACCTTACAAATGTTAAGACAATAGAAAAAACTAAATCTAACCTACATTAAGGGTCATTCTTGGACTGGTTATGCTGCGTTAAAATCGATTCAATTATTAATTACCACTTATAATCGGTTGGAATATCTTAAATTTACCGATATATAATATAAAAATATATTTTACATATTATCTACAAATTGATGGTAGTGTCACCTATTGAAATACAATGAAAATAAACAAAATCCATCGTCATAACTTAATTATACAGTTAAAAAATAAGTGAGTATTTGTTATATTAACTACATGTTTAGTTTTTGTGAAAAATTTGTTTTGTTAAAACATGATGCAATGTTATTTTCTCCTTCGATATAAGTGCGCTTGGTGTTTGACGTTTCTGATAGAAAAAAGGAGATGCTTATATCTCTTTCCCACTAAATGTATGTGAAAAGTTTTCAGTTATCTTAATATTGTTGGTGTGAACGATAGGGTTAATTCATATAAGTCAAAGCGTAACTATCAATTTCAATTGCAAATCGTAATTGATAATCGGATAAAAAGATTCAACTAGATATCTTGAGTATTTGTTTTTTAAATTGTTTTGTGTTTTATAATACACAATTCATAATTAAAGCCGCTGAAAAATTATTAAGAAATGTATTCGTATATCTTAATCAATATGAAATGAAAATACAATTATTTTATTTATAAATATTAATGTATCAGTTAAATAATGATGGCAATCATATTGAACAGAACCGTAATACAGAAATCTTGTTTATTGACAATCCTTGTGTGAAATTTTAACTGCTTTGGTCGTAATTCAATTTTCACATTCAGCCGCTGAGACTGAACAACATCGTTTATTTGAAACTGGCGGGGTCTTGAACCTTAACTTGACTGCTTATGCACGGCTCATTGCTCCAACACCCTTCAATGAACTTCAAAGCCATCCACGCAATTTCGTATAATTTGGGGCAAGAGGTAAGAATCTTTTCAGGAAATCTTTTTAAAAGAAATTATCATGTACCAAGGAATATTTACTTTCATGAAAGTCTTTTTCTGTACTTTAATAATAACTTTAAATTTATGAACGAGGTACCAATCTGTCTGGAAAATCATTTATAATAACTTTTATGTCCTACATCACACAAGACTTGATTCAGGATTGATCGATTTTTGATGGATTTGAATTAAACATTTACAAAGAATCAGTATTTGATTTGGAATACATGCTTTTTATTCTTATTTGTTTACGCATAATGTGCGAAAAAAAATTTCATATATAGCGTCCAAAATTAACTAATAGTGTAGTGGCCGTAGAATTTTAAAATAAATATCTATGACAATTTGTCAATTTTGGCAGTAATGTTCGGTACTTTAATTACAATTTATTTTAATTGTAGACAAATTGGACAAGTTTTGTAAATTTATGTGCTTAGAATTATTGAGCGATCTTGTTCAAAATTTTATTAAAATTAAAAAAAAATATATTTTTAAGATGAAGATAGAAATGTGTTGGCACTCCCAGAAACATATTCTATGTATAATTGATTAAATAATTACCCCGGTAAAATCTCGATATACCGATAAAATTTGCGCTACCAAATAAATAAACAGTTTATTGTTCATAACTTAATTAATATTTCAAGTTTCATTTTGCGTTGTCTTGTTTGGAATTTATGTCATCAAATATCACTCGACCTTTTTGATTCTCTTTCGTGTTCATTGCTAAACAAAAGGTCTTGTGGTATTACTTCCGATAATAATATACAATAGTATATTGTGTTATTAGGAGTAAATGTGAAACACCCAAAATCATATTTACTCCGAATTACACTTGCGTAGAATATGATGCTAATTTGTTTCATTTTTGTCAAATTATTGAATTACGGCATATATATATATATATATATATATATATATATATATATATATATTTCTTAATAATTTTTCAGCGGCTTTAATTATGAATTGTGTATTATAAAACACAAAACAATTTAAAAAACAAATACTCAAGATATCTAGTTGAATCTTTTTATCCGATTATCAATTACGATTTGCAATTGAAATTGATAGTTACGCTTTGACTTATATGAATTAACCCTATCGTTCACACCAACAATATTAAGATAACTGAAAACTTTTCACATACATTTAGTGGGAAAGAGATATAAGCATCTCCTTTTTTCTATCAGAAACGTCAAACACCAAGCGCACTTATATCGAAGGAGAAAATAACATTGCATCATGTTTTAACAAAACAAATTTTTCACAAAAACTAAACATGTAGTTAATATAACAAATACTCACTTATTTTTTAACTGTATAATTAAGTTATGACGATGGATTTTGTTTATTTTCATTGTATTTCAATAGGTGACACTACCATCAATTTGTAGATAATATGTAAAATATATTTTTATATTATATATCGGTAAATTTAAGATATTCCAACCGATTATAAGTGGTAATTAATAATTGAATCGATTTTAACGCAGCATAACCAGTCCAAGAATGACCCTTAATGTAGGTTAGATTTAGTTTTTTCTATTGTCTTAACATTTGTAAGGTACGCGGCCGGTTTATTCAATTTACGCACGGGGCACGTGCTCAGGGCCCCGCGCTAAAGGGGGTAGGGGTGCAGGCGAAGCCCCTTGGCTGATAATCTATTTAAACAAAAATATTTTACAAAATTATTTCATTTATTACTATACTGGATATTTCCTTTGTAAAAATGAATAAGCAGATAAAAAACTGAAAACTATAAACTATCAAGATATATTCTATAACTTTTTCATTTTTCTGTTGACAATACTAATAATAATATATTTAATAAATAAAGATAAATTTAATTAAATAAATAAAAAAATAATAAATGCCTTGGCCAAATGAGCATTGAACACGAATTATTGATGGAAATAAATACTTCTTTGCAGTTGCAAAGTCTCGTGGTATGTAAACAAGAAATGATGTGTTACATCAATTATCTATTTTGTAAAAATGTATAATAATTGTAAATTATTTATCTAATAATTAACATTCTACTAGCACAGAAGTATTTTTGTTTGACAAAATAGAAATTTTGTAATTGTACAAAGCACAATATGTGCCAATGTAAGCATATGTAGATTTTTGCGCAAGGAGCCCTGCAAGCCAAGGGCCTCGCGATACCTTAAGGCGTCCTTGAACAGATACTACGGACGTGGTACCAGGAAATAACTGACATACGAAGGAGTTTTATTTAATTAAAAGAACAACCAAAGGTAGTGAGGTCACTGGCAACCACAGAATAAGTCAACTTGATTTCGAAGAGTATTTAGAAAGAAAAAATATGTTCAAAATGCCGAGAATTATATACGCAGGCGGGAATCAAACACAAGCAAATTAAATTACATAAAACAAAAACTTTTATAACTTGAATAACTTAGCGCTATATAATTCAATGTATTAATTACTAACTTTTACAATAACTTTAATAGATCTAGAGTTCTAGACTGATAAAACACTATAGCTATTGACATTACCCACACATAGCCCTCAAATCTACTTACATGAATCCATCAAATAAACTTCACAAAAATGATGCATACAATCGAGACCATAAACTGCAAGTGGTTGCTGCACACTACCTAAGGTTGGAAAATTTATTACTTAAGGGATGGGATAGTAGCACTCAAAATAATTCTAACTGGGTACTACTTAACATAAGACAATGCTTAAATATTTCCTATAACATGTTAACATCCGTTGATTAAGCGGAAATTGAACTGGACTAAAATTTTAAAGAAATTAAAATTTTCACTAACAATTTACTTAGCTGGACGTCTCTGAATATCGTTTATTACACATTTATATAAAAAACACCCAAAATCATATTTACTCCGAATTACACTTGCGTAGAATATGATGCTAATTTGTTTCATTTTTGTCAAATAATTGAATTACGGCATATATATATATACCGGGTGTATATTGAAAAGTGAGACATAGGCGTTTAACATGGTAAATCGGTTTTTCCGTTCGCATTGCTTCCCTAAATATTTTAGACAAAAATGTTGTTAAGCATAAAATTCTGCATCCGGATCAGTAAACAAAATTTATTTTGATTGCTTCATAACTGCAAAAATTATTAGAAACTTCACGGAATTGCGAATTAATAGTAACAGCCATGGAATAAAAAACAAGAGATGAACAAATGCGTAAAGTTTTAAGCGTAAAATTATTAGTATTTATTTTGACAATGTCAAATTGATATTTGAATTTATTAATTAATGAGGTTGGGCCAGAAATTGCTGAAACAAACAAAGAAAATGTTTGGTTCTAGCATAATAGCTGCCCTGCACATAGCACTAGATACGTTGTGGAATATCTGAACCAAGAATTTCCTGCAAGGACGTAGAGGACCAGTTAACTGACCAGCACGGTCGCCAGATTTAAATCCGTGCAATTTTTTTAAGGGGGCATTTAAAAACTCATGTTAATCAAAAAAGATATCAGAATATAGAAGAATTTAAAAACGCTATAACACAAAAATTCCAGAAAATAATCGACAATAGGGGACACGCATGAAATTTTAAAAATCAATGAAAGTTTGTTTTTTACATACATTAATGTTATTTGTTTCGTATCGTAACACATAAAATATATTTTGCCCATAATTTTTATAAGAAATTAATATTTAAAAGTTCATATTTAACCTACAGCCGACCACTGTGCGTAGATTGCCGAGTTTACTCGAAGAGTATGTGACGTCAACTTCCTAACTGTCATTTATGACAGTTAACTCTATAAGTATTTGGCGGTATATTTACGTTAAAATAAGCTCTACTTTAACATTTTATTATAAATATATAATATCAGAGACCGGCTTTATCAAGGTACAAAGTGATAATTTGCCAAATATCGATGCCTTTATGCCTATGGAATTGATTAAACATAATGATATTTTTTAGTGGGGAAGAAATTCTTGCTTTTAAAACACAAGTGTAAGTAATAATTATATTAACACGTTGCCTGCATTATCGGTCTCTGGAGACCGATAAAATAATTTCTTTTAAAAGTAGCAATTATAATCTTTAATGCTAAATACCTAGAAAAACATATTAAATCATATCAGACCCTAGAGAACTATAGCGCTCTGTATAAAAAAACATATAACTTGCTGTATCGGGCATCCCAGATAATATTTCCTCATTGTTTGCAATATATGTTAATGTAGTAGTAAACTTCGAGACTTATGATTGTAAACTATGGGTTCCGGTGCAATAATATTCGTTTATGACTGAACATAATGAAGAAGATCAAAATTTTCTTTAACAAGAGTTTTTAGGGCAGCTCTTTAAATAATTTTAGTTAAGTTCTTTTAATTAAACAATTAAATTTATGTTATCAACTACAGTTTTTCTTTACTAATAAATAAACTATAAAACATCATTCAGCGTTTTAATCATGTCTAAAATTACTATCACCCTAGTGCGGCATGGGTTGTCGGAAAGACTGATGTGCTTTTAATAGTAACATGGTGGAAATTAAAGAATAGAAAAACACACACATGCCCTTTTGTTTGCTGGATTTTATTTCGTCTCATTGCATTTAACCACAATATTCTACTTTTTAATTAATTTATTTATCAGCCTGACATATTATGTCACTTTCGCATTCAAATAAACCTTCAAAAAAGATGACGTCACGATAGACAATGGCACACTCTACGATCGTTTTTGTGCGTATTTGAAACTATTTTTTAAAATATTAATATTTACCCCTTTATGATAAAAAAATTAATTTTTAACTATTTTTCTATAGATACAGGGAGTATAAAGTTCACTTTAAAATTATATTTAAAAATTATGCGTGTCCCCTATTAAGGAATGTTCGACAAAGCTTCTACTACAGATTGGGTTATTCGTTATTGTTTAGCTCGAAACAGTGGACTAATTGAACATCTATTATAATTTAACAATTTAAGAATATTTAGTTTCTTTCTGTTATTTTTTTTTTGGTATTTTTATTTATTACATTAAATAAATTGTTAAACATTTATAACAATCTACCTAAAATATTCATTATTCTTATAATAAACATTATGATATATTATTATTATTAAATTTTTATTTAGAAAATAATAATTTACTATCTTCTTATAAATGATATTGACAAACTATTATTTTGACATTGACGTTTAAAACGTTACGCATTTGTCCATCTCTTGTTTTTAATTCCATGGCTGTTACTATTAATTCGCAATTCCGTGAAATGGAAAAACTATTTTACCATGTTAAACGCCTATGTTTCACTTTTCAATATACACCCTGTATATATATATATATATATATATATATATATATATATATATATATATATATATATATATATATAAAAGGAAAAATCGTGGGAAATTCGGTCTAGCAAAAGGTTAAATAAAATTAAAGACATTTTTATTTCAAAAAACCAATATATTTCGGACCTCATTTCGATCCTTCATCAGGCTTCTAAAAATACAAAACATATAGTAAATATAAAAATGAACACAACTTGTACAAACGTTACTACTTACAGAAAAATAATGTCTAATAATATAAAATATAACACAAATGTATAGTGGAATAATAAACATAAATCAAACTTGATTGCAAAGAACCTGTCAAAACATGTAAAGACAAAAAATTTTAAAAAGCAGTAGTGATACTATGATTATAATTTAAATCTTTTAATTAAAGAATTGTAGGTGCTGCTGAGATTTTTAATATCTGTTTTATTGTTCAACAAGTTATCAGAATTTGATATATGCATCATTTCCAGAAGTTTTCTTTTATGTTTATTAAATTCATTGTCTATAATTGTTACATCTTTAAAATTGAAACTGTGTTTTAGTTGCCTATAATGTTCAGCCATTGCACAACATTTACTCGGGATTTTAATGTCACTTTTATGTTGCGTTAGCCTGGATTTTAAAGTTTGACAAGTTTCTCCAATATATTGTTTATTACAATTCGCTCACTGTATTTTATAAATTACATTGCTCCTCTGTAGTGGTTGTATTTTTTCTTTAGTTCTAGTGAAGAAAGGCCTGAGTGTTTTATCAAATTTAGTTGCTATTTTTATATTTTCCGCTTGAAAAACATGTTGGATTCTATTCGATAGCCCTTTCTTATAAGTAATGGAACTATATTTTGCCTGTGTTGATGTTTGTTCTTCGGCTACAGTTTGTTGATTCGGTGGCCTGTTTTCAGTGCTGAAGAGTAATTTATTAATTAGTGCAGATGGATATGCATTTTGGAGTAGTGTATTTTTTAGATCCCTGATGTTCTTTTCATGGTAAGTTGGATGTGAAATTTTTAGAATTCTTCGTTTTAGACCGGTGAGGAAATTTGTCTTCATACGAAGTGGTTGTTCACTATGAAAGTTCATTAATCTACCAGAATTAGTTGGTTTTTTGTAATAATCTAAAGTAATTTTGTTATTTGGTGATCTCATTAACAAAGTGTCTAGAAATGGTACACTGTTGTTATTTTCTTTCTTTACTGTGAATTGAATATGACTACTAAAGCTGTTAAATATTTCAAGCGTGTTCTATTTTATTTTCAGGTACTGCCAGTATTATGTCATCCACAAATCGCTTTAGGAAAGGTAGTTCAAAATCCAATTTTTGTATACAAGCTTTCACAACTTTGTCCATCACCCTGTTAGCTAGTATTGGGCTCAGTGATGAACCCATACTGATTCCAAATACTTGTTTGTAAAACTTACCATTGAAGACACAGTAATTGCAATTGAAAATAAGTTGAACAGATTCCACAAAACTTTTGTTAATTGTGCAATGTTGTTCTATGTTCTCCCAGTCATCGTTTATGTCTTCAATCACCAGTTCTAGAGGTACATTGGTAAACAGTGATACCACATCCAGGCTGATTAGTACATAGTCTTCAGGTAATTGAAAATTGTTCATAAACTCTGCAAATTGAAAAGAATCTTTAACAGTAAATTCATTTTCAGGCTCCATTGATGTTGTAAGGATAGTAGTTAAAAATTTTGACAATTTTTCCACTGGTGATCCAATTCCACAGACGATCGGGCGTATTGGTTTGTCTGGTTTGTGTGTTTTAAATACTCCGTAAAATGCAGGTGGTGTTGCATTGTATATCATCAAACTTTTTGCTGTTTATTCATCAATTTGATTCTGTGTTTTTAATTTTTTAATTAACGCATTATTCTTCAATTGAAACGATTGTGTTGGATCTTGTTTCATTTGTTGGAATGCCTGTGGATCTTCTAGGATATTTAAGCATTTCTGTATGTAGGCCTCTTTTTTTATGAATACTGTACAATTACTTTTGTCAGCTTGTATTATGTAGATATCTGGATTCTGTTTAATAAATTCCTTACATTGTTTAACTTGTGTATTTTGTGTAGTTTTAGTACACTGATTTTTTTATTTATTCACGTAGTTGGTTATGATATTTGTACACATTGCACTGTAGGTGTCTTGTTTAGCATTATTAGTTCTGCTGCGATTTCTCGTAAACTAAAAGAGTGATTTTCTTAAATTCATGCAAGCACATTTTCTTCAGAATTACGTTGTACATTTGTATTTTGCAGCCCTTTATTAAACGTACCAGTTTTACAAACTTCTTCATAAATCTTTCAAATAGTAGATAGTTTTGCTCGGAATTCGATGGTGCGTCCACAAAACACTTAAATCTTGAATTTTTCTAAAACCCTCTCCTGAATAAAACCATTTTATTATTTGCAGCTTTTCTTCATGATTAAAATTATTCATTCTTATGAATTTAGTTTCTTTTGCAAGACAATTATTAACTTGAAATTATTAGAAAACAGTAGTTACAAAGTTTGACAATCCTTTCTGACAGTTCAAACATCTTGTAATTGTTTGTAATTTTGTTTCAATTCCATGGCTATCACTACAAATATTTATATTTATGAAACTTTAAAGTCGATTTTACGGGTTACAGGACGTGTAAAATAAAATCTGATTAGTGATTTAGATGCAGAATTAAATTCTCTTCAATTTTTATTTGAACCATTTTCGTCTAAAACCATTTGGGAATTTTTGCGCACGGAAAAACTGATTTCCCATGTTAAACGCCTATGGCCCGCTTTTTGATTTACACTCTGTATATATATACAGGGTGTTCATTTTAAGTGGTACACTATTGCTATTTCGAGAACTATAAGAGCTACGAGGTCGGTTAAATTAGCAAACAATTTCTATATTATAAGACAATTAAAATGAGCGAAAAAAGAATTTTTTTAGACCAGTGGTTCTTAAAATGCGGGGTGCAACTTTCTTATTTTAAATGGCAACCTACTTTTTTTATTTGCTTATTCGATTCAGTATTTTTTTCTGAATTCAATGATATTCACATGTAATGACCAAATAATACAAAATATTTGAGAAAAATGCAAAATTAAAAATATATCATTTTTATTTAAATATGCATATACAAAGTTTGCATGAAAGAAAACAAATTATTATTCGATGCAGTATTTTTTTCTGAATTCAATGATATGCACATGTAATGACCAAATAATACAAAATATTTGAGAAAAATGCAAAATTAAAAATCTTTTTATTTAAATTTGCATATATAAAGTTTGCCATGGAAGAAAACAAATAAATCAAACAATTTTTAATATTAGTTTTTTTAAGTGTACCTGTTTATTTCTGTATTGTAACAACTAAATTAATAATTATTCTCATAATTACAGTTTTTAAAATTATTTCTGTATTTGATTTATTTGTTTTCTTCCATGGCAAACTTTGTATATGCATATTTAAATAAAAGTGATACATTTTTAATTTTGCATTTTTCTTAAATATTTTGTATTATTTGGTCATTACATGTGAATATCATTGAATTCAGAAAAAAATACTGAATCGAATAAGCAAATAAAAAAAGTAGGTTGCTATTTAAAATAAGAAAGTTGCACCCTGCAATTTGAGAACCACTGGTCTAAAAAAATTCTTGTTTCTCTCATTTTAATTGTCTTATAATATAGAAATTGTTTGCTAATTTAACCGACCTCGTAGCTCTTATAGTTCTCGAAATAGCAATAGTGTACCACTTAAAATGAACACCCTGTATATATATATATATATATATATATATATATATATATATATATATATATCCGCCACTATTATTGATCAGCTGTTGGAGTGTTACCTAGAATAAAGCTTGAATTACATTATACTTTTTTCGTCTAGTTCCATGCTAGATATCTCGTTCGATTTTCGTTAGAGTTTCATTCGATTTACGTACTTGCCAGTCGTTCATAATCGATCAATTTCGGTTATTTCCGAGGTTATCCAGGTTGACAACTTAAAGTTAATACTTTGTTTTGGCAAGTTTCGTACCATCAAAATATCGCCTGATAGTAACTTTGAGGAATTTAGCTACTGGCGAAACATTTGCTAGCTTGTCTTTCAGCTGCCGTATTGCAGCGTGTACCATTTCAAAATTTGTGCCAGAAATTTTAGCTGCCATTTACAATAGGATCAGCGAAAAATATCTGCAGGTAAAACTATAAACGAAATAGTTATAAAAAACATAAAATAATATATGCTTATTTTATTAGATGCCTTCAACACAAGAAGAATGGAAAAGTATTGCTCAAGGTTTTTATACCGAATGGAACATACCCAATAATTTAGGCGCAATTGATGGCAAGCACGTAGTATTTCGAGCCCCACGAAGTTCAGGATCGCATTACTATAATTATAAGGGAACACACAGTGTTGTTTTACTAGCAATTGTAGATGCATACTATAATTTTATATACATAGATGTTGGAACAAACGGAAGAGTAAGCGATGGAGGTAAATACGGCACTTAGTGTGTAGTTTTTTCATTGAAATTAACAAATATTTTTTCAGGAGTCTACGAGGATTGTGATTTTGCGGTTTCATTGAATAAAAATATTTTAAATCTACCCGACAACGTTGCTTTACCTGGTAGAACACGTTTAGTACCACATGTAAATGTAGCTGATGCAGCGTTTCCACTTCAAGAGCACATATTAAAACCGTATCCGTTTAAAAATATGAGCCGTGAAGAACGTATCTACAATTATCGAATAAGTCGTGCTAGAAGAGTGGTAGAAAATGCATTTGGAATAATGGCGAATATATTTCGCATATTGCTCAATCCAATTAATTTATCACGTGGTAAAGTTGTTCTTATTACTCTGACGTGTTGTGCTCTTCACAATTTTATTAAAATGGAAAGACCAAACACAATATTACAAGATGTAGATAAAGAAGATGAGTGTGGAACAAAATCTGCCAAATGCTACATTTAGGAGAGGAAGGCCAAGTAATAGGAACATTGCAATTAGAGAAGAATTTAAATCTTATTTTAATGAACAGGGAAAATTGCCTTGGCAAGATGTTTGTATTTAATATAATAACTAAACAAATAGAACGTTTTTTTTTTCTTTTATTAATAAAAATATTACCAAAATTAAAATGTATTCTAAAAACAAAAATAAATGTTTATTTAAAAAATAAAATATTGATTCAATCAATCACATCCTCTTCCTGAGCTTTTCTAATTAAATCTAAAATATCCCACTTTACTTTCTTCAAAATTCTTTTTGTTTTAATATTCGCTAATTCAGTTTTTATTAAATTAGCCAAGTTTTCAATGTCTGGAGGAGTAGAAGATGAAGTTTGTTTAGTAAAGCCTACTACTTCATCGATGGCATTTTTCATGTAGTCTTCCACAGTTGTTGAAGCAGCAGCTGAACCAGCGAGTTTTCGTTTTCTTGGCCGTTTACCAGTAGATGGAGTCGCGAGTGGAATACTATCTTGCACGCTGGATTCATTTGATGTCTGTAGAAAAGATTCCACAGAAGGTGAAGCGGATAATATTGGAGAATTATTCTCTTCGCTGATCTATTATTTTAAATAAAATTATTAATATGAATATTATACTAAATATTTTGTTACATATACCTGTTCAGTGGCATCTTCAAGAATTAACACTGGCATATTTTCCGAAACTTGTGATACCTTGTTATCTGTTAGTAACTCTACATTTTCAATTTGTGATTGTGCATCTTTAGATGTTAAATCTATGTTTGATTTGCCTTTATCTTTATTACAGAAAGGCAATAAAAGTTGCATGTGGTCAAACAACCACCACACCGATTTAAATTCGGCGCCACTTCCACTAGCCGGAGTTTCCTTCTTTGTTCTTAAACATTCCAAAAATTGGCTTCGCAAGTTATTTATTTTTTTTAATACTTCAGCCTCTGTAAATTCTATTTTGTACTTTTCTTCCAATTCAGTTTTTATAATTTGAATAGCTTTACACCTTAGCACTTTATTATGATGCTTTGACGAATCTACCTACAAGTAAAAAGTACTTAACGATTTAGAGCAACGAAATTATAATTTTCATAAACTTACATTGTACAAAACAGCTTGTAACTCGTACAATTCTACGAGAGACTTCGTAATTTCTGGCGTCCACTTTTTTGACATTTTACTTTTGAGGTTAGTATCACAACGTGGATATCAACATTAATAAAAGCATGTGAGGTTGGTGAAACTGATTTCACGCAGAAGTGCGCATGCGTAGACGAATCTAGTATGAAACTCGAATAGAAAAATACAGCAGAGCGTATATTTCTATACTAGAATCTAGTATGAAAATCGAACGGAAATTTCTGATTTACATTATACTAGAAATGGCTAGAAATTTCTCGAATGAAACTCGAACGGAAATCTAGACGAAAAAAGTATAATGTAATTAAGCTTAACAAAACATGGAACGAAGTGACAAGCTTGTTTCGCCAATATACTGATATGGAAGTGATGACTACATGCAGTGAAATCTATTTAAAGCTAGAGGTAATACTACAAAAATAACAAGTACGTTATATTTGCTGTTTTTAGAAACCATATGCTGGGAATTGAAAATTATTTCAACTTGTTCGAACCAAAGTTTAGGATCTTCAGAATAATATTCAGGAAATTTATTTGAAGTTATAGCAGAAATATTTCGAAATTCTTACGTAAGTTTCTATATAATACAAAGCAAAGCCTCATTCACATAAACAATTAGTTTTAAGGTTTACAATTATGTTTACGTTTAAGAAATATTGTTTCCATGTTACCATACGAAAGCGTTCACACTACCCAATTGCGGTGTATAAATAAAACTAAAGTTTGCAAACTTCAAACTTTTGGTTTGGATATACGTTTATGTTTCGGAATGAACCAATAGTAACACACATAGAATGAATTAGAAATACCTAGTTATCTCTCTTAACGGAATATCAACAATATTCATAACCTTAAAGTTTTTTGTATTATAATGAATCGTTAAAATAGAATAATTTTGGCAAGTACGTTGATTTTGAATATATATTTTTTTTAATGCAGAAACGTGACACGAAGGAAAATAGGAAGGTAATTTTTTGCAAGTGATAAACGTTATCTACCTTTCTCCTAGCAACCAGATCAAAATACTAACTACATTAAAGTTATTCCTGAAGAAAATATGTCAAAATATATTATACCGTGTGTCGTATATCGTAAAGGTTGGCATAGGCAAATAACATGTAAAATCAGTTTTTTGTAAATAAAAAGTGTCCGGCAAAAAATTATGCATCCAAATTTTATATCACAATACTGCCAAAATCCCTACATCTTATTTAATACAGATTACTTTTTTTTGATACCGCAATTTAATGAAATTAATAATAATAATTCCTAATTTTCCGCCTACTATTTTCATTGCTACTGACGTGTAGTGTTTGCAATTTGTTTTAAATATTTGAATCTGTCACTCTCATCAAGAATACATTAAATGTCGAGAACCGTGTAAATATTATTAGAATGTATTATGGGGGCGCAGTGCAAGACAAATATCTGAATACATCACAGGAATGAACGCTGAATAATTTCCATCGCCAGAAATTGACAGTGACAGATTAAAATATTTAAAACAAATTGCAGGCACTATACGTCAGTAGCAATAAAAAGAGTAGGCGAAAATTATGAATTATTATTATTAATTTCATTAAATTGCGGTATCAAAATAAAGTAATCTGTATTAAATAACATGTAGGGATATTGGCAGTATTGTGATATAAAATTTGGATGGATAATTTTTTGCCGGACACTTTTTATTTACAAAAAACTGATTTTACATGTTAACTGCATATGCCAACATTTACGTGGGACACACGGTATATAATCATTTTCACCAATTGCACCTTCAAATTTTTTGTCTTATATTTTTATAGTATTATTATGAATATGTAGTGCTATAAATGCCTAACTGCAGTTTTATATTAACACCTATTTCGAAGTAAATGTTACAGTATATTTTTATTATATCAGTAAATTAAATAAAGTGTTAAGCGCGTTAATAATAACGCATTTTAATTATTAAACAGTTGTACCTACTATTTTTTTTAAATAGTTTCCTGAAACAAAAAAAGGTCTCGGCAAGTGAAAGAACTAAGTCAGTTCCCTCAAAGATATTAGCGGAAGGGAAACCACAGTGGTAATGTAAAAAGTGGACATTGTTGATTGTGGGTTTCGAGCTGAGCATCTCATAATTTACAGTCCCATGCTTTATCACGAAGCTATTTATTTATTTTTGAAATTATCATTTTATGGTATTCTTTTCGCCTTTTGTTAAAAGTTCTGCTCTTCATGTATAAAACATACTTTCATTTAAGTAGCTACGTGCTTGTACAAAGCGAATATATAGTAATTACGTTTATGTTTTATGTATGTTTCCTTGAAACACGTACGAATGAATATTCCGCCTACTTTTCGTAATGTTCCTTCTTTTGAGGGCTTTGTTTCACCAAAGAAAGTGAGAAATTGCGTGCAATTTGTCGGACTTTAAATAGAACTCAAACAATTTTTTGTTGGCTTAAAATGTCACGCATTTCGCTTTCTTGAGAAAAACGCGAGATCGCAAAGAAAAAGATTGATAACAACATTTATACAATTATACGTCATAAAATGCCTTCTTTAGATTTAGTTGTAAAAATAGTACGTATTATTACAAGACTGTTTATATTAAATGTATTGTTAATTATTAATTAATAGAAAAAGTCGTCGGATGATGGATATATAGGTGGATAATAGTTTTAAATCTCCTCCTTGCAAGGATCCACCTATATAATCATCATTCGACGACTTTTTCCATTAAATATGTAATCCTGGATACGACCGTAACAATATAAGTTAATTCTTAATTTTTTCTATAAAAGAATAGTAGGTATTTTAAATGAACAAATATACATATGAACTTCGCATTGTCAGCTCTCTTTATTAACGATAATAGCCAAAGATCCACGATAAATGAACTATCCACTAAAACATATATATATATATAATGAAAATTGCAAAAATATCAATACAATAAATTTCACGGGTCCCAAGTACTGTTGATAAATAAAGTAAAGTACAGTTTATTCACGGAGAAAGTTTTCTTTCTAATTAAGAAATATATTTCTTTTGAATTTATTTTTTTAATTCTAATAAGATACATTTCATATAAATGCGATTTATTTAAGTAAAAGCAGGTAATGTGTTTGGATATAATAATTAAAATCTTTAAATATTATCTTTTATTAAAACAAATGCATTTTTCACTGAAAGAAATATTTATTTGCCACTATGTGAAGAAATTATTTGTTTAATATAAAGAAATATATTTCTTTAAGAAAAGAAATGTTCTTTTAATCCAATATATATTTGTTATAAACAATAGCAATATATATTTTAAAATGAATTATTTAAAGTAAAGAAATATTAAAGATAATTCTAAACATATAGTATTTCTTTGTGTAAAACAAATATTTTTTCCACTTTTTCATTATTTCATTCAAGGAAAAATACTCTTGTTTTAATGAAAGGAAATATTTAAAGATTTAAATTATTATATCCAAAAATCTTACGTACTTTTACTTAGATAATTCGCATTTATATTAAATGTATCTTATTTGAATTAAAAAAATTATTTTAAAGAAAGACATTTCTTAATTAGAAAGAAACCTTTTTCTCCGTGTTCAGGAACTATCATATTTTAAACAATATCTGCATGGAAAAGTACACTGCTCAAAAAAAAAAAAAAAATCGAGCCACTTGGCCGAACCAAGAAAATGATAAACGCGATACCTCACTCAATTCTTCACCGATGAGGACGAAATTTTCAGCTCTGAAAAGGAAATTGATAGGGCTTTGTGACAATCGAGTCGAATAACCCCCTTAAGACAGGATTTTTTGGAGCTACAAGCCTTCAAACTTTGAGATTACAATACGGGCTGAAGATAGCTTAACATGAACATGATTTTTTTGAAACAATATATCATTATTATAATAAATGAAACATATAATGTTTTATACCTACATTTGTAGATATAAGTCCAAAGTTTTGTAATAAATTTTAAAAAGGAAATTTTGTTTACAAATTCTTCATAAACATAACTTTCAAATTAGTAAAATATATGCCACACATTCCCATGAACGACTACAGTATTGCAAATAATTTGTATATTTATAAATATGATCGTCTATAACATACTAAAATTATTTTTCATTTGAATTTACAGTTTTTGAGAAATAAATAAAAATATACCAAAAAATTTGTTTTGGGTAAATTTTTATTTTTTTCTCAAAAACAGTAAATTCATATCAAAAATAAGCTAAGTATGTTATAGATGAGCATATTTATTAATATACGAATTATTTTCATTATTGTAGTCGTTCATGGGAATAAGAAATACAGTATCAAAATTCTGATTTTTTGACCAACTAGACTTCAACAAATATTTTTTTTATAGTTCATTGTTTTAGCTATCCTTTTTATCCGCATTTATAAATACTAGAATGTTCAGACACTTCACAGTAATAATTGCTTTGTTTTTCGATAAGAATAATTGTAAGAAATAATTTATTTAAATTTAAATTTGCAAAACAAAATTCATGAAATTGAACGAACCCAACGAAAATATTCGTTTCATCTGATATTGTAGTCACTGTAAAAAATCCATGAAATTTTGATGGAAGGAGGTTGTTGGACCATAAAGAACATGAAAATAAAAGAAGAATAGAGAATTTGCTGTTTAAAAAAAAAAAGGATTCGTTCTTCGTCGCGTATGTTTGACCGTAAATAAAAAGCATGATGAGAAGCAGTCAATTTAATAAAATCCAACATAACACCAACGTTTAGATTGCAAATCAGCCTTCATTAGTATGCTGGTACAAACAAATAATCAATAAATAAAACATACAAATAGCATGGTAACAATAATTGTCCATAGTGTTTGGCTACAATCCCTGAATTAATGACGCCGAAATTTTGAATATCGGTTTGAGCGTTCACCGATTGTTTATCCCTTTTATGTGTAACATCTCCAAAGTTAATCTCTTGTTCAGGTTCTTCTCCGTGACTTGTATCCCAGTATCATCAAAATCAAAATAGTGTTTCTCTCTTTGACTGTGTTCAAGTAGGGCACACTTCGAGCTCAAATTTAGTTTTTCACAGTTTCTCTTATGTTCTTTCAATCTAGTATGTAGATATCTTTTAGTGTGTCCTATGTATACGCGGTCGCAGTCATTAAATCTTTAAATTGTATCAATACGAGTTTAAGTGTTTGACAGCAAATTAAATATATATTTACAACAAATATATATATATATATATATATATATATATATATATATATATATATATATATATATATATATACCGGGTAGTCCATCGGTCTGTATTTTTTATTTTATGCGATTATTATAAATGTTACTGAAATTTTCTTTCGACAAAGTTTATTTTCCATAAAAATGCCCATGTATCTGCAGTATACGTTTTTCTACCGGGTGCTCCATTTTCACGCAATCGTATGCAACTTAGTATTTTTAAATGGAACACCCTATATATTTTTGCAAAATTTTAAAGATTTTATTATTCTCTTTAAATAAGTTCTTATTCACTACAGTCCTAAAATGATCAGTACAGAAACTATTCATGTTCTAATCATTCAATAATCGCACAGAAACTATGCCATAAAATTGTGTCTGAATGTTTAAACAATCAGATTAGTTGCTGTCAGATCTATAATAATTATTATTATTTACTATTTTCACTTAGTTTAACAACTTTTTTTCGTTATATTTTGTTTAGTATGTTGAACTAATGTTCATTTCGAATATTTTTTATAAAATTATTTATTGTTTTTAATTTCATGGCATACTATTTGTGTATGATTCTTCATTAATAAAAACGTGAATAGTTTCTGTACTGATCATTTTAGGACTATAGTGAATAAGAACTTATTTAAAGAGAATCGTAAGATACTTAAAATTTTGCAAAAATATATAGGCTGTTCCATTTAAAAATAATAAGTTGCATACAATTGCGTGAAAATGGAGCACCGGGTAGAAAAACTTATACTGCAGATACATGTAAAATAAACTTTGTCTGAAGAAAATTTCAGTAACATTTATAATAATCACATAAAATAAAATATACAGACCGATGGACCACCCGGTATATATATATATATATATATATATATATATATATATATATATATATATATATATATATATATATATATATATATATATGATATTTAGATTTACATATTTTATTTTTAATTAATTCCACTGGTTTTAATGATAATTTGATGAGTCATTTAAAAGAAAATATTCTAATGTAATTTGGCTAAATAAAATTATATACTACATATCCGTTCATAAATAAAAAATGAATGTATTGCTGTAGAAAAACAGCGTAATCGTGATTCTGAAACAGTTTTAGAACTTAGCGTTAAAAATTTTTGATTGCAGATATCAAAGCCACCTCACAATTTTTCTAGATATCCTCTACCGATGTATATACTGGTTTTCATATCTTTGCCAAGACTAGTATGACTCCAGGGGGATCATGAAGTATATTCACTGACATACAAGCCTCAGAGTTGAATGTGACCCACGAGACTTATATAAAGTGAAATTGTAAAAAAAGAAAATCCGAATATGCGGCTTGAAGTACATAAAAATTTAATATAGTAAAAAGTCTTTCATGATTTATGGTATATATAACTCCATAATTCTTAATTTTTTACTTTGTAATTTTATTTAAATTGTCTTGATTATGGAATAATTTGCCAATCACATAGCTAAGTTGAGTATGCCGAAACGTTGACATCAATAATTTACAGAAATGAAATATTCTGCCGAAAATTCTCTTTATTTATAAAACAGTAAAAAATAACTCATTATAACAACGGTAATAAAGATAAAGATGCGAAGAGTGCTCATTTTTACAATTGTTATCTAATTATAAAAATAAGTATAATATAGGTCAGACTGATTCGTTAGTCATTATCATTATAAACCGGCTGTCTCTAATGGTTGTGTGTTGATTATCAGTAATATTCCAAATTCTCTACGAAGAAGTTAGTTATGGTCTAGTAATATAATTTCCTAAGACGTATTTCAGTAATAGCATGTAGGTTAGACATATTATTTAAAAAAAATAGGGTTGTTTACTAAAATCACAAAATCGCAAATAAGTCATTTATATTATGAATAGACCGAAAGATTTCTTACTAGATATAATAAAAGTTGAAAAATATTATTAAATATTAAAATATTTGACTTTGAAGCATTTTTAATGATGTCAAAATATTATGCAGCATACCTATCCTATTCCGAATTGTTTATACTTCTCGCATTATTGAGCTATCAGATTGTCGAAGCGTCAAAATAGTTGGCAACTAATTTGAAGGTTTTTTGTTTTACTTGGAATTCGTAAGTACATTTTAAATACAAACATAATATATTATTTATTTCTAACTAATAAATATTACTTTAAGTCGACTCAACTAAATTAAAGACCTATTGAATGACATAATGTTATAGTTTATTAATGTTTCTTCCTGAAATAAATGGCATTCATGTATATTTTAATTACATACCACGAAAATTTATTTTAATTCAATTTAAATAATTTTTTAATTAATAAAATAGAACATTTATGTGACTACAATTATTTACAATCTTCTACTGTTTGAGACCCAACAACACCTTTACAATGACGTCACAACATTAAAAAAAAATCATTGGGGCTTAATGAATAACAATCAAGACTTTTTAAAATTGTAGATAATCTTCCATTACATTAACAATAATAATAATGAAAGAAATAACAAAATATAAATAACTTACTAATTCATGAAGGTAAAGTTTGTTTAAAAACATTGCTTCAGATAAATCAATAATAATACATATCTGAAAGTCAAATAATATGTGAAATATGTAATCGTTTTTATGGAATAAGGAACATAGATTGTGAGGTTGAAATGATGACTAATAAATTTATTAAAAGGATAAAAATTATTTATTATGTTATAATTTCTCCAATCCAGAAAAATTAATATTTCAAAACACTTTAATTTTAATTATGGGGTAAATAGCTCCGTGGTAACGTATCGGACTGTGGGTCGTGAGATCCTCAGTTCGAATCCCACTGCCGACAGTTGCCAATTTATATTTACCCCTGTGGCTCTCCCTCCACTAACAACTTTGGGAGCTATGACTTGACGGCTGGTAACCGCATTTCATACGCAAAAATATATAACTTACCGAGATCTGCGTAAGCAGAGTGCCACACCCGTAATGGGTAAAAGGCGTGATGATATATTTATTTTATTTATTTATTTTTAATTTTGAAAACAAACGTACTGAATGTCCAGTGCCATTGTAACATTATATATACAGAGTGTAACATCAAAACCGACAACCGGCATTATTTTGTTCATTATTATAAATACTATAAAATAAAGTTGTAGGAGATCAAGGCGGATGTACTATCCGAGCAGAAAATATTTTTGTAAACCAGTGGTTCTCAAAGTTTTATTTTTCCAAATGGGAGTATACTTATTTTTTATGCCTATTCGATACCTTTTTTTTTTCTTAATTTAACCATGTGTTAGTTTTATACCTTTACATAATAAAAATATTGAAAAAATGAGATTAAAATTTAAATAAATATTTATTTTATTTATTAATCTACAGTAGCATAGAGATGAAAAAAATAATAACAGATAATATTGCTACTGTCAAAAAATAATTGACGTACTAATTGTTGTATACTGTTAGTAACATTTTGTTCTTTTGTTACTGTACATTAATAATATATATATATATATATATATATATATATATATATATATATATATATATATTTAAATTTAATTCGGATTTTTTTCAATATATTTGTATGTAAGGATATAAAGTTTTAAATGCATGGTTGAATGTAGCAACAACTAAGTTATTGAATATAAAAATAAATAAATGTACATGCATGTATGTCAACATAAAAACAAAATTATTATATTGCAAATTAATATTTACATTTCACAATTAAATTGTGAAGTATGCTGGAAATATTTAATTCGTATATTAATTGATTGTTTGTAATTATCATTTTTGTTAAAATTAAAAAACAATAGGCTGATATTCAGCACAGCATGCTTTACCAATTACATAATAAGGAGTGGAACTAAGAGGCCACAATCTAGATTACTGGCTTTATCAAAAAGCTGTGTAACCAGATTTGAAAATTTAGAAATAATCTTTTTAACGGAGAACCGGAAATGTTAATACTTGGCGATATACTATACCAAATTGAAAGTACATCTCTTAAAATACACATGCACTGTCGCTTAGTTGGTAGCTAAAGGATATAATTTAACAAAGTCAGATAAAATCCTGGGTAGACTTACAAACGACATGAAATACAAACACAATTCCATTGCATCTGTAAAGCAAGTCACGATTTCTGTAGCGGCATATAAAGTGTCCGTAGGCAGTTTAACATGTAAATGATATCAAGTCGATATAATCAGTATTCAGCCGCGACATTTTACCCTAAAGCTCTGTAACTCCATTTCGTTAAATTTCGTTTTAAAAATATCTCATTTTCTTTTTACTGCCGAAGAATTGTAATTATAAATTATATTTGGTTAATTTTCTTCGTAATTACCTGGTTAATTAGAATCCGCCAGCCGTATTTCCACCTCAGTATTTGGAACATGATTTTAAAATACGATGTTTTGCTGTATATGATTATTTAGCGATATAAAGCTAATTTAAATTGTAAGATGACAAGAAGGTGATAGTTTACAAATTTAAAGATTATGAATATATATATATATATATATATATATATATATATATATATATATATATACAGATGCTATTAATCCAGATAAATTCGTTGATTTTCTTACTTTCACCTACTGGTACTGCTAATCTGAAGTTTAGATTATAAACAATCCTATGCATAGAGATTGAATCAGATTTAACAACAGTATACCTATATTTTGAACTCAATGTATTATTGTTTGGTTAGATTTTTAAATGAATTTTTTCGAATTTATGCACTTTTCATATAGATTTGAATGCGCTCGCCGAACACAATTATTTTTATTTTGCAGCACTAAATTATGCGTTCAGTAAGAATTGATGCCCGATTAAATTATGCGGTTGATGAGAATTGATGCCCGATTTATATTGAGTTCACTGGCGACATCTTATGTTCAAGTATATCGTATCGATCTGTAAAAGTAAGGCCAACATTCAGAGCATTATCAAAATTGATTGCATTGCTTATAATCGAAATAGGTCATTTGGGATTACCTAATTTTATGACCATACTAAAAAAATGGCTTCATATTTAATTATGTAGATTTTACTCAATATACTACTAAATATTGAAAGGAACTTTCATAACTCATCATATGAACAAAGTAATATTTGCGTATTTTTTTTGTAATTTTTTTTTATAAAAACTATGTTTCGACAGCAAAGCGTTGCCTTCATCAGGTAAAATAAAAAAAAAATGTTGGTACGACTAGGTACCTATTTATACAAATATGGGTAACATAGATCAATGGTTATACGAATTGATATAAACAGAAATTAAAGGATGAACAGCAAAACCACGAATAATTAATGTCAAAGCCTGTATTTAAATTAATATTCCAAGGTTTCTTGATTATAATCGTTTCTTTACTTGCATATTCGCCAACAGAAGATTTATTGGGTTGGTTTAATCAAACTTGTCGTTTATGTACTTTTAATCTTGTTACTACAGTTCTACCAATTTGACCAGCGTATTCTTTGCCCGAAATACACAGAAATGTTTTTAACTATATAAGGGAAGTAAATCTTTCAAATTGTCGTAATTAATACAGACATTTTGATTTATAAATATACTATTATTTGGGAATAATTAATAGCTTAGTGCAGTGGCGGCTGGTCCATGAGGGCGCTAGGGCGCGAGCCACCCAAAACGCAAAGAGGAAAAAATAAAAATTCAAAATTTCAAATTAAGGTCTCTTGGCATAAATAATTTTGTATCTATTTTTTTTATAAAATAAAAAACATGCAGTTATTTAGCTCGTTTTAAGTTGTACGTTCCCTCAACTTAGTTTCTCGCGCTGCGGCTCAGAATATTTGCGCCCAGCTGGAGATAGTTGGCTCAGTATCACGATTTCTTGCAATAATGATGATCGGACCACTTCGGTCGTTTCCGTACGCTGAACGTCTTAGAGACGATACGCAATTTTAACATGTAAACGGGCGCTCGGATCGAGCACCCAATATCGCTGTTGTGTACTGTATGCAGCGCCGGTTTGCTTTGCGGGCGTGCGGGCGAGTATTATATTAGATAAATATGGCAAAAACAATGTTAAAAGTAATTTTTCGAGACTCTTTTTAGCTAAAAAAATAGAAATTAAATTTGTGATATAAATTATCTTTCAATTGAAAAAAAGATTTTCATACAGAGATCATTTAGAAGCTGCATCTTTACTAAATACAGGGAAATTTTTTATTTATTTGATGAACTTTACAAAAGTAACATTCGGTCGTTGGTTTTTATCCAATGTTAGACAAATAAAAACCGAATTGGAAGTAATATACCAGAGAGAAGATAGAAGACTTTAGCAATATCGTCGGTGCATTGAATATGTTATCACTAATGACTCAGAACAACTTAGAAGAAACCTACAGTGAAATAATTTAATTATTAAAAATAATTATTACTAGGAGCAACTCTTAAGAGAATAAAGACTTTTTAAGGAACTCGATTGATGATGATGACCTGCTTAATGCATTAGCAAAGGTACCTGTGAATAAAAACTTGTTGCATAACATCATAAATTTTGACGGAAAAGTGATAGAACATTATATTTCAATAAAAAACAGAAGACTAGTGACTAGACTTTACGTATACACATTAAAACATTGACAAATGTTAACTAAAATATGAGAAGATTGTTTGTGTGTGCTTATGCATGTGATTTAAATGAAACTGTTTTTTAAAAATGTAAGTTTTTTTTGTATACGTAGCCCACCCTTTGCGTTACACCACGAGCCGCCACTGGCTTAGTGGTAAAGAATCGGACTGTTGCCCATGAGATCCGCAGTTCGAGACCCACATCCGACAATGTCACCACGTTTAACTTTATCTATGGGATGAGGTTCATTCTCTTCGACTTCGAGGGCCATGACTTGACTGCTGCTAACCGTATTTTATGAGTAAAAATATGTCATTTTCCGAGAGATAAAACAGTGCCACAGCCAAAATTTTATTTATAGAAATTTTAATCTTATAATGTGTGATAAGTTTAATGAACGACTTGTGTGTAATTTGTGTACTGATTAAAATGTTATTATGTTGAAAAGATACATTATTTAAAATTCAATTATTCAACTAATTGGAGAATACAGAATGGAAGTGTAAAATTCCGAAAATACTTGTGTATCTCTTGAATAAAAACTATAATTATGCGTTGTAGTGTAGTAATTATCGACTTGCAATATATTTTAGTACAGTCAAGGCCGGCTTGTGGCGTGTTTAAAAAGGCGCTTCAAAATTTACTATTTTTTTTTTATTTTAAAATTTTATGATATCATATTCTGTCAGGCAATTTTAAGCGCCTTTTTTTTTAATTCTTTTTAAGTCTTATATCTCACGGCGCCTTTTATTACATTGCATTATATGCATATTAATTTGGCCTGGGTTACACACGTATAAATCTCAACGATGGACTTGTACCGCATTGTATGCATGTCAAAGCCGTCTGTATATGGAGTAAAAACACTGAAATATAGTAATTCTGGAACGCGCCCTGGCGACACCAGCGCAATTCGACAGCGACTCACGAGAGATATGGTGTCTTTGTCGTACAGTCCACTCAAGAACTTTTACATAATGACGAAGAGGCACCGGTTAAAATCGAACATAAACAAAGTAATTCGTATTTGTGACCGAATACACGCCGCGTGACTTTTGTTTTAATGCGCATGCGCAGGTGTGTTAGACAGCGACAGAATCTCTCGTCTGTAGCTATCTCTCTCAGCAAGTTTTTTTTACGCAGCGAGCATAGGCGTTCCAGATTAGTGAATTACTATATTTCAATGAAAAGGAACGACACTCCATAAAAGCCAGGTGGGTACCATTGAGTTAGAATGCCAAAGATTTAATTGATATATAATGTAGTTAATTTTGTTGCCCTGTTATAAGCATCAATAATTAATTATTTTGTACAGTAAAGAATAATAATAAGAATAATAAATAAAAAGAAAAATGAACAATCCAAAATAATTTTAAAATGTCTTAATTCCTGGGTTTTAATCATACTTTTGTATTATGAACTAACAACTTGTACACTACAAAATACTGACTGCACAAGAAATTTTATGATACCACTTTTCCATTACAAATTGGTCACTCAAACCGAAGGATTTCCGGCACCACCAAATAAGGAACAATTCGTTAGAGATAGGGAAATAATAAAATATAATACACATCCAGATCTAAGGGCTTCCTTTCCTAAGTGCTAGAAGTGTAAGCAATAATGTTTTGGATACGTCATATGGGTAACTCCATGTCTTTGCCAAAATTTTATCGATCCCTCCCGATTCGTTCGAAATCAGTTGTCAGTTTCGGTTGATATTTATCATATTCAAATTATCATTTTTTTGTCCATACTCTACAGAGCACTTGCCAAAAACTGATATGAATGCTCCAATTGATGTTGATTCGGTTTTTTTTTCTCGATAGATTAGAACTTAATCGCACGCTGAGGATGAATTGTTGAGTAATAACGATGATATATTAGGTCAGCGGTAAAAATTCCCTTTATTTTCATAAATTCATTTCTTAATTACTCCATCTCATATTTGGCTTGAATTTATTTAAATTATAGAGGAAGACTTTATTATTGAAGAGAAACAGCAGCAATAAAATTATTTTTTTTTTAAATTTCTACACAGAAAATGTATAAAAAAATAGAATCTTTCTATCGTTTACAGTATTTGTTAATTGTTTATAGTTCTCTAAATATTTCGTGCCAAAGTTTCGCTCGTGTCGTCATCGTGACTGGCTTATTTTGCTGCACGCATATACCGTAATATACAGTCATACCTAGTTTCGGACATGACAACATATTGAAAATTTTTGTTATTATGGCTGCATCTCTAGAGCCAAATCAGTTTGAACCTGAGTATTCGGGTAGTGAAATAAATCTTGAATTATTAGATGACAATAATAGCAATATCAATAACGATGTAAATGCAAAGAGAATTGGAAATAATGATTGGTGCCTGCAAATGTGACAAATGCGTTGTTATGAAAAACGGAACAGAAAGTGTGAATTGCAATGTGTGTAATAAAATAACACAAGTAAAAACTGAACTTTGGGAGTATGTAACACAAAATCAATCCTTTAGTTTGTTGATAATCAACTAAGAATATTTAAATATGCTTCAACTACAATTAATATTAAAAACTAAAAATAGTGAAAAACAAAAATTATTTCGAGTAAAATAAACTAAGTAATAAATTATTCAGATATTCGGCATTTAGGCAGTTTGTTCATTGGATAAATTCATAGATGTGCATGGATAAACGGAACAGAATTAGTGTTACCTTCTTGTGTCGTCAATAAAATAAGAGAAATTTATCCAGAAAATGATTATAAGGAATATATTGGTTATAAAAGCCAAATTTAAAGCACATACCTACTATATTTCAAATGTTATTATTTAATTTTGTAGTACAGATATTGTTTATATTACTGAAATTAATAAAATGTACTTATAGATTTCTTTCCTCGAGCCATATTTTTCTAAAGCTAGGTTCTACATATTGATTTACAATTTTATCAAAGGTACTTCGCGCTAAAAATTACATTTTCAGGGTTTTTGCAAATTGTTCAAAAGTATTAAATAGTATCCCGGAGAACATAATAGCGGCAGTGATACCCACTTTTCCTATAGAAGTATTTTTATTCCTAGGATGCGAATACCATGTATCTTTATGACCTTCGATACATATTGTAGTTACAATTAATTTTGTACCTGTTTCATATTTATTAACTGTAGATTCACAGAAAAGGCAGAACCGAAATAATAATTTAAAATTTCCTAGTACTTTTTTTTACCCTTTATTGTTACCAGTTCAATGTACAAAATATTATGCTTGGTATTTTTAACTATATAACTAAGCAATTCTCAATTAAAATAACAATATTATTTATAGGTATCGCAATTCATATTTAGTTTAACAATTTATTAAAGTGAAGTTTTATATATGTTCATCTTCTGATGTTGAGGACAGGTTTCCTAGTACATAATTTACATAGAGTTATGTATTGTTGTCTTTGTAATTTTCTTTAGTAATTTTATCTTGAATATCAGTGTCACTAGAATCTGATTCGGAACATGCATATGAAGAACTGCTATTTTCGTCATGTTCTTGGCTAAGGGATGAACGGTATGGTTGTGTGCGATATATTTCATTGCCCAGTTCATACTAAGCGGCTATCTTTTTTTGTAATGAGTTATGACATATTTTCATCATTACTGATTTCGTTTGAAAGGAGGTGTTAAGTTCAATATCACATAAACTTTCTACTATTTTTTTTCTGATTTCCTTTTGCATATCTTTCCTCTCTTTTTCTCTTAGAAGGGTTAATATTATTATCGGAATATATTGTAGGAACAGCTCAGGGTTTTAATCTGGGGTTACGTAATTTACCTGTTGGTATGTCGGCAAGTATTTTCTCTCTCATCACATTTGCTTCATTTAAATCACTGTCCAAAAAATGCGTGGAACAAATAACAGCATTTATACTAGCTTTAAAGTTTTTACGGCGAGTAAAATGAACGCATGTCTTGTGTCGTATGGGTTATTTGTTTCTATCAGGAAAACGATGCACGTCACGTCAACTCCTGGTTTACTTAAATTATTACTACATAAAACTTTCAGTACCTTTTGAGTTTTAAAAAATTTGTTCGATTTCGAAGTTGAATAACGGTATTTTGACATGGCCCAACAAAATTTCAAAATTAATTCGTAATTTTTAGTACTTTGTGATTAAAAATATCTTATGAATTAGACAATAATGCTCAAATTGGTATTACGGTTCAAATTGGAATTCTATACCTTTTAGTAGGTGTATATTTAGATACTGCTCTACAATAACTAAATTTCAAGCAATACAAGTATTGGCCTAATAACATACATATTTGTTCATTTATTCGATAGAATTCCATATTCAGTATATTCTTTATTCTTTCTTTGTTTACAAAATTTGACGTAAACAATTTTATTCGTCCACAACGTTGTTATTGAATTAAATATATATATATATATATATATATATATATATATATATATATATATATATATATATATATATATATATTTATATATATGTGTGTGTGTGTAGTATTCAGTACATTTAATTTTACAATAATGTTTTAATTTATCTGGTCCTCCAATTCACCATATTTGTATTTAGTGGTAGCAAGTGTGCAATTAAACTTTTAATTGTAAACTGTTCCTTTTGTGATTTAACAATTAATAAATTTCCGTTTTTTCTTTCGTTCGGTAGTTTTGAAGTACGAGACAGTTGTCGGTCGCGACGTACATTTTTTTGATTTTATATTATTCACGTGGTCGCAAATAAGTTTTCCAGGGGCTATTCCCAGAGTGGTTTTACTTTTCGCGGATTAGTAGCGCCGGAATATTAAGTTACTCGTCTTTCATTGTGTGGTGTCCCGCGAATCCTACGTGCTTCGTTGTGTGGACGACCCGGTTTGGAAGGAGTCCGTCTCTTCGGAGGATCAAATTGTTGGACATCGTCACCTGGTGTGTTGCCGTTCACCATTCACCACGGTCCACTACGCCCTCCGTTCAACTGCTGCTGCCAAGCTCCATCATCCCTGTTACCAGCCACTACTGGGATCTTTTCTGGATAATTTATTTCCATATTTTATATTATTTGCACCTATTATTGTTGCGCTAGAATCGTCGGCTAAAAATAATAATTGATCTCATTGTTATATTATTTGCATTTTTTTTTGCCGTCGTGGATCTTTTGTGTCCCGAAAATCAATTAGCTGTAATTTGCCCTGCGTCCATCTTTGGCCAATAATAAAACGTATAGCTGTCAATCGGGAAACGGGCTCATTGCCGTCGACAAAGTTAATTATTTATATTATACTTAAACATCTCGATTCTAAAGGTTGACTATTATTTTGCTAGAAGCTTTTTTTGCCGTTTTCAGTCAACAATACGATCCACGGTAGGTAACAATTATTTTTGTTAAATATATCGTTTTCGTAATTTTCCCGTTAAAAATTACGTGAAGCCCTATTTTATTTTTTTATTATTATTTTTACTGTTTTTCAGAACTCCACCCTACTCCATTGTCTAAAAGATAGCGGCCGCACACCAAACTATCGAAGGGTGCGTATAGGGATAATTACGTCAACGCTAAAGGTAACAAGGCTTACAGAATAAAATTTATGAGCAGTTTTTAATAACATCGAATTCATTGATATACGTATTTTTCTTAGAAAGAAGAAAAATAGTATATTTTACAAGGCGCAATACCCAATTTGAGCATTTTTGTCTTTAGATGGTATTTTTAACCATAACGTACTCAAAATTACGAATTAATTTAAAAAAAGAATACATGTGAAAATACCGTTATTCAACTTAAAAGTCGAATAACTTTTTTAAAACTCAAAAAGCCATAGGTACTGAAAGTTTTATTACCTTAAAATTCAAGTCTTCCTTTACAATTTACCTAAATTCAAGCCAAATATGAGATGTAGTATTAGAAAAATGAATTTTTGAAAATAAAAGGGAAATCTAAATTTCTTTACAAGTTGAGGCTTTGGGGCTAAATTAAATTTTTAGATCAAAAGTAAATGTAATCATTGTTGTCATATAAATCATTTGGAAGCAGAGTGCCGCTATAAATTTGAAACTAACTATTAATGCGGAATTAAAAGACAAATTTCATGCTTCTGTAAAATATTTACAAAATCATAAAAAAACCAAGTTATTCAGAAAAAAAATGAAGAGGAAGTTACTAAATGCAACGCATTGAATAAAAAAATAACGATTAATACAACAAATTTTTCCGTAAGAGGAGAAAAGTAAGAGCGAGTAAGACTGTCAATTGCAAGAGTCGAGCGAGTTAATACTGATTTTTATTTGAAAAACTTTCTATTAAATTTCAGATTGATACCGGGGCATCAGTATCCTTGTTTGGATTATCAACTATTAAAAAACATTTTGAATTAAAAAAAAATTGCGTCCTTCCTCATTAAAGTAAATAGGTAAACGAGTTAAATTAGCGCGAAAATGTTCAGTTGTTGTTAAAATATCTTTATAGACAACTTAGAAAATAAAATCATGCATTATCAGCTCAGTAAAAATATAATGCTCTGGAAACGTTACGTAGATGACATCATAGTATTGTGGACTGATTCAATTTCAGAATTGCAAAACTTTTATAACAACATCAATAACCTATCAAAAATAAAATTTACAATGGAACTTGAGAACAACAATACCATTAATTTTTTAGATCTATGTTTACATAAAATTAACAATATAGAATTCAATATATACAGAAAATTCACCTCCACTGACATCATAATACCCTTTCACTCAAATCACAACCCAATAATAAAACAAACTGCCTTCAAATTTTACTTCTATCGTCTTTTAAACACCCCTCTGTCACCTTCCAATTATCAAACCGAATACAATACCATATTAACAATAGGCCTGAACAATGAATATCCACTACATTTAATAGAACAAATCAAAATACCTTAAAATACAAACAACTAATTAATACCAAAATTTACCCACATATAACAAATCCACAAAACTTCATCTCAATCCCATATTATAAAAATATTTTTCAAGTATGAAACAAATAGCAACCGATTACAATTTAACACTAACTTCAAAATCACACCCGAACCTAAACAATATTTTAAACAATAGTGAACCTAAAACAGATTATAAAGATAAAAGCGGAATCTACAAAATTTTATACAACGACTGCAATAAAATATACATAGGTCTAACTACCAGAAATATAAATACAAGATTCAAAGAACACATTAAAAATTAACCCATTCAGCCCTAGGTACACACTTACTAACACAATCACACCACATCTTTAACTAATACAACACTTCTACATTCTGAAACTAACTATTTTAAACTAGTACTATTAGAACAATATGAAATTCTCAAACATAAAAATAAACAATATAACTTATTAAATGACATAACAGACTTTCCAGAACATCATATTTTTAAAAATTTACAGCCACTAAAAACTTGACAAACATAAACCCCTAACACACTACTCTCCATAGTCAACTAAATAATTCTGTCTAGTCATTGTACCGTTTCCCTGCGACACATCAACAACGTATCCAATTTGATCAACCTTATCATTTGATTTAATTCTGCATAAAACTGTTTATACCAATGTTTAAACTGCTTTTATAACATTGACGGTTAGTATTTTTATATTTTTTGCACTTATTCCAAATTTTACAATAAACTCAACTTGTGTCGTTATTCTCAAGGTTACATAAATTTATGTTTATTTTTAAACATGTTATTTCTAAATCTCATTCCTAATATAATTGCTGTAACTAAGTATTTATTACCCCTACAATAATTTAATATAATATCTATTTCACTCTATATATATTACAAACTCTTAAACACATATTTATTATATCATATTGTATACCTACTCTATGTATTTTTCAGCTGTTGACCTGATGATGACAAAATATATAAGTCGAAATCGATAGTCAATAAGATTAGTAATTCATTTACAGTCAGCCTGCTCTTCATTCCCAAATTTAATTTGAAAATTCAGACTGAAATGGAGCATTTTATTAATAAAGTATCGCTCGGTTAGTTTATATAAATAATAGTGTTTATTTACAGTAGTAATAAGTGTTAGTGTATAAGTTTTTGTATTCGTAAGTTTAATATACTTAGTGTTAATTAACTATTATTATAATAATAATTTATTATTTGTAATTGATAATATTTCTTTTTGTTTAAATAAAAACTTTTAAAACCCACGAACGTTACAATATTCTTATGTTTTTATTTTAAGTAGCAATATTAATCTTTAATGCTAAAAAGCAAAAAAAAAAAAATTTAATCATATCAGTACTCAGAGACCTATAACGCACTATATTAAAAAATGTATAAATTACTTGCTGTATTGGTCATCTTGGACACTATTTGCTTGTTGTTTGTAATATATTTGTTTGTGTAGTAGTAAACTTCGAGACTTACGATTGCAAAACATGGTTTCCGGTGCAAAAATATTGGTTGCTATTTACAGGTATATGCACTAAGGTCTACTAACTAGGGCATTTTTTAATTTGGCACTGTTACTTTAAAAAAGTTGTTGATTACCTTGGAGATCAACAATTATTTCATAGCAACACTGTTAAATCTTAAAATGCCGTAGTTAGTAGCCCTTTGTATAGACTAAGGATAGCAACCATTATGTTTATGACTTAACATAATGAAGAAGAGGATCAAAGTTTTCCTTCACAATATAGTTTTAGTCAAGCTTTTGCAATAATTTTAGTTAAGCTCTTTTAATTAAACAATTAAACTTTTGTTGTTAAACATAGTTTTTATTTATTAATAAATAAACTATAAAGCATCATTCAGTGTTTTTATCATGTCTAAAATTACTATCACCCTTGTGCGGCATGAATATGATTTTAACCACAGTATTCACTTTTTAATTTTTTCGGGCTAGAGGAGAACAAAATAAATATTTTTTCCGGGTATTCCATACTCAGTACAATTTAATATTTTTATTTATCAATCGTGATATATTGTATTACTATCACATTGAACTAGGAAAGAGACGTCACGATAAATAATAGCACACTCTACAATCGTTTTTGTGCGTTTTTAAAACTATTTTTTAAAATATGAATATTTGCCCCTTTAGAATAAACAAATAAATTTTGTTCAATCCTGCCATTGAAACTTGTTGTTTCTTACTTGGATACAGAGCTCGAAACCTTCTGTTTTATCCACTCAACTCATTCCTATGGCAACTGGATCGGTAATGACAGGTGAGTGTGCGAAAGTTCTTTCGTTTATAACTTTCACCTACTTATCTGTCATTATCAAATTGAACCTAACCTAACATTGAGTATGTGGACCACAAAGATGGGGGCGCGTACTTCCAATAGCAGGATTGAACAAAACGATATAGAACACTCGTGAAGAAACGAATTCGCTCACTTATGTGTCTTTGCCCACTCGGCTAAAGCCTTGTGTTAAAAAATGACACATGCGTGAGCAAAATTCTTAGTTTCTTCACTTGTATTGTAATAACTATTTAAATATTTATCTATAGATAAAGTGAGCATAAATTTCACTTTAAAATTATATTTCAAAATTATGCGTGTCCCCTATTACACAAAAATTATGAACCAAGCAGAATAGTAAGAAGAACTGGCCCTTAATCGCGGATTATGCAATATATTTACAGATGTTTTACTACAGCGTTATTTATAGATAAAAAATAAATTGACATGTGAATTCCAATTAGACATATAAAATAGAAATATACTTAGAAAACAATAAAAATAATAAACCGTTCTCCAAATATAAATTAGGTAAGCAAAGGAGTCATCATCTTTCATAATTCAAAATATATTTCTGATTCATTAATTTAATACAATATTCAGACATTGTAAAATTAATTTATTGTTTTAATTATGTGATAGTAAAAAATCAAGCAGTTCTTATTTAATATAATTTTATTACTTTAAAATCAGGCTTTTGTTAAAAAGTTATCCATAGATGAATTTAACTTAGTATAAAAGAAATTCTATGGATCGCAAGAAACATGTTTTGTAATAATCATTAAAGTGAACAATCAATTCACCTAAATAATAACTTCGTGAAGGCGAATATATTTTAAAATTATCAGTTTCGTATAAAAGACCGGAATAAAACTAAACACGCTAAATATACTGCAAGTTGATACACAATCAGCAACAAATATGAAGTTAATATTGGCTGTTATAGCTACATTTTATGAACAAATTCTCTGATGCTCAATATTTCGCACGTAATTTTTGAAACACTTTTTCTACATTTAATAAATGTTCTTCAAGAGATAATACAGTTATTTACCAAATCTTTTAATACAAAATTCATCAAGCGCTTAAAGGTAGCGGGGGCACTTTTAAGTCCAAAGGGCATTCGCTTAAATTCGTAGTGCCCGGTGTTAGTTGAAAATGCGGATGTCTTCGGGATTAACTTCTACCTGATGGAAGCCAGAAGTTAAGTTTATGGTTGCGAAATAATTTGATTTTCCGAGTTTATCAAGTATGTCTGTAATGTCCGGGATAGGAAATTTGTCGTCAATAGTTTTGTCGTTTAGTTTACGGTAGTCAATTACAACGCAAAATTTCTGTTTACCAGATGCGTCCTTTTTTTGGGACTACCCAGATTGGAGAAGATCAGGGGGAGTACGAATATTGAATTATATCGTCGTTCAGCATTTTTTCAATTTGGGTTTGCACTTCATGTTTGTGTATTTCTGGGTAATTATATTGTTTTGCGTGTACAGGAATATAATCGGTTGTTTTTATGTCATGTTTTATTTTATTAGTAAACGAAAGTTTTTGATTATCGTTTAAGATTGAATCTTTATATTTATTTAAGGTTATAATTAATTCTTTTCGTTCCAATTCGTTTAAGTGGTCATTTCTGATGGTCTGTTTATTAATCTCCATATTAAGAGTTTTATTTTGTTTTTGATTTAAGTACTGAAATTGAATTGAATTTAATTTTTAATAGTTCTATTCCGGGTATGCCCAATAAAATGACTAAAACTCTGCGAAAATTAAAAATTTATAACAAAAAAAATGTAAACTCACTTGCGGACGATTTGTCATTGCATGTATGAATTATAAAATGTTCACAAAATTTTTTTGTGTCAGGATTAATTAATTTTGGTGGATATAATTTTGAGTTGAACCTGTGTCTAGAAGTATTTTAGAATTATTAATTTGTATGAAAGGGAGTTTACTTAAATTATTTGCTAACGATTCGATTCCGGTGAATCGAGATGGTGAAAATTTTGAGTATCATTTTGTTGAATGAATTCATTTTCGTTTTCAGTAGTTTCATTAATATTTTGTATGTCAGAATAATTTTCGGTCTCCAAATTTTCGAATTCATTGTTTTCAAAATTTTGATTAAATAATTCCTCACATATGTAATTTTGCTGTGATTGGTTTCGTTTAAATTAATTTCGTGGACAAGTTGTTTGAGTTTGCATACTCATAGGGGTTGTATTCATAATCTGTGCGTTTCGAATATTTTCTCGTGGGCCGAATGGTTTGGGTTGGTGTACTTTGTTGTGTTAATTGTGGGCTAGGGAATTTTTGCATTGGTGATACATGCTTTTGTTGCATAGGGAATAGTTTTTGTTGAACAGGATGGTTGAGGTTAAATGGTGTAGGTTTATAAATTATTTTGGATTTGTTTAATATTTGTTTTTGGTGTTGATTTTCATGTAAATATTGAAAATCGTTTATAAGGAGATTTTCTATACTTTCTAGGGAAGATGGATTGCGAGTGGCTAAGTTATTTCTGTAAGAATCTTTGCAATTGGAAATAAATGAATGCACGGCTATGGATTGGATGAATGCGATGATGCCATCCTTTACGTCGGGTGTAAGGTTACACAGATTAATTTTTGCGACGGTACGATCGTTAAGTTTCTGTATTTCTTTTAAATATTGAAATGTAGTTAATTTACGTTATTGGAGTTTGAACATAATACAAGCAATAGTTGGGGCCTGTTATTTATCATCATATTTTGCAATAAAAAATGCGCGAAGATCTTTCCATGTATCGAATTTATGATCATTTATTAATTCTTCTGCGCGGTCAACTAAATTTGATTTTATTTGAAATAAAATTACTTTACTTTGAATTTCATTTGGTTCAAAGGCATTAATTAGTTCAATAATTTCATCAGTTTGTGTTATGAAAGGAGTGAGAGCTTTGGGGTTGCCATTATATTTTGGTATGGCGTTAACTAAATCGTTAATAGTTTGTTGATTTCTATGATAATCTGCGATGGGTGCTACCATCGGCTGGTTTTCTAAATCTGGCATTATGTTATCGTTAATATTTAAACTATTCAATATTTCGAGTAGAGAATCCAGTTCAGATTTAAATTGTAATTTGTGTCAATGAATTTGTGTATACAGTGATTATGACATGATAATAATACAAAAACGAACTTACAATAGTAAGATTATTTCTTTAATCATTGGGCTGGCCTGGAAGATGGGGATGGATCGGCACTTCCGGAGAAGTTGGTGCTGATTCCTCGGCAGTTGAGAATCCTGGTTCACGTTGGAGAATGGGATGATGCTCTGGCTGTGGCGACAGTTTCAACCTTCTCAGGATGCTTTTGTTGGGAAATCTCGTACAGAAACTTGTGGAACTTGCTTTGCTGGCACTTATGAAGTTCTTTTCGAGACGTTGAATTGACTATGTTCGAAATGTGATTTAACAGTAGAAACTGACTATCACTGTTTTTTAACGAATTTATTCCTAGTGGAACCATCAGTTTTTCGTAATTTCGGTAGTCAATTTTTTTTGACAGATACTTTAAAGCCTCCTCATTTCTTTTCTGTAAAATAAAAATTATTGAAATTTCAATCAAATGATTTATACATATATATATATATATATATATATATATATATATATATATATATATATAAATATATATAGGGTGTAAATCAAAGAAGCGGGTCAAAGGCTTTTAACATGGGAAATCAGTTTTTCCGTGCGCAAAAGTTCCCAAATGGTTTTAGACGAAATGATTCAAATAAAAATTGTAGAGAATTTAATTCTGCATTCCACGATCTGCTGCGATTTCTCGTAACCTAAAAGAAATATATATACTGTTAATTGTATTCAAAATAAAATTAATTTTATTTAAAACTAAATCTAGAAAATTAAATTTGTACAATAATTTTGTTCATCAGTGAGGTTGATGTATAGCAAACAAATAACTAACACATACGAGTATATCATGCGGTGACACCATTTTTATTCCCATTTTACTTTCTTGTAAGAAATTAATGAATATATTTTTTGATGAAATTCTGAAAACAATGAAAATCTTTTTACGTAGAATTTTACTGATTAAGAAATAGGATTTTCATTGTAATATCATACAAATATAAATTTATATTCATAAATTCCTCTTATAACAGAAATAAAATTTTATTTAACGATAGGCTTAATTTTTAAATCCTGGTGAGTTTGAGGTAGACTTATCAAAGAAGGTACTTGAAAATATCAAAAAATAATCGTTGTAATATCCATTTCCAACATAGTAGGTCGACGAAGTTAAATATCAAGCAGGAAAGAATAAGAAAAAATAAATATACCATCCCGGAAATTCGATCATAATAATATGCGAAAGGAATTGTTCAAATGACACGATTGACAGCCAATCTCCACTTTACCACATTCGACGTTTCAAGATCAAACCCGATCTTATTGCATTCCTCATAACACGACGTGACATCAACCCCATGGGAATGTCTCGAGCGTACGATATTTGTTATCTGCGCACGCGCACAGTATACAGAAATCACAAGCAATGTCCTACGTTCGTTTGTTGGCTTGTAGCGTAGTTCTGAAACCCAGGAGCTGGAACTATGTGCGCGTGTTTGATGTAATAAATGAGCATGACCGGGAGTTGTGGCGCGCCGACATTACCAAATATCCGCTAGTCGGTGTAAGCCGGAAGTCTCTGCTATGTGCCAGTACTACTTATTAACTTTACGACGTGCGTCTACAGTTCATGTGTTTTCGACCGCATTCCAGTTCTTTCTTTCGACTCTGCTCTATAGATGCTGTGGAATAAAAATATAATTGGTTTATACTATATACATATATATTTTAAGTTTCAACAATTCAAGTTTACGATTGGTAATTTTCAGAAGAGGAATATTTCTTTTAAAAAAAAATTATATAAGTAAACATATGCTACGTCGGATTTTCAGCTAATTTAAATATAACAATTTGACATAGTCCAAGTTACATAGAAAAAAAAAATATTGCACTACACAGGATTACAGGTACTTATTGTTATGAAAATCTTTAGTATCAAATATTATTTAAATCTCAGTCATTTAAATTTATGTATTACATACAAAAATCATCATTTATAACACTTTTACAGACAAAATGACGATATAACCGTATAACTTTTACATGACTTCGCGTAAGCACAGTCATGTCTGACAACATTCAACTTTATTTTTATTCAATTTCGAATATGTTCCTCTGTCTCGAGTGTTTCACCGCTCCACTCACAGCACAGCGACACAGAAGAACGTATCTGCTGATGCTGAAGTTTTCATATGCGTTGAATGAATTTAACTATTATAAATTTATTTCACAAATATTGCAAAAAGAACATACATAATTGGATCCCAAAAAAGTAAAATAAAACAAGAGAAACGAAACTGTAAAAAAAGTTACCAAAAATTTCGTCGTTTTTGCAACAACCCCAGCCGCTTACCTTCCCACAATAAAACTTATATTATTTTATGGAAAAAAGTGCTGCATCAAATAATTAATGTCATTATTACATTTGCGCCGTGCAATTTGCCAATGAGGGATCCAGCGGCGGAACTCCCCCGCCCCCTCCCGCAAACTTTTCAATACGGCTACCTGTACCCCAGACGCTAATCACTTAAATAATTTGTATAATTTACCTGCATAGGTCACTAACTTAGATAAGTAGCATTAAAATAATATTTAATAGACAAGTATTTATTTTTGCATAATATGTAAAAAAAAATAGAAGTACATGTAGATAATATAAAAAATAACATTAAAACGTAGCAAATTATAACACAAAAAACATCTATTTTTTAAATTCTTAATAGAGCAGAAATCGAGTACCGAGTGAAACATATTTAAACAATAAAATTGTTTCCTTCGTGTCTTACTTTGAACAAAATCTTATATTAAATCAGATATCTCCATTATTTCGGATATTGCGGATTCAATAGCAAGAAGAGACATATCCTGCAACCTTTCTTGACTCATACTATTACGCAAATAGTTTTTTATAATTTTTAATTCTGAGAAGTTTCATTCTGCGCAAAGAAACACTAACTGGTAGGGTTAAAAATAATGGAAGTGTGGTAATAATAGCAGGACATGCTGAAGTTAGTATAGTTTGTAGAAGTAAACATTCTGGAAATTAATTTACTGTATTTAAATCTCTTAATTTATCCCATATTAACCTATTATTTCTTAATATTGATTGTTCAATCTCGAGAGCGATAAAGGATTTCACAGACTTTTTGTTTGTTTTTTTTTTATTTACAAATTTTAAACAGTTTTATTTTATTGTATTTGGAAAGTGGCTATGGGATTGATATTTGATAAACAAAACAGTTAATTTTGAAAAAATAATATCAATTCTCAAGTGTCAAAATGATTGTATTTTACCATATTTCGCGTCCGTTTCCATACCATTAACAACGGTTAATTTGACAATCAAAACAATTAGTTTTGAAAAAATAATGTCAATTCTCAAGTGTCAAAATGATTGTTTTTTACCCTGTTTCGCGTCCGTTGTTAATGATAACGGACGCGAAATAGGTTAAAAAACAATCATTCTGGATTTCGCGATCTATACTGCGGCTGCGAAATGCGTATTTCGCATCCGGTTGCACAAAAAATAAATGATTGATATTGTCAAATCATATGGTATTGATTTATTAAAGTGCAGAGGACAGACATATTGCACATGATGGTGCTAACGTAATATGAGGTATGTATTTATGCAGGTGTATATTTATAAAGAAGCATTCTCTAAAAGCTGATTTTGTTTATTATGCAGCACACTCATTAGATTGAATTTTAAACGATTCAGCGAAATAAATTTCTGAAATTGCACATTTTTTGACAATATACAAAAAATGTATACATTTGTTGGAATATGTAGTATTGAACGATTAATACTACTGATGCGTAAAACATTAAAACTCCTTAAAAATTTGTCGTAATTATATAGCAATAATGAAAGTTTTACATAAAATTAGTTTACACTAGATGAATTTGATGGTTCTAAAATCTTCATAAAAATAGAATGTAATGAATTTTTAGTATTATTTAATATGTTTTCTGATTTATTTAATGTTTTAATCCTATATCATATCAAGAAAACTAAGAAGTTCGAATATTGATTTACAACAAGTATTTTGTTAAAGAATCTTTTAAGCAATTTAACAATTTTGAGAAATGACGAGTCATTTGAATCTTTACTAAAATGTTGACAGGACATTTGAAAACAATTATTGAAAATGAAAGGCAGAAGTTTTACAACCAAATAAATTATTATCATTAAGCTACAAAGAAATAAAAAATAAAGCGATAGATGCAAGTGCAAAAAAGATTTAAGTATAAATTTTTAAATCAAATAATTTCTTCAAAAATGTGTCTCAAATCTGAAATTCGAGAAATTCATACTATTAAAGAATTAGCGGACTTATTAATATTAAAATATAATAGCATATCCTCAAATTTTCCCAACGTAATACCAGCTTGTATGCTTTTTCTAACAAATCCTGTTTTTCCAAATTAAAACTTCCAAAATTACCTTAGAACTTCTATTTCACAAGAAAGACTCTCAAATTTTTCTTAATTGTCTATGGAAAAAGATGAATTAGCATCTTTAAATTTTATATAACAATTTTACTGAGAAAACAGTTAGAAAAGCTAAGTTCAAGTAATATAATATGCACTATGTTCCTTGATTGCGTTCATTATTTGTGTTATTTGTATTGGTTTTGATTTAAATCTCTTGATGTTTTTCGTTTTGTACTGCATCAAAACTGAATGTAGTTTAACCCTTAAACGGGCGTGTGGGGTGTTTGTGACGCCCCATGCACCTTTACCTAGCGATAATTATTTTATTTTATGTGAAAACATTTTGAGTTTCAGTACCTTCCTATAACATGTTACTTTTTGTACATAATCTCAAATTTGCGGTAGCAAAAAAACTTGTCTGGGGTGTTCCTTTCACCCCACCGAAATTATCCGTAGCTTATATGTACAGTAGAGCTTTCTTGTGGTGCGGTTCACGTCACTATCTTCTTTCTCACTTTCTCCCACTATTGCTGAAATCTAACATTGTTAATTCTTTGTAGTTCTAGTGTAATTATTTATTTATAGAACGAATTTAATAAACAAAATGGCTTCCAGTCAACATTGGAACTCATGTGAAGACGAAGAACCTTATATTGAAAGTTTTATGCTAGGAGACTAAAAATACAATGTTGTGTAGTTAATCGTGCAATATTAATGTTCAAATAATAATTTTAATTTAATTAACATTTATGTTCATTTTGTAGCCAGTATTATACAAATATATTTCAATATAAACTATTTGTTAGGATTTAAAATGCATTTTTATATGGGGTGCTCACAACATTCCAGCCGATTAGTAGAGTTACGAAATTTCGCCCGCCTGCTTAAGGGTTAAGGAAAAATGAATTCAGTTTAAATTTTTTACCCTCCTGTTCCTAATTTAGTACTCCTATTTATATTTGTGTAATTTTTTCATTAAAAATAAATAATGGATGGTTTTCTTTATTTTTATACTTTTAATTTGAAATGAATATCATTTATTAATTTGGCCATCTAAACTATCTTCTTCTTTACTTAGACCAAATATTGTTTATTAAGGGGGTGGGGCTGTCCTGGTAATGTTTGATGCAGGTCCTACGAACTGCTAGTTATTCCACTGTCCTGGATTAACAATTTGTGAATAATCTGTGATTTACTTATTTTTGTACCGCTTTATATACCTTGTCACAGGAGAAGTGACAACAGCCCTAGTTAATCAGTCGGAAGAGAGGCCGCGAGTCGTACAGACCCGTAAAAGAGTACAAAAGAAATCCTTAAATTTGAATGAACACAGGATTTATTAACAAGAATAGTTAAGTCTACTCGGCCGACGCGGCCCTATATATGAAAAAAAAAAAAACTCAATACACTACCTTACAAACTAAAATTTAAATTCACAAAACAAATCAACGCAACATAAACTTTACAACTAATGGCAAAATCAATTGCCTTTATGCCAAAAACTCTGAAAGAGCACTTATCTGAAATTGGTGGAGGAGAGGGTCCCGGTGTTTGGATGTAACACCAACCTTTTTCTTATTTGAGTAGGGCCGCTGTCGTGATGTTGTGTTCGGCGGCAGCTTCTTGGTATCTGGCGTGAATGTACTGTTTCTGCAAAGTATGAATATATTTGTTTGATGGTGAAGTGAGCTTTCTGAATTGTTTTGATTATAGGTTTGTTCCAAGTGGTCATTTCGGACATGTTTGTAACATGTTTGTGACAAATGTCAGTGCGCTTGCGAAAAATGTAAACAAGTTAAGTTAGAAACATAAACTTCATTTCTTTTTTGTGGCGAAAAATGTATGAATTTCTTTATTTATATTTATATTTAAGGTTAGCTGTCAAAACAGAAAATGAGCATGCACATACGCTTCATTCCTTTCACCGTTCCAGTCTATGTTTCAAACTTAACTTGTTTACATTTTTCGCAGGCGCACTGACATTTGTCACAAACATGTTACAAACATGTCCGAAATGACCACTTGGAACAAACCTAATGTGTGTGTAAAAGTTTAAACTTTTATCAAGATGCATTCCAAGGTACTTGACCGTGGCTGCGGGTGTAATTTTGTGTGATTTACAGGCAATTGAACTATATCAGATTCTTACTAGAAAATACAGCAACAATAGAGAAGTTTTTTCTTCCTTTCAGAAAATCTCCTGTCAACTTATTGACAAAATCGACAGTCAATCTTTTTTCCAAAACCCACCTGAAAAATATTCACGCAAAAAAATTCGCCTGACGCCTTTGATTCTTGTAAACTTTCTCATGTGTTTTTCTTATTCTGTACCTATCTAGAATTTGACAAGAATAACCCTTATTCTAATGATATTGCTGAAATTAAGAACTATCGTCCGGTAACTTTGTTATCAAACTTCGAACGTTCGTTTTTAATTATTTATTTATTGCTTAGTTAAGACAAATTTAAATTTTTGACTTTTACTTCCTAATGAAGATCTATGTGGGGAAATTGCTTTTATTTTAATACAAGTCCCAATCAAGAAGCGTACATAAAATACATAATTATATTAACTCCTGCACATATGTTATGTAAGGAAGGTATTGTGACAGGTAAAAATTTTCAATAAGTAGTGAATTTTCAACTGATAAGCACATTTTGCGGTCTCTACAAAAGGATTTCAGGTTTTTTTGACGGACGTGTGAGTGTGTATGTGCGTGTGAAGACCTGTGTTTTTTTTTTTAGGTATATCTCAGTAAGTAATTGAGGTACAATAAAGTTTGTCATATTAAAAAAATAATTGGCTACTGTAATGCCGTGAGATGTTGAAATGAATTTATACAATATGTATATACAGGATGTAACATAAATAGGTGCATTAAATTTAACCAGAACTCGTCAAGTGGAACAATATTTCTTAAAAACTTTTTTTATCTAAGACATCTAGTTTTCAAGTTAAAATTCTTTAAACATTTATTAAAATTTAGATGTCCCGCCAATGGAGAACATATTACTGCATAGATGGCGTTAGTGTAGACACTGCGCTAAATGTATCCAAACAATATTGAAGCTGAAGAACAAATTCCAATGAGAATACCACTCGAAATTACGCAAGATTCGCTAAATGCTCCGCTCTTGTTTGTGCCGTGATAAAAATGTCGTCTAAAAACACTCTTCTTCCAGGAACTCCTAGTAATACCTTCTCCATTATTTTTTGAAAAATCGTACACTCTGGTTTAGCAAAATTGTGATTACATTTTATTTTTCTTGTGGTGCGGTTCACGTCACTATCTTCTTTCTAATTTTTTCCCATCAGCAATAGTGGGAGAAAGTGAGAAAGAAGATAGTGACGTGAACCGCACCACAAGAAAAATAAACTGTACCTTTCCCGCAGTGAATACATATTTTTTACTGGTATCGTCAACGGTCAGTGCTGGACCGTTCTCTGCTTTTCCGACCTTCTTCTTGCTGTTGACGTTCCTTCTGTCCATCTTGTGAATTGTAATAGCTGCCGATGATGACGAAATTGCCGCCTCTTTCTTTAGTGCCACTTCGACAATGGTCTCCAGAGCGCTGGCTGGATCTTCTTCACAGATGCGATCAAACACTGAACCTCGACTCATCCCCGTGACGAATCAATCCTTCAGCAAGTCGTTCAGTTGCGCCCCGAACTTACTTGTTCTTGATACGTACGAACCACTGTGTGATAGTCTCTGCCTCCCTTTACTTCATCTCGTAGAACTCGATGCGTTCTTTGAAGATGGAAACTCGTGGTGAAAAAAAAAACTGCTTCCTCAGGATCTCAATCTATTGCTCGTAAGACTTGTTTTTTGGAAGAACTGGATCACATAAATCCCGCAAAATTATACATGCTTCTGGGCCAATAAGTGTCAGAAGCACGGAGATCTTGCAGTTGTTTTGCACAAAATTTGCCTCGAGGTAGGTACTGCTCCATGCGTTCTTCGTAGGTGTTCCATTCATCTCCAACCCGGAATTCTGCAATTGAGCCAATTGTCGCACACATATTCATGGTTTGCAAACATTCAACTGCTTCGTCGTTAGATATGTTTTTTCAATGCCGTATCGAATTCGTATTTTCTTTTTATTCTCGTCGCCAAATTGTAATGTAGTGATGTGGTGAAATGAATTTAAACACAATGGCTGGTTCCACGAGCCATGTTTTTATGTGTTTTAAGAGCAGATAGCGCGCAAGTCAAAGCGTTTGTATTACACTATTATGTAAGGTTTATTCCAAATGTTTCGACAGTTTTGACGCCATTATATAATATTGCAGAACCAAATAAGGCGTTTGCATGGTCTAAAGACTGCGAAATAAGCTTTGAACAAATAAAACAGTAAGTAGCTTCTGAGCAAAATCTGGTACACTATTATCCAAATAAGAAAGTTGTTCTTGCTTATGATGCGTCACATTGGGGCAGCACTGATTCACGAATTCGAAGATGGTACTAAAAGGCATATTTGTTTCGCGTCAAAGACTTTATCAGCAGCAGAAAAAAACTATTCAGTTATACACAAAGAAGCATTAGCTATTTTTTGGACTTTGAAAAAATTTGACCAGTACCTCATGGGAAGAAAATTTGTTATTGCCTCAGATCACAATCCATTAGAGGTTTTATTTGGGGAACATAAAGGAACTTCACAAATAGCAGCAGGGCGATTGCAACAATGGTCTCTGTTTTTGAGCGGATTTGATTATACGTTCAGATACATTAAAGGTAGCGAAAACGGTGCAGCTGACGGATTATCGCGTTTACCGATTGATGACAAACGAAGTGTAGATGACTGTTCAGATTTGTTTGAAGTTTATTTCAGTAGAAAAATACTTATAGACATGACAAAATTAAAAAAAAATAAAATAGAAAAAACATTAATCTGAGCAAGGTTTTCCTATTTTGTGAAAGTTCATGGCTTGCTAAAGCTGAAAATAGAGAAATGAATGCGTTTTTTGTGAAAAAAGAAGAAATTTATATTGGGAAAGGGGTTTTGATGTGGGGATATAGAGTTATAGTACCGTCAAAACTTCGGAAGCAATTACTGGAAAAAAATCTACAGCACGCACATATGGGGGTAGTAAAAATGAAGGCTTTGGCCAGACAGTATTTTAGGTGGCTTAATTTGGACAAAGAAATAGAGCGTTTTGTCAAGGTCTGTAGCAATTGTATGTCAAACTCGAGTCAACCGATCAAAGTAGAATTGGTTAAGCTTAGAGAAGCCAACCATCCATTCGATAGAATACACGTAGATTTTTTGGGGCCTATAAATAAGAAAACATATCTGATCATAACAGATGCTTTCTATAAATGGCCAGAAATTTACGAAGTTAGTAGAATGGACTCGGAGACTACAATCGGTAAATTATGTGATCGTTTTGCAAGTTTTGGATTGCCAAATTTAATCTTTTCAGATAATGGTAGACACTTCGTTTTGACGGAATTTGTTAACTTCTGCCAAATTAACGGTATTGAATTTAGGAATTAAGCTCCATTTTATCATGCTACCAATGGAGAAGCGGAACACGCTGTTAAAACATTCAAAAACAGTTTAAAGAACAAACAGAAAACGATAAAGATACAAATGTTTCAACGTTAGTGAGCAGGTATCTCTTTACATACAGAAACACGCCGCATTGTTATATGGGAGAAACTCCAGCGAAGTTGTTACTCGGATGAAATCCAATAAGTAGACTCGACTTTTTGCTGAAACCAACAGTGACAAAAATGCGTGCTAGACAGATCGACTCATTTGTTGGAAGTAAGAACATTCAATTTATCATAGTTGAGATTGTTTATACGAAGGATTATCATAGGTGAGATTGTTTATACTTAGGATTATCGTGCGTCAGCAATAAATCCGTGGACGAAAGCTATCGTAATCGAGAAATTAGAAGATAAACGATAGGAGATAAGAATGGAAGCGATATCCAAATCAAGTTTTGAGCTAAAGAAATTTTGAAGATGATGTTTCAAAAATAGAGAGAAAGAGTAAAACAAATGAAAGGAATCCGGTTATATCACATAACGAGTATTTTGCGATACCGAACACCGTTAATTCAGAGTTTGCTGAAACTCAACTTACTAGTCAAGAAAGCGATAATGTGGCGAGTATTGTACACGAAAGTGATAACGATATTATTAATAGTTGCTCTGTAAATATTCCCAGAAGTTTTATTATTCGTTGTCATGATATTCTGTATATTCTGTATATTCGTAATTTGGACCAATAGTAGTATCCATGGCAATACTAATGAAATTATTGATCTTGACTGTTGTATTAGTTAAATATATAAAAGAAACACAGGATGTGACACTTAAGCTTGTTTATTATTTCGATACGAAAACAACATGACAACATAATAACATACTAGATCTCAGAATCAGAATATCGATTTCCGATTGTCCTATGCGTGACGCCTACTACAACATCTTCCCCTTTATAGGTCCAATCGTTTTGGGGCTACTATCAGCCTACCATATCGCGTACGATATTGACCAGCTGTTGAAGATATTGGAATCGATTCTTCGGTTTGTAAAGGAATATATCCGTTTCCGTCTGTAGACTCTGTTGCGTTTTTTAGAATATTTTCAGCTGCTTGTGTTGGGACAATTGTATATCGATTTCGTCGGATTTTGTTAGTATCGGTCTGTACAATATATGACCGAGGCTCTTTGGCATGTTGGATAATCGTGCCAAACTTTTGTGCGTCCTTAATAAAGACTCGTGTCCCGGGAGCTAATTTGGGTAACTCCCGCACGCCCTTAGCTTGATTGTAATTTTCTCTGATACGAAGTTTCCGGTTGGTTTCCCGTTTTTCCACTTCATCTCGATTGATCAGTTTTGGGTTTAACTTTTCAGGAATTGTTGGCAGCGCGTCATTCAATCTTCTTCCCATACATAATTCGGCTGGAGAATAACCATTCTCCAAAGGTGTGTTTCGATAGTTCAATAATCCTTTAAAGTAATCTTTCTCTTTCAATATGATTCTTTTTACTATTTTGACACCTGCTTCCGCCAGACCATTAGATTGAGGATACGCTGGACTTCTAGTGATTAAATGGAAACCATATTCTTTTTGGAATTCTTTAAATGTTCTTGATTCGCAGAATGGGTTAAACTGGGTTCCGTTATCGGTCAATATCTCTTCTGGAATGCCATGACGAGCCATGATTGTTGACATTTTCTCGATCACGGTTCCCATTCGTAGGTTGTTGAGCTTTTCAATTTCAGGATAACGGGAGTAGCGATCGATTATCAAGAGATACCAATCTGAACGTGCTTTGAATAGATCCATGCCCACCTTTTGCCATGGACGAGTTGAAGCTTCGATTTGCATGAGAGGCTCATGGCGGTTGCTACGGTATTGAGCACACGTATCACAACCAGAAATTAATCTTTCGATTTCTGTTGACATCCCCGGCCACCAAATTACCTCTCTTGCTCTGGCTCGACACTTGGTGACCCCCAAGTGGCCTTCGTGTATCTTGGTTAACATATCTTCACGTAACTTACGTGGGACGATGATGCGGAGGTTGTACAGGAGAATATCGCCTTGAATGGTCAATTCCCACCTTTTATCCCAATATGTTAATAGGTTGGATAGAATTAATTTTCTTTCTGGCCATCCGTTTCTCACGAATGCACGTACTGCAGATAGTTCATCGTCACCCTTTTGTTCCATTATCAGCTGTTGTAGTTTATAAACTGGTGAATCTGGTAGATTTTCCACTGTACAGCAAGAGTGCGTTTCAACCTCCATTTCGAAATTCCTGTCTTCCTCATCTTTAAGTGGTGCTCGCGATAGAGTGTCTGCGGTTACGAGCTCCTGACCTGGAACATGCTTAATTGTGTAAACGTAGCGCATTAGGCGAATCCTAAAACGCTGGAGACGAGGAGACAGATCGTTCAGATTCTTCGTCGTAAAGATTGATACTAGAGGTTTATGATCGGTTTCGAGTTCGATTTGAATCCCCAGTATGTAATCTTCTAGTTTTTTGCAAACGTAGACCAGTGCCAAAGCCTCTTTCTCAATTTGTGCGTAGCGTTTCTCGGTTTCTGATAGTGTGCGAGACACGTACGCTACTGGCTTGATGTCTCCGTTCTCTTGTACTTGTAGGAGAGCTCCTCCGATGCCAAAATATGAGGCATCTGCTGTGACTATAGTTTTCTTTTTTTGATCAAAAATTGCTAGTATCGGTGCGGTAGTCAAAACAGTTTTTAGCTTCTCAAAAGCAGCTGCCTGCTGCTCCCCCCAAACAAATGCGTTACTTTTCTTCAATAATGAAAACATTGGCTCCAGGATGCTGGCTCGATTAGAAATAGCTTTACCAAGAAAATTAACCATTCCTAATAACCTCTGTACCCCGCTTTTGTCTTTGGGTGGTTCCATCTCTACAATGGCCTTGATTTTATCCGGATGAATCCGAATTCCTTGCTCATCGATGAGGTGTCCAAGAAATTCGACAGAGTTCGTATTGATGATTGTTTTCTTTTCATTCAGTGTGACACCTGCATTTACGAGTTTTGTCAAGACTGCGCGTAAACGTTGATCGTGTTTCTCTTGAGTATCGGCGAATATTAGAATGTCGTCAATGAGACAAACGGTGCCTTCACAATCTTGAAGAATATTTTGCATCCGCCGCTGGAAGTGCTCTGGTGCACTAGTAATTCCAAACGGTAGACGGTTGAAACAATATCTTCCAAATGGCGTTATGAATGTTGTAAATAGACGTGATTCTTTGTCAAGAACTATTTGATAGAATCCCGAGTACGCGTCTAACTTTGAGAAATATTTCGTATTCTTGATCATGTGTAGAGTATAGTTCACATCGGGAATGGGGTAGTATTCCCTTTTGACTGCTTTGTTGAGTTCTCGCAGATCTACGCAGAGCCTTGGACTTTTATCCTTCTTGAACGCCACGACCATGGGCGCACACCAGTCGGTAGGAATATCGACAGGTGATATGATACCTTCTTTGACTAGTTTGTCGAGATTCTGCTTAACTTGGTTTGCCAACGGAATAGCGATTCTCCTAGGCGACGAAATTGCAAACGGTTTAGTGTCTGACTTAACTTGTAGTTTGTACTCGCCTGGTATTTTGCCGATGCCTCGAAATAATGGTGCGAATTCTTTCTTCACATCTTCCAGAGTGACACCTGGAACTGAGACGGCGCCAACTCTCTCAACGAGTCCTAAATTTACTGCATCCCCTTTTCCTAGTAAGGGTTGGTGTAAATTTTGTATGTAGTAGATTGTCTGATACACTTTTCTGTCTTTGTAACACAACATCGTATTCTCCTGGCCACATATTGTGAGTGGCGATGAATCTGGACCTGTTAGTGTCTTCTCGCTTTTGCTGATTTTGTAGTTATTAACAGCATAGGAAGCTGGCAAAGCTGTTACATCACTGCCAGTGTCGATTTTGAACTTTATGTTCCGATGCCCCACTTTGATGATAGCTGTCCAGTCCACATTGTTTATTGACTGCGCTGTCTCTATGGAGCCTACAACTAAATCTGAAGAATCAATGTTTTCTTCGCTTACCACGCAAAGCGCTTTTGCCCCTTTGCAAACTCTAGCATAGTGTCCTTTCTTTTTACAGTGATGGCATATTGCATTCTTAGCAGGACAATTTCGACGATCGTGTACTTCTCCCCCACACCAGCTACATTTACCTACATGCTTCTGGGTTGAGTCTATGGGCTTGGAGTTTCGAGATGCTTGGTACTTTACCACCGTTTTCGCCGACTTAAATTTGTTATTTGAGTTGTGGGATGTCACTCGGTTGATGCTTGAATGATTGAGGACATCTTGTTGTTTTTTCACCTCCTCTGATTGGGTGATAATTCTAACGGCTTTTTCGAGTGTCAGTTCGTCGTCGAGTTGTAACCTCTCACTAATTTTTTTATCCGCCACGCCCACAACCATTCTGTCTCTGATAAATTCATCTTTTGAATTACCGAAACCACATTTTTTAGCTAGGTTATGTAGCGCTGTTATAAACTCTGTCGCGGATTCCCCTGGTTGCTGCACTCTGGTATGAAAGCAAGCTCGTTCATAAATAATATTTGTTTTGGGTGTAAAATACCCGTCAAATTTTCTCATGATTGTATTGTAATCATTTTCTTCTGTCGCAGTGAGACCGAATGTTAGTACGACTTCATCTGCTTTCTCGCCCATCAAATATATTAGTGTGTTAACCTGCTCTTCAGTTGTAGACAAATTTAATTTGGATGCGAGTCGAAACCGTTCAAACCGTTTTTTCCATCGGGGCCAGTCTACCGGTGCATCAAAATTAAATGGCTCCGGTGCAGCAATATTGTAGGAAGACGGTGTTGGAGTAGCCATATTTCTAAAATATTTTACACTTTTACCGCTGCCACCATGTTGTATTAGTTAAATATATAAAAGAAACACAGGATGTGACACTTAAGCTTGTTTATTATTTCGATACGAAAACAACATGACAACATAATAACATACTAGATCTCAGAATCAGAATATCGATTGCCGATTGTCCTATGCGTGACGCCTACTACAACATTGACAAATGTCACTTGTCAACTTTTCCAAATTAATTATAACAATATCAAATAAATCAACTTATAAATTATTATTATAAAAATAATAATGGGTAAAAGTGCCTGATTTTCCGAACAGGCAGGTCACAATCATTCTATTGAAGTTCAAGGTAACGCTGCTCCATCCTGTCAAATTTATTTGGGGCGTTTTCCAAATCATCATCTTACGAATGTTCACACTGTTACACCATGTTGTTTAGCGTATTCGAGATCATGAATCTTTTAAGTCAGTTCAAGATCGGGGTAAAATACGATCTGATCACAGCAAATATTGAACAGAATGATTTGGACTGTGTCGAGGGTTAGCCAGAGTCTAGTAAGTACTCGAAGAATAACACTACACACACACTTTTATTTGAAGTATTTTTTTATAAAATAGCTTAAAACACCCAAAAACAGAGCTCGTGGTACCAGCCATTATATATATATATATATATATATATATATATATATATATATATATATATATATATATATATATATATATATATATATATATTTTAAGATATTTTATTTGACTTTTAAATATGACAGTACAGAATATAATGACAACGAATAACAAAACTTATAGGAATATTTACACAGGTGTCTAAGAAACTATTAATTACTCACGGCTACAATTAACATTTACGGGAGTTACGTGTTTAAAATTTAAAAAAATAAATAATTTACAAGGATTACACCGTGCAACAAATTTTAATTTGTTTCGTCACACATGAGCAAGAAAATATGTCCGAAAAACTAGATTTTTTCCGTTTCGAGTCCTTCAAACCGATTGCAGGTATCGCATCAGGATTTTTGTTAAATCAACATTGTAGTTTAAAAAAATGTGTTTTTTAGCTATTTAATGGATATTTTTTAAAATTAATATCTTTTGCAATTTTGGATATTTTTCATTTTGATTATTCGTTTGTAATATCATTCTAATCAATAGATAAGAAGTAATGCCATCTGAATGTGGAGTTAAATTGTCAAAGAACGCGGCACCTTGTGTTCGAGCTTTACTTTGATTTAAATTTATGTTAACAAAAGGTTTATATTTTTCAAACATTAACAAATTTTCCTTAGTTTGTTCTTAAGAATCTATTAAATCATAATTACCATTTTTAAATCTTTTTCGTATTTATCATATTATGTGTACTATTTGCCATATAACCAAGATACATTTTTTTCGTGATATCACGATATACTTTCAGTCAATATAAATTGACTTTCAAAGAGAGTACTTTCGTCTTATTTTGATATAATATGGCATTATTTCTTATTGATTAGAATGATACAAATGGGTAATTATTTTAAAAGTTTACTTTTTAAGCTTTCTATTCATTAAAGAATCATCTAAAAAAGTCCAAAATTGATAAAATTATGAATTTGTCAAAATATCTCTTAAATAGCTAAATAATATATTTTTTTAAAACACTTATTTGATTTAAAAAAAATCCTGATGTGATACAAGCAAGCGGTTTGAAGGACTCAAATATGAAAAAAATCTAGTTTTCGGAAATATTGTATTGCACATGTGTTATGACACAAATTTAAATTTGTTGCGCAGTGTTATTAATAATAGACTATCCTAATAAAGCAAACAATGCAAATTTATACAAATAAGAAACTTAATTTAATTACCTTAGTTATTAATAAATTACATTGAATAGGTAAGAATTATTATTTTAATTATTGTAAATTATCCCTATGTTTACTTATAATGTATATTTTTAAAACGTTGACATTTTTTTATAAAATTATATCTACTTGTGTTTCTATATTTCTCTGTGATTGGCCGAGAAGAGTGAATAATGAATCATCAGGTACTAAAATTCGTCAAAAAAAATTAAATAACGGGGATATATGTATACAAGAGAAGAAAATAGTATATTACGTACCGTGAATTGTAAGTGATAGTTTTTAGGTCGAGAATGTAGTTTGGGATATGGAGACCCGTAGGGTCGAGATTTCCTAAACATTCGAGACCTAAAAAATCACTTACAGTTCGAGGTTAGTAAGTTATTTTTTGCAATACCTGCGTTAATATAAGATAAGGCAAAATAGGTATCAAAATTAACAGCTGTCAGATTGAGGTTAAAAATAACATTTGAATGATATATATTTATTTACTATCCACCATGAACGGTAAGTTTCACTTACCATCCACCGTGGACTGTAAGTAAATGATGTAACCATGAAAACCAATTGTGCAATAAAAGTTCCACTTACTGTGTTTAAATTTTGTTATTAATGGGTAACTTACAGTACAGGTATTGCAAAAAACATTTTTAGTATCTATATGTCAAATAATTGTGAAGTGTTAAAAATATGTGTCGTTTGCAGTATTATAAAAGCAATATTTGCAATATTAGTTAGAAAGTTTTAAAGACTAGAAATTCATTCAGTGTTGTGAAAGAAAATCTGTTATGTAAGTAACTTTTTTGGTCAAATTGAGTTAAGTATGGATTTCGATACATATTTATGTATATTTTCATTTGGTGACCTCATAATCTGATATACTTTTTGAATAATTCAGAGGAAATATAACCAGAAAAGTTTAATTTAATTTAGGAAAAATCAGTTATGTGAAATTTTTTGTTTAGGAAAAAAACTGTTAAGTTCCGTTGAGATTCATGTTAAAATGTAATTTTAATTTGATTGATATATTAGGAAATACTAATATTAAGTAAGGAATGAGCGATGATCGACTGTGATGATTAATTAAATTAAAATATTAAGTATTCACTTATTCAGGTAACCTAATAATGGGCCTTATTCCATGCTATTTTAAATTCGAAACTTTCTTTTTTGTAACGAGTAGGTAAAAAAGATACAGCAATATAAAAAGAGCGTTGTTCTCAAAACAAGTATGGTTATTAAAACATGAAAACATATTATAAAATGAACTTTTAGAATTCAACCACTGGTTTATTTAAATAAAATTAGCCTCAACTAGTCATCTTTAAAAAACTTTATTTTAATTACCTTAGTATTTAATAAATTACATTCAATTGGTAAGATTTATTATTTTTAATTATTTTATATTATCCCTATGTTTACTTATAAAATAAACACTTTAATATATTTCCGTCGTTCACTTTAAATGAAACAATGTTAATAACAGATCCCTATGTATACTATTCAAAAAAATTCCTGGTATAATGGACGTAGAAAAAGTGCAGTACATAATTCGAATTGAAAACCAATTGAGTTAATATGCTTCTTACAATTCTCGTTACGTAATGTACCATTTTGGTAATGCTTGTATAATTTTAAAATGTTGACTTTTTTTATAAAATAATATCTTCTTGTGTTTCTCTATATTATATATATTGAAAACTGACTGCTTGATTTCTGCATAATTATATTTTTATGACAATGCATTAATGAGTATAAAACTTCCAGTGTATTATATAAGTTATATAGCGACACCACCCCTTTTATATAAATATTGCATCATCTAAATTTAACTTGGTTTGCAACAGAGGAATCAAATTCAGAAACACGTACTTTAAGAAAATCTTAGCATAAATAGAATAGTGTAGTATCTTAGCGGTAATTCTCATTCTGTATCTACCAGTGGAAAGATCGTAAGTCCTTTGTGCAAATAAAAGTTTTTTAAAAACGTTAAATTTAGTTTCACCAATTTAACTGGCGCAGTCGTTGTAGGATAGCGCAAAAGGTTATCACTTCGAAAATTCGAAAGAATTAAATTCGTTAAAAAGTGAAAATCGTCAGTTTTAACTGTTTAACGCCGCTATTCCGAACCAAAATACAAATTACTAAAGAAGAAACTCAGCATCCAAAAGGCAGACAAGAGAGAAGGATCAACGGGTCGTCGTACCAGTCAGTACCCAGTATCCAGAGAATTCACCACTTCAGAAGTAGAACGGGTCGTCGCTCCAGCCAGAACCCAGCGGCTTCACCTAGTCAACTCCACAGCGAGGGCACATCGCCAAGGAGAAAACACCAATCAACTACTCATACCAACCCCCATGTTAATCAAAGAGTACATTTTACTACTGTAAGTTATACTCTATCTCTGTATTAATCTATACTGGATTCATTAATAGAATCTTTGATAAATTTAAACTTAAACTCAAACATGCCTCTCGAAAACGAACCAAATATTTTTTCAACATTAAATAATGATATAATAAAAATGTTAGACTTAGCACCTAACTTTGACGGAGATGTAAAATCTCTCGCTAACTTTATAAACACCATAGATGATATGATAACTCTGATAAATCAAACAAACCCAACTGAAATTACAAAAAGGATTGTAATTTTAACATTAAAAAATAAAATACGCGGTGTCGCAGCCCAAACTTTAAATACTAGTAGTATAAATTCTTGGAAACAATTAAAAGAATTTTTACAACAAAATTTTTCTGATACTCGTTCAGAACATACACTAATGTATGAATTGTCTCACTACAAACAAACGAGAGAAAATATCTTAGATTATTTTAATAAATTTAACGACAAATTTTTAATTTATAAAAGCAAAATAGAATGCAAATATGCAAATTATTGTTGATAACGCTATGAAGTATTTTGTACAATGTTTCATTAACAACTGTAGGGATCCGTTCAGAAATTTAACCTCATTACAAACGATTTACAGTACATTCATACACAACAAAAAATACAGAATACGTTCACTCAAAGACCACAACCACCTAAAACACAAGTTCAATTTAACCAACACAAATATCAGTCACCTATGCACAAATTTCCATCAAAACCTCAACCTCAACCCAAACCATTTGCCCCTGAAGCAAATATAAGAAACGCCATGAACAGAAATGTTACGCCCATGAGCATACAAACACGTGTAGCCCCGACGCGTTACTCGAATTACCCACGTAATCAGTCACACTTTATCTCGGAAGAGTTATTCAACCAAGAGTTAGAATGTGCAAATGAAATTGATACCGAAACAGAATTTTTAGAAACAGCAATAACCTCTGACCACAAAAATGAAGAATATTATGATGAAAATTTTCGCGAAGTCCGGTCACAAGAATCGAATCCTTAACAATAAATAATAACAAACTACCTTTTATAAAAATTGGAAATTATAAAGTTCTCTTAGACACGGGATCTACTCAAAACTATATCCATCCAAAATTAATAAAGAAAAACACTACAACATTTCCGGAATTTTTTACTGTTCATACTTGTAACGGAATATCAAAAGGTACAGAGTTCACATTTTTTGAATTTAAAAATTTAAAAATAAAATGTTATATATTTACTTTCACGAAAATTTCGATATATTATTAGGCTTGTCAGGAATAGAAGCACTAAAATCAAACATTAATTTTAGTAAAGGAGAATGCACATTTTTACATAAATATAAATATAAATTTGAATATTTAAATCAGGAAAATAATAAAAATTATAATATTGAAATAAAAGATCAAATTATTCGTGATGAACATTTAACAGAAGAAGTAAAACGTGGATTATTCAAAATTATAAGTAATTATAAAGATTTAATTATACAAGAGAATGAAAAATTAACATTCACAAATAAAATAAAACATCATATAAAAACCACTGATAACATCCCAGTACATTGTAAGCAATACAAGTACCCCGAAATTTATAAAGAGGAAGTTGAAACACAAATAGACAAAATGCTTAAAGATAATATAATCCAACACTCCTATTCACCGTGGTCAGCCCCTATCTGGGTCGTACCCAAGAAGCCTGATGCCTCAGGAAAACAAAAATTTCGCGTTGTTATAGATTACAGAAAATTAAATTCTAAAACTATAGATGACAAATTTCCGATTCCCGATATCACGGACATACTCGATAAATTAGGAAAATCCACCTATTTTACAACACTAGATTTAACATCCGGGTTTCATCAGATTGAAGTCCACCCTGACGATATACCTAAAACAGCATTTTCAACCAATTCAGGACATTACGAGTTTAAACGTATGCCCTTTGGCCTGAAAAACGCCCCTTCCACATTCCAAAGACTAATGAATTTTATTTTAAAAGATCTTATAAATAAATCGTGCTTCGTATACTTAGATGACATCATTATTTTAGGTAGCTCATTGCAAGAACATCTTCAAAATTTAGAAAAAGTTTTAGAAAAGTTACGAGGTGTAAACCTAAAAATTCAGTTAAATAAAAGCGAATTCTTGCGTAAAGAAGTTGCGTATTTAGGTCACATTATAACTACAGACGGTGTAAGACCAAACCCTGCAAAATACAAGCAATAAAAAAATTCCCTATTCCAAAAACTACAAAAGAAATTAAATAATTTTTAGGCTTATTGGGATATTATAGAAGATTTATTGATAACTTCTCCAAAATTACTAAACCTCTAACCACTTGTTTAAAAAAAAAAATCAAACTATTGATATTAATAATAAAGAGTATAAAGAATGTTTCGAGAAATGTAAAACATTATTATCTAATGACCCTATACTTCGTTGTCCAGATTTTTCAAAAGAATTTATTTTAACTACCGATGCTAGTAACTATGCAATTGGCGCTGTTTTATTACAAAAGGATAAAAATAATAAAGACCTCCCAATAGCATATATCTCCCGTACTCTCAACAACCATGAAACAAATTACAGCACCATCGAAAAAGAACTATTAGCCATTGTCTGGGCCACCAAACAATTTCGCCCATACCTTCTCGGATATAAATTCAAAATTATTACTGATCACAGACCTTTAGTTTGGTTAAATTCATTGAGAGAACCAAATCAAAAATTAATCCGATGGAAATTAAAACTTGAAGAATATAATTATATAATTGAATACAAAAAAGGCAGCCAAAATGTCGTAGCCGACGCACTTTCTAGAAAAAAAACCAGAATTCAAAATTCGTTATAAAAACTCTGATATATTTGAATCTAAAAACCCACTCGTACATTGCATATCAAAAGATTTAGAAATGTCAAAAGGATTTGCCTCGCCAGTAAAAACTAAATATCCTTGTGAAAAATTTTATAATTTAGATAATAAAATTTTTCTACAAAATCAACCTCGTTTAATCATGCATCTTATAACAAAAGATTTTTATTATAAAAAACCCATCCTTCAAAATATTAAAAAATGCTTATTAAAACTATTAGAATATTGTATACAAAACGACATTAAGGAAATAGATCTACCTCGCATTTGTTCAGGACTTGACAGAAAATCTTGGTCGAAAATAGAAAAATTAATAATAGAGATTTTTGAAAATTCCCCTATCATTTTAAACGTTTATAATGAACCCCAGGATTTAGAATTAAATTTAAATACTGATAACGAATCAGTTATAGTTGAGACAGGTTCAGAATCAACCGACACAGCCCACTCAGACACCGAAAACCCTGTTAATTGACTCACTTACTTAGACTCTTACATTAACATCTGTAGAAATCAAATAGTTATCAAAGAAACTAATGGAAAAAATGATATCAAAATTAATAAATTTTTTGATAATAGAACCATGCGTATATACCTTCATTTAAATAAAATAGATTGTTACCTACAACCCGGTATAACGTACTATTGTTTAATCCCTGAAAATTTTAAATTAAATTTTAATGCTGTAGTGCAGACATATTTCACTTCTGGAAGTTATAAACTCGTGTCGTGTAAAACAATGGTTCAAGACGTAGAAAATAAAAACGATCAACAAATGACAATTCAAAATTACCATGAAACAAAAACAAACCATCGTGGAATAACAGAAACCTATAATAAATTAAAAATCCAGTACTATTGGCCAAATATGTTAAAAGACATACAAAATTATATTAATAAATGCAACACTTGCCTGACCACAAAATACAAACGCAATCCAATTCAAATCACAAACATCTTAATACCTACAGCAGATAAACCTTTTGAAAAAATTCATATTGATCTCTTTTCCTTAGAACAGACAAAAATATTAACGATAGTAGACTCATTTTCAAAATTTGCTATGGCATACGTCATTAAAGATAAGAACGTTATTACAATCTTAAATAAATTAATAAAATATTTCACTCATTATATTATTCCAAAAGAAATAGTTTCAGATAATGGGTTAGAATTCAATAATAAACTTATTCAAAATTACTTAACTTTAAGAAATATTCACATTCATTACATTTCAATAGATAATCCAAAGAGTAATGGTATAGTAGAACGATTTCACTCCACATTAACTGAACAGATGAGATTATTAAATCAAAATCCGTTAATTAAAACGCTAAAACAAAAAGAACGATTGTATTACGCATTAATAGCATATAACAATAGTATACATTCCTCTACAAAACTGGTACCATTAGAAATAATACATGGTCAAAATTATGAATACAATTTGAAACCAGAAGAGATAATAGTTGAAGAATACCTACAAAAACACGTATATACACTAAAACAAATAAACGAACAAGTACAAAGTAACATAGAAAAGAACAAACTGAAATATTCTTAACCATCCAAATTGAAATCCCAGCAAAGAAGAGTTGATACAAGTTACGTCAATTCCTACTAAATTACATAACACCTATGAAACATTTAATGTTATAAATGGGCTATATTCTAAAAACAATTGTAAGATAAAATTATTAAATAAATGTACTAAATTAGTAAATAACGAATATTTCTGTCTGTCGCAAAATAATGAGTATGAAAAATGTTTAGAAAACATAATTTGTTATAAAGACTTTCAGTATTGTGAGTATAGTAGTATATCATCTCATATGAATTTAGTTATTGATCTTAAAAATTCTAAAAATGTTTGTAATAATAAAATAGAAATACAACAATTACATGGAATTTATTACATTGAAAACTGTATCGTTAATAATAAAATTGATTTTATAAATAAGTTTGGAAATTTAATGGAATTAAATAATAATATTACAAGCTTACAAATTGAACATATAAAAACTGAAATAAAAAATATAACTGGATTAAAAATAAAGACGGACAATGATATTCACTTGGATTCTTTATATAAGAATAAATGTAATGATAATGTTCATTATATAATTATTTATATTACGATAGTTATAATAATAATTTTGATTATTTTATGTAATGTAAGAAATTGTAAATGCAAAGATTATTTTAAAGGGAATAATTTTAAAAGTAATAAGAAAGTTGAAAATAAAAATTCAGATTTAGAAATCTAATTTTTCCTCTTAAGGGTGGAGGAGTTATATAGCGACACCACCCCTTTTATATAAATATTGCATCATCTAAATTTAACTTGGTTTGCAAAGACGTGTTTCTCATCCTTGAACAGAGGAATCAAATTCAGAAACACGTACTTTAAGATAATCTTAGCATAAATAGAATAGTGTAGTAACTTAGCGGTAATTCTCATTCTGTATCTACCAGTGTAAAGATCGTAAGTCCTTTGTGCAAATAAAAGTTTTTTAAAAACGTTAAATTGAGTTTCACCAATTTAACTTATATAATACGTTCAATAATAATTATACCTTGTTTAAAGACTTAAATATATAACTGATTTAGATCGCTCTATTTATCACTCTCTTGTAAGTTTAAGGAAGTATTAGACTCATGAAAAAAAAATCGAGGACGAGATTTTTGCGGAAATACATATTTTGACGTCCACTGAATCCGTTAAGCCCAATTTATCAATTATATCTGTGATTAATGATGGAGGCATGGATGGATATCCGTGTGAGAATTATATTATGAACGACATAAGATATATAAACGAAAAAAAAAAAAAAACATTTAATTTAGGTTTTCTCAGAATAAGAAGAAAATTGCAAATGTAATTTTATTCCAAATTATATTGGCAACATTTTTCAATTGAATCTTCTATTTGCAGCTGATAAATATTCAAAATAAATTGACGTTTTCTATATACACTCCCAGGAGTCAACTTTTTTCTGCTGGGTGTAAAAATAACGTTGTTTTACATATTTTATTTTATCTGACTATATTTTATTTATTATAAATTTTGGCGAAGAGATTCATCTATGTTTGTTTGTTCATATTTATTTATTTATTCATACTATTAAGATATTTTGTATTAGTTTCTGAAGTTTAGAAGACGTATGTGGCGTCGAAATCGGCCGAGGTACCTAATATTTAAATAAAATATTGGTTGATTTCCAAGAGTTTTATTTATATCCATCATCCAGCCAAAAATTGTCCTTATCATAATTAATTATATATTTGTCTTTAGGAGGGTCAACATATGGCCATCACCCTCTGTGATTTATCAAAGGCCTTGAATTATGTGTCTCATAATATCCTTCTTTAAAATTCAAAACTTTGCAATAGAGTCCTTTTCGCTGACGACTCTACTCTCATCAGTGGTCATAAAAACATTAAAGAACTTCTCACTTTAAATATAAAATTTGACTATGGAAGAGATTTGGTTTAATATAAATGAATTATCGTAAAATAAATAAAAAACACATAACTTGATTGTCTCTACAAAACTTAAATCTATTGAAAGCAATTCGATTTCTGTATTAGGAATTCTTATTGATAACTCTTTAGGGATTAAGGTATACTCTAGATAAATCCACTTTAAAAATACTATAATTCTCTCTTTTATTCTATGATTTCATACGGTATTTTACTTTTTTGCCAATTCAGTTAATACTATTAGGATTTTCAGAATTCATAAAAATGCTATAAGAATAATTGCTGCTCTCTTCATTTTTCATACCGTAATTAAAATCCACAGATCTCATAAATCTTAGTCCTTAAATGGTGACTTACATAGCTGTGAGCGAATTTAATCAAAGATATTTTGTTCTTTAAGTTCAAGAAAAATCAAATACGACATTATTAATCGAAGAAAACTATTCAAAAACACTAATATTACGAAGAAAATTGCAAATATCTATAATACGCCAATCAAGGAATAAGACCACAAGGGCGAATGAACAAAAGTCAGGTAAACGAGATCGACAGTCATCAGAAGATACTCCAACAAAAGTGGAACAGAGACCCAAAAGTCAGCGGCAAACGAACGAGATAACAACGGGCACATTAGATAGTTTTTTTTTAGAATCAAGCAGAACTGCGTAGAACACAACATAACCATTACATATAATCCACGCCAAAATAAGTTGTCATAGTTAAAATTGTAAAACTCACAAAACTTTCATTTAGTTTTTTTTGGAACATATAATGGTATTAAAAACATTTATAATTTCATACAGAGAATACAGAAAACAAAATTCTGCATGGTAAAATTATTTGTTTAGCAGAAACATGGTTGCGAGCATGGTTGTATAACAGTACATATAATTATCCTCGGTTTTTAAATAATTACAAAGAACTGATATTCCATATCTCCCCAACTAAGGAATAATCCAGAGGAAATGCGAGTAGTGGACTAATTACCCTTGTGAAAAATAATGTTTTTAAATATGTAGATCTGATCTGATAGCGACTTCGATTGTGAAAGACTACAACTACTCACCGAACCTACCATGTCCCAGCGGTCACGGCGCTGCTCCGGCAAAGCAGAGACCCGGGTTCGAGTCCCGGTGGTGGTTCGTTGTATTTTACAATTTATCTTTCAGATTTATAATAAAAACATCGCTATCATTTACATTTAACATCTAATTAAATGTATATTCTTAGTTGAGCAGGAATGGGAGTAAATACTTAAATCCATTTCCATTTACCATACACCTTGAGCGTCATCAAAAACAAAACATGCCGTATTTATTAATGGTAGTCATTTACAATTATAAATATTGTATTTTCCGCATCCTTTAACTCTTATCTTTCATATTTTCAATAAACTTTAACCATTTTTGATTATGGCGGAATAGCCTATTGTCTCCACTGCATCAGTTTTAATTGCTTCGTCTTTTCACCCACAACCCAAAAACCTTCTCCATCTAGGTCTAAAACAGCACGTCGAGATTTACTTGCTGAATGGTCTGCGTGCGCAGAAGGTAAAAGTGGGCTCGATGTCGCGCCATTTACGGGAGAAGCGCTCGAACTCGGAACGGACTCAATTGAGAGCATGAATCACCCGCACTGCACTGAACGTTGAGCGTGGAGGTGCCGAGGGTTCACAGCACAGGCACAGACGCCAAGACGACGGAGGTCAAGACTAGTAACAACCAAGTATGAATTTGAAATGGAAATTGTATATATGAAGGTTATTAACTAATAAATGTAAAAGTAAAATTAGATTTAAAAAAACATGAGGGGTGATTTTGAAGAATATTCAATTTAATCTTGACAAGTTGTATAATCTGACGATGAGAAAAGAAAAGTGGTGATAAATTTCAGATAGAACGATTCATTGATTAATCCTAAGTCGACAATCCTAATGCAAAAAAATTACACGGCCCTTCGTAAAGCCACACAAAGCCATCAAACTTGTAAAGGAGCTATTAGAATTAAACGAAATTGTTGATTTTTTTTTTTGAAATATAATTGCTTTGAAGGATTTGTAAAATTACGTTTATGTATCTATACAAAAAAAATATGGATTGCTAACTCATCGTTTGATTCTGAATTGTTAATAAGAATTTTTTCCAAATTTGGTTAAAAATTCTTTGCCGAAACCCGGGATTGAACCGGGGACCTTTAGATCTTCAGTCTAACGCTCTCCCAACTGAGCTATTTCGGCTGTTGTAGTCTCGGTTGTAGTTTCCTACAGCTCTAACTCTTCGTTTCGTTCTGAATTAATAATAAGAATTTTTTTCCAAATTTTGTTAAAAATTCTTTGCCGAAACCCGTATTGAACCGGAGACATTTAGATCTTCAGTCTAACGCTCTCCCAACTGAGCAATTTCGGCAGATGCATCGACATAAATTTGAACTCTATGATAAAAATGGTATCAAATATCATTTGACTTAGTGAAATGAATGACCTTGCGTTCAGTAAACCATGGGATTTTTTAATTTACTTTGCAAAGTGTAAATTGTTTGTCACGGTCTTCCGACAGCAAATTTTTATTCTCTATTTAATATACAAAACTTTTGAAAATTTTTAAAAAAATTGTAGATATGCATATTTTTGACATGATGTACAAATAAATTTATTAATTTTAATGTGTATCAAAAATAATAATAATAAAATAATCAAGTTTTCACTGGACATCGCACATTTGACATCATGGACCTTATTCATCAGGTATTTGTGACGTATGGAGCTGAACATAAATATCATATGAAAAAATTATTTGACATCAACAATAAACTCGCCACAGCAAAGAATAAAATGATTTTCTTATTAACTTTTCGAACTGAAGATTTGATTCCGAATCACATCATTGCTATTAGATAATAATCCATTTGAACATCATATCAATACAATTTTGACAAAATTAAAAAAAAACAAATTCTGAATTTAGAAATAAGTATTACATGTTGGAGGATTGAAAAACTAATTAATTCATACAATTTCCATCTAAGATTTCTTGAACAAAATTTGAGTGAGACATACACAAGTTATGTTTAATATCTTACACAAACACTATGTTTCTTTAAATACTAAACTAAACTAAAAGAAATTTGAAGGCAGCACAACTCGCGCCTAATGTTAAGGTTGAAAGTGACGAAGAACAATGGATTTCTAACCTGACTGATAAAACTTTTCCCAATGATGTACAATTTTTACTCTCACTAGGCCCGAAGTTCAGTGTACCTGTAGAGAATAAGGAGATTCCTGTTTGCAAAATTATTGCTGATACTGAATATGCCATATCTCTTACCAATGACATCGATATCAAAAATGAAGTCAGAGCGACGTGTACTAATATCTTAACTAATCACCTAAAATTTTAAATGAAAACAAAGATATAATTATTATAAAACAAGATAAAACAAAAAATCTGATGTGGCCAGCACATAACCTCCCGCCCAATACTACTCTTAAACGATACAAACTAGCATTTGATGATACAGAAACATATCTTCTTATTTGTTTATTTTCTATATATATTTGAGAAATTTAATTTTCTTTCGTACATTTATTTAATTATTTGAATATATTTCACTAAGAAACAGCTTCACAATTGCAATGACATGTGTCACATTTCGTAAAAAATTGAAAATTTTTCCATGGTGTACTAGGAATGCAAGATTTGTGAAATCTAATTTCTTTATATTTTATTATCTCTATATCTAATGGAAATTAATAAAATTAGTATAATCAAAAAACATGTAAAATTAAATATTCTTCAACTTTCAAAATAACATAAATTGTTGAAAAATGAAATGTAACCGTTTTATTCACGAAAAACTGTTATGGGCTTCAAGTAAACTGCTACTTCCGGTTGACCAATTTTATTCAAAATCTAATCAGCTCTTCATTTAAATATAAGAAGCAATAATTCACAAAACTGTATTTTTTTGGTAATAGAGAATTTGAGTTATGCGAGACGAGAAAATTGCCACAGACTACACACACACATACATACATACATACAGACATCATCGCGAAAATAGTAACATCGTAATGTAGGGACCCTAAAACGTACTTATTCATTGAAAACTCAATACCCAATTTTTTGACCAAAAGCAATACCTCCCTTACCTAGAGGTAGGCGGGAGGTAAAAAACTGTCGCAATTACTAAACATGATTATAATCAAAAGATGATTGATTTTTTAAGTGACATGACTACATATCAGCCTGTAAATTATGATTTAACAACCAAATTACAAAACAAAAATAACAATAACATTTAAAAAAAATCTGATGTGTCCAGCACATAACCTCCCGCCCAATACTACTCTTAAATGGTACAAAATACTATTTGATGATACAGAAACATACCTTCTTATTTGTTTATTTTCTATTTATATTTGAGAATTTTAATTTTCTTTCGAATATTTATATAATTTTTTGACTTATATTACACTAAGAAAACAGCTTCACAATCACAATGACATGTTTCACATTTCGTAAAAATATGAAAATTTTTAAATGTTTCCATGGTGTACTAGGAATGCAAGATCTAATTTCTTTATATTTTATTATCTCCAGAAGTAATGAGAATTAATAAAATTAGTGTAATCAAAACACATGTAAAATTAAATATTCTTCAACTTTCAAAATATTATAAATTGTTGAAAAAGGAAATTTAACCGTGTTTTTCACGAAAAACTGTTAAGGGCTACAAGTAAACTGCTACTTCCGGTTGACCAATTTTATCCAAAACCTAATCAGCTCTTCATTTAAATATAAGAAGCAATAATTCACAAAATTGTATTTTTTGATATTATAGTATTTGAGTTATGCGAGACGAAAAAATTACCACAGACTACACACACACACACATACATACATACATACATACATACATACATACAGACATCATCGCGAAAATAGTAAAATCGTATTGTAGGGACCCTAAAACGTGCTTATTCATTGAAAATTCACTGCCCAATTTTTTGACTAAAAACAATACCTCCCTTACCTAGAGGTAAGCGGGAGGTAAAAAATAATGAGATTTCGAAAATATTTCATTCAGCACAAAGAAGCACAAATTGAACTAGATATAAAAATATCAAAGAAATTGGATGCACAAAAAAATGTGGTTACACAGCGAAGTTGTAACCCCATATTGCAATAATTAATATTAGTCTAAGTAAACATTTTTGAAGTAAAATATTTTTTGCACAATGTAGCACAAATCAAGCACAATACAATAAAATGAACAAAATAACCAACACAAAAAATTGTGGTTGTACTACGAACTAACTAACCCCAAGTGAATTAAAAAATATAAAGACAATAAAAATCGTCAACTGTTTCATAAAAGACAGCCTCAGAATAATAACTAAGTTATTAATTCATTGAGACCGGCCAAGCCAATCAATCGGGAACTACAGACGCGTTTCGCTCTTATTGGAGCTCATCAGTGTAGTGGACCCACCAGCTGCTGTGAGGCAGTGGTACCGATTGACTGACTTGGCGAGATCTAAGATCCCAACAGATTGGTAAATGGAACTGAGAAGTAAATAATTACTCCCAGAGCCATCTACCGAAACTTCAACAGTTTCAAAAAGTTGAAAATTGTCTATGAAACATATATATTAAATTAATTAGTGAATTGTTTTAAAAAAGTGCATTAAAATTGGTGCATAAATTAAAATATTTTAAGCACAAAGCAGCACAAACTGAGCACAATATGATAGTAAGAAATTTTTTTCGTTTACGCTTATGTGTGGTTACAACTTCGTAGACACCCAAAAATTTACGGACTAATTAAGGATCACAAACAGAACAGTCCACTACGTTCAATTGTTTCGGCAATTGATTCTCCCACTTACAAATTAGCGAAATTTTTAACTGAGAAGTTAAATTATTTAGAGGATGACCGATTTTCAGTCAAAAATTCTTTTAAATTTGTTCAAATGATAAATAACATGAACATTCTTAAAACAACACCCTAATTTCATTAGATGTTGTGTCTCTATTCACTAACATCCCTCTTGATTTAATCATAACTTCGATTAGAGAAAAATGGGAAATGATTAAAAATAGAACGGATATACCATTATCAGAATTTCTCGATCTCATTGTTTTTTGGTACAACAGCAGTTATTTTACATATAACAACCAAATCTACAAAAAATATCTGGAATAAAGATGGGTAGTCCCTTATCACCGGCAATTGCAAATTTAGTGATGGATCATGTTTTGTCTTCTATCCTTCCACAGCTTCCATGTGAATTGCCTTTCATTAAGAAATATGTTGATGACATTATCACAGTAATTCCATATGAACACATATAACCTGTTTTAGAGATGTTCAATAGTTTCCACCCCAACATCCAATTCACTATTGAAAGAGAACATAATCATCAAATTGCATTTCTTGACATACTGGTAATTCATAACAACGATAACACCATAAGCACTAAATGGTACATGAAACCTTGCTTATCCACAAGATGTTTGAACTTCAAATCGTATCATCCTCTTCATCAAAAAATTAATAAAATTATCAATATGAAGAATAGAGCCCTAAAATGAACCACCTTTGAGTATCATGAAGAGATAAAAAGTATTATAAGGGATTTACTTACAAAGAACAACTACCCTTTGAAACTATAAACAAAGTTCTCTCATCTTCAACAAATGACCTTCGACCACCTGTCACTGACAATAACGGATCGGGAAAAAAATATATTTCCCTACCGTACATAAAGAGTTTCGCACCAAAATTAAAAAAAAGGTTATCGAACAAAAATTAGATATAGAGGTTGCTTTCAAACAAACAAAAACTGTGCACAATTTGTTTAGTAAAATTAAAGATAAAACTGATAAAAACTTAAGATCTAACGTTATATATAAAATACCCTGCAAAAATTGTAATAAAAAAATACACTGGACAAACTAAAAGATATCTTAAAACTAGACTGAAAGAACATACTACAAACTCCAACAATACCGATAAAAATATGAAATGTGCATTGGTGGAACATGTGAAACAAAATCAACATGAATTCGATTTTGAAAATACACAAATTTTGGACACAGCAAATATTTTACAAAAGAGGCTAACATTAGAAATGTTACACATAAAAGCGGATAAAAACAACATTAACTCCCAAACAGACATTGAAAACTTGAGCTCAATTTATAATAATTTAATAAAAAGGAAAAAACTGGACAAGTAGTTCTTAAGCTCATCATTAATTTATGGAGCGTGGCCTACATTAAGGAGTTAAGGTCCACATGATTTCAAAATCATTTGCAAGTATTAAACTGCAGCTCCAGATTTAGTAGATGTTAGATCCTTTAATATTAACTATATTTATTTATTTATTTTTTTATCTTAGACTATTGTGTACATTTTAACTTTTTGACTCAGATCTTTTCTACGTGTTTTTTAATATGTTTGTATGTGTCCATGTTATTTAAATGTTTTTTGTCCTCAACTTGTAAGTAATAGTGCTATATTTGTATGTTTTATTAATATGTTAACTATGTCACCATTACAGAGCCCTGAAGATGACAGCCGTTGCTGTCGAAACGTCGGCATAGTATTCGAATAAATTTTTGACTGCTAGTCCGTTTTTTTTTATTTACCATCAAAAATAATGATAGAAAAATGTAAATTAAATTATGGTGTTTCTAGAAATTAAAAAAAAGTTAAATGGTATGCGATTCTATAATATATGTCAGGATGGCCGAGCGGTCTAAGGCGCCAGACTCAAGGTTACCCTTGCCTGTGATAACGGGCCGAGCGTTCTGGTCCTCTCTGAGGGCGTGGGTTCGAATCCCACTTCTGACATAATTTTTTTCCGCCTTTAATACTCACATATTGTATTTTAGTTAATTAGTTAAGAACTTTCGAACATTTATTGTCATAATAGAATATTTTTTTTATAGTAAATTAAAAAAAATATATGAAGAAGTCGATCCTGCCAGGATTCGAACCTGGAATCTTCTGATACGTAGTAAGACGCGTTATCCGTTGCGCCACAGGACTTGTTATTAAGTTATATTTTAGGTTACTTAAATGTCGACCCTGCCAGGATTCGAACCTGGAATCTTCTGATTCGTAGTCATACGCGTTATCCGTTGCGCCACAGGTTCACGTAGCAATGAAATTATCTAAGAACCAAATAAAAAATTATATTTAATTAGTATTTTCTAATCTGGATACCGTTTTTCATGCCAAGTATGCCTAAGAATTAATATTTGGTAATATTAATTATGCTTAGAAGTATCAGTTAGTGGAAGTTAAAAAAATACTTCGGAAGAAGAGTTAAAAACTTGTAGTATTGATATTGAACGATTACACAGGAAAAATCGATTGCTATATTAGCAAGAATATATCTTTTAATACGTATATTATATGTAAGGAAGTTTACTTCCTTAGGTTAGGTTAGGTTAGGTTAGGTTATTTGAATATCCCCGCGCTAACACGCGAGTCAGTAAAGTAGTGAACTGAAGGTACGAAGAAAAAACTAAAAGTCATTAACTGTGAAAATTATTGTAAACGAATAGTGTAAAGAATAAACATTGAATGTAGTTTCTTTGTTTATTTCAGGTGTGTAAATGTGTAGATTAATTAACCTTGTACATAATAATATAAATAAATAATAAAAAAAACTTTGTTTATTTCAGAGAAACAATTCTTGTTTATTTGAAAAATTTCCTTGGGTTTTTACTGTTGAATTGAACTCACATTACAAAACTACATTCTCGTTTATGAGAAAATAAGAAGATAATAATGAGCAAATTACAATTTGAGTTCAAATGTGTAGCAGCAGCCGATGGAAAATCAAACACAATAATTATAACCTCAATCACCACACAAGATAATAGAATGTTCAGCTTGGCAAGTGAAGACCAATCTACAAAGAAACATACATTGATAACAGCAACAACCACTTTTGCAAAAGTGAAAAATAGTCTAAAAAGAAGGCACCAATCAAGAAAAATATGGATTACTTTAACTGAGGAAATGAAAGATGTGTACTTTGATGAAGATGAAAATTTACAGTTCAATGATACATTTCTAGAAGAAATAGATGAAATAAATAAAGTAGCAACAGAAGAAAACAATCCAATGGTAAAACTACTGGAACAGCTCATTGAAAAAACACAGAAATCTGTAGAAAAAAGTTTGGAAAAAATAACCAGAGATTTCATTATTGAAAAATTTAATAACAAGATTACAAATGCTAACCAGTGGATGGATGAAATTGAGAAAGAATGCCAGAGGTTTGATATTAATCAGGACAGAAAAAAAAATTGAAACTTTAAAATTCTTTCTCGACAAACAATACTTGGACTGGTATAGTTGTATGCTTATGAAATTATCCATAAATTCAGAATGGGACCAATGGAGAAACATATTCTGTGAGACTTTTGCAAATAAAGGTTGGTCCCCAATAAGGTACGCCTTATTTAAATATCAAACAGGTAATCTGATAGATTATGCAATCAAAAAAGAGAAGTTATTATTAGAGGTTAGAAAGACAATAGATACTAACACATTAATTGATCTAATTGCGACTGGATTACCAAATTTCATTACTGATAAAATAGACAGGGAAACTGTACAAACAACAGAAGAATTGTGCAATGAAATAGGAAAACTTGAATATCTCATAAAAAAGAATAGTACAAATGCAAACAATACTAGAGGTGAAAATTACAAAAAGATGCCATGTAAAATCTGCAAGGATAAAGGTAAAGGGAACAGATTCCACGCAGAATATAAATGCTGGTTTAATGATGAGAAACAGAAATTAGAAAACACTTCACTCTTAGATATTGAGAATTTTGAAGATCCAAAAAACTCGAAAGTACACCATTAATCTCAATTAAGGTAACCATAAATAATTTACTGAACGTCCAAGCAATTTATGATTCAGGGTCAACTATAACCTTAATTAACTCAAGACTACTGAATCTACATGAAGGTAAAATCAGTGATAATAAAACGATTGACTTGAAAACGATTAATGGTGTAAATAGAACGAGTGGAATAATAAAATTGAAAATTAAAATTATGGAAATCGAGAAAGAAATCAATGTATGCATTGATATAATATTAATTTCACCCATGATTTTCTCATAGGACTCGATTGCATAAAAAAATTCAAATTAATCCAAAATGATAAGCTTGAAATCAAGCAAAATAATATGGATGATAAGTATGAAAAAGAAAGGTCAATAATTCCCACTACCAAGAGTACGACTGAAAATGTAGATAATTTATATAAAAATGAGGAAAAAGAATTTGATTTAAAAATAAATTTCAATGAAGCTATTGAAATAAATAATTTTGAAGCCACGACATTAAGCGAAAAAGAAAGGATGAAAATAGAAAATTTGATAAACAAATATTCGATAATATTCGCAAAAGATAAATATGATGTAGGATCTGTAAAGGACTACGAGGCAAGGATTGACTTGCAAATAGATAAATACTGCAGCAAAAGACCGTACAGATGCACTGTAGACGACAAGAAAGAAATTGAACAGCAAATTGCGAAACTCCTTGAAAAGAAACTAATTGAAGAGTCATATAGTCCTTTTGCAGCTCCGGTCACAAAAAAAAGCCGACTATGCATAGATTTCAGGGATCTCAATAAAATAATAGTACCTGAACTGCAACCTTTTCCGCGAATTGATGATCTCTTGGTCAGAACAAGAAACTGCAAATGCTTCACAAAATTGGATATTAATTCGGCGTTTTGGTCGATACCCTTGCGTATTGAAGATAAAAAAAAAACAGGTTTGTTACACAAGAGGGTCATTACCAATGGACCTGTTTACCCTTCGGTCTTAAAACGTCTCCAGCAATATTTCAAAGGATATTGAGTAATATTATACGAAAACATGGATTATCGAATTTCGCAATAAATTATATTGACGATATCTTAATATTTTCGAAAACATTTGAAGAGCACATAATCCACCTGGAAAACTTACTTCAAGCAATAAAAAATGAAGGATTCCGACTAAAACTTACAAAATGTGAATTTGCTATGGATTCAGTTCCATATTTAGGACATATTATTTCCTACAACTCTGTCACCCCAATGATTTAATAGCAATAAAAATTTCCCAACTCCAAAAAACCAGAAAAACATTCGACAGTTTCTTGGTAAGGTAAACTTTTATAATGAATATATTCCAGAAAATGCTATAATTCTGGAACCATTACATAAATTACTGAGAAAAAATCAAAAATTCGAATGGAGTGAAGATTGCCAAAGGACCTTTGATTATCTAAAAAATTTCCTGTGCACAGAACCAATATTATCCATTTATGATGCAGAATTACCAGTGCATATCTATACGGATGGAAGTTTGCTAGGATTGGGAGCTATATTAAAACAGCCACAACCAGATGAAAACGGCAAAGAAAAACCAGTTGCCTACTTCTCAAGAAACTGAATGACGCACAAAAGAAGAAAAAGTCTATATATCTAGAAACACTGGCAGTCAAAGAAGCAGTTCTTTATTGGCAACACTTGCTAATGGGAAGATCATTCAAAATATTCACAGACCATAAGCCTTTAACCAATCTCAATATAAAAGCAACACCAGACGAAGAATTGGGTGATCTGACCTTATACTTATCACAATTTGACATGGAAGTAGAATATAACCCTGGAAAATTCAATCTGGAAGCGGACTGTCTCAGTAGAAATCCAGTATTGAAACTAGAAGACAACCGAGAAAAAATGCTGAGAACAGTTAACATTATAATGCTTCAAGATAAAATACAAGATCAAAAAAATAATGATAACATCGATGAGAAAAATAAAAAATTAATACAAAAAAAGGTGTATTCTTCAAAAAGGTAAAAGATAAAAAAAATTATTCTAACGGAAGAATTCGGTAAGAATCTAATAAAAGAAGTATGTACATACAAGCATGGGTCATATTGGCATAAATCAAATGGTGTCCATGTTATCACCGTATTATACATCTAAGAATTTTTTGAATAATGTAACAAGTATGCAAAACTTGTGGAGTATGCATAAAAAACAAAACAAGGAAAACAAGTAATTACGGTCTACTTTCACAACTGGGTCCAGCATACAAGTCATTTGAAATTTTGTCAATTGACACGATAGGAGTGTTCGGTGGATCGAGATCGACAAAAAAATACTTGCACTTATTAGTGGATCACTTTTCAAGGTATGCTTTCATATTAACGTCAAAAACGCAAACTGGTGCAGACTTCACGAAACTGACAAACGACGTATTAAACCAGGGAAAGATAGAAAAAATCTTAACAGATCAATACCCAGGCATTAACTCCAAGGAATTTAAACAACTTATAGAGAAAAAAAAAACATTCCTTTAATATTCACCGCTGTAAACGCACCTCTTTCAAACGGATTAAACGAAAGGTTGAACCAAACATTGATAAACAAGATAAGGTGTAAGCTGAATGAGCAAGAAAAAAAAGTTGCATGGACAACAATTGCACATAAATGTTTAAATGAATATTACAAAACAATACACACAGTAACCAAATTCAGCCCAGAATATTTGCTGAAAGGTGCAGAGAATTCAATGATTCCTCAAGAATTAAAATCAGAAAAAATGTATGACCTGGAAAAAGATAGATTAACTGCAGTGGAAAATAGCATAAAATACCACAATTACAACAAAAAATTATTTGACACACATAGGAAAGACTACGTCTTTGAAGTTGGCGACCAAGTTTACATAGAAAATGGAAACTGCTTAAATAGGAAGAAGTTATATGAAATAAGAATTGGACCTTACAGAATTGAAGAAAAAGTATCGAACTTAATATACAAAATCAACACAGGACATAAGAAAAAAGAATCTAATCTATTTCATATCACGAAATTATTTCCAGTACCAGAACACTTATCCGACGAAGATGGAAATGTGTCAACAGGTAAATAAAAATTTGGACAAAATTTTTTCCCCAAGGAGGGGGGATGTAAGGAAGTTTACTTCCTTAGGGATAATTTGAATATCCCCGCGCTAACACGCGAGTCGGTAATGTAGTGAACTGAAGGTACGAAGAAAAAACTAAAAGTCAAAATTATTGTAAACGAATAGTGTAAAGAATAAACATTGAATGTAGTTTCTTGGTTTATTTCAGGTGTGTAAATGTATAGATTAATTAAACTTGTACATAATAATATAAATAAATAATTAAAAAAACTTTGTTTATTTCAGAGAAACAATTCTTGTTTATTTGAAAAATATCCTTGGATTTTTACTGTTGAATTGAACTCACATTACATATATAATTAATTAATTAATAATAATACTTCAAGTTTTTAACACTTCTTCAGAAGTATTTTTTTAACTTCCACTAAGTGATACTTCTAAGCATAATTAATATTACCAAATATTAATTCTTAGGCATCCAGACTAGAAAATACTAATTAAATATAGACTTTTAATTTGGTTCTTAGATAATTTCAATACTATGTGAACCTGTGGCGCTACGGATAACCCGTATGACTTTCATTCTCTACTTGAATTAGACCCAGTTTAAAAATTAATATTGAAATATTAAATTGGAATAACCTATAGGGTAATTGTACAACCCCTAACAACAGGTCCTGTGGCGCAACGGATAACGCGTCTGACTACGGATCAGAAGATTCCAGGTTCGAATCCTGGCAGGATCGACTTCTTCATATATTTTTTTAAATTTACTGTAAAATAAATATTCTATTATAACAATAAATGTTCGAAAGTTCATAACTAATTAACTAAAAAACAATATGTGAGTATTAAAGGCGGTAAAAAAGTATGTCAGAAGTGGGATTCGAACCCACGCCCTCAGAGAGGACCAGAACGCTCGGCCCGTTATCACAGGCAAGGGTAACCTTGAGTCTGGCGCCTTAGACCGCTCGGCCATCCTGACATATATTATAGAAATGCATGCCATTTATCTTTTTTTTTTAATTTCTAGAGAAACCATAATTTTATTTACATTTTTTTATCATTATTTTTGATACTCATTAAAATTTATAAATTTATTTGTACAGCATGTCAAAAATATGCATATCTACAATTTTTTAAAAAAAGTTTTGAATATTAAATAGAGAATAAAAATTTGCTGTTGGATGATCGTGACACAGAATTTACACATTGCAAAGTAAATTTAAAAAACACATAGTTAACTGAATGTAAGGTCATTCCCTTTTTGGTTCCATTCATTTCACTAAGTCAAATGAACATTGATACCATTTTTATCACAGAGTTCAAATTTATGTCGCTATCATCTGCCGAAAAAGCTGTTGGGAGAGCGTTAAACTGAAGATCTAAGGGTCCCCGGTTAAATCCCGGATTTCGGCAAATGATTTTTAACCAAATTTGGAAAAAAAATTCTTATTATCAATTCAGAATCAAACGATGAGTAAGAGTTGTAGGAAACTACAACAGCCGAAATAGCTCAGTTGGGAGAGCGTTAGACTGAAGATCTAAAGGAACCCGGTTCAATACCGGGTTTCGGCAAACTATCTTTTTATAATTTAATATAATTTGACATTAATTACCCTAACATTGCATTTGTTTTATACCAGTGACTCAGGGCACAGATATGTATCGAATATCTGTTATTTTATTTCAAGTTTTTCTAATCGTCTAATTCTTTTGTATTTTATTGGAAGAAGTCGGTTTCAGAAAACGAAAAGGTAATAATTCCAAATTTCCAGGAGTAGTATTTAGATTTTTGTCATCTGTGCGGCAAATAAATCCACCAAAAGAATAAAACTTCAGTAGTACTATATCTGAAATGGAACTTACTTCTCGATGAATAACCAGAAAAAATGGATGTTGCAATAGCACATATTTATCTTACGTATAGTGACAGCAATTTAGATATCTTCAATGTTACTAATACAAATATTTACACATTGTTATTGTTAATATCTAAATTGCTGTCACTACCCGTAAGATAAATTTTTGCTATTGTAACAATCCATTTTTTCCGTATGCTATAAACGTTCTCTTTTGGACTGTAAAGATAGACGTTAGTTAGGATTTATTAGATTGATCTGTTGAAAGTATTTATATAAATTTTTTCTGCATTATCTAATTTAAAAGTGCTTGCGTTTCGCGCTACTTCACCCTACACATAAGCCTACACTAATTCAGTTGGATTAAGTACGCAGTGACAGAGCGGTTGAAGAAGTACCGTAAAACAGCAATCCACTGCCATATAATCAATAACATAATGTATATATTCAGTTTTAAGTAATTTAGTGGCGGATCTCTAACTAACTCAGTTTTTTTGACAATCCCTAAGCAAACAATTATTGGCGAGCCACTGAAATGTCTTTGACAGACTGATTTATTACTCTTTCTCTTTATGAAACGTAGTATATATGGACGTATTTCTATTTTTATTACTTTTGTTTGTAATTAGAGTTATAGGTATTGCCGGTGGTTAAGGAGTTAAGGAGCTCAGAAATTAAAAGTATTCCCCAGGTGAGGCTCGAACTCACAACCCCGGCATTGCTCACGACTACTGCCTTATAAGTACCGTGCGCTAACCAATTGCGCCACTGGGGATCTGTATATTATCGAAAAACTATTCCTTTTTCAGAAACAGTCAAAATACTTACAGTCTGTACTGCACTTAATTTTAATTTTACGAATAAATGTAAATTAATACAGACGCACTTGCGAGAAACTGTGTAGATAGAGACGATAAAAATGCATTCATATTTTCTTGACAGCAGCCATTACAGATTTCTTTCATATTATAACTTTTTAGTTTGTACTTTATAAGTATTGCCAACCAGAAAACGTGCAACTAGATACATAATAGGTACCTAATATACAGGGTGTAACAGCTAAACGAGCTACCTCGAATAACTTCTATGATATTAAAGGTACAATAACATACTATGAGGCAATCATAGGGGACATTCAGTCATGGAAGAAAATGTTTTTTTTTTAAACCAGTGGTTCTCAAGCTACAATTCAAATTTATATTTTTTCAAATGAGATGCTGTATATTTTTTAGGCCCATTCGATAGAGTATTTTTTCTTAATTCATCCATGTATTCGTATTATACCCTTACATAATAAAAATATTGAGCAAAATGCGATTGAAATTTATTTTTAAAGTTATTTTTCAGTAGACTAAGAAAAACAAAATCTGCTCTCTGTCAATTTGAATAATTTAGTATATAATTCCTATCGTTGCAAATTGCTATTGTTGTGTTGTATGATTATTTTTTCCTTAATATGGCTGGAATTTATACAAACGAAGATTTGTTGAATTTATTAATAATTTTTGGCGAATGCAATAAATATTATGAACAGGCTTGCGATATTTTTGCTATAAGAAACCTGGATAAACCGCGTCCAGGAAAATATGTCATCAAGCGGATTACAAGAAACTTACAAAATCATGGATCATCAAATGCGTCCACACGTGAAATTGCTAAAGAACATTTTATTTCAAACATGTCGGTTTGGCGAATTTTGAGAAAACATAATTTCAAACCGTATTCTCATAAATTATTACAGGCATTGACCGTAGTATAGAGTTTTGCGAGTGGTATTTAGTAGAACACTATGAAAATAACGATTTTCCTAAAAAAATGTTGTGGACGGATGAATAAAAATTCTCTAATAATGGATTGTTCAATAGAAATAACGAACACGTATGGGCGGAAGAAGAACCGCATTCATTTCGAGTTAAAAATTATCAACGTAGGTGGGGTTTTAATGTGTGGGTTGGATTAATGTAGAATAAAATTATTGGCTCCCATATTTATGAAGAAAATTTAAATGGGCACATTATTTAAATTTTTTAGAAAACGAAATATAAATTATCTAAAAAATCTTAATTTGAATGACAGACAAAATATGTGGTTCAAACAGGCCGGAGCGCCGGCTCACAGTACTCGTCCAGTGTATGAACGGTTACAAGATATGTTCGAAGATCGCTGGATAGCTACAAATGGGCCATTTAAATGGCCAGCCCGTTCCCTAGATCTTACACCTCTAGATTTTTTTTATTAGAGTACCTAAAAAATAAAGTTCACTCTACACCAGTAACAACTACAGAAAATTTAATGGATCGCGTAAGAGATGCGTGTGCTACTCTAACACCGGAAGAAATTAATAATGCTACTTCTGAATCAGTTTTTAAAATATTTGAATTATGTTTAGAAAGAGATGAAAATCAGATAGAACACTATTTATAAAGATATTAACAAATAATTTAATGTATTTAATTTATGTTTCATTGCATTGTTCCATTGTTTTTTATAGCCTACTTAAAAATAACTTTAAAAATTAAATTTATTTAATATCTATCGCATTTTTCTCAATATTTTTATTATGTAAGGGTATAAAACGAATACATGGTTTAATTCAGAAAAAAACACTCTATCGAATGGGCCTAAAAAATATACAACATCTCATTTGATAAAATATAACTTTGTGTTGTATCCTGAGAACCACTGGTTTAAAAATTATTTTCTTCCTTAACTGAATATCCCCCTACGTCCTGTATATATATATATATATATATATATATATATATATATATATATATATATATATATATATATATATATATATATATATATATATATTCCTGGAGATACTCATGATATAATTAAAATATAATTTATTATTCAAAGACCATTGATATATAAATTATATTTTAGGAACTTAAAATATCGTTTTTAGAAAAAGTTTATTTAATTAAAAACAGAATAAATGGTTCTGACTAGAACGCTGGTTATAACAGGAATACCTTACAATTCTACGTGATAACATATTTATACAAAATTTGTCTTAGAGACGTGCCTTTTTACTTGACACCTTAAACTGCTGATTATATAAATTTAAGATGATTTAATTTCTAAGAATGTTGCGCAATATAGGGTGAGGCGCTCACATAATTTATATTTCAAAACAATCAGAAATTGAAGAAACTTGATGAAATATTTTAAAATCATCGGTAAGAAAAAAACATCTGGAATATTTAATATTAAATACTATGTCATTGACAATAAATTAAAAAAGTAACGGCCCTAAAACTAAGCCCTGAGGTATACTAGATGAGGCAATAAAATAATGTGACTGAAATCCATTAACTTTAGAATCGTTAAATCTTTTGCATACGTAAGAAGTAATTAAATGCAATAGTTTCTTAGAAACCCCTATAAATTGTAGTTTTTGAACTAATATTGACAAACCGTATCAAATGATTTGGAGAAGTCTGTTTATTTGACATCTACTTTGCAGATTATTTTCCAAAGCATTAGTGGTGAAATCAACGAAACTAAGTGGGTTTGATATTATTGAACGATTACGTACAAAACCATGTTGTAGTGGAGTGATATAATTTTGTGTTTGATATTGTATTTCATTAAGCAAAGTGAGTTTAATGTCTTGGCAAACCAGGATATTGGAAATTTCTTATGTTATTCTGAATGCCAGATTTAAAAATGGGGCAGATTTATGCTTCTTTTCATGTCGTAGAATCTAAACACAAGTTAAACTGTAGAAGAGCGGTGTAGTTAAACTTTCTGACCAACCTTTAATAATAAAAATTGGAATACTGTCAGACCCAGAAGATTTTCTACTACGTTGTTTTTTAATGGACGATATTATTTCTTCTATTCTTATAGTAGTTAATATGTATAAAACGATTGACATCCTGAGATATATTAACATTGACAGTGTTAATTAATACCTGGCCAGTAAACAGGCTTACAAATATTATGACTAAGGTCAAAAGTATAGAAATTTACTGGTCCATTTCGTAAAAATACACTTTTAAAATAGTTAGCAAAAGCTTCAGCAATATTTTCTCCGCCAGTGTAACTTTTATTACCATCATTTAAAGTTAATGGAATACCATTGCTGCTACTTTTACTTTTAACATAATGTAACAAGTCTAAGTCAGCACTTTATAGTTCATGCAATGATTAAGTAAGTAGGTCAGCTATTGTTTATTTGTGACACTTATTTTGCTGACTTTTACAAATATATATAAGTGGTAATATGTAAGTAAGTAAGTAAGTGAAGTACGGTAGAGTATAGTAAGCTGTAGAGTACGTTCATCATTGTTTATCGTTCAATAAAGATCATGTAAGTTAGTCGACGAAACCCAGTTTTATTTCTGCTGACTCCCAGTCTCGACAGGACCCTTTTTAATAATGTATCCTCGTTTAAGGGGGTTACATTTTGGTGGCACAATAAGAAGAGAAATTATCATTATTATTTTTTAAGAGGCCAGATTCAATATTTCTTAAATAATGAATATGTAAATATTTTGAAGATATTTTAACCTTTTTTGCTTAATCTTTAAATTTCTTGTAATAGTACATTGATCGACACAGATCTGAAAAAAGACGTAAGCGCAAAAAAATACAAAATGAGATTTTGATGCAATATTATAGTTTGGTGCAAGCTTCGTGTATTGGTGTCGTAGGCTTAGCCTACTAAAATTTAGTTTTTAAAATATTTCACTTTAAAATGGGTTAAGCGCCATCTGGTCACTGCGCAAGTTGTAACCTGATCAATTGATCACAGGAGTCCCAGCGTAACCAACAATGTATCGTACTGATTTTGAGAGTTGTTTTTGTGTGTAAATTTGATTTAAAAGGTGAGTATTTTATATTAAATTCTAAAATATATTATTGATAACATGTGTCACTAAAAATAAAATCTTTAAAGTTACTAAAATAACATGATAAAAGCTGTTGTCACTTGCGTCGTTTTAAAATTGTATAGTAAACGCTTAAGCGCCATGTCGTATAGACAGGTCAATGTTAAAATTAAATTACTAATATTTATTTTCTATATTAATAATTCTACAGTTATTTTTTATGGAACAAAGGTATGTTTGCTAAAGATTTTGTACATACAAATTTATTTTTTTTTCCATTAATTACAAGCAAGTAATTATCAGTTAATGAATTATTGTTCAAGATTGGGGGTTACTTCAAGAGTTTTTTTTACAGATAAAAATTATGATGTAACAGCGATGATCCATTTTACACGGTTGAAAAAAAACTAAAAGTGCTTTTCCAGGTTAGCTATACAAAAACAAATTTCGATTAATAAGAAGAAGCTAGAAAATTTGCAAAGTTTGTGTGGATAGGGAATTACTAGTAGTCAATATCACCTAGAATATTTATGATTAAAATCGTCTGCTTCTATTGAAGATACTTTGCCAGAGGCAGATACAGATGATGACTGATAACTTTTAGGATTTTGTATTTTTATAAATATTTTTTTCTACTCCTGTATGAATATATCCCCATTATTTCAATATTTTGAATATAGTACCCATAATTCACTATTGTGAATTATGGATTCATAATTCACTCTTCTTGGCCTATCACAGAGCCAGAAATCCATAATTCAGGGGTATCTGACAGTTGACATGAAGTAAGTTATTATTGTGTATTTTAATTAATTTATTTATTACGCTGCCTAACTGGCGAAAGCCTAACAAAATGGACAGGAACAATACACAAACGAATACAAAATAATAATAATAGTAAAAATTATTTTACTAAACAAAATGCGCACAGTGTTTGTTTCTTTGAAAGCAACATCTATATCTAATTTTTGTTCGATAACCTTTTTTTAATTTTGGTGCCAAACTCTTTATGTACGGTAGGGATATATATTTTTCCCGCTTCGTTATTGTCAGTGACAGGTGGTCGAAAATCACTTGTTGAAGATGAGAGAACTTTGTTTATAAGTTATATATAAAAATACCATGCAAAAATTGTAATAATCAATATACTGGACAAACTAAAAGATACTTAAAAACTAGACTGAAAGAACATACTAGAAACTCTAGCAATACTGACAAAAATATGAAATGTGCATTGGCTGAACATGGGAAATAAAATCAACATGAATTCGTTTTTCAAAATACAAAAATTTTGGACACAGAAAACTTTTTACAGAAGAGACTAACATTAGAAATGTTACACATAAAAGCGGATAAAAACAACATTAGCTCCCAAACAGACATCGAGAACCTCAGCTCAATTTATAATAATTTAATTTAATTTAATTTTTATTGTTTTTTGACCTCAACTTGTAAGTAACAATCCTTAATCGTATGTTTTTATTATTTAGTTCACTATGTCATATTTACAGCCGTTGCTATTGAAACATCGTTTCAATAAATTATTTGACTGCTAGTCCGTTTTTTGATTTTACCATTTTCCCATATCAGTCGATCATCGCATCCTTTTAAAATAATTGTTTATATAATCGAATTATTGTTCTTCGCTCTCTCTTTTGTATATTTTGTTTACTCTTTAAAATAAGATTAGACACTAAGTTCTTTTTATCAAACAATATTATTAATATTATGTTGTGTATATACATGTATGATGAATATTTAATATGTACTTTCCATACGCCGGGCAGGCTTTAGGAAATAAAATTATTATTATTATTGGTGATTACCTTATATGGTAATTTTTAGAATTACAGAAGTTTCGGTGCTCTTTTATTGGTTCTGATGTATGACAAGTGCTAAGAGAAGAATAGAGTACTCGAAGGAGGCATGTTCAGATGAACATTGCGTCTCATGGAGGTTTTGATTCTTGTAAATTATTTTTGTTTTTCCATACTTTTATACTTTACCATACTTTTATATATATATATATATATATATATATATATATATATATATATATATATATATATATATATATATATATATATATATATATATATATATATATATATACTTTTAGAGACGGTCATGCCGACTTTATCGTTCTGTGTCCCATTAAAAAAAAAATATGTTGATTTAATCACAGCTGTTCCTCTCCAGTATATACCAACGATGATAAGAGTATTTAATTGCTGACGTGTCTCATATTTTTTATATTCTTTATTTGTGACGATTGTTCTGTCTCTAAATCAAATCATCAAATTGCATTAATTGTATGCATTTTTAACATTATCACATACATTTTTTCTACTGTAAGTATTTTTCAATATACTTTTATATAACAACTTTATATATTGTGTGTAGAGCCTTGAAGAAGACACAGGTGGTGTCTAAAAGTCGGGGTTTTGGAATATAAAGATCTATTGACTGTATCCTGTATCCTGTATCTGACCTAATTACTTAATAATTACTATAATGTGCAGACTTAGACTTGTTACATATCTGTAATCTTGAAAACTTTTGCATGACTGCTTTTTGCTATCCTTTCTATGTGTGAACAATAAATTATTTAATACCAGCTTTTTGTTTGTGACAACCCGTTACAAATGGCGCGCAACTATAGAACCGACTTCACACCACAGAGCTTAGATCAAGAACGATACCCACCCAGGGTCCAAACATGACAACCCAAATGACGGATGAGCAGTTTCAAGGACTGCTAGCAAGTATAAATACCAGACATGACACCCCGTCTAGCAATAGTATTGCAAACTGTACCATCCGTTACATGGGGGAAAGAAACCACCAAAAAGTAGAGATAACTACCACCACTATTTTCAAAACCATAGAGAGTATCAAAAACCAAAATGCTATGAAAGGTGTGCCATTATTATTGCAGGGCACAGCCAACATATTGTGAAGTACAATCAAGAGCGAGGTTACATCTTAGACAGATGCTACGAACAGATTAAGAAACGCCGTTGCTTCCAGGAGAGACGCTTATAAAATCTATATTGACATCTTCTAATCCCGAGAACCACTCCACATCTCCACAGATCTATTCAACACCGGGAAACGAAATTTGTTTGCTCAACTCTCGGACACCATTGCTGAGGAAGATGCAGATTGACATGGTATATGGGCTGCTTCGGAAGGAACTCCGCGAACGAATGACACGTGAGACAATAAACACTTTCGCCGAGTTACTCACATCCACGGGATCAGTCGAAGCGTACTAGTGGGAAACTGTCTCGTGAAAACTGGAAAGGTAGTACCAAGTGAGAGTAATGAACATGAATTACTAACCAGTAACTTTGAAGAAGGGTGTAACCCTCCTAAAAGGGGTACAAAATAATAAGGGGTCCTGTCGAGACTGGGAGTCAGCAGAAATAAAACTTCTTTCCGTCGCCTACTTACATGATCTTTATTGAACAATAATTAATGATACGTACTCTACAGCTTACTATACTCTACTGTAGGTACTTACTTACTTACTTCCTTACATAGTAACCTTATATATATTTGTACAAGTCCTCAGTCAGCAAAATAAGTGTGACAAATAAACAATAATATTGAAACATCTGACCTACTTCCTTAATCATTGCGTGAATTAAAATGTGCTGACTTAAGACTTGTTACATTCCTCCATTCTTTGAGAAATTTGCTCCGAAGGGCACAATTTCATAAATAAAAAAACATATAAAAATATAATACGAAAACACAATTATAAATTACTTAAGTATAAATATCAAAATATCACTAAACCTTAAACACTTCACTAAAATTTATTTAAAATGTTCATCTCCACAATATTGTCCATATATACACCACCACCTTCTAAAGTTTATACTGTGATGCATTATTTTCTTCGGAATTTGCTTCCTCTCTGGATTCGTATAGTTTCTACCTAGAATGGGTTGATTCCACTTGGATTTTTTGTACCGCTTGTCTGATTTTTTGGAAACGTTCACTTTCTTCGAACCTGTATGGTGCTTGCCTGTAACTTGATTGATTTTCTGGTATTTGATCAATTTTGTATTCTCATGTCTCTTTTGCCCTTTGCTGCTGTTACTCTTACCAGCTCTGATGACCCGCTGAACCTGGTTATGACAATTATTTACCGCTACACTTTCTTCTCTGCTTAGGGTACTCTCGATTTTTGTGCTCTCTAAAGCACACTCCTCAACTTTGACATCTGCAATTATTTCTTCCTTAACTGCAGCCTCTTCTGCCTCGGAGTCCTGCGCTCCTTTTTCGCAGAATTCATCACTGATCAGCATACTCAGGATCGGTGCGCTCTCTAACGCACCCTCCACTTTAAAATCTTCAATAATCTTTTCCCCTATTTCAGTCTCTTCTGCTTTAGTGCCCTCCGCTCTTCCCTCACAGAATTCTTCTTCAGCAATTACTTGTGGTTCCTGTTGTTTTTCTTCCTGCTCTGCACAAATGCAGCAACCCCGTTTTGGGAGCAGACAACTAACACACTCGTGAATTACCTCAGTCTCTGTAACGCTTTCAGGTTCATTCTCGTCTTCAGTATGTTCTGGTACAGCAACTTCCATTTCAGTTGTTTGTTCTTCCGTTTTTTTACAAAGGCAGTAATTTTTCTTGGGCATCAGACATCCGAAACATCTTAAAACGCCTTCATCGGTCGGAAGGCCGCCAAGATGTTCCAAAATTCTGTATATTTCTTCCTCCTGACCTAATAACTGGGCTCTAAATAATTTTCTAAACCAGCATTTTATTGTCTCTTTTTCTATGTCAAATGGTTCTTCTATTTTTCTTTCTTGTTCGTCCGGGTAATTTTGTTGATATCCATACCTCGTAGCACGGTGATTCTCTTCATATCTTCTGTAGCGCTCGTGTTCTTCGTAGCCTCTTCTTTGATTGTTAACGCGTTGCCAACACTGCCTGGCGTAATGATTTCCGCCACAATTGTAGCATTGTACGCGTCTTCTTTCATTATGGTTGAATCTTCTCTGACTGTACATTTTCTTTCTTACGTCTTCCTTATCGGTCACAACTCTCGACTTCAACTATCTTCGTATCATGCTGACTCCCGCGAGCAACCAATACAGTGTGTAAAGGCCACTCTGGTCTGACAAATGAACCCAAAACCGCTGCCACCAATTTGTAACCCTCCTAAAAGGGGTACAAAATAATAAGGGGTCCTGTCGAGACTGGGAGTCAGCAGAAATAAAACTTCTTTCCGTCGCCTACTTACATGATCTTTATTGAACAATAATTAATGATACGTACTCTACAGCTTACTATACTCTACTGTACTTACTTACTTACTTCCTTACATAGTAACCTTATATATATTTGTACAAGTCCTCAGTCAGCAAAATAAGTGTGACAAATAAACAATAATATTGAAACATCTGACCTACTTCCTTAATCATTGCGTGAATTAAAATGTGCTGACTTAAGACTTGTTACAAGGGTACTACTTTGGGTTACTGCTCAAGAGTAACTTCAGTTATTAGTCAAATATCGGTCACTCAGAGCCCGTCAAAGAAGATTTCTGGAGAACTGGCCAACTTGTTATCAACATCTTGCCGCGAATTAAACCCAGGCCAACTACACGAGTAAAAAATTTAATAATTAAATACCAAGACCAAGACGACCCGATTTTAAAACATCTTCTCGACTGGAAGAAGAAAGGCCGCAAACCTACGTGGGAAGAAGTTGCACGATCCTCGCAGAGTGTCAAATCGTACTGGACGCAGTGGGATTCCATTGTTTTGAGAAAGGGCTTCTCAAGCGTGCCCTAGAAACACCAGATGCTACAGAGGATAGGAAGCAGATCATAATCCCCAGAAAGAGAGTACCGAATGTACTGAATGAGGCAAACGAAAAATACTGGATTTCAGTCAATTTTATTATAAAAATTTTCCTCTGTCGACCGGTTTCGGCCCCTTTTGAGCCTTCTTCAGGAGCTGAAGTATAATTACAAACATAAAATTACAATCACAATTAGGCACATGTGTATACATAAATAATACAGAACTACTTACACTGAAGGAGAGTCATGATGGAACTGCTGGAGGACACTTGGGCGTAACGAGGCACGTTCAGAAACTGCGAGAACGATTTTATTGGGTAAATTGCAGAGAAGACGTGAAGAAGTGGTGCAAGAAATGTGTAGTTTGCGCATCCAGTACTGGACCTTGGAATCGTCGGCGGGCTCCAATGCGACAGTACAATGTCCCATTCGAAAGAATAGCGATCGATGTGGCAGGTCCGTTTCCACAATCCGAAGATGGAAATAAGTACATAGTTGTCGTCATGGACTTCTTCAGAAACTGGGTTGAAGCCTATGCCTTGCCAAATAAGGAAGCTGCCACTGTAGCAGCCGCATTTGTCAAGGAGTGGATTTGCCGATTCGGCGTACCTTTGGAATTGCATTCGGACTAAGGCAGAAATTTTGAGTCTGCACTGTTCCAAAAGATCTGCGACATACCTAATATTTGCAAAACGAGAACGACTCCTCTACATCCGCAGTCAGACGCCATGGTCGAACGCATGAACAGGACAATCAACAGACATCTCTCCAAAGTGATCTCCGGGCACCAAAGACATTGAGATCAATATTTGCACCTATTTATGTTGGCGTACCGGTCGTCAATTCATGAAACAACAGAACAGACTCTGGCAAGCATCATATTTGGTCGCGAATTACGATTATTCTGCGACCTGAAGTTCGACAGCAAACCAAGCGAAGATTTGGCTGGAGAGGATTACGTGGACAAACTAAGTAGAAAATTAAGCGACTTCCATGACCAAGTACGCTCCAACATTCAGAGCGCCAGTGACGGAATGAAGGAAACAGATGACATTAGGGCGGAAGACGGTGAATACCAAGCTGGTGTTTTGGTTTGGTTGTATAACCCACAGCGATGTTGCGGTTTATCACCAAAACTACAGAAATCCTGCGAAGGACCCTATCAAATAATAAAGCGGATTAACGAGGTTATCTATCGAATTCGAAAAAGAATTGGTGGAAAACCAAGAGTGGTCCATTATAATCGATTGGATCCCTTCGCCGACAACAACAGCGATAGTACCACCAATGAAGTACCAGTCCGCCAGATAAAACTGAAGAGCCCGGAAATAACGTTCCAGGAGTTTATGACCACATATTCTACGAGTCAGAAAGCACGGCAAGACATAGCAAAGAAACATCAAGGCGACCTGCTGATTAATCACTGGCTCATTGTGTAGCACAAGACCTACAAATGTCTCAAGGTATTGCCGTGGTTTTTAAGAAGAAGTTCGGCCAACTCAAAAAGTTTCGGCAACAGCATCTGCGTGTCGGAAAAGTGTATAAGTGTTACTAAATTAAACGATTATTTTAATAATTAAGTGTAATATAAATATTAAAAAATAAATTAATTAAATCCAAACAAAATACGTAATATGAATTTCAGTTGAAAGCAAAGTAACTGTTTTTGTTGTTTTTCCTCGTATTATATATTACACCGGTTGTTTATTTGAAATGCGTAATATGGGGAAAACAATTTTAACTTTTTTTGCTATAGTTAATTAGCTATTAATTTTAGACAAAAATATAAAGGTTGTAGATAATAAAATTTTACACCTAATTATACTAATTATTTTTATTTTGCATGATTCGTAACCTGTAAAATTGCATTTGAAATTTATAAATATTGCTCATTTGGAATTGACACAAAATTACAAATAAATGATGATGTTTGAACTGTCACAATAATACTATTGAATTATTTACAGATTCTCTTCTTGCTAAAAACGTTTTATTTGTAAACTATATCACACTAAATAGTAATACTGTCTGATACTTTTTTACAACTTTTTTTCATACGTTTCTGTGTAAGATTAATAGGTAACTAAATACAGCAAAATGAAAATATTTACATTGTATTACGGCTTTCAAGTTGATATCCTGTATATATATTTTTTTAATTAATAATGATTAGTTAATTTATTATTCAATTTTTGTGAGACACTACCTTTATCTTGTCCAATATTTTACTTTTATTTTAATTTAAAACAAATGTTCATGCTGCCCTAATAAAGAGGCAACTTTCGTCTAATTTAACCAACCTCGTATCCCTTACTGTTCTCGAGATCCCAATGCATTCGTACCTTAAATGAGACACACTGTATACTTCAATAATTTGTGTTTTATTTTTCAGTAGTATATTTAAATACAATTTTTATGATATTGCCGTAAATTTTTACCTATTCACTTTATGGCAAAAATGTAAATACAAAAGTTGTTCAGAACTTAAAAATTCATGCAATACGGACCATTTAGTTAGTGTTTTACGATATATCAATCGAATTATCGCTGGACCGCTGTACTTAGTTCTGTGGGACGCCGATAGATACCGACACTGAAAAACCCCACATTTTACCGTAGTACATACTACCCGTAAGGCGCCCATTCTGTTTGCTTGCTTATTTTCTGTGTTATAGTTAAGGTTTTCAGGTTAGATTAGTTTGCTTTGTTTAAAAAAGTTTAAAAAAAAGGATACAACTGTGCTGCTGCGTATTATGGTAATTATTAATTCGGATGAAGTTTACGGCACGAGCCATAGGCGAGGGCCGGAACCATCCGAATTAATAATAACTATCATAATACGCTCGTAGAATAATATACTATTATGTAATAAAGTTAACAACTATTAAAATCAACAAAAATAATTGTAAAACTATTGTTTTTTTCTAACAAATTTATACTTCCTGTTGTGACTATTGTGGGTACGAATAATAGATTAATTAAAATAATTACAATTATAAGTCATTGTATTTATTTTCAGGAACAGAATTTTTACATAACTTACAATCTTATTTTATTTTATTCAAAGTAACAGAAAAATAGTAACATCGATTTTCACAGGTATCTATTTCTAAATAATAATAATAATGATTTTCATAGACATCCAAATCTAAATAATAATAAATATAACACTTCTCTCACTAAATAAAAATTCATCCATGATTTAATTTCAACTTTTATAAAATTTTGGTAGATGTTTTGAACGTGTAGAACGTCATATATTTTGAGTGGTTTGTGCTAGTGAATTATCATTGTTTGACACAGGAAAGGAACTGTCCGGTTGTTTTGAAGCGATCACATTTTTGTCATTTGTATTTAAAGTTCTGTTTAGCACAAATGAAGGTTCTCGGTTGTAAGGAGCATTTCCGCCAATTTTAATTATTTGATCAACATATCTTTTTTTCTGTACAATTAATATTAAATCTAGTTTCAGAAGGTATGTCATTATTTTTAAGTAAAGCATGTAACAATGGTTGTAATTGTAAATCACGAGATGTCTCAAATGCTAACTTCGAAACTGTTATAGTTAATGTTTAGATTTGATTTAATTCAGATAAATCGAGTTCATCATATTTTTAAAATGATGCCGATTTTATTGGTAATCTAGAAAAAAAAACTCTGCGTTGCCGTGCAATTTACTATTTTTGTACCGTATATCGTATTGGAAAGCTTGAAGAAAATTGCGTAGTGTTGCATACACAATGCACTTAGAATTTGAATGCTTTTCTTAAGTAAAAATATTTTCCTATTTCACGTATACAAAGTCAATTTTGTGACACTGTTTTTCTCAAAGACAATGCTACAAAATTGAATTTTGTGCAACAGTTTTTGGGGAATTTATTATTTGTATTGTATTGTATATCAAACTTGGGGCTGTCATTGCTCACGTAAAATGATTGAATCGGAGCCCCTGCGTCGGGGCTGCGGCCTGGGACCCGATAGGCCCCGCAGGCAAAGCCCCTTGGTGATCAGTGGTATATTAAACACGCCGTACAATTTTATTTTATTTTTATTGAATTTATGAACGTGAAATAGGAAAAGTAGTATGAACAACTCGTGTTACAATGCCTAATTGTAATACTCGTATTTTGCGTAACTCGCCTGCGGCTCGTTTACGCAAACTATACTCGTATTACAAAAAATGTCATTGTAACACTAGTTGTTCAATATACTATTGTAACATTGGACGATGATCAGTGTAAAGAATAATCCGTTTACCATATAAATTTGGTAAAACTTACGTACACCGAAAATAATGCTGTGAGTTTCTCGGTCAATTTGTGCATATGTTCGCTGTGTACTAGTTAGTGATTGAGAAGTAAATTGAGTAAGTTGTTCCGTGCCATCAGGATAAATATGAGATAATACCGCTCCAACACCGTAAGGTGATGTATCCGTAGCGAGCACTAAAAGCAAATTACAATCAAAATGAACTAAAAATGAATCAAACTGCATTTATTTTTAAATGATTTGAAATGATTTCTCGCATTCTTTACTCCATTAAAATTTGGAGTCTTCATGCAACAAGTTATTTAAAGGTGTTAAAACTGTACTAAGGATTTTAAAGAAACGATCGTAATAGTTCACTAATCCAATACAAGTTCTAACTAAAGTGAATATTAATTGGTTACGGTGCATTTTGTATAGCTTCAATTTTTGTTTTTGATTTATGTATTCCTTTTTCGTTTATTGTAAAACCGCAATATTGAATTTCATCAGTGAAGGATTGACATTTATCACGGTTGACTTTTATGTTATATTTACGAAACGTTTTAAAACTTCTTCGAGTCTTTGCATATGAATTTCATCATTAGGTCCGGGAATTTCAGGAGCAGGAGAAATACCGAACATTAACCTATTGCATCGATATAAAACTTTTTGTGTATTTAATGTAAGTAAATGTCGATCCCTTGGATGAATTTCTAAATGTAAGTATGCTTGGCTGAGGTCTAGTTCTGAAAATTTTTTACCCGCTGACATAGAAGAAAATAATTCATCCACAGTAGGTAATAGATGATCATCAACTATAAGTTGTTGATTAATAGTGATTTTGAAATCACCGCAAATTCTAATTTTTCATTATGTTTAACAACAGGTACGATCGGTGTAGCCCATTCAGATTGATCAACTTTAGTTAGTATACCTTGATCAACTAGATAGTCAAGTTCTTCTTCTACTTTTTTAGTTAAAGCGAAAGGTACTGATCTTGCCTTAACAAACACGGGTTTACTATTTTCTTTTAAATTTAAATGAGCCTGAATGCCTTCTGTTTTTTCGATACCCGGTGTAAAAATAGTTGCGTATTTTCTTTTTAAATTTTCTTCAACTGTTTTTAAATCAAAGAGCTTTGTTTTCAATTGGTTGACTATATTTACTGTATCCCAAATATTAAAATGAATTTGTCGAATTTAATCACGACCTAATCATGGTTCACGGTCACCATCAACTACATAAATATTTAAAGAGCACATTTTATTTTATAGTTGACTTCAACCGATTTATAACCTAAAACTCGTATTTTATTTTTACAGTACGTAATTAAATTTAAGTTTGTAGGAGTAAAGGAAATGTGTGGAAATAGTTTTTTAAATGCAGCTCTACTATAAACCTCGAAATCCAGCATTCGGTCATCTACCCTCATGCATGTTCTAAATTTATTTCTAAATTCTTTGTGTTCATACCCGGTCAACAAGACAATTTCTTCTGTTTCTACTTGATGGTTTTGTTCACTCTTCACGCGTTTCGCTTTTCTGCACGCCTTAATGTGACAGAAATTATATATTACATTAATTTTATTACATTTGTCAGCTAAATGACCTGTTTTATTACATCTATAACATCTTTTAACTTGATTCTCATTCGCATTAATTTTAGGTATTTTATTATATGGATTATTTAAGGAATCATTTTTAAAATTAGGTCTCACAACACCTACTGCGCAAATAGTACTTGAATTATATTTTGACTGTCCATGTAACTGGACCATATCTTTACTGCATAATTCAATATCTAAAGCTATTTCAAGAGCCTTATCTAAAATTAAATCTTTTGTTTCTAGTAGCCTATTTTGGATCTTCGCACTTCGTATACCAAAAACTAGTTGATTACGAAGAGCAGTCTCTAAGTACGTTCCAAAATTGCAGTTGATCGCCAATTTTCTTAATGCAGCGAGGAATTCTTGTATGTTTTCCCTTCTCTTTGGTTTCTTTCAAGAACTCTGAAATTTTCGGCGATTTCCAATGGTGCAGGACTGTAGAAAGAACGTTTTTAAATTTGGGTTTTAAGGTGCTATTTTGTCGCACAAAATATCGTAGGTTTCAGCCCCCATGTAATGTAGTAGATATGAAACTTTAAATTGTTCCATAATGGTGGAAACTTGAAATGCACCTTCAAAACGTTTGACCCATCGATTCCATTGAAATTCTGTATTGTCGAATAATTCAATAACGAATATTGTTTGAATTGTAGTACGTGTAGCAGTATTTCTTGTATCTGAAGTACTTGTAGCAGTATTTCTTATATCTTAAGTACTTGTAGTATTTTTTATTTTAGTCATTTTGTAATCAACGTTCTCAATTATTTGTGGGTACGTAACTTTCTCGTCGCCAATAACTGTTGTGACTATTGCGGTAACGAATAATAGATCACACAATTATAAGAATTTATATTTATTTACAGGAACAGAATTTTTACATAACTGACAATCTTATTTTATTTTATGCATAGTAACAGAAAAATAGTAACATCGATTTTCATAGGTATCTATTTCTAAATAATAATAATGATTTAAATAGATATCTAAATCTAAATAATAATAAATATAACACTTCCATAAGCAAAGTTTTAGAGTACTGATTAGAATTTTAATTACAATCTAAAAACTAAATCTTATTATCAGATTGCAAAAACAAGTTAAAGTTGCTTAACTAGTTAACATGTCAGAAACTTTGTCGCAACGAATATTTAATCACTTGCCTGCGGACCTCAAACAACAGTGTTTAAAATAAAATTAACCTGCTTTCCTCAACGCAAATATACACCAATTTAAACTTAGGATATAGATAATTTGTACATAACGGAAAATAATTGATTGTTTGCAGTTATCGAAGTTAAATGGGGTTGTTCACTAGAGTCACAAAATAAAAAATAAGTCATTTATATTATGATTGTACTAGATATAAAAGAAGTTTAAAAAATATTATTAATTATTAAGATATTTGAGGTTTAAAGACTTCTACAATGACGTCAAAGTATTATCGCGCGTATCTAACCTGTACTAAACTATTAATACTTCTCTTATTATTGAGCTGTCAGATTGTCGAAGTGTCAATAGTTGGCAACTAATTTGAAGGTTTTTTAATTCACTTTGAATTCGTAAGTATAATTTTAATACATGCAAAATATAATATTTATTTCTAACTAATACATATAAATTTAGGTCGACTCAACGAAATTAATAAATTGTTGAATGACATATTTTAACAAAATTTATCAGTGGTAACATTTGACTTAAATAATCTTATAGTTTATTCATGTTTTTTTTTTCATAAATAATCAGAGTTCATATATATTTTAATTATTTACCATGAAAAGTTATTTTAATTCCATTTATATAATTTCCGATCAATAAATTAGAACATTCATGTGACTACAATTATTTACTATCTCCGTTTGAGCTCCATCAACACCTCTACAATGACGTCACAACAATAAAAAAAATCATTGTGATTTAATGTATAACAATTAAGACTTTTTAAAAGTGCAGATACTTTTCAATTTAGATATAGTTTCAAAAAAAAAAATTTTTAATGGTGAAAGATCCCATTATGATGAATATGATGATGATGAATTATAAACATTTAAATTCGATCCCCGTAACCATCAAAGGGTATAGCCGGATAAGCACACGAAATCTGGCCCCAGTGATTTTTAAAAATCCATATGGCTGATCGATTTCTAATTAAAAATAAAAATTTCCCTGAAAATTTCAGCTTTTAAATCCAAAGAGATACGTCATAATTAAAGAATAAGTTTTTTCAGTTTTTATTTTATTGGAATTAAACAACGGTATGTTTTTGAGTTAATATAGTAGTAGTAATGTACTTATAGTTTTAGAATATTTGGTATGATTTTTATATATTGGAGTGTAATAGTAAAATCGATTTAATTTTTTTTGATTATGTTGCACCAAATGGATCAAGTTGAAAATTTTATGGAGTAAAGAAGAGTAAGAAAGGAGTGAACAAATCGTGAGTGACACCCTGAAGGAACATTAAAAAAAAAAGACAAAAATTGATTGATTATTCTTACTAAAAAAATTCTTGTTAAAAATATTCAGTGGAATAGTTCCAATAAAATAAAAACTGAAAAAACGTATTCTTTAATTATGACGTAACTCTTTGAATTTAAAAGCTGAAATTTTCAGGAAAACTTTAAAAAATCACTGGGGGCAGATTTTGTATGCTTATTCGGCTATAACCTTTTGAGATAAATGTTTACAATGTAAAAATTGCCCGTCCCAATTCACAATGAACAAAAGCATAAGAACTACAAAACATAAAACGTAATAGAATATTACGTTGGTAGTGTATATAGGGTTTAATCTTGTTTTCTTGTTGGATGTACTAGCTGCCATTTAATAATATTTGTTATAAAATGTCAGATTCAGAAAACAATTTTACTGTCTTTGCTTTATTATTAAAACTTAAGTAATTTTTTCCATTGTATTATTATTGTTAAAACTAAGTAACTTTATAAAATTTGTTTCGTCCCACAGTTATATGACCGAAACAAATGAATATACAATACATTAAATATTAAACATATTTAACGTCGTCACTTTAGCATCTAGGTAAAGATCGATATAGCAGTTTATTCTATAATATTTTATAGTTAATAAGTATAAACATGTCACCTTCAGAACGCTTCAATATCTTATAATTTCACAGTCCTACTGTTTTTTTATTTTTACTCTAAGAATAAAAAACGTTACACAACATATAAGAACTAAAAGATTGCTATAATATAATATTAATAATATGTAAATAAACTTCACATAGTCATATATTTAAAAATACAAAACTAAAAGAAAATTAAGTAAATAGAACAATATTTAAAATACTAGAAAAGAATACCACGAATTAGATGGATACAAATTGTTGAAAAAGATATGTCAAGTAAAACGACACAATGTTGGTAAAAAAAATGGACGAGACAAATATCCAAGCTTGATAATAGAGGCAAGAACAAAAAGTTAATTTAGAACAAATCAATGATATTTTCCCAAATATTTCATGCACCTAAATTCATGAATTTTCCTCTGCTTATTACTGCACTATACTATAATTAAATTTTCGTGTTAAATACCAACAGCCAGTTTTACACATTTTGTGTACATAACTTCATTCCACCACTTTGTTGTATTTTATATCAATAAATGCATATTCACACTAGCGCATAATATAGGTACGTAGGTAGAAACATGTAATTGCATTTGACCGCAAATTTGTAATTGGAAATGTACACTGACATTCGCACTTGAATGGTCTTTGATAGATAGCCAAATTAAACTGAAACTCACACACACGATCGATTCTTGTTTTGCTGTTTCATGTTTTGTTACATTCATATGGGACACTGTTCATTGTGTATATGTTCAGTAATTACAAAGTTCTATGAATTAAATGAATGATGAAATTCTAATTTCAAATATTTAATTTTGGTTTCCATAATAACGTATATATTAAATATATATGTCAAAAATAATACTATTCACGTATAATATTAATTATTTAACACAAATAAAAATCGCAGTTCACTTTGGTTTAGGTTTTCAAGAACTACAAATACATCAGGCAAAGAAAAAGTAGTTACATAATTTACTCAATAACTTTATGGATGCTTAAATTAATCGAGTGATATCAGAAGTAACTTGCTTTTCTACTGTGCATTAAATAATTTTTAATTTCATTATTTTAGTGAAGTACTTGGAGGTAGGTACTTTTAGTTTTATTATAAGTTGAAATATACAATGTTACAATTAGAATCCAATATTATCGATACAAGTTACTGCAAATAAAGTGTAAACATGTATTTCTCCCTTGACTTTAGGTATTTGACGTGACACTAACCTAGCTATTCACTGAAGTGCAGTTGGCTACTGGATAAACTAGGCAAATACAGTCAGAAAGGTTTCGGACAAATACTAACAACCCGCCCTGATCTGGATAGAGTTGTGGCTAAGAACGTACTCCATTGTATAACCTAAATAAATTCAATTTGTTGATTTTCAGTGATCTCTCAACTTTTAATGAATCGGTGTTGGGTCACTTTTTTAACGTGGATCTCTACCATACGAAATCTACCTCTTCAGAGACATAATATTACAAATTATGCACTTTATAGGCAGGATGGTTCTTGTGAAACAATCTGGGAAAGAGTAAAATCTTTTAAACCAAAAATATCTGAAAAATCTGAGGTATAACTTCACATGTATGTTTATAGGAGCTCCTTAATTTTAATTAAATTACTCAATGAATACAAAATATAAAAATTTCAGAGAAACCACACTTATTATTCACATTTTCTAATGATAAATCCAATCATTTGATTTACCGGTGTATAAAGATTGTCCAGATGATTCTGATTTAAAATAACACCTAGACTAATTTTATAAATTATTTTAGTTTGTTTTATAAAACTTTACATTTCGTACCTTACAGCGTCACACGACCACCACATCACTGTAATGTAATATTACCATATTTGCATAATTACTATTTTCAAATTTCTACCAATATTGAGTCATGTGAACGAGGAATGTAAATAAATGCTTATGATATTTTCCAGTCTTCGTTGAATTTGTTCTACGTAAATTAGTCTTATTCAATATTTATATATATTTTAGTTTTATAACAAAACTTGTAAGGTATACTTACCTTAAACCGATACCACATTACTATAAGTAAGTAGGTACAGTGTATTTTTATGTTAGCAAATATTTATTTAACATCTATCTGTAATGAATTGTTTTGAAGTAGATGATTAACGTAACTTACCGCTCATAGTATTTCATAACATTTGTTAAGGTTCTTCAACATCTATGGTTTTTGAAATGCTGGTGGTACAGCACTTTTACATTCAAATTTTAGCGTTGCTCTTGCTTAAATCATTTACATGTAAACTGTAAATCATGTAAAATAGCTATTCCTTGTTTAGTTTCTTTTACTTTATTAAGAACAAATTATATAGAATAATTGAATAAATAAAATAAAGGAATCGTTAGTTTAGCTCTCAAATTAAATTTAAAATTAACTGTTTCTAAAATCCCATGAAATGAAAGGACTTTTGTTCGTTAAATAGTATAGAAATCACTTGGTACACTTACATTTGATGAGATAAGATACAAAGACATTGCCTGTTCTGATACATTCGTCCCAAAAAGAAAGTAATGCGAAATAGATTTGTAAGAAAATCCGTAATTGATGCTTCTTAAATTCGCATTGAGTTCCATTTGAAACGATTTCAGCTCAGCAAGCAATTTTTCTGAAATCTCATGACGCAGAAATTGATTGAGGAATCTTGAAATATCCCAATTTTTGCCAGAAATAAGATATCTCCTTATATGAATAATATTTTTTTATATATTATTACAATTCCCAATTTAAATATGTCGTTATTTATTACACAAGTGTACATATTTCATTCCAAATATAACGTGTGCTGGACAATAAACTAAACAGTATATTCGTGAATATTAAAATAAAAAAAATCGTTTTAATTTCATCCTTGAAGATGCTGTGAATTACTAATTAATTGTGGGACATGCATGTGATATATTAATGCATAATGAAATTTAATATATTTAAAATCAAGATAAAAACGTATGTGGTGTAGTTAACATATGATCTTTTAATACAAATAAATCATATTATATCATTTCATATTGTCATATACAGAATGTCCCATTTATATTTGCCACTTCGAAATATATACATCAATTGAAAAAAGTTTCTGGTAAAAGTTTAATGATTTGAAGGGGGACAGCTAATTCTATTTAAAAAAAATCAACCCTCAGCTCCAAGGGACGGGGGTTACTTTAAAATCTTAAATGGGAACCCCTATTTTATTGCATATTCGGATGGATAGCGCATCAAATACGAAGTAAATTTTATTTAATCAGTCACAGAAGTAATTTTTTATTTGGTAGTAGATTAAGATAATTTTTTTTTCACGGTGTCTGTATTTCTGTATATATATATATATATATATATATATATATATATATATATATATATATATATATGTGTGTGTGTGTGTGTGTGTGTGTGTGTGTATAGGTGTGTATGTTTTTTTTTTAATTTTAATGTTATTTATTCATGCATGCCACATATACAGATGTATTACATGCTTACGTGACTTACTAACTAACGTACGCTATTTTCTATCTAAATAACAATTTAACAATCATTCTTACATCCTAAAGTTAGCTTGAATTGTAACGTTTAATTTAATAAGCAATTTATAAAATAACAAGTTCTTTATCATACCATATTGTTTTACTTTCGAATTGTTTTCAGAAATGTTACATATATATATAGATATAAATTATTTCATTGATTTCGGTATTACTCTTTCTAAAAATTAATTTTATTTGCTTTATAATAAAAATCAGACTAACCTACAAAATACAATTTTAACTCTACATTAAATATCATATTCAATATAATGTGATGTGTCTGGAGTTAACTGACGCTCCTGAGAACCGGCATTGGTCAGGAATTCACACCATTTAACACCTCCTTCTTTAAGCGAAAACTCTAGACTGGAACAACTTGAGTTTCGTCAACTACCCTTGGGTTTCCTTGAACTTTCTGTAGCAATTTATTTTTGATTAGTATTACAATAAAATGTAATATTATTCTGGCCTTCCGATGTTTAGAAAATATTCCAATTTAGTGTGCTTCATTAATTTTCAAAATGATTTCTTGATTCATTTTAACTGGTATGTGTTGACAATTATTTGCTATAACTTCAGATGACAAAATAGAAATTAAACAGTCTATTCCTTTCAATAGTAGTAAGAGAATTGTGCTTTTGCACAAAAATTCTGATTATATGTATTATTGCTTATTAATAGGTAAGTTGAGAGTGGAACAATAATTGATTTATTTTGGTTGGGAATTGAGAAAATATGATAGTGTTCGAAAGTTTCTGGGTGAACTAGAGGAAATTCTAGTGAAAACATAATTTTTTCTTCAAAAATGTGTACATTTCAAGAGGTCATTGGCATCAGAAAATAACAGTTTTTTTGTGATTATAAATTAAATAATTATGGGGTAAATAGCTCCGTGGTAACGTGTCGGACTGTGGATCGTGAGATCCTCAGTTCGAATCCCACTGCCGACAGTTACAAATTTAAATTTACCCCTGTGGTTCCCCCTCCACTAGCATCCTTGGGGGCTATGATTTGACAGCTGGTAACCGCACGTCATACGAAAAAATATATCACCTACCGACATCTGCGTAAGCAGGGTGCCACAACCGTAATGGGTAAAAGGCGTGATGATATATATATATATATATATATATATATATATATATATATATATATATATTTATATAAATTAAATATAATTCATTCACAATATCTTTTAAATCTTGATTAGAAATTATACTAGGATGAGACATTTTTAAATTTGCTAAATTTCTTTCTTGCTTTATCGGTCCCGCTTCATGCCATTATATTATTCTTTTTTCTATGGCTACTCTGACATCTTCGTTCCATGTCTTTAGTGGTCTACCACTTCTTCTTTTCTCTATAGTCTTTTGTTTCATGTACCCGTTTTGATGTTCTGTTTTCTGGCATCCTGTGCACGTGTCCATCTTAACTGTCCTGCTACTATGTATTCTTTCAACGGTTTAACATTCAGATTTGTCCAATATTGTTCGTTTCTAATGCGGTCATATTAAGTTTTTCCCTCAATTCTTCTGAGAAACCTCATTTTAACATTTCTAATTCTGTTATGCGTTTCTTCTGTTGTTGTCCAAGACAAGCCGTATGGAAGAGTGGGTGTTACAACTTTTCTGTATGCTTCAATTTTTGTGTGCTTTGGCACTTCTTTTTTCATAACAAATTTTGTTTTTACAGCATTAAATAGTCTCCTTCCTTTGTAAACTCTGTCAGTCACTTCATAATCTATTTGTTCGCTTGAATGTATATTAACTCCCAAGTACTTAAAAGTTTCCACTTGTATTTTGTTGGTGTGTTCTATTTTATTTGCGCGCTATTCATTATTAATTTTTTTGTTAATTATTATTGTGTTTATTCTATTCACGTTATCATGTTACACGTCTTGAATTCCTTGTGTATCAAGTTAATGTTGTGAAGGAGATCTTTTCTGTTTTTTGCTATTAAAACTATATCGTCTGTATAGCAAAGTTCAGACACCGTTATCTTTCGCATTTTCCAAAATTCCATGTCGTAGCTTTTCAATTAATTTTTCAGGTTCTTCAGTGCTTCGTCCATTAAAGAGTAGAGGGTTCAGAATGCATCCTTGTCGTAAACATATCTGAGGCATTGTTTTTCACTCTTACGGTAGCATTTATTGTTTTCATAGAAACGTTTGACACAGTTAATAGTTAAGTAATGAACTCCTCTTGCTTGCATACACTTCCCCATTGTTTCTCTTTGTGCCTTATAAAAAGTCCTTTAAAGATCTATAAAACACAGGTGTACTTGTTTATTTACAGATCTTGCTTTTTCCATGATTTGCCTCAAGGTAAATATGTGTTTCTTCTATTGTATTTTCTACTTGGCTTCTTATTCTGTTTTCCTGAATTCTTGCGTGTATTTTCGCTGGTTTGCTTAGTAGTATTATTCCCCTCTAGTCAATATAATTTTTGGTGTCTCCTTTCTTGAAAATTGGCGATATAATCTATTTGCCAGTCCACTGGGATTCCATCTTCCTCTACTTTGTTCAATACTTTTAGCAGGTATTGTTCTCCATTTTTGCCCATATATTTGAGCATTTCTGCCGTAATTTTGTCTTTTCTGGATGCTTTTCCCATTTTCATTCATCCTTTGTGTACTGTGTAATTCTGCTCCTGTGATTTTGTAAGTTTCTAGTGCCGTTGTGGTTTTGTATTTTTATTCCGTTCTCTTTTTCTTTATCTTCTTCACTTCTTTGAACAGGTCTCTAAAATATCCCCTCCATCTTTTCATTATTTGCTGTTCCTCAAGTATTATGTTTCAAAATTTTAGATAGTGATATTTTAACTGATACGCATGTTTTAGGTTCCCTAAAATACAATTTTCCTATTATCATAATGAAGTTTATGTAGGTTTGGGTTTGTTATGATTTTTTTTCACGATAACTCAAAATTTAGTGATATCATTTTCCAATTTTTTATTTATAATTTGAATGGTCCAGTTTCGAGCTGATTAATTTTGTCAAAATATCTAATTTGTTAAATTATATCAGCTAAAATATGTATGTTTTTCTATTTGGGACCGTTTAAGAATTAAGCGAGTGTTTATGTACTAGGCACATTATGTTTTTGAATCTATGTACGTAGAACTTTAATGTAAAATAAACACGTAACTAAAATAAACTTATTATCTATCTGTATGACTGGTTACATATCTATTTTCCTCTAAAATAACTTGCAAAAGAATGACAACCAAAAACACTAAGGCGTTCTTATAGTTTATGCATAGGAAAAAAAATCTCAGCGAGAAAGCCAAGTTAAAATTACTTGCGCTTAGATAACGCCCCGAGGTTGAAAAAGTACGAAACAAAAAATAAACAAGTTGCTACTCAAGCGGCAAAACGTTCTTTCATTTTTATTATATTCTCACCATTTCCCTTAAAATTTCTTGCCACGAAACTACTTTCCGTGACGTTTCTTGATGCTTGCTATGTTGCATCATGCATTTTTCATCTCAACAGTTGTTGCGCTTTTTCTGCGAAAGCGTTTTATTGAAATGAAGTGAGCACGTACTAACACTATGTTCGCCTACTTCGTATTGAAATTATTTAAAATTCAATAGACTTCGAACAAATACAAGAAGCGCGTAGAGATTTGAATACAGATTCCGGTCTTGATAGAATATCTTTTCTATAAGCCGATGTAAGTTATATTTATAAAAATATTTCATTCATTTTACAGGATATAATTTTTCATAATAATAAAAATTGTCGACCACGATTGCATGTATATATTTATAAAAATTTATGTATGTTGGCAATGTTCACGATTATTTTCACACATTTGGTAACACTGAGAGGGTGTGATCTGAAGTTAAAGTAGCTAGCTAGCCTTATGCAAAGCAGCGTAAGATAGGATCAGAAAGTGCCCGCCCTGAGCGCATGACTTGTGAGTAAGAGAGATAACCGATTGAGTCTAATATTTTAGATTTGTGAGCGTTTGTTTTTAATATTTTCTTATTACTACGATATTTTTTTATTGACATCCCAATTGCATAAGTGAGTAGGATTACTAGAAATTGCACAGTCAAAATTGATGAGTCAAAAATGTTTACATTTCGTTATTGGATTTCAAACAAATAGTTTAGTCACAAAATGATTTTGACAAACAATTCTTAATAAATTTAAAATAAAAAATAGATCACTTAATAGCTGACGATGAAGAAGTTTTCATAGAAGCATTCGACCATGACTACAATAGAGCAGAAAAAAGTTAACTGTATTTTATATTACATTTCTGTATATTTACTTAATAAAAAGAACTACTTGTGTAAATTGTAGATCTGGACTGCTATGAAAAAAAAATTGAAATATAAACGAAGCGGAATTAATAAAAATGTAAAAATTCGAGGATTTTTAAGACATCCTAAAATTTGCATCTTTAATTTATGTAAATATATAAAAGAGAAATATCATTTATTGACAATCCTCGTGTTTATAAAGAAACTGTGTGCTATGTAATTGAAAACTATTCGTTCTTTTTTCCGTGTACGGAACATAAAACAAATAAAATTGCCGTTATTATACAGGAATTTATATTGATGCGGCTCAGGTAAACACTGACAGACAAATATCAGAAAAATGTATAAATTGCGAAAAATATTGTACGCAATGATAATATAATAAATAAATTTGTTTACATGTGTCATAAACAATAGCAACTACAGAAAAAACACCTGATATATTTCGGTTCAGCATTACTAATATACTAATAACGAAGAAAATTTAAATTTACCGCCTGCTCAAGTAGCAATAAAAACGAAAGATTTTTTTTGTTAACTATCTTATGTTACACTTTACTAAATTTTGAATGCAATTTGTACTTTAAACTGAGCTATTTATTATTAAGTATAAGAAAGCCTTGAAAAGGAAACGATCCAAAGATGATGGATAAAACGGTATATTTCACACGTGGGCAAAGTGGAACACTCGATAAAATTATCACACTCAGCCTTCAGCTTCGTGTACTAAAATTTCTTTTGTAGGCAATTTCTTACTTTACCCACTTGTAAAGTAAATAACTATTGTAACAAATTATTTGAAAGTGAGAAAATTTCGCATTATAATCTGATAGACCATTTCGTAACTTAAGAATTTCTAGTTTTGAAACTTGTAGATAAGTTCAGGAAAAGCATGATGATTCCACTTATCAAACTGTGCAGGGTTTGAATGAGGGTTTCCTAAATTAATTAATATACATAATTATATTCGAAAATTAACACACAATATTTATGTCATTAATTTTGTATGTCCAGCTGCATAACGTAGTTTCAAGCACAATTAATTATACAAAGTATGTATTTGTAAACATGAATTACGCAAATGGGTTATCCCATGTATGCATTGAATCATTGAGGATACGTAATCCCTCGTGTGCACTTGTCATTGACCATTAAAATATAAATTATCAAAATTCGATGCGAAAAAAATTATTTTCTTTTATTCTGCGGAAATTATATTCCGTAACTTGATTTTGTGGATTATATTTGAAAAACATGAAAATTCCTAATTGCTTCTAATAAGGATAAATAATACAACATTATATTCTTATTATTTAACCCGTTAATGCCCAGCGCAGGAAAAACACAATCATATTTCTGCCAGTCTATGGCATTTCAAACTGGATAAACTATTCCAGGTTATGAATTTGATATTATTCTGTATATTTAAATGTAAAATATTTTATATATTATTATAATTACAAGTTACCAACAAATGTAAACATGAAATCAATGCTTTAAGAAAAATAATTCGGGGTATTAATGGGTTAATTAAATCACCTATGCTTTCATCAAATCATGTATACAGGCTGTTCCATTTAAGTGCTACACTATTGCTTTCTCGAGAAGTATAAGAGATACGAAGTTCGTTAAATTAACAATCAATTTCTAAATTAAATGACTTTTAAAATGAACAAAAAAAAATTTTTTATTAACCAGTTGTTCATTTTGAACGACTCACTTCAGTGAGCCATGAACGAACGGCTCTTTAGTTCTCACAGTACGGCACATGGCTCAGCAGTTTAGCGCTCGTTTTCGTGCTGTGCCATTGGCCATCGTTCATGTTCTGTACTCGAGCACACCGTTCTCTAAATAGCAGTCTCAAAGAATTTACATCGTTCTAAATAAGAATATTCATCTTGGAAAAAAATATTAAGTTGTTTTATTTTTTTTAACAAATATAATCATCCGATTATAATTCGTTCTAATTATTGGAAATTGTTATTCTTCGTGTTTTGAGATTATTTTGTGATATTATGGAAGATATTTATACAAATGTAGATTTGTATAATTTATATTTAATTTTACTTGTTACTTACTTGTAAACACCATTTATCCAAGCAGTGTAAAAATTTTACAAGTTAGTAAAGAAGGTAAACAATGCACGTTGCCACCGAAATGCTTCCAAGGCTTATACGAAATCATGACAAATAATTTTTAACAGAACAATTGAGGGTATCTGACAGGATTTGGTTATAATTTTTTATATTTATTTGATTTACAAATGAATAACAAGTAAAATGTTGTACAATATACACATGGTAACTGTTTATACTGCTTCAAGGAAGTGACATTTCCTCCATTCAGCAGTAAAAACTGTTTTACCTTGCTTGTAATGTAAATTACTATATGGTGCATGTAATGAAAATGCCATAAAAGCGTGTAATATTTATGCCCCGATATATCCAAACAAAGTCAGTCAAGGGAGGTCAGTAACAATATACAACAATTTATACGTCAATTATTATTTGAAATCAGCTATATTTTGTTCTTTTGTTTTTCAAATCTTTAATATTTTTATTATTTTATAAAAATATGAAAGAGATATATGGTTGAATTAAAAAAAAAAAAACTCTACTGAGTAGGCATAAAAAATATGTATAATCCTATTTGAAAAAATATAACTTTGTGTTATACCTTGAGAACCACTGGTTTAAAAAAATATTTTCTAGTATGATAGGATGTCCCTTATTGTCTCCTACAACTTTATTTTCTAGTATTTTCTTGTAACTATAATAATAAAGAACATAATGCCGCTGGTCTGCTTTGGTGTTACATCCTGTATATTTTGAAAATCGCTTTATTTGCGATCCTTATCGCTCTTGCGGAACCATTTACCACCTTTTAATGCAATAAAGTTGGTATCTCTTACTTTTGTAAAATTTTAAATTGTATAATGAAATACGTATAAAATAAAACACCCTAATATATTTTATTTCTTTTCTTTTCTTTTAAGGTTCGCTCTTTCCATCTACAAATAAACTTGTTATAGTCATTAGTCGAAGAAACGAAATATTACGCGTCAAAAATTATAGCTACATAGTTTTTATTTAATTTTACGCTGTCGTGTTCCTAATTCCCGAATGAATATTAATCTTAATTTTATTGATTAATCGTGAAATGTGCTTTGTTGTACTCCTATATTAATCCTGAACATATATTGTATTCATGCTTTTGTTGTAAAGCGAATAGGTAAAAATTAAAAGCAATATTTAAAGAAATAATATCGAAATCCTTATTCGATACGTTTGTTTTTTTTGCCCACGTGTGAAGTATAACGTTTTATCCAACAACTCTTAATAAATGCAAAATTTATTGAAGAAGTATTATTTGACAGTGACATATGCTATAAATTTTTGAAATTAAAATGTCAATCGAAGTGGTTACCAAGGTGTTGTGTGTTATTATTATTGTTATAAATAAAAAAATACTCACTAATGGATTTTCTCAAAATTATTCTCACTAGTGGGTAATCTGTCACATTCCTTGTTAAAAATCGCCATAGTTATAGAGCATTTATTGAGAGGTGTTGGATAAAAACAATTTATTTTGAACTTCATTATCTTTATTGTAGAAACTCACAAAAAGTATTCATAACGTTTCGATAGCAACTCTTGTTATATACTGCGTTATATCAGTTCGCCTGATGACGACAGCAGATTATCGCTATCGAAACGTGAATATTTTTTGTTTATATAATGAAGATAATGGAAGTTCAAAATAAATTGATTTTAATTCAAAATAAAAATTTGGTTAATAATAATGAAGTTGTATAATTTTAAGTGAATGTTAGTTGGCTCACATTTATTACAAAAAGTACGTGGAATATTATTTTATGTACACATCGAAGTCTACAAGTACCTCCAACATCGAAATTATCTAAAAAATTTCAATCAAGAATCCTTCGTATGATTATCAATGCTGCATGGTTTATCTCCAACTGGATAATTTCACAAGATCTACAAATGCTTTACGTTAAAGAAGAAATCCCCAGACTGAATGCAAGATACATTTAAAGACTAAAGTGTCACAAAAATAGACTAGTCGTGAATCTCGTGCATTGCGGTAGTGTTAAACGTTTAAAACGGACCGATAAGAATAATTTTATCTTAGGATTAAGTATTTTCATAATATCTAATTAATCAATTGTAATTATAGTAACTAAGCAAATGTAAGTAAAGATTTCCCAAGTAAAATTTTACTGAATATTACTGAATTTACTGAATATTACTGCACAGATAGATTGTAAGTATGAATGGGATTACAAAAAATATATACACATTTCCTCTTTGATAATCTTCCTTCAAAGAGCAAAATATTCCCGTTAGCATTAGAAATAATGAGAGAGATAATGAAGCGCCCAGGGAAGAGATTTATTTCATTGTCAATTCTGCTTAAATTTTCTTTCGCATCGCGTGATTTCGTAAGGACGTAATGGCGTTCGGCGACGTAACACCAAAAGCATGGCTTGTCACTGCCTAAACGCATGACGCGGAAAAGCATGTTCGACGCACTGACCCAAATTCACTAATTACATTTCATTAGAAACTTTTGTATTTTTTTTTTTGTAAAACATGATTTAAATTCATTTCAAAATAATACGTTTAAACTGTTTTTTACCTCCCGCCTACCTCTAGGTAAGGGAGGTATTGTTTTGGGTCAAAAAATTGGGTAGTGAGTTTTCAGTGTACGTTTTAGGGTCCCTATAATACGATTTTACTATTTTCACCTTAATGTCAGTATGTATGTGTGTGTGTGCTATGGCAAATTTGTCGTGTCGCATAACTCAAATACTATAATACAAAAAAAACAATTTTGTGAACTTTTGCTTCTTATATTTAAATGAAGAGCTGATTAGATTTTGGATAAAATTGGTCAACCGGAAGTAGCAGTAGCATTTTCGTGAAAAACTCGGTTCAATTTCCTTTTTCAACAATTTATGTTAATTTGAAAGTTGTAGAATATTTAATTTTACATGTATTTTGATTACACTAATTTTATTATCTTTCATTAGATTTAAAGATAATAAAATATAAAGAAATTAAATTTCATAAATCTTGTACTCCTTGTACACCACGGAAACACTTAAAATTTTTAATTTTTTTACGAAATTAGACATGTCATTTTGATAGCGAAGCTCTTTTCAGTCATAATATCCCTAGGCCATTGATAATTCGAAATAATTTTATCACAGTTACCTTCAAGCAACGTTCTTGAGGTAGTTGCGATCAAATTATAAGTATTTATCAATGGTCGAGGGATATTCGGTGAGAAAATTTTTTGCGATTATTATTAATATTATTTTGATTTTCATACCATTAAAATGACATTTTGAAATAAACAAATCAAATATTAAATTAACTCAACCGACTGTCAACAACTGTTACTTAGCAACAAGTTATAATTTCCCGGAGAAATTATCAGCTATAATATCCCTAGGCCATTGATAATTCGAAATAATTTTATCACAGTTACCGAAAGAACGTTGCTTGGTAACCGCCCGACGCCGCAGGCGGAGGGCTGTTACCTTCAAGCAACGTTCTTGAGGTAGTTGTGATCAAATTATGAGTATTTATCAATGGTCGAGGGATATTCGGTGAGAAAAATTTTTGCGATTATTATTATTATTTTAAGTTTCTAACCGTGAAAATAACATTTTGAAAGAAACAAATTAAATATTGAATTAACTGTCAACCAGCTGTCAACGACTGTTACTTAGCAACAGGTGATAATTTCCCGGGGAAATTATCAGTGTAATTGTGACCTGATTGGTTACTTTTGCACACGTGATCAGAAATACAGGGATTCGATTGGATATTTCTTTAACCAAAAAATTTTCAGTGTAATTGTGACCTGATTGGTTACTTTTGCACACAAATACAGTGATTCGATTGTATACTTTTTTAACCAAAAAATTTTCTTAGTAAAATATACGTCAAAAAATTTAATAAAAATGCGAAATTAAATTAAATTTCTCAAATATAAAAAGAAATAAATAAATAAGAAGGTATGTTTTAGTATTATCAAATACTATTTTATGTTGTTTAAGAGTAGTATTAGGCGGGAAGTTATGTTTTAATTAAAAGACGTTAGTTACAATTTTTAGAAAAAAAACATTATTTCTATTAATCGACGCCTACGTTGTTTGTAATAAGTAAATGTAACCCTATAAGTGTTCGAAATACGAAATTGCTATCAATGGTGCGGGAATCAGGAAAGGTTCAGTTAAATGACGGAATATAATTTCTTTCAAAAGAAATAACAATGACGCGATACCTTGTGCGTTTTTTGAAACTAATAAATATCCAGAATAAAAGAAAATCTTCAGAATATTATTATAATAATTAAGAACGAAGTTATCTGAACACAAAGTTCTGTCGTGGCAAAATAACTCTTCGACATTTGCTTTTAATAATAAATATTGTTGAAATACAGCGAATCAGGAGAACGTTTCTAGATTATCATACATTGAACAACATAGATACTTTCAGATTAGTCACAGTTACAGTCATAATGTTTGCTGTTATCGTTGAGATATTTGTATTGTTGAATTTACAAGTATTATTGCATGTATAGGTGTCTCTTTACAGAGAAGTTTGTTTGTTGCCTGTACAAGTGTGATTGCATGTACAGGTGTCTCTTTACAGAGAAGTTTGTACAACGCACAGAATGCCTCTACATAGAAAAGTTTGTTATTGTAGGTGCCGTTATACGCCCAGAATCAACAGAAAGCACACGATCAAAGAATTACTCAAGAATAAATAATTATATCATTGTATCTCAAAATAATCTCGCACCATACCTCACACCCATCTGCTAACAACAACAAACAAAATATGAGTCATACTACATCTTATGACCTGTAATAGTTATTTTCCACTTTATCCCCACAACTTTCAACGCTTTACGTCGATCAAGTGGTTTATTTATAACGTGCTGGTGTCCTGTTGCGGCGGCCACGTGCACTCCGCCCTCAAAGGCCCTTGAGATTAGCATAAGCAAAAAAAAAACGTATACATAGAAGAAAACAGTATTGATATCAGAAACAAAATACACTGAACTGCAAAAAAACCGGCCACTTTGAAATATTTTATAAAGGTCCCCCTGAACAGATATTTTAGAACTAAATTGGAAACTGAGCTAATTGTTTTTAGTTATAAATGCTATAGGATGCTTATTTCATTCTAAAATACCTAGGGAATGCACAAATAAGGTTAGATATAAATTTAATTTAAAAAGTACCAGAAACAGTACTAATCGGTTTTTTTCTTAATTATAAAAAACAAATGTGGCCTATTTTAATGGACGTCGCGGTAATTGCTAAAAGAGTGTACGGCCTCCTCGAGCTTGAATTACCTCTTTCAACCGTCTTAAAGGTCTCAGGCATGGCTGGACGCCGACGAATCTTCCTCTGAAGTGCTTCCTAAAGATGTTCTATTGGATTAACATCCGGACTACATGCCGGCCAATCAAGTCTTCGAATAGCGACCTCATTAAGGTATTCATTTGCGACTCGTGCAACGTGTGGTTTGGCATTGTCGAGCATTAAAACAAAGTCATCTTCAATAAAATGGGACGACTGCATCTTGAAGAATATCTTCCACATATCTATGAGCATTGTAAGTACAAATTTCAACAAATATGAAGTCGGTATTTGCTTCCGTTGATATACCTGCCCATACCATACCAGAACCTCCGTTAAAAGATAGCCGTTCAATATTGTGCAGCCCAAATAATGTTCGTTTCGTCTTCTCACACCCTTCCTCGACCATCAGGTGCTCGCAGACAAAAGCACGTGCATGAAAAACTTCTCTTCACACTTGCTACGCTTATCGGTAAAGTACGTAAAACATGTAGGATGAATTTAATTGTACTAATTATATTTTTCGGCAATTTAGGGATTTATATGAAATAAATTTAGAGTTTCTTAATTAAATCGTGCATTGCTTTATTATCTAAAATTGGTAAATATATCAATATTTTAAAATATTCTTCTGGATTATTGTTGGATATATTAGTTCTATGTATTTGCCCACTTTTTAGTACCGTTAAGTGAATTCAAGTTCATTGAGAACATTTACAATATCTTTAAAAATAAAAAAATAAAAACTATTTGTTAGCATTCGATCTTTGATTATTTATTATATTTATGACGTCTCTTATCTAAATGTCTGGGACAGTACATTTTAGATTTTTAAAAATTTGTTAACTAATTAATGCTTCAACAAAAGGTATCTAAGTATTGATATTTCATATTGCAGCGGGTCATTCATCTATTTAAAGGGGAATTTGTATAACTGTTAAATTTTGTTTTTAATATAAAATAAGTAATAATATCTGTGTTTTTCGGGGACAAGGTGTAAAACTGAAGTTACTCTATAATGCTATGATTATCTATGTAATAATGGAATATTTTGAATAAAAATATGAAATCAGCTGTAGAACTCCATTGCGAGTGAAATTAAGTTAAAACTAATTTATTACCTTTCAAAACTACGCTCCAGACTCACACTTAAAGTTTCCCTAAAACCAAAAATAACTATCAACTGATAAAAACAGAACACAGAATCATACAAAATATAAACAAAAGATAGCCTCTATATCAATTTTACGATTACAACAGGTCATGATTTTGAGTTTAAATTTATAGTCCGAGAGCCAGCGCTACAAATCGGTTGTCATACTAACATCGTTCATATTTTGTAAATATGTTGTTTATGCTAGTAGAAGACGTGTAATGATCGTCAGTTGGTCCACTAGATGGGACACTCGGGTGCTACGGCGCGTTAATTGTTGCAAACTAGAAGTACTTAGATAAATCTCAGTAAATAATTGAGTTACATTAAATTATGTTATATTAAAGATACTAAACGGTACAAATTAAAATTGAGCCAATACTATTCTACATCTTTTTTAAATTTACTGTAACTCAATTATTTAGTGAAATATATCCAAATAATTATAGTTTGCAACAATCAAGGCGGCTATTGCGCCCGAGTGTTCCAGCTGACGGTCACTACACGACTTCTACTAGCCTAAACAACATATTTACAAAATACGAACGATGTTAGTATGACAGCCGATTTTGTGACACTGGCTCTCGGACTATTATATTACATCAATAAAATGTTCCTTGCTCGTGCGCGAAGTCGAAATAGTTTACGCAGCAATTTTATTGTCACGCGAGTTTTCATTGTGTAATAAAACAAAGTACAATCAGCAAAATTAATAACAAATGCAACTTACTTGATTCATCATGACAAATAACTCTTGCAAAAGTATTACAAATAATCAAGAAACTTCATATCCATTTACCTGTGTTTTATAAGAAATATTGTGTGACTAATGAATTACTGATTTTTCATCTGAACTGTCATATTGCTGAATATAAATAAACTTTTGTGTAATTCATATCTATTCTATTTCATTTTCAGATTAACTACATCAGATTCTACTTAACAACTAAATTAAATAACAATATTTATTGAGTATTAGGTACAATTTGCACAATAACTTTCGTCAGATAAAATAATTACTAAATTAAAAGTGATAAAAAAGAAATTAATACATTAAAAAATATTTATCATATATAAATTTATTAACAGAATAAAATGCTTTTTTAAGTAAATCTTTAATACAATTTTTGAATTTTTTAGTTGGCAGACTTGCAACATTAACAGGTAATTTATTGAACATAGTGATACCAATTTTATGGAAAGATTTTTTTTACTGAAAGAGTATTTTAATTTTGGGGACTTTTAATTTAAGTTTTCTCTTGTGTCGTAACTGTACAATTAAGACTTCTAGCAAGGCTTAAAAAAATTGTAAAAATTATTGTACTCAATTTATTTGTATAATAATTTCTGTTCTGTTTAAGAACATTTTAAGGAAAAATAACAACTGAAATAATAACAAATAAACAATTTGGCCCAAAGGTTTGTCTGGTACCAGGATCACTATTTTTAAATCTGATGATAACAAAATATAGAAAATTGTTTGAAATAAAAATTGTAAGTAATATTATTTTACATCTTTTTTATTCCAATGTTTACTCTATCTAATTTATTTATTAAAATATGCCCAAAAACCACTTTCGGTTGATGAATTGTTCCCAATATCTAATTAATTCGTAACATAAACAGCACGTCCCTTACATATACCGTGTGTCTCACGTAAATGTTGGCATAGGCAGTTAACATGTAAAATCAGTTTTTTGTAAATAAAAAGTGTCCGGCAAAAAATTATGCATCCAAATTTTATATCACAATACTGCCAATATCCCTACATCTTATTTAATACAGATTACTTTATTTTGATACCGCAATTTAATGAAATTAATAATAAAAATTTATAATTTTCCGCCTATTTTTTTAATTGCTACTGACGTATAGTGCCTGCAATTTGTTTTAAATATTTTAATCTGTCACTGTCAATTTCTGGCGATGGAAACCATCCAGCGTTCATTCCTGTGATGTATTCAGATATTTGTCTTGCACTGCGCCCCCATAATACATTCTAATAATATTTACACGGTTCTCGACATTTAATGTATTCTTGATGACAGTGACAGATTCAAATATTTAAAACAAATTGCAAGCACTATATGTCAGTAACAATAAAAAGAGTAGGCGGAAAATTAGGAATTATTATTATTAATTACATTAAATTGCGGTATCAAAATAAAGTAATCTGTATTAAATAATATGTAGGGATATTGGCAGCATTGTCATATAAAATTTGGATGCATAATTTTTTGTTGGACACTTTTTATTTACAAAATACTGATTTTACATGTTAATTGCCTATGCCAACATTTACGTGGGACACACGGTATGTATGTGCGAAAGGAAAAATAAGTGAATTTAAGATATAAATATGGTGAATTAAACAATTTTCCTTTGAATGACTTTAACTGGCCCAAATGATTTGATTCTGGACTCGTAATGACGAAAAGTTTAAATTTTTAAACATGTAAATAAATCTTTACAAGACGCTCTACTCTGAACTCCTGAAATAACACTTATAATAGTTTTTTGTTTTTTAAAAACTCTTAACTATAGAGTGCAATATCCCTATAATAAAATGTCATAAGATAAAGTTGACTATATATAGGCAAAGTACAACATATGCATTATTTCTTACGAAAAATAAAACTGTACATGTTTAACTTTTTAGCCCAAGGAAAACTTTGATCTTCTTCATTATGTTATGTCATTAAAGTATATTATGATACAAGTACTTTTGAAGCACGTACGACGAGATTAAGAGCACGAAGCGAAGCGGAGTGCTTTTAACGTCGCTAGTGCTTTTACTACAAAATCTCTTTTTACGAATCTAAAAGATAGAACGCCGCTTTAACTTAACTCTATTGCTGTGTTCAAAATTCCATGTAAAGACTGTAATCTTGTTTACATAGGCCAAACTAACAGACATCTATAAAGCAGAATAATTTCTCATAAAAGTGACTCCAGAATAAGACCTGACAGAACACCAGTTTAATCATTTGCATGCGATTATTTATGAATAAGTTACAGTTCTGGAAACTGAGAATAATCTTCATAAAATATTGTTTTTAGAGATATTCCATATTAACAATGATTCTAACACGATGAACAAAAAACAGATGTTGATTGTTTGAGTTCTATTTATACATATTTATTAATATAATCTAGATCTTATACTTAAACAATTTGTTTATACTGTTTTTCTTTGTCATCCGTTAATATACATTTCTTGTACTTTATACTTCAATGTTGACAAATTGTTTTATTTACATTTTTCTTATTTTCCAAGGTTTTATTCTATGTACGTCGATGATTAAAAAAAAATATATATTTTACATTTTATGTATTGGTTCTTGACATTTCAAATATTTTTATTTTTCTGCTTTATTTATTATGTCCTTTAGTATACATTGCATTGATGATAATTTATAATTAATCTCAACTAAATGTAAGTCTTATTGTTTCCTTTTAGTGTTATTTATTATTTTGTATTTATTATATTACACTGTTCTGAAGAAGGAATAAATTATTCCGAAAGCTTGTCTATTTAAAAAGAGCGTTTTAATTTTTTGCCCAAAAGGCTGCTACACCTGCTAAACATTTCTTATACATATCCGCGAGCATTTTACAGCTCTTGAGGCCGTTTCTCGCATCCTAAACGCCAATAAATCTCGACAACCCTTATCTTCCAAGCTTCTTCTTCGCATGGCAGATTGTTTGATATTTTTCCATTTGATTCTATGTCTATCTCTTTTGTTTCTTTCCGGGGGTTTCCAGTTGAATTATTTCTTTGGACATCTATCTTCTTCCATCCGTCTCATGTGGCCATACCATACGAGTTGTTTTTGTTCTATTTTATCTGTTAAGGGCAGAGGGTTGTTCATTTCTTCTCTTATTGTTTTATTTGGGATCTTGTCCAATATTGTTTTCTTACAACAACGTCACCAGTAGTTCATCTACATTGCGTTGATTCTTTGCGTTCCTTGTTTATTCGGTACCCACACTTCGGCACTATAAGTGCTGCAGTTCTGCACTAAACTTTTGAATAGTCGTTGTTTTGTATTTTTTGTTATGGTATTAGTCCATAGAAGAGAGTGTAACTTAGCTGTGGCTATTCACCCTTTATTTATTTTATTTCTGTTGTCCGTGTCGTCTTTTCCATTTGAGGTAAGTTTTACTCCTAGATAAGTGTAGCTATCTGTACCTTTTATCCATCCATTTTCTATGGGCGAGTCACGTTTTTCGCCACCAAAGACCATGTATTGAGTTTTTAGTTTTTTCAATATTTATTTGAAGACCTTATTTGTTGTTCTCTTCAATGAGTTTTCGAGCCATATACGACATATCGTCTTCGTCTTCAGCTAGCACCACTTGATCTTCGGAAAAAAAGAGTATATACATATTGTCGTCTAGTTGTATTCCCATTTTCTTACATTTCTTCTTTCACTCCAGCAGTGCTATTGAAATGTATACTTTGAATAAAGTCGGGGATATACAGCAGCCTTGTCATTATCCTTTGTTCATATGAAACTCGTCTGAAATAAAATTTCCTGTTCTTATCCTACTTCCGCAGACCCGATAGTATTTATTAATTGCTCGTATCAGGTTCGAATTTATATTTGTTTTTTTTTTCAATGTTTCCCACAATTTCATTACATGTACACTGGCATATCTTTAGGTCTACAAACAGCAAATTCAATTTTCTCCCGCACGCTTTTTTTTCCATAATTTGCTTAAGACAGAACACGTTATCTATACAGGATCGACCAGGTCTAAAGCCGCCCCGTTCTTTCATTTATTTTACGTTATTTTCTATTCTTTCTTTAATAATTCTTCCGTACAATCTGCTCATTGAAGTTATTACACTACTTGTAGTTCGCGCAGTCGGATCAATTTCCTTTTTTACTTTCTTGTACAAAGTATAAGAAAGTATTGGAATCACGAAAAAATCGTTGATGAGATTTTTGCGGAAATACATATTTTAACGTCCACTGAATTCGTTAAGACCAATTTCTCAATGACTGTGTGTGAAGTTGGATGGATGTCCGTGTGCGCAATATCTCATGAACGAGACAAGATATATAAACAAAACTTAGAATTTATATGTTTCATGAAAAAATGAAAAGCTGAGTTGATTTTGAATGAAATTGAAAATCCGGAAGAGAAAGTTTACTCAACACACAAAACAATATATTCCATTTATTTCAAAAATAGAACCAGCTGTGAGAAAAAGTTTCAAAAGAAAGGCATTTGGAATATAAAATGTTGCTTCTTAAAAACATTTCATGTCTGACATTTATAATTGTGTTGTAAATTTTATCCAATTTTACAAATGTTTCAACTGATAAATCATTGACATTGCACCTGAGGATGACTAAGCCGAAATCGATCGTTCAAAGCAATATAATAAAACTTTATTTAAAAAAAAACTCAGTTTGCTCAATACCATTAAAATGCAAACTGAACTAGAGTTATTTATTGATAATATAAAATGTTATTTGCGCTTTTCTTGTACATGCTTCTAATTTTGAGAAAAAAATTATTACATATTTAAGAATATATTTCTATAATCTTAGTTAGAATGGGAACTAAAACTAAAACATTTTTAATATCTATGTGTCAAACGTGTTAAATAATTGTGAAGTGTCAAAATATGTGTCGTGTGAAATATTAGAATAGTTATTTACGATACAAGTACGTAAAGCTGCTTTAGTCACGAATGGGTCAATTAAAATACGAGAGTAGCGAGTGTTTTAAGACCCCTGAGTGACTAAAGACGCTTTACGTATGTGTATCGTACAATATTTTATCTACGATATAATGAAAAACCCCAAAAAATATTTAAAAAATATTTTTATTTATGAAGTAGGATCGCAATATTAAAGGAGAAGTTTGCCATGATAACAAAATTGTTGCAAATTTGGCGTGTTTAAAATTTTTAATCACTCGTGGCTCGGCAACCCGTGACTGCCCGTTACTAATGGGATCGTGATACTAAACAACCGTTTTACAAACTTGAAACTAACAGTTAAACATCAATTTTACACACTATCGTAGATAAAAGAAATATTTGTATTATTAGTTAGAAAGTTTTGAAGCCTAAATATTATTTAATTTCTATTTAAAAATAAATTCATAGTTGCAATGAGAACAAAAAATAGGTTTAACATCTATATATTATATATATATATATATATATATATATATATATATATATATATATATATATATATAAATAATTTTCAAAATAAAGATATACGTGTTCCGTTGGTTTTATTTGTATAAGGATTTTTATAAATAGAAGTAATATAAGATTTCTAATAATAGTTTTACTATGCTTTCTATTAGTATTAGAGCTTCTGGAGCATGTTTAAAGAGTTTAGCGGGTACTCTCAGTAATTGGGACTTCATCTACACTATTAATTTCATTTATAGATGTTGATTTTCCACCAGGAATTCACTACGGTTATCTGCTAGTAGCTTCTCATAATATTCTTTTCATTTTTTTTTTTCATTCCAATAGGGTTGAATGGTCTCATTTCCTACCTATTTTTCCCAAGCGCCTGAATTGTTTTCCAAGATTCTCTACTTCTAAAGCTACCATGTAAATTTTCGATTTCATTGCACTTTCTGCACATACTAATTTTTTGCTAACTTTTCTCTTAACTCTGTAAGATTGTCGTGTGTATGTGTTTCTTTCATTTTGATCTTTGCTACATAGCCATTTATTATATACACGTTTTTTTCTACGATTTCTGTTCTTATATCTTCGTTCCACCATTTGCATGTTGTTTTCTTCCCATTTTTTTTTCGCCAATTGCTTCCTTTGCTACTTGGTGTAGTTATCTTTTACATTCCTGTACATATCTTCAACAACAGCTTCCATTTTATTTTATTTACTTATTAGCTGCGCTACTATTTATAATATAAAACAATAGAAAAACAAATCAATAGTTGCCGCTGTCCTAAGAAAATCAATTACAGTGAATTAACAATCCAGCCTATAACCATTGTCGAATTTAAAGGAATATATAAAATAGGTAAATTAATTATTATGTTGTCTCATAATCATAATGAAGATAACATAATGTTTTAATTACATAGTATTTTCAATTTGAAATTAAATTTATTGCAAGTGACATAAAATTGGCAGAGCATAAATTAGAGAGAGAGCATAGATTACATGTATAGGTATTAATGTTTCAAAAAATAAAAAAACCATTTAAATTAATAATAAAAAATATGATATGGCCAGCATGTAACCTCCCGCCCAATGCAACTCTCAAACGGTACAAAATAGTATTTTATGATACAGGGAAATACCTTCTTCTTTGTTTATTTTCTATTTATTTTTAAGAAGTTTAATTTTCTGTCGCATATTTATTTGACACATATTTCACAAAAAAACAGCTTCTCAATCACAATGACTTATGTCACATTTCGTAAAAAATTTAAAATTTTTAAGTGTTTCCATTATGTACATGGAATACAAGATTGATGAAATTAAATTCCTTTATATTTTATTATCTCTTAATCTAATGATAATTAATAAAATTAGTGTAATCAAACAGATGTAAAATTAAATATTTTACAATTTTTAAAATAATATAAATTGTTGAAAACTTAATTTAAACTGTGTTTTTTACGAAAAACTAATAAGGACTTCAAATGAACTGCTACCAAAATCTAATCACCTCTTTATATAAATATAAAAAGCAAAAATTCACAAAATTGTATATTTTTGGTATTATAGTATTTTAGTTATGCGAAACGAAAAAATCAGTACAGACCACATACACGCACACACACATGCACACATTCATACATACATACTGTAATAACACAAAAATGTGACATGCGAGAAAAGCAGCAGGTAAGTATTTAAATTTTTGGTAGATTTAAAATTCCCGCCGATAAAAATTATGCCTGGGGAGATTTGAATTTGCCAACGGATGATTTCTCAATGATAGAACTAAACTTCACTAACAGCTGATTATGTAGATTTTTCGGGCGCCATTTGTAACTAATCTGAGTGAATGTAAAATCAACTATCCTGACTAGGTCCGGTCTCTCCGTGAATGAGTTTTTAGTGAAATAAAGACATTTGTTTTAATAATGGTAAATAAAATTAATTATTATTGTTCAAAAAGGTAATTTACAATTTTAAGGTTAGCTTAAATTTATTTGAACATTTTGCAGTGAATCTGAAATATGGTGAGAATGTAAGGAAATACCTTGGATATGTGGAGGAGATTCACCTGACAGTGCAAGTCTAGATGAATCGCAAATATGTGTAGGTGATTTGATTTGTTTTCTTTGGTTAAAACTTTCACAATTCACCCGACGTGCAAGTCTAGACGAATACAAGTTCTGGAGAACAAAGATGATATAAAAACTGACAGACAAGTCGAGCTCTTAAATCAGGTCAATACTACAATTGCAGCATTCGACAGATTTGAGAAAAATATTATTTAATAACTGACGGACAAGTCGAGTTATTAATTATTGAACCCTGGTCTTTCGACACTTGAAATTAACTGACAAAACAAGTCAAGTTAATTATTGAACTGTGGTCTTTCGACCCTGGTCTTTCGACATTTGACATTAACTGACGAACAAGTCAAGTTAATTAATGAGATCTGGTCTTTCGACATTTTTTTTGTACCTTTTATGCCGAGTTATTAATTCGGCATTGGTAAGTGTCCACGAGAGGTAATTAAAGACGGTGCGAGCCATCTGTTGGGAAACGGCCGCATTTTGGAAGTTCGACCTTTCTTTCGCAATAAAGTAACTGTCAGATTTGACGTGTAAACATAAAGTATGTTTAAGTGAATGTGTTTATGTGACAATTTAAATTTCAGATTCTTTTCTTAATTAATTAACCTAAGTAACAACATATTTACATGAGTTGAGACAATATAAATTGAATATGAACATCAATAATAAAAGTGAACATTTACAATACAGTAATTACTTTGAGGTGAGTTAGTTGCTTAAATGTAAAATGTTTATAACCTATACAAATGTTTATTTTTGTAGGAAGAAAAGAAAGGTGACAAATCTGGTTTGTCACAATACAACATGGCGAAAATAGTAAAATCGTATTGTCGTGACCCTTAAACGTGATTATTCATTGAAAACTCACTAGATAATTTTTTGACCAAAAACAATACCTCACTTACTAAAGGTAGGTGTGTGGTAAAAAGAAAATAAACTTACCTACCTTCAAATAGTAAGTATATAAATTCACAACACATGAAATTTGTACCTATTTTTTTCTACAAATATGTCTATCTTTTTCTACCAAAATTCCGCCACTTCTCCCTGCTTTTCATATTTAATTTCTTGTAAACTATAAATATTTTGTAGATTTAATAAAATACTGGTACTTAATTTTCTTGTTTAGAATCATAAGTAAAAAAATTAAAATTTGCACTCCGATCCCATTATTAATGTAGTTAAATTTATTTAACAAACTTTTTTAGTTGTAAATTTGATCATTCCAGGGGTACAAAAAAAAATGGATTATTAAATCGTAGTGGACCTACAAAAGGAAAAAAGCGAGTGTTTTCGTTCAGTAATAAATACGTAAATTTTAGTTTTCGCAAAGAACGAACTAAAAAAATTTTAACTTGCATTAATTACATACGTTGTAGGGTCACCTACATTTATCGACATAAATTTTTCTCGTTGCAAACAATCCTCGATAACGAATCTTCTAGCAAATTCATCCATTTCAAGAAAACGAACAAATAAGCAGCCCACTTATTCTCGCATGTCTGCACATAATGCATTGCAAGCATTTCTCGTGGCAGAGGTTAGTTAGGGATACTGCGTTGTTTGGCCTGGTTACACTCCACCTACGTCTAGATATCCTTGTGCTTCTTCGTACTTCGTTCATGCTTATTTGGAATAATAGGGTTCTAATGTAAGTATATGAGTTTGGAGATGGAATACGGCGGTCGAACAAATGAATGAACTTTCTTTCGTTTATTACATTTCTACAATTGAAAATATAAGTCGACACAACGATGTACTTCTCCAGGTGATTAGTATTTGAAGGAGAATTAATGTATTTCAAAAATGGGGCAAAATAATTCCGTGGTAACGCATCAGACTGCTGATCATAAAATCCTCAGTTCGATCTCCTTAGCCGACTACTACATTTTACTGTTCCCCTGTGGTTTTCACTAATATTGGTGGCCGTGACTTGGGCAGAAACAGCATATCGCATGTAAATATATATCACTTACCGAGATCTGCGATAGTAGTGCACCACACCTAAATATTGTAACGTTCGTGGGTTTAAACGTTTTTATTTAAACAATAATAGTAATATTATCAATAACAAGTAATGAATAATTATTATAATAAATAGTGAAAGTAAATTTACACAAGGTATATAACACTAAAATAACAAATACAAAAACTTATACACTAACACTTATCACTACTATAAATAAATACTATTATTTATATTACATAGCCGAGCGATATTTATTTAAGACGATATATTTATTTTCAGACCGCGCGATATATTTATGTTCACAAATTCTTCTTAGTAGCTCGGGAGTCAACTGACTGACTGATTCAACTCGACTAAATGAGTTCGGCTGCCGGCTATTCCTTTTATATGCCACGTTCCTTGTTTCTGGAAGGTTCGGGAATATTCCCTATTGTGGAGCAAACGACTTGTCCGAACTAGCTAGCGTTGCGTCCTTCACTCGGCGGCGCGGCGGCGGCGTAGGCCGGCAATTTTCAACTTGTCGCTGTCGCGTCCGTTACAATATGTATGATATAATAATTAATTTACTTTATTAATATTTACTCAGTGTGGGTGAGGCACTCTGATTACGCATATCTCGGTAAGGGATATATATGTAGTATTTATTAAAAATTTAATATAAATAGAAGGAACTGACATCAAAACATTTATTTTTCAGTCTCGAAGAAATAACAACAACAATCATAATCAATAAATATGTTGCCTAGTACATAAAAAATTGACTAACATTAACAATTTCTACTTCTTCTTCTTTTATATAGGTTTACACCTGTTTTTCTTCACACGTATGATCAAGGAGTTTCTATGGAAGTAGATACCCAGCTGTCTTTCCATCTTTTGGGTGGTCTTCCAGGGTTTCTCTTGCCTACTGCTTTGGAATCTCTTGCTATCTTAATTAATCTTTCTTCATGTAAAAATAAATAATAACATAAAAATTGTAATACCACATAAACACTGTGACCCATTTAAGGTACAAATGCATTGGGAACTCTAGAACCGTAAGAGATACGAAGTTGGTTGGATAATTAGACGAAAGTTGCCTGATTCGTAGGAGAGTCTGAACATGTATTTCTTAATTGAATGCATAGATCACTAGACATTGGCTAAAATGTAAATTTACCGATTTTTTTTTTGCTGATAACTTTGTTATATGACATAATACGAGATTCTTGTTTGCACTTTCTTATTACACTTTTTAATGGTGAAATTGCAGAAGTACTAAAAATCTTTTTATATCTAAACATTTACGAGTTACTGGTATCAATTCTAACATTTCATATGGAGGTCATAGTGAGCCATGACATTTTTAAATAGATTTTTTTTCTTCACAATGATATAAAACAGTAATACCAAATTTTTTAAATAATTGAAAAATTAACGAAATTTGTTATTTATTATAAAATTGAAATAAAAAAGGGAATCGCAGGCTGCTGTGGAAAAAATTTAATAATTAATAATAGAATCTCGCCATCGGGTTAAATTTATTTTCATTGTATGGTGTGGAATACTAAGAATTCCACTAATTGGCCTAATCATAAGTAACGAAAATTTAAATAGCCCTAGATATTTAAATATGTAACAAAATTATATTGCAAGATATTTTAGATACATTTACATTGCCACATTGTCAAATACAAAATATGTGGTTTCGGTAAACCGGAGCTTCTGTTCACAATTCACAGGTCATAGTACAGTAATTAAATGTTCGACTTGGAGGACAATGGATAGGGATTTAACACAATTAGATTTTTTTATAGAGTTACTGAGAAAATAAACTCTTTATTCTTGAATATTAGAATGAAAATGTACTACGAAATGCCACAGTAAGAATTCGAAATCAGATTAATCCAAGAATGTTAAGTAGGTTATAGAAAAAACAGAATAAAAGGCGCAGAAGTGCTTGAATCGAAATAGCCAATTAATAGAATATTTATGGCAAAGTTTTTGTGAATTATTTTTGAATTGTCTGTAATTGTTATTTTTTCCATAGCAGCCTATGATTAACTTTTTTCAATTCAGTATTATTATAAATAACAAATTCCTTTAATTTTTCTATTAATTATAAAAATATTTTATTAGTGTTTTATATCGTTGTAAAGCAAAAAAAAATCTGTATTCAAAAATGTGAGAGATTACTACACAGATAATATTGAAATTGAAATATCATCTAATCTTAAGTAGATAAATAAATTTTGTTTGAATTATATAATATTTTAGAAAGTTTTTAAATTTAAGTAGATATTCTGCAATTCATGATTAGCTAATTTAGGGGTCAGTTAAGTTGGCCCCCGCTTATTAAAAAACAAAATATTTAATGTCTATCGTATTTATGCACTTCATTGCACCATCAATAAAATTTTATGCACCGATTATGTAATCCCTACAATTCAATTTATATGTAGGGGGGGGGGTTAAATTCACACTAGCCCCCCCTTTTTAATAATATACATTTTTTCTTGCTTATATGGCTGAAGGATACTCTGCACTCTGTTGCATCATAATTCTTAAATAGTGCACTATTTAAGTATTAATTTTATTCGTCTTCGAAAATACGGGGGGACAACTTTTAAGTTTTTAAACATTTAAATCTTCTTCTTTTTTAATTAAAATCTAAGTATTTAGTGGTGCGCTGTATAAGGGTATAAAACGAATACATGGCTGAATTCAGTAAAAATAAACTCTATCGAATGGGCCTAAAAAATATACAGCATCTTATTTGAAAAAATATAACTTTGTGTTGTAGCTTGAGAACCACTGGTTTGAAAAATTATTACACTGTTGTTGGTACTTGTGTACCATTTCTAGATACTTTGTTAATTAGATCAACAAATAACAAAATTACATTAGATTATTACAAAAAAACAACTAATTCAGGTAGATTAATGAACTTTCACAGTGAACAACCACTTCGTATAAAGACAAATTTCATCACCAGCCTAAAACGAAGAATACAAAAAATTTCACATCCAACTTACCATGAAAAGAACTTCAGGGATCTAAAAAACACGCTACTCCGAAATTCATATCCATCTGCATTAATAAATAAAATTACTCTTTAGCACTGAAAACAGGCCACCGAATCAACAAACTGTAGCCGAAGAACAAACATCAACACAGGCAAAATATAGTTCTATTACGTATAAGAAAGGGCTATCGAATAGAATTCAACATGTTTTACAAGCTGAAAATATTAAAATAGCAACTAAATTTGATAATACACTCAGGCCTTTCTTCACCAGAACTAAAGAAAAAATACAACCACTACAGAGAAGCAATGTGATTAACAAAATTCAGTGTGCGAATTGTAATAAACAATATATTGGAGAAACTTGTCAAACTTTAAAATCCAGGCTAACACAACATAAAAGTGACATTAAAATCCCGAGTAAATGTTGTGCAATGGCTGAACATTGTAGGCAGCTAAAACATAATTTCAATTTTAAAGATGTGACAATTATAGACAATGAATTAAATAAACATAAAAGAAAACTTCTGGAAATGATGCATATATCAAATTCTGATAACTTGTTGAACATCAAAACAGATATTAAAAATCTCAGCAGCACCTACAATTCTTTAATTAAAAGATTTAAATTATAATCATAGTAACACTACTGTTTTTCAAAATTTTTTGTCTTTACATGTTTTGACAGGTTCGTTGAAATCAAGTTTGATTTATATCTATTATTCCGCCATACCTTTGTGTTTATATTTTATATTCTTTGACATTATTTTTCTGTAAGTAGTAACGTTTATATAAGTTGTGTTTCATTTTTGTATTTACCATATGTTTTTATATTTTTAGAACCCTGATGAAGGACCGAAATGAGGTTCGAAATATATTGGTTTTTGAAATAAAAATGTCTTTTTAATTTTATTTAACTTTTAATAGACCGAATTTCCCACGATTTTTTCCTTTTATTAATTTTTTCGGTCGATATCACTGTATACCTATATATATATATATATATATATATATATATATATATATATATATATATATATATATATGTATATATTCCAAACGTATCTTAAGAATCTGGCATAGATCTCATTCACCTTTTTATACATATATATATATATATATATATATATATATATATATATATATATATATATATATATATATATATATATATATATATATTATCTTCAGCCTTCTACCATATCTGGTGTAGGATATGCAGGCTCGCTAGCCTGCAGTAAATTTTTTCCATTCTTCTCTGTTCACCGCTTTCTTGTCCGCTTCTTTTTTTTGTGATTTCTTTACTCTGTAATATTTTGTCTATCGACTGGTCCCATGTCATTTGTGGTCTCCCTACTTTCTGTTTTTCTTGTATCCTTGATTGCCATATTGTCTTCACAGTGACGTCTCGTGGATTTTATAATAAGGCAAGCAATAACAAATAGAAGTAAAAAAAAATTGTTAAAAAATAATGTAAATATTTTATTGCATTTTTAACAATAGTTGTTAATATCTTCATACGAGAAACAGATCTACCACTTGGAATGAAAGTTTTTTCTTCAACTACCGAAATGTTTTTCTAGCAATTGTTTTTTTTTAATGAACAAATGTCGTTCATTTTATAAAAATAAAAGGTTTATTTTTACTTTCAAAATGTATTCGTCACAAATTTAATGCAGCAATATACATTATAAATAAAATTTCCTGTCCTTCCTTAATTTTTACTAGTAAATTATCTTCATAGAAGCACTTTAAAAACTGCTTTTAACTGAACGTTTACGGCGCATTATATCCAGTATAAAAGCTACATGTTCGACAATGTTCGCCATACCGTAAGCATGGGCGGCGAAAGCACTCGAAGTTGTGCTTGCAGGTTTTGAACAACAGGGTAAGATCCTAATAGTTCGTATGTCATTGGATGTACTCGTATTACATTAGCGGTGCGGTAGGTAATCTTAAACATAAATGTGTATTTCTGTTTGCTTTTAAGTTTCGAAATACTAATATTCTAAATAAATAATTATAAATAAACATATTGTTGGAATATATTAAAAATTATAAAATATAAAGGCAAGCACTGCTTGTCTTGCTTTGATGGAGAAGACGCCACTGTGTCTTCACTTGTTTCTTATTATCCATTCTGATTAAATGTCCGTACCAATTAAGCTTTCTTTCCTCTATGGCCTTGTTTGCTTCTTTTGCATTCAATTCTGTTCTTATTTGTTCATTTCTTATTTTATCCAATTTGGTTATCCCCTTAGCTCTCCTTAAATATTTCATTTCTGCTGTTTGGATTTTTTGCTTTTGTCTTTTGTTTTAACACCCATATTTCGCTCCCATATATTAGGGTTGGTAAATATATTGTCTTATACACTGTCATCCTCGTTTCTTGCTTTACCATTTTGTTTTGTAGTATAACTTTGTTGACTGCATGTAGGGTTTTGTTCGCTGCTCTTAATCTGTTGTTCAACTCTTCCTCTATTTTACCTTCTTGTGTTATGATAACTCCTAGATATTTGTATTCTTTAACCTGCTCTATTTTTATGCCATCTATTTTAATATTCATCTCTAAGTTCGCTTCTTTTAGCTCATTATTCCATACTGTCAGGATATACTGTAAATCACTTTCTGTTTTTCCGAAGATCACAAGATCATCCGCAAAGCTACATTCTGTTATGTATATCGGTTTTAAATTATTATATCCAACATGTAGTTTCTTTAGGTTGGGTTTTATTTTTTTAAGTACTTCATCTAGCACAGTTACAAACAGAAATGGGCTCAGGCAGCCTCCTTGTCGTAGTCCATTAACAGTTATAAATTCTTTTGATTTTCCTCCCCGTGTTCTTACATAATTTATAGTTTCTTTATATATATTTTGTATCGCCTGTAGTAGTTTATTCCCTATTTTCCTTTCTGTCAGTACTTTCCAGATATAGCTCCTCGCCACCATATCGAACGCCTTCTTCAAGTCTACAAAACATAGATACATCTCTTTATTTATTTTGTTCATTCTTTCAATGAGCTGCAGGATTGTAAAGATATGATCGTTCGTAGAATGTCCTTTCCTGAAGCCACTCTGTGATGTTTCCATGTCTTTTTCTATTTTTTGCCGTAACCGGTTTTCCAGGATCATTTCATAGAGTTTTTCTACCACGCTTAACAGCGATATGCCTCTATAGTTGGAACATTCTCTCTTATCACCTTTTTTGTGTATTGGCATGATGATGGCAATTTTCCAGTCTTTTGGGATGATTCCAGTTTTCCATACGCTATTTAGCAATATTTTTGGCATTATTTCTCCAGACTCTCCCATACATTTTAATTGTTCCGCTTTAATTCCGTCATGCCCTGCCGCTTTTCCGATCTTTAATCTATTCATCGCTGTTTGTATTTCTTCTTCTGTTATCTCTTCCTCTTCTTTTTTGTTTCCGTCATCTTCTATTTGTTGCGTCTCCTCGGCATATTCTATATTTTCTGTTTGTGCTTCTAGTAGTCCCTCAAAGTACATTTTCCATCTTTCCATAATTTCCTGTGGATCTGTTAGTATCTTTCCGTCTTTATTCTTGATTTGTAGCATGTCGGCTATTTTTTCCACTCTTTGATTTTTAATAACCTTGTAAAACAATTTTTGGTTTTCTTTTCTATTTGTTTCCATTTTCTTCCCGAACTCTTCCCATGTTACCTGTTTTTCATTCTTAACCATTTCTTTGACTATCTTCCTTGCTTCTTTATAATTTCCGTAATCTGCTTGACTTTTCATGCTGAGGTATTTCTTTCATTTTTCTTTTTTCTTTTTTATTGCCTTGCTGATTTCTTTACTCCACCATGCTGTTTGTTTAAAGTTTGTATTCTCTCTATATATTCCGCATGATTTCTTAGCTGCTTCCATAATTATCCTTTTAAATGTTGCCCATATTTGTTCTGTGTTATGTGTATTGGGCTTGTTTATTTATGAAAATTCCTCTTCTAGTATTCTTTGGTATTTTTCGTTTATCTCCGGTTTTATTAGTTTATACAGTTTTATCTTCTCTTTGATTTGTTTTTGGCCTAGAATCGGGTTTTTTGCTTCTCCATTCTTCATTTTAAGTCTCATTCTAACCAGGAAATGATCGCTACCAATTTCAAAACCTCTGCTTACTTTGACGTCTAATATCTTACTTCTGTTTGTTGAGTTTGTTACAAAATAATCGATCACCGATTTTTCCTGTCTTGCTGGTTCCTGTCTTGTAATCTTGTGGATGTATGCATGTAATTTGTGTTCAATATTGTGAGGTCATTAATAATGCAGAAATCAATGAACCTCCTTCCGTTGTTATTTATGTGTTCTTCTCCATTTTTCCCCATAATCTCTTCTATACCTATGTTTTTATTGTATACTCTCGCATTTATATCTCCCATTATGAATATGGGTTCATTGTAGCTGTCTGCTATAGTCTGTAGCTGCTCCCAGTAACTATCCTTCTCTTCTGCCGTTGCATCTTCACTCGGTCCGTACGTTGCAATTATATTCATTTTTTCTTTGTGCGCACTGTTTATATTTGGTGACAATATTCTGTGTGTATGCCCTTGCCACTTTGTTAATTGACTCCCATATTTATTTTTTAGAATACACCCTACTCTTCCTTTTGCTCTGTCTTTTTCTTCTACTCCACTATATATTAATATGTGATTTGGCCCTATGTTAATTATTCCTTTTCCTTTCATTTTTGTTTCGGTTATTATTAGCATATCCAACTTAGCCTTTTCAAATTCCTTGAATAATTCTTTTTCTTTACCTTTTAACCCTCTTATGTTCGTTTCCAATATGTACTAGTTCTCCAGTTCGTGTCCCTTTTCCTTGCATATGTATTTTTTGCGCGTCCGTCCTTCCCTTCTCGTCTTTATTTAATCGTTTTTTGACGCCTTTGTGCTTGGCTTTTCATTTAGGCTGTTCGCGGCCTTGTTCCAATCGTAGCGTTCTTCATTAATAAATATTTTCATAAAGCTAATTTTCACTCTATTTCCTTTCTCTTTTTCTTCTCTGGCCTTTTTACGTAATTCTGTTTGTATCTTCTGTTCCTCCTTGGTTAGATCATCTTCTATGTATATCTTTTTTTGTCCAAGTTTGTTTTTGTTCTTCATTATCATTGTTTTGTCCTGCCAGTTATTTAATTTCACCACTGCCATTGTAAGATTACTAGTAGTTTTGATAGCATACGCTTCCTTTATGTCCGGTTCTTGGTTCAGTTCATTCTTAAAGAAAGTTTTAATCTCCTTCAGTTTCTCTTCATTTCCGTTTTTCAGCTGTAATCCTTTGATTACAATATTATTTTTCCTCTCTTTTTTATTTACAGTTTCCAGTACTTCTTCTACCTTTGCTAACCGCTCCTTTAAATGCTTCTTTTCCTTCTCCCATTTTTCCTGAATCTCTTGTTGTAGTTTTAATACTAAGTTGTTAGTTTCGGTAATATGCTGTTTTAACTCTTCTTTATTATCTTTTATTTCATGCATTATTTTGTTAGACATTTTATTTAGCATAGCTTGGATTTCTTCCATGTTAAACTCTGAGTTCGTTTTTTCTTCCTTTTTATTACTATTTGTTGGTGATCTTGGAGTTAATTTACTTCTTTTAAAAATTTCATCTAGTTCCTCAGCTTCCCTTCTTCTTTTGGGTTCAGAACTGGATCTCCCTCTGAAATTATCACTCATTTATTGCTTCTCTACACTCTCCTTTGATACGCCCCTGTTAGATTTGCCAGGCAGCGCGCTAGCAGCGCGCTCTGTACAGTGCTGCTGTGCGCTTGCAAAGTGCGAACGTTTAGCCTTGGGCGCGTCAGCTGTTAATTAACGTTTCACACTTATTGTAAATTGTTTTAACCACAGTTTTTATTATTTATTTGCGAGCACTATGAAATCTTTACTTCCACTGTGAGATCTCACCGCGTATTATGCACTGTGTTAAATTTGTCTAAATTGACTCAATATTTCCCTTATTTGGGTTGAATTATTGGAGCCGCTCTAAACTCACGTTAACACCTCACTTTACCGCACATATACATATCCTTTTTATACATATGAATCTATATTTGTAAATAATAAATATAAATATACATCACGCCATTTTCCTATCTCTGGGTGTGACACTTTACTCAAAGTCTCTAAAGATGATACTGATGTAGGAGCAATAGAGGTAATATTTTGTCATGATAATTTTCGAAATTTTAGGCGAATCTATATTTGATAAAAATGGAATTTATTGTTTTATTTTGCCAATAAACTACCTCTTTCGGTTTTTCAATTTCATTCAAAATCAACTCAGCTAGGCGTATCCTCATGAAACATAAATTCGAAGTTTCGTTACTATATCTTATCTCGTTCATAAGATATTGCACACTTGGGCATCCATTCATCCATCCACACACATAGATATCATTGAGAAAATTGTCAAAACTGTTTCAGTAAACATCAAAATATATATTTCCGCAAAATTCTTGTAAAAATTATTAAGAAAATTTTATAAATTACTATTTATCACGCCACTAGGGGTTTGGCACTCTGCTTACTCAGATCTTGGTAAAGTGATATATTAACTGTAACTGTCGGTTGTGGGATTCGAACTGAGGATCTCAAGATCCACAGTCCGATACGTTACCACGGAGCTATTTTGACTCATGATAAAATGTAGTATGCATTTAATGAACTTAGTCTCCTGTAGAAATGTCACAGAAATGTAATTACATTTTCAATTTGGGCGAAATGAAAGAAAATTAGATAACTGTCGTGGACGCTGCGTCACTTCATTACCCGGTACCCGCAGATGTTTATATCCTATGAACTTTTTTTTGGAACAATTTATTTTTCAAAACTTTAATTATTATTTAACAAAGATTACCTTAAATCTAAGTGATAACAACTATGATAGATTAATGCTCCTGTTAGATAACTAACATATCATCACAAAATAATTATATACACTTAAGTTTAAAAAAGTTAACAGGGTCACAAGCAGTGAAGTGGAGAAGATAGGAGTAAAGATGTAATTAAATATATGTTTGCACAAAGCAAATACATTTTAAAAAATTTGAAAAGTTACAAACTAAAAATAAAATTACCTAAAATTAGAACTTATTTTAACAATGAACTAATTAAAACTAAACAACACTAAGAATTCTGACAGAAAATTTTGAAGATTATTATGAAATACTGAAGCGGTACGACAATTTACATTATTATTTTAATTGTATTAATATTGTTTTCTATGACCATAGTAATATTTTTGTTTTGGTATCAATACTGTTTTCTTTTGTGCGTATATTTTTTTTTGTGGTTTATGCTATTTTCGGAAGGCTCCGAGGGCCGGGCGCACGTGTCCACTACGTTATGAGATGACATCAGCGCGTTCGAAGTAAACAGCTTAACCGTCGTGAGGGGATCGGTGTGAGATCTGCGACGTACTACCGGCCACTACAGGCGGCAGGCAGTCTACTACAGGTGGGGTGCAGAGGATAACTGACTGCGTGTGGCACCCTTGGTTTTTCTGAGGGAACGAGAGGGAAATTTTTGTTTATATACTGTAAAATCTGCTTCAGTCGGGGAGACCATGCCTGGTCTCCACTCTGACTTCATGTTAGCGTGAGTCTTTGAGTTCTCACCTTCCTGATACTGCTCTAGTTGCTTTGGCCACCTGAGGCACTGAGCATCCTTTTACCCATCTAGCTGCTTTGGCAACCTGAGGCACGGATGATCCTTTTACCCATCGTCTAGTTGCTTTGGACGCGAGTCACGGACGATCCTTAATTAATTTACCCATCTAGTTGCTTTGACCACCTGAGGCACGGATAATCCTTTTACCCATCTAGCTGCTTTGGCAACCTGAGGCACGGATGATCCTTAATCCTTTTACCCATCTTGTTGCTTTGGACGCGAGGCACGAGTGATCCTTAATTTACCGATCTTGTTGCGTTTGGCTATCCAATATTTTTTGTTTGTGGAACTCTCGACTTGATGACATGATTCAGTTTTAAGAATGGTTATTTCTAACAAAAGTAACAATTCATTATGGGGCAAGATTAGTTTGCGATACTGACAACGGCCACAATGATATAATTATTGAGTTTTGAGTATTTCTTTGATCAAGTGTTTTCTGTTTTTTATGTGCAATTAATGCACCAACGTTAACAAACTTCTCCATGTGGAGACACCCTGTGCTTTGCGCAGACTACGAATTTCTCTGTTAAGAGACAACTGTACATGCAATTACACTTGTGCAGTATAAACTACGATAACAGAAAACACTGATTCATCGATTTAACAGTAAATAATCTGAGTGTTGAATACACTATGAAATTGTTGTGGTTCGTCTGGAAGTATCAATGTTGTTCAATTTTTGATATATTTAAATCTGATAAACATCATATTGATTCGCTGTATTTCAACATTTTTTTAGTTTGGTTCTCTCTGCTTGAGGTTTTCGTCATGGTTTCCCTCTTGCGATAAAGGCGAATGTCGGAGAGTTATTTGATGTTTCCACGACAGAACTTTGTGTTCGAATCACTCTGTTCGTTCTAAATTATTATAACAATGTTATGACGATTTTCTTTTATTCTGGATATTTATATATATATATATATATATATATATATATATATATATATATATATATATATATATATATATATATATAGGTTTCAATAAATGCACAAGGTGTGACTTCACAGTCATGTCTTTTGAAAGAAATTTTAACTCTTTCATTTCAACTGATCCTATCCCGATTCCCCCCACCATTGATAGCTACTTCGTATTACGGACATTTTTGGGGTTACATTTATTTTATTACAAACGCAACGTAGGCGACGATTTATAGATATATTTTTATACTAGACGATTGTACTGTTACAATACAAAGCAAGAAAAGTATTTTTAAATAAAAAATAACAGAAACAGAGTGATAGTTAAGTATTATGTGGTAAAATGTAGTCAGTTATTTCTGGAAGCTTTCATTGAAGATCGGTAATGTTTGGTATGTCAATTTGTGGGTATGTCGTACCATGTCGTTTCATATCGTATTCTCGTCATATTATGAATCAGTTCGCTGTCTTCAGAGGGAGTCAGCCATGTATTACGATAAATTTTTTTAGATAGTTTGTTCATGAAATCTGAGATGTATGGAGTACGAGTTTCTTCATGAAGTGTTGTTTTTCGTTTATAACTGTCGTAGCCAGTGACTAATCGAAGCATTTTGTTTTGTAATACTTGTAGGGGCTTTAGTGATGTGGGTGACATGTGTGTGAGAGCTGGAGCTGAGTAAGTAAGTACAGGTCTGATTAGTGTTGTATACATGAGTTTCTTGGTATCTGGCGTGAGTGTACTGTTTTTGCAAAGTAGAGAATATATTTTTTTGATGGTGAAGTGAGCTTTCTGAATTTTTTCTGTTAATGTGTGTGTGAAAGTTTAATATTTATCAAGATGCATTCCAAGGTATTTGACCGTGGCTGCGGGTGTAATTTTATGTGATTTGAATTTCAAGGGAAAGTAATTGTAATATTTGTGAATTTTCAAGAGAAGATTATGGCCTCTGTTTTGCTAGCGTTTAATTTTATCTTCCAAGTGTCAGTGTAATTTAGTATTAGATTTAAATGTTTCTGTATTTGTCGAGCAGCACCTTCGGCTGAGTCTCTATGTGCATAAATGGCTGTATCGTCCGCGAATTGTGCAGTGTTCGTGTTAGCGCATGTCGGCATGTCATGAATATAAAGAATAAGTAATAAAGGTCCCAAAATACTCCCTTGAGGAACCCCAGCGCGTATTTGGGTTTTGTTTGAATGTACGTTATTAATTTTGACTGTAAATTTTAATTAATTTGTACAAAAGCCCATCAATCCAAACTGTGTCAAAGGCTTTTTCTATGTCTAGCAGTGTCATAACAGTAACATTATGTTAAAATTGTGTATTGTGTCATTTATGAGTCGTGTTAATTGTTGCGTAGTGCTACGATGATGTCTGAAACCGAATTGATGATCTGGGAGTATTTTGTTGTCTGTAGTGGATTGTAGGAGGCGAGAGTGAATGGTTTTTTCAGCTAATTTTGATAAAGAGTTGAGTAGGCTGATCGGTCTGTAATTTGATGGTGAAGATTGTAGTTTGTTGGGTTTCGGTATGGGTATAATAGTTGCTAATTTCCATGCATTGGGCCAGTATTGAGTACGAATTATTGCATTTATAATATAAGTCAATTGTACAATTGCTTTTTTTTTTGATAGATTTTTAAGAATTTTATTTTAATGATATCTGACCCTGGAGCTTTATTCAATTTAAGTTGCTTAATATATTCGAATATTTCGGCTGGTTTTATGTACAGAGTTCTAAGAGTTTTGTTGTTTGTAACGTGTGGCATTTGCATGTATTGGGTGACTGTGTCTGTGATTTGTTTTTCATGTTGAGAATTATTTGGTTGTTATATATGTACTTATTCAAACGTCTGAGCAATGATTTTGGCCTTTTCAAGATCTGTGAAATAAGTTAAATTATTGTGTTCAAGTGTGGGATATATAATTGAGGGATTCTTAAGTTTTTTTGTGAATTTGTATAATGAGTTGTCATGAATATTTAAGGACTTTAATTTATTTGTCCATGTTTGGTTTCGGAAGGAACTGATTAGAAGTTTATTCAGTCTGTTCAATGTGTACATGTTATTTTTGTGTGTATGATCTTGTGTTCTTTACCATAATCTTCTTTCACGGTTTCTCCGATTAATGTAGTCTGTAATTTCCTGTGGTAGTTTGTCTTTATATATACGAATTTTAATTTGATTAGTGTGCGTAGATTTTGCTGTTTGTACAGCATGTGTAAATTTGTCTAATTCTATGTCTATATCATGTATAGTGTTTATTTTGTTGTTGATTGTGATGAGCGTGTCCATATGTTTTCTAAATGCAGTCCAGTCTGCGAGTTTGTATGATGTAATATATTTGAGTACTGTTGCGTGAACTGGTCGTTTAAGATGAATTGAATCAGATTGTGGTCCGAGCTCAGTTCCTCTGAACTTACTGGATCTGTGATGTGTTGTATGTTTTTATGTACAACCAGGTCAATGGTGATGTTTATATCCTATGAACTGGTTAATGCAAACATATATGTTGAAATAACAACTTTACTATTTAATAAAGTCTTTATTATTATTATTTAAGTTTAAAATTCAACTGGAACATAACCCACCCAAATTGAATAAACATAAAGTAGTTTTACAAATACAAGTTAGGTTGGCACTGTAGCACGGTTGGCCAAGACAAAGGTTAACAAACACAATGGTATTTAAGGTGATAATAAGGAAATTTAATAAAATGGTAAAACGGTGCATTCAACATTTAACAAATACAAATATTACAAACGACGACCACGTATGAATATATTAACTTAGTTGCAGTTACCAAAACATATTTAACAAACAAAATTACATAAATTCTACATCTTGTAGCGTACTGCAATTTATCAATTTGTAGCAAAAGAATATGTTCCTAAGGTTCTCGAATGCCTGGGCGCCAATTGGCCTTTTGGGCCAGTCCAACCTAAAGGTCGGCCAATATACCTACGAGTGAGGGTGGTTTCGTAAACAGTGGACCAAGAGCTAATGTACTAATTAACATTTATTGACGATCACGATAATACAATTTATTAAAAGGTAAAGTGAAGCTCTCCCGCGTAAATTGATAACAATACAGCACGTATCAAGTAGTATGATCCCCAGTGTATATTCTCCACCGAGTGGTAATGACTAAATTAATACAAACGCGAGGGGAGTGGTGATCGCGGACGTTGTGACGAGAATCGCCGTGATAACAATTGTCTAGACTGAGCTGTAGCGTATTATCGCAGAGTTCCGTAGAGGTATAGCTTGTACAAAAATCCGTGGCGATTGACTTGACTTGCTAACGGGATAAGCCAGCCCTAACCAGCGGGGTGCAAGTTTGTCTGATGTTCAGGAGTGGATTATTATAATTTTTGGCTTAGATGCTTCAATCTCCGAAATTTTTAATACGATTATCTTTTCAATTGTTTCCCCGAAAACTGTTAAGTAAGATAATTTTATACAAATATACCTTGAGAAAACGACATTTAAAATTCATTTTATTAAAATTTTTCATATTTTGATATTACTTGTGCCTGTTTGTGTAAAACTCATTTGAAAATATTATCCAGTACAACCCTGTAAAGTAGTCCCTCATAAATTTCTTTAATCCTCTTATGGAATACCTGCTGAGAAACACTAATGGAATCAATCGCCACGGATTTTTGTACAAGCTATACCTTTACGTCGTTTGCACACGCTGTGTGAGTGATCAAGCGATTCGCGGTAACCACGCTGGACACAACACTCGATGCGAAACTGTCCATCACGGATAAACACACAAGATTCGACAAAACCAGCTTAAATTTATTTTTCAAATTGAAGGCAGCGCCTCTCGCGGCTAATTCCTTGAACTAATTTTGTGCGCGCGAAAATGTAACCAATTCAAATAATATTTTCATTTGAGCATACAAGGAAAACTATGTTGTCACACTTTTTTCCAGAATTGAGTTATGTACATCACACGATTCAATATCATATGATGTACGAAAAATAACCTATAAACTATAATATTTACAATAAATTTACGATATAAATTAAAAAAAATTATCAACATGAATTAACGTTTTGTCATTGTTATTTTTAATTTTTTCATCGTACAACCTTAAAAAGTAATTAATGCAAATTTTAAATATTTTTAAAATAATTTCATTGTGGAGATGTGTATGTTTTTCACACGAAATACGTAATTTTATTTTATGTTTGACATAAACTTTTATTTGACATAAACTTTTATTTGATTTTAATGTCACTAAAATTTGAGAACACATATTTCCGTATGTTCTCAGTATCCTGAACGAAAGATTCACTCGTATAAATCAACCGTTTGGTTTCGTCATATTCTTCAGATTTTGTCAAGTTGTGTAACTTTGCGTTTGTTTCGCTAAAAAATAGTTGCTGCACATTTCACAACCATCAAACTTGATTTTTTTTAAATGAAACCTGCAACGTATGCTGCCGTATTATTAGTTGAGGAATCAAGCAAGTGAGAAAGTGGAAGGGCATTGGGAGGAGAGGGAATGGATAAATGAGGATTCGAGTCTGAGGATGGCGGGATTTTAGCCATGTTTAGGAGGATATTGTACGATGGAAGTAATTCCTAACCATCATCCTCACAATTCGTACCAACAGTATACTTAACTGCTTTAGTATTAACAACAGTTTTTTACGCATCGGAGAATTGAGAGGAAGATGGACGAGTATTAGCTCCGCACAGACCACGCACATAGCTGAAAAAATTCTCTACAGGATCTTGATTAAGAGATCTTAAAGAAAGATAACTAAAATCAACATTTTGTAAAGAATTCCACAGATTTCTGATCGTAGCAATATGAAGAGGGATGCAGGGTGGAGGTGATAGGTGTTTTTTTGTGGTGCTACTCACAAATTTTAAAAGATGTGGCACATCAAAAAAATTAATAATTTTATGACTACCAATTTTACGAATTCATTATTATTTCTCTTGGAATCTAAAGTTAGTGAACGCGCTGCAGCGACATTCCAAGACCCGCCATCACTAACCGATGCTACTATTTTAAAATTTTTTCTGCTATGAACAGCGTTCACAACATCTGTAATCAATTTTTTCAGTAAGTACTGATTTGCAGCGGCACGGGTAAAGTAAAATGCCACGGGCTGTTTCAACATAAAAACGAGAGCATGGTCAGCGATTTTTGGAATGTCGTTGCAGGTTGTGAAACCATCAATAAACCACTGGTTATCTTTTTGAATAAAAGATAAATTTTTAGAAATTTGCATCAAAATGCAATGTCTATCTCTTTCTGAAAGGGATGTTGAAATTGTATTTAAATATTTATAAAATTCCTCATTTATTCCAGGCTTTAATGTACACAAATTAAGCGTACGTTGTAAAGTTCTTATTGATGGCAATTTTTGCAAGTATCTAAAACAACGTGGGCTGCGTTTATAAATAGATAAAAACAATGATTTCTCATCTTGACTATACCGACGAGACTTTTTAGTTTTTGCAAAGACAAAACGCCGGTGATCAACTTAACAACGGTAAGTATTGAACTATTGTATACATATAATATTAAATGATAACATCACCGAAAAATCTAAACATAAACATAACATCGTTTCAGCACAGTATAAGAGCTTCAAGCTCTTATACTGTGGTTTCAGCCTGAGAGATGAGAGCGTAAATACAAATGAGAGAGATGGTATGCTTAGCTTGAGATGGCTTGAATGGCGCGCTTGCTGACGCTGCCCTCTGTTTGGCTCGGCAACTCCAGTGGCGGCGGTGTGGAATTTTGTACAAGTCTCCCAGCTGATTCTCCCGATGTTGACTCGTGCAAAAAAAATGTACGCACGATGTGGATCGTCCTCGTCGACAATACTCAGCTGAACTTGGTTCAGTTATGGTCACCAAATTCCAATACAGGTAACCAATATCCAATGAGTTGAGCAACCCAGTGGTAAGTGAATAATAAACCACAGAATTGATGCGTATTGAATTAGATTCAATGGAATAAAAATAAAAGTATACTAAAAGCCTAAAAGAAATCCATCATTAGGAAATGCAAGCGTGGCAGGTACGCCACTGACTGGCGAAAACCGTTACAATGAGAATTACAACTGACTTAATTACGTGACTTTACTTTACTTTATTTTACTTTACAGAGTTGTGACTGGACTAGTACGATACTGAACTACCTTGAAACTGAACTGAATATGACAATAAGTGTTAAATTTACCTTGAGGTGTTGAGCAGAAAACTCCGCTGAACTTAAACTCCGTAGCAAGTTGCGAAACTCAAATTATCCAGATTTAATATCTGCTAAGTAAGCTAAACCAAATTCCAAGTTTTACTTTCCCAAAATGGTAACGCAACCGATCACTTCTACTTTACTCATTTAAATTGCGTTTTTAACGACTTTTTTGACTTTCAGGTGTAATCGCGCTTAAGTCACAACTCTTAACAGGAAATGTAAAGGCCAGGGGCCCGCCACAAGTTACTTCGCAATGATGTTCCCGATGACTTCTCGACCTGGGGGTTTGTAGGTTTGCCGAGCTCCCAGGCGAATAAAGTAGTCGACTAAACGTAGCACGCGTTTGCAAATTGGCTACGTCTCATTGTATATATTTGACGTAATTCGATTTTTCTTTTATAATTTAATTGAGTTCCTATTTTTTATATATTCAATTAAGAGTGATTTTTTTATACATGATTATGACGAAAACTTTGTGTTATACATTGTTTTGCGTTAATCTCAGTAAGTTAGTTTATTACTCGTACATAGTGTAACATTGTTATAAATATGCTACAAATGGCAGTGAAAAATTAATAAATAACAATAATCCAGACTGTATTTCTGTTTACTAAACCGTATACTCTTTATTATGTTAATTTTGATTACATGTAGTAAGTGTATAATAGTATATTGAACAACTAGTGTTACAATGACCTTTTTTGTAATACGAGTATAGTTTGCGTAAACGCGCCGCAGGCGAGTTACGCAAAATACAACTATTACAATTAGGCATTGTAACACAAGTTGTTCATACTACTTTTCCTATATTACGTTCATAAATTCAATAAAATTAAAAATAAAATAAAATTGCATGGCATGTTTACTATACCACTGGTCACCAAGGGGTTTTGCCCGCGGGGCCTATCGGGTTCCAGGCCGCAACCCCGACGCAGGGGCTCCGATTCAATAATTTTACGTGAGCAATGACAGCCCCAAGTTTGACAGACTGTTAATTTTACAAATAATAAATTCCCCAAAAACAGTTACACAAAATTCAATTTTGTAGCATTGTTTTTGAGAAAAACAGTGTCACAAAATTGACTTGAAATAGGAAAAAATATTATATTGGTATGAACATTTTACATGATACTCGTTATCTTATAATATTTGTTTTGTGTAAAACTGTCAGAATCTGGTTTTCCACGTGATTCTACCTGTACATGATTATTTCACTCGGGTCATATTTCAAATCCTGCAGAAGGAATATCTGTTCCAAATATTTGGGTATAATTTATTGTACGAAATGGTTAAGGTTAAAAATATTATATTGTATAATATTAATTGAAATATTTGGAATGGAATACAACTGATGTTATCCTTCATAAGAGACAATCCTATATAATTTCATTAAATAACATTTAACTTCTCACTATAATCATTTTATTCCTAACAGAAAATAATATTTGGAAAACTAAATTTGATTAAATTCATTGAATTATAATTTAAATTAGCAGTCATTTATTCGTAATAATTAAATTACAATCAGAGATCGTGGTAATTGTTAATGCTTATATAACCGCATTAAATTTACATTATCAATAATTATTATTCCAGAATAAATTTCACTAACATTTACTTTTAAATAATATTTGCTCTATATATATATATATATATATATATATATATATATATATATATATATATATATATATATATTGTTTTTTTATAAATGTTATTTAAATCTTACCGTGTTTGGTATTGTATTAAAGGTCCCACTCATGAGTTTTAAACTCATGTGTCAAAAAGTTATTTTGGACGAACGTCAATTGTTTTTTATAGGTGTTATTTAAATCCTAAAGTGTTTGGAATCAAATTAAAGGTCTCGCAGAGGAGGTTTGAACTCAAGTGTCAAAATGTTGATTTGGGCGATTTTCAATTGTTTTGTATAAATGTTATTTAAATCCTCTTAAAAATCACTTATTCCGTATCGAAAGAAAGGTCGAAGTGACGTAATTTTATTTTAAATCGTTACGATCGACAATTGTTTAAACTTTTTTTAAAAATTTTTATAGATAGCTAACTTGTAGATTCTCTAACTAAATATTTTAGGAGTTGGCAGATAGTTATTTTTTTAAAGTCAATTGAAATCTATTGTAGGGGTAAAAATTAAAACACTTTATCTTGGTAATGTCCACGAAAAATCTATTGTATTTGTTGTAATTTTTTCCGCAAACCAATTACGATCGGCAATTTTTTTTCATTAAAATTCATGAATATGCGACCTGTGGAGTACCAAAGGAAATGTTTTAGAAGTTAAATATTGAGGAACTTAGAAATGACCCATCTTTATTACAAATCAGTACGATTGGCAATTAGCTTGTGGAATAGTGAATGCAATGTTTTAGGCTCAAAATTAGGAAAAAGTAGTGATGAATCTTCTTTGTCATAAATAATAACGATCAGCAATTGTTTTTGTGGAAATTACTAGAAACCTAACTTAGGGGTATTTAATGCAATGCACTGACATGAAAGCGAGGAACGAAGTGACGAGCTTTCTTCGCAAATTTACTAACTTCATATATATATATATATATATATATATATATATATATATATATATATATATATATATATATATATATGGCGGGGGGGACCCAAATGTAACCGGAATCGTAATGCTACGCATCGTGTAATTGCAGTACCAGGTTGCGCAGCCAGAGGGCAGTTGTTGGACATAGTGCAGATGTGACACGAGAAATTGGCTATTTCTTAGCGGCTATGAACTTTTTTTTCTCGGCAAGAACGTAGCGGAAACTGTTGTGATGACGCAAACAGCTTACAAAAAACATGCTCTTAGTAAAACTCAAGTGTGCGAATGGTTTTCTCGGTTTAAAAATGGATAAATGACCATTGAAGATCAGCCCCGTTCCGGTCGCCCTTCAACTGCTCCAAGCGAGGACAACATCGGAAAAATCCGTGATCTGATCAACGAAGATCGACGAAGGTCAATCGACCAACTCGAAGACTTATCCGGGTTGTCCTGAAGCTCAATTTAGCGCATTTTGATCGTTGATTTGGGGATGCGAAGAGTGCTTCCTGCATCAGGACAACACTCTCGCGCATACGGCCTTCAATGTTCGCCACTTTGTCGCCTCAACGAAGACAACTACCTTGACCCATGCGCCCTATTTGCCAGAGTTGGCACCCTCGGACTTATTCTTGTTCCCGAGGATGAAAAGAAACAAGAAAGGGAAGCGTTTTACCGATGAAGAAGACGTAAAAAGCAATGTCACGAAGGTGCTAGCAGGTATCAAAGAGGACGAAATTTAAAGGTGTTTCCCATAATGCAATGAACGTTTAAACAAGTGCATTAGTACTAATGTAGAGTACTTTGAAGGAGATTAAGATTGTATTTGAAAAACAATAAAGTAAATGCTTTCTACAAAGAAATTCCGGTTATTTTTGGTAATATTTATTTTAATTGGTAATAATAAACAAAGAAAGTGGTACAATTAATGCAAGCAAATTTAGAAATATATTTACATATATATTTATTTTTAACTATAACCATTTTAATAAATATATCAACACGCTATTTATCCATTCTGGGTGTGGCATTCATTCTACTTTTGCTGATGGATTCGGTAAATGATGAATATTTGAAGTGAGATATCCAGCCGGCATTCCCGTCCACTAAAGATGTAAGTGGTGGAAGTTAAAAATGGCAACTGTCGATAAGGCAGAGTTGATAACGTGACATCGTTGTGAACTCTTGCACGCGTTACTACGGGTGTAGTTTGGATGGGTGGATTAATAAGGGATCTGAGTTTTTATGATGAAGCCGAGCCAGGAATTTCGAAAGGAGTACGCGAAAATCCTTAACGGGCTTTTTAGGACGAATGTACAGTTTCCGTTGCCTTTATTTAAAAAAAATTGTCTAAGCCTTAGTAAAAAAATAATTTATCAATTTTGTTTTGTTGAAATTTCTAACATTTTTCAAAAATGAATGCTGAAATTGCTGTGTGCAAAAACAGAAATTCGACGTGGGAGGACCGCTCTTCACTTATTGAAACCCTAATATGATTGCGAAATCCTAAGGGTAATTAATGAGAAAACGGCATAAAAAATGTAAAATAAATTGTTTGATATTTTATATGTTTTACTGTATTCCATTGTAAAGGTAAATAATTTTTTGACTAATGTAATCTTTCGTGCATAAACTGCCATTTGTTATCTAAGATTTAATAAATATTAACATTCTTCTGCTTTTTATTTTAACACTTGTATATTTTATATTTGATTATTATTGTATTGTGTAATTGCCAGAGCTGGGTAGTACTTAAGTACTTTTGTTCATTGTAGGTACCTAATTAAATACTTGGTACTTGTAGTGATGTATTTTTTAAATTTATCCTAACGCACTTCAAGTACCCTAGGTAAAATACTTGTTCATAAAACTTCAAATGATGCTTAAGTTCCAAAATAAAATACTTAAATACTTCTAAGATTCTTAAGTACTATGAATGTACTTAAGTTCTAAACTTAGAGTAGTATAAGCCTGAAAATTCATGTGTGATAGAAATTATTGGACAAAATGCTTTACTTTACTTATTTATTGGGACGTTTAGACTCGGATCAAGGCCAATTTAATGCTCTAAAATTACAATTACATTTTTAAAAGTTGTTATAAACAATAAAAGTTTCTTACCAGCATCGATTGAATAAATCACATTGTATTAAATTTTGTTAAAATAGTGAAGGCGCACAAACTTCAGGATTTAGTTTTGACTGGTAAAATTTTAATTTTGTAACCTGTTTACTGGAATTTTTTCTATTTTTATTATGTTAGTAAGTTGTTATTGTTTTGAGAATATTATTTTCATTTATACAGCCTTACATTCAAGTGTATTGTTGAGATTATTTAGGGAACTAGTCCTATCCAGTAATTAAACATCGTAAGTATTTTCTCTCATTTAACTCTTCAGAACGGAGTTATGACTGTTCTGTGGTGGCCGGCTGATTTGGTCGGTTTATTGATTAATTTTCTATTATTTTAGTTAATATTTCGGTCAATTAAAGTAAACACTTGTCAGTACTCATTGGCACGGAATAGTGGACTTCTGTCAAGAAGAATTTATTTAATCAAAAGCCGCCGTATCAAAAAAATTATACTGACATGGAAGCTAGGAACGAAACGGTTAGCGTTTTCCGCCAATTTATTTCCATGGAAGCGAAGAACGATAATATATAATATTTATTTCTGATTCCCATTGAGAAATAGCAAAATAGGTCAACAAATTTTTCCTAGTGTAGCCTATACTATAATATAAAAGTTAATTATTAATTTCAATCACCAACTATATTGCAAAATATCTAATATTCAATCCGGAATTGCATGGAAATTCAATATGAGCATTTTAGTACTCGAGAATATTTGCATATGTGTTAAACTTTCAAGTGTATGTTCATTTAAATTCAATTAAATTAAAGCGTAAGTTAATTACAGTGCTACTGACAGTATTACCATACCTAAGTAACAAAGTATCATATATTAAATATTCCTTATGGAATGACGGGTATACGTAGCATTTTTATTTTCGTAAATAAAAACATATAAGGGATCCTCAAAATTCAACGTAACTACAAATCAAATTTTTATTACGTTCAATTATATTGCTACTACTAACATTTTAATGATAGCATATGTGAAGCAATATTTAAATATTTCATTAAAATAGGTACAGTTTTTTATTTGTATATATATCTGAAAACAAAATATGTTCATTTAACAGTAAAATACTATTGCTGAAAGTTAATCTAATATTAATTATGTAACGTTGGAAGAATTTTTTATTCACAGAATTTATCTCTAATTCCTATAAGAAGTTTTATTTGGAAAAATATACAGGACACAAATTAAAGAAACATTATTGCTCAAAATGGCTGTTGTTGCGGTAAGTTAAGGGGGGAACACGCATACTATATGCATCTACTTTAAATTTTTATTATTTAGTGTCAAAAATAAAAAATCTGGTGTGGTTACCTGACTACTTTCTTATTCATATAAAACCAACTGAACACGTATGACTTGTTCCTTGCGTTTGACTATAGTTTGACAATTATTTGATATATACAAACTTGTTTAATTTTCTGTTCTCATTGTAATTATGATTTTATTTTAAAACTTTCTAACTAATAATACAAATATGCTTTTATTATATTTCAAACGACACATTTTTGACACTTCAAAACTATTTGACATATAGATGTTTAAAATGTTTTAGTTTTTGTTCTAATTGTAACTAAGATTATTGAAATATATTATTAAATATATAGTTTTTCTCAAAATTAGAAGCATATACAAGAGAAATTCAAATAACATTTTATATTCCTAATATTTTTTCTAACATCTAGCATTTGAAATTTTATTTTCACAGCTTGATCAATTTTTGAGAAAAATGTTATTGTAGCGGGTCAGTACGGCCCTGGACAGACAGCGCGCAACGATGACTCATCGTTCTCGAACGATTCTATTACCGAAGTTGCTAGATCTTTCTCGACCGCCAGTGTTACAGCTATATAAACGCGCTTGCCTACTGTGTGGTGCATTCGACTCTGATACGCTGTCCAATACATATCGAATCAAGTGGAAATAAATAAAACGTTTGCGCAGTGAATATAAATAGTGTAAATACATATTTCTTGTGTAATATTCTTAGTTTAGTATTGATTAATCGTTATTTTGTGTTTATTAATAAGTGTTTAAAAAAATAAGTAGATTAAATAAATATAAGTGTTAGTAAAAAAAACTTTTTGTGACTTTTAATAGTTGTTTTAATTTTTGATTATTAAACTTCACCGAACCCGTCAGTTACAAACATAATAATATATAAGGTGTTCATTTTAAGTGGTACACTATTGCTATTTCGAGAACTAAAAAAGCTACGAGGTCGGTTAAATTAGTAAACAATTTCTATATTATAAGACAATTACAATGAGCGAAACAAGAATTTTTTTAGACCAGTGGTTCTCAAAATGCGGGTGCACCTTTCTTATTTTAAATGGCAAACTATTTTTTTTTATTTTCTTATTCAATTCAGTATTTTTTTCTGAATTCAATGATATTCACATGTAATGACTAAATAATACAAAATATTTGAGAAAAATGCAAAATTAAAAATGTATCATTTTGATTTAAATATGCATATACAAAATTTTCCATGCAAGAAAACAAATAAATCAAATGCAGAAATAATTGAAAAAACTGTAATTATGAGAATAATGAATAATTTTGTTGTTACAATACAGAAATACAGAGGTACAAAAACTAATATTAAAAATTGTTTGATTTACCAATAGCTAACTTTGTATATGCATATTTAAATAAAAATGAATCATTTTTATTTTACATTTTTCTCAAATATTTTGTGTTATTTGGTCATTACATGTGAATATCATTGAATTCCAGAAAAAAATACTAAATCGAATAAGCAAATAAAAAAATAGGTTGCCATTTAAAATAAGAAAGTTGCACCCCGCATTTTGAGAACCACTGGTCTAAAAAATTCTTGTTTCGCTCATTTTGATTGTCTTATAATATAGAAATTGTTTACTAATTTAACCGACCTCGTAGCTCTTATAGTTCTCGAAATAGCAATAGTGTACCACTTAAAATGAACACCCTGCATATATTATTTTTTTGTGTGCCCAGTTAACTTCCTCTGCCGGTTTTTAAATTTCATTCAAGATCAACTCAGCTCTTCATATTTTCATGAAACTGTGACGAAGCTACTCGTCGTCTCTGAGTTTCTAACCACCCAGTATAGTTTTTTTTATTACATCACCGAGATCCGGATAGTAATTTTTGACTGTGATTGTTCTATCTACCTCTTGTGAGGTAACTGTAATCATCAACCATGTTTTATTCAATTACTGACCTAGATAATAAGTTTTGCTCTAATTTTATAGTTTACTCTAAATAACTGCGCTACCTGTTATCCGATTAACACGAATTTTAATTTGTCGTATTCCGTTTTTTGAGGGCTCGCGAAGGGAGTTAGTGTCGGCCGCGTTAGCGCACTCGCAACCCCTTTTCCGATTTCAACTACCACCGTTCATTTAAATACACAGTAGCGACCGCGAAAGACGAGTTTATTTCGAAAAAATTAGCAAAAGGAGTATACAAACCGGGCTAGAATCACTATTTAGACACTTGATTTCCGATCATCAGCCCTAGGCATTGCATCGATCTCGAGATTTGCTTTTGTAACAGGTACCCCGCACTAGGTACCAAAAGGTAACTGACATACGAAAGGGTTTTACTTGATTAAATGAATAACCAAGGGTAGCGTAGTCGCTGGCCACCACGGAATATTTTAAATAAATAAATAAATATATCATCACGCCTTTTACCCATTACGGGTGTGGCACTCTGCTTACGCAGATCTCGGTAAGTGATATATTTTTTCGTATGAAGTGCGGTTACCAGCCGTCAAATCATAGCCCCCAAGGATGTTAGTGGAGGAGGAACCACAGGGGTAAATTTAAATTTGTAACTGTCGGCAGTGGGATTCGAACTGAGGATCTCACGGGAATATTTTAACTTGATTCCAAAGAGTATTTAGAAGAAGACTTCTGATCAAATGGCGGGAAATATACGCGCAAGCGGGAATTAAACGCGTATTCAACAATAACAAAATAATTTAATAGTTAATAACGAACAAGCAAAATAAATTATATAAATCAAATACTTTTACGAGCTGAATAATTCGACGCTATATAATCCAAAGTATCGCTTACTCACTAACTTTTACAATAACTTTCAAAGATCGAAACTGATATAACATTTGCTATTAACAATACTCATACATAAAACTCAAATCTACTTACATGAACGCACTTCACATAAACTATGCATACAATCGAGATAAGCCCTTAAACTGTGTACTAATTCTTTCAACATTTTGAAATCTCTTAATATCGTTTGCAATCTATAATCGTAATAAACGCAAATACCGTTTATTACACTTTTGAGCATCCGTTCCGGTACTGTTTTCAGCCGTCTCATCTCTTGCGAGTACGTGGTGAGTTCCTTGTTGTTTTATTTACCGTTTTCCGCCTTGTACGGTAGTGCGACTCGTGTAGCTGGCTTTAGCATCCTCGACGAGTAAACCTAGTTTGCAAGAAACCATCACCATCCGTTTCCGTCCGTTTTCCTTCTTGAAAAGTAGTGCAACTCGTGGAGCTGGCTTTTAGCATCCTCGTCGAGTAAACCTAGTTTGCGAGAAACCATCACCATCCGTTTTCTGTCTTGCAAAGTAGTGCGACTAGAGAAGTTGGCTTTTAGCACCTTCGGCGAGTAAACGTAATTTGCAAGTCACCGTTACCGTCCGTCACCATCCGTCCCCGCCCGTTAAAGCCCCTTCAGGCTACCGTTTACTTCTTGCAAAATAGTGCGACTCGTGGAGTCGGCTTTTAGCACCCTCGGCGAGAAAACATAGTTTGCAAGACACCGTTACCGTCCGTCACCGACCGTTCCCGCGCGACCTGCTGAGCTGGCAAGCATCCTCGAAGGGTAATACACAAACGTGAGGTACCGGGTTATTCCGACGCTTTGGCTTAGCGCCTCTGGAGTTGGCGTTAACAGTTCGAGAAGTAATACCTAGACCACAACGCCGACCCGGTATTCATCCGACACCGCGAAATCACCAGGCATACAGTGACGTTACCCGGTCATCTCCGTATTAACCGCGTTACACTCTAAGAAACCAGTATGTGTAAATTGAATTTATAGCATTGGTTAAAAATTTAGTGTTATTTTTAACACGAAAGCGAAGTAAATTTCACCCTACTGTTTACACCACTGTTGTGGGAAATCTACACGAAACATTCGTGTTAATTTTTACACTATATAGTGTAACTTCAAATTATAAAGTGTAATTTGTCACTATATTTGATTAAATTGTAACCAAACAGTGTAATTGTAATTTTGGGAAAATATATCTTTTTACTGGTTAATATTTACACTAGATGGCATGAGTCTTCATATTGCGTTTTATAAGTGTATATAAAATCTAAAGAGTTCATGTGAGCATCGGAAGTGTTTCGGCTAGTTTGTGTTGTGATGAAAATTGTGTGTAACTATTCTCTAAGCAGATTGAAGTTGCAGTTAATCTGTCATTGTGTAAAAGTGAAATAATAGGAATTTGGTTGTTGGTATATTTGTAGTGAGTTATGTAATGTATTGTGTAGACGTAGAGTACCTGAAAATGGGTTTTTACAAAGCTATGTATTTAGTTAATAAGTCAACTGTACAAATTTTGGACATATTTAACAGTGATATTTGCTTGAAAATATATTATTTAAAAAATTTTAATATTTTACATTCTACTCTTGTATCATTGAATGATTTTTAATTTACACAATTTTCTTTATTTTTATTTTTTGTTCTGTAATAATGTACTTCATATAATTTAAGTTGTTTAGTTGCTGTGATTCTTTGTGTGTTTTATATTATAACGGAAGTGTTTCCGCTATAAACATATAAATTGTACCTGTGTACTTTAATTTTTAATATTCTGTATTTGCTTTTGAAATAATTAATATTTTTATAGTTTATATACGACTTAATTGTTAAGAACTTGGGTATTGATTTTTAAAACTTTATTTTTACTCAGAAACAGAGAAGCAAAGTTTTTGATGTTTATTGCTTTAACAGTACAACAAGACTGAATACTAAAACTACATACAAGATAAAATAAACATGTGTACAGATAAAAGAAATATGATTCTTCCTCAGCACGCGGGAACATAGCGGCTGATGGGAAACGCTGATGTCGGCAGGTAGACGTTAGGTAACACCTCCCTCCTTGAGAAGAAACTCTAAGGTGGAACGACGAGTTTCGTTGAGTGCAGTTGACCTCGGGTTGACTCCCTTTTTCTGCAAAACCCTATTTTTTATTTTTATTATAAAATAAAATAAGATAATCATTGCTAGTATGCTGACTTCAATAACTGAGCCTTTTGAATAGTTTTCGTGGGTGGTGATCTATTCGATCGGGAATTCTTCTAATTCTTGAAGTTGTAATTGATGTAATTTGTCCTGAGGAACTTTGTCCAAATTTTATTTTTCTATTTGTGGTACTGTTGAGTTTCCCATGTTGAATTTTTGTAAACTCACTGGATACCCTGGTATAGTCTTCAGTTTATTTTCATAAACGTACGATATTTTTATTGAGTAGTTGGAAGGTACGATCATTAGATAAGTCCCCTTTAAAGAAACTATCGTATTTTGTTTACACGTAGTTTGTACTCTGAAGTTTTGGGAATATGGTGATGTAATGTGCTTCATTTATTTGTAATACTACTTATTGATTCATTTTGATTGGTATTTGTTGACAACTGGTTACTCTGACTTCTGATGATATGATTGAAGTTAGGCATTCTTCATCCCTTCGAACTGGTAAAAGATTGGTGCTTTTACAAAGATATTCGGACTGCAGATCTACGCATTATTCGTTGCTATATTGATAAACGTTGTTGCTTATGGACCGGTAGGTAGCGGGAGGAATGATAGTTCTTGGTTAGCACTAGGGATTGAAAATAAATGATAATGATCTAGGTTTTCCGGGTGTATTAAGAGAAAGTCAAGTGAAAACATTATCTTTTCATTTAAAATAAAAACTTTAATTTTGATAACTTTATAATATTTAGAAATGTCATTGATATTTGAAAATAACAGCTGTTTATTATCATAAAGTGAATATAATTCTTCAACAATGTCTTTAAAATCGTTATAAGAAATAATACTTGGGTGTACATCTTCTAGATTGGCAAATGTTCTTGCGTTTTCTATATTTTCTAAATAATTTAGTAATGAATCAAAATTTAATTTAATTTCTTCCAAAATTTCTTGTGTCTGTAGAAAATGGGAAAATAAAAATTTTTGTTTATTAATTGATTAGATTAATTCGTTCGTTTTATTCTCAATACTAATTTGATTTTTAATAACCAGTGTCATGGTGTCGTTTATGTTCTTCATGATATGTTTTGTAAGTGAAATCTGATTATTTAATTTTGTAACTATTTTATTCTGATCTGTTTCTAAATTTAAAATATTATTATGAATTTCTTGAGCATCGTCGTGGTAAATATACTAGAGATAAATTTTATAAGTGATCGTAATGGGTTTATTATCCCTCGTTTATATCGTTTTTCTGGGTAAAAGGTGTAATTTTTTGTTAACAATTTTTGAAATGTACTTTGTGTGTTCATGGTAATTATTTAAAATATGTTCAGGAGTAGCTAAATATATTGCGGCTGTTTTGATTTTTGCATGACCTAATTTAAAAGGAAGGATTCCAGGGTTAGTCTGTAAGTTCTGAATCTGTACTTCTTGTGCTTTTGTCAGATGTAAGGTCACAAGTCTGTAACAATTGAGGTTTTTTCAGTATTTTGTTTTCTAAAATAGTGAATTTTTTAATTTTGTTTCTGTTAAGTTTTGAAACTGTATGTCTTTTGTCTTGGTCTTTTAATGTTTGATAAGTGGATGTTTTTTGAGGTATTGCCGTGTTCGGGAATAATTTCGCCTGTTTTTAAATTCGGGTCAATTGTTTTCATTTCTTCCTTTTTATAGTTATTACTAGTTTTACTTTGTTTCTGCTTATGTGAGAAACATAATCGGTATCTGGAATTTCGGGAAGTACTTCACGATTTTTATTTGCATAGTTAATTGTTTTTTGTTTATTTTGTTCATTTAATTCCCTAATTTTATTACATAATTGTTTTATTTTTTCTTTATGGTTTATTATATAACTATAAATTAACTGTTTTTCCAATTCTATGTCCAAAGGCGAATTTATGTCAAGATGTCCTGTTATAATTTCACACGGTTTTAATTTTGTTACCGAATGAATAGAGTTGTTATAAGCCAGAAGTGCGCAATTAATTTTAATATCAATAGGTTCTTTGTTATATTCTTGTTGATTATTTGAGAAACTAATATGTTCGACCAATGTTGAATGAAATCTCTCAATTAGTCCATTTGACTCTGGGTGTTGCGAGCTAATAAAGTGAAGTTTCACTTTATGAATTTCTAGTAATTCTTTTATTAGTGAGTTTTTAAATTCTAAGCCATTGTTAGAAACGATTTGATCAGGTATTCCATGATGTGTAAAATACTTAATAAGATTATTAACGACTTCTATACGGTGAACAGAATTTAATTTGTATACTTGCGCGTATCCTGAAAATGCGTCTATAATTGTTAGGTATTTTTGTGTTTCTAAAGTTATCGAATCAATATGTAATATTTCTAATGGTTTTGTTGTAGTAGGAGTAATGTTAAATTTTGGTTTTATAGGCACACTATCGTATTTTGTTTTTAAACAGCTTTCGCATTCATTGATGTAAGTTTGTATTAATTCACGCATGCTAGGCCAGTAGTATTTTTTCTTTATTTGATTCTCGGTCTCGTCAAGAAGGTAATTTTGAATTGTTTCTTCAACGTCTAACGGATCTTCAACATCTAATAATTTCTGAGCGTGTCTTACAAAATTTAATTCAGAATTTTAAAAGTATTTTTGAATAACTAAACTAAATTTCTCTTAAGTAGGGCTTTCAAAATACAAACACTATTTAACTTTTGGAACGATATAATTTTTAACGAAATTAATGAAATCTTGAACGAAGTTATTTTCTGTAATTTATAGTTATGCGCTGATGAGCATTTTCAAATAAAGTTTTATCGGTTTGTCAGAAATTGATATTCCTAAGATTGGAATTTCTCTATTCGTGTGAACAGTTCCGTCGTCAGAAATATCTCCGTTATTGTTTTCATTGTCAAGTTCGACTTGCAATGACATATTTTTTTTATTATTAATGTTTGAGGCGGACCGACGTCTGTGGTCATTTGCCGCCTTTATATTTCAATGAGGTTGAGAACACTGCTATGAGCGAATTGGATGGTTTGAGCTTGTTTGTGATCGGCGTGATTTTAATTTGTGAGAAAAACAAACAGTTGAAGTGCGAATTATGGGTTATGATATTGTTTAAGTTGAGTTTACAAATGTAGGTGTCTCATGTATTATGAAAATTATGGATTTTATTGTTGCAAGGTAATTATTACTATTAGTATTATATGTATATATATTCGATATTTAGAATTTGTGCTTAATTTTCAGTAGTAATCTCTTATGATTGCGAATGATTTAACACAGTACACAGCATGGAATTAGGATTCGCTAGTGAGGTCCTTCACAGCTAAAGGTACAAGACAAACAGGCAGTAGACCATGGAAAGGATTACAGTAGAGAAATGTATGTTAAATTATGTTGATGAATTTTATATGGGTGAGAATTTATATTATATTTTGTTTATTAAATTGATGTTTTTTAAAAATGTTATTAGATTATTTATTTGGTTGTTATCATTGTTGTTTTTTAGGCTTGATGTGCTAATTTGGAATTGATGTCGGAGATCTAGGTATTTAATGCAGTCGTTTAGAATGTGGCTGACAGTCAATTGACAGTTACAAGTATTACAGTTTGAAGGGTTGTCTTTCGTAAAAAGATGACTTTGTGTAAGACACGTATGGCCGATGGAAAGACGAGAGATTACGACTTGTTCTCTTCTGGATAACGAAGTAAACCGAGAAGAAGACCATGCCCCGATGTTAGGTTTGATGTGTTTTAGGAAAGTATTTTGGTTGTTCCACAGTGATTGCCATTTGTTAATACAATGTTCTCCATAGCTTTTTTGTGAGGTCAGGACTTCGAACATATGGGTATAAATCCTCACTGGAAGATATGCCTGTCTGCGATTTGGCAGCGTTTACAGCAAGAAGATCAACTTTGTCATTTCCAATAATTCCTTTGTGGCTTGGTATCCAAATAAATAGAACGTCAATATTGTGTTCCGTTTTTAGAAAGTAAACTTTATTATAGATATTTATTATGATTTGGTCTTTGGTTGTCAAAATATTTTCAAGGTTAGTGATTGTACTTATTGAGTCTGAACATATATTTTTTTTTGGTAAAAGTTTACTATACGCCCTGAAGTGTTTTAGATTTTTGCCGATAGGCTGCGAAGCAGTCGTCTGTAAAAAACTAGACCGTACATCCGGTGGCACCAAAACAGTGGGTTACAATAATAATTTTAGCAACAATTTAAAAATGAAAACTGATAGTAAAGATAAATATAAATTGCATTTTAGAATGGTAAATCTGAGTTTCAAGATTTTTTATGTAGTTATTCTACAAACATAATCTGCTAAAAACACTAAGACGTACAGCCAACAATTTATAGAATTGTTTTGGAACCACATGATAACGTAAAAATCCCAAGATGCAACAGTGTTACTCTGCGCACGCGTCAGATTCAGAGCGTATAGTAAACTTAAGCCTTTTTTTATGTGAGGCTCTTCAGTTGGGAGTAATCGATATCCAGCTTTTAATGCTTCATATATTGCAATTACTTCAGCGGAATAGACACTACAGAGAGGAGATAGACAAATAGATTGTGTTAATTTTTGATATTTGATGTCGTATACTGCTCACCCCGCTTGACCGGTTTGGATTTTTGAACCGTCAGTATAAATGATGATGCTCTTATGATCCTGTTCGTGGGGATGAATTATGTCTCTGAATTCATTTTTTATCGCTATATTTGGTACGTCGTTTTTAATTGAATTTCGATAATTTTAGGTTTATGTGGATTAAAGGAAAAATCATCCATAGGGGAACTGCTGTTGTGGTAGTATGTTCTGAAAATTTGTCATCTGAAAATTTATTTGAAATAAAAGATTGTGAAGAATTAGTGATAATGGGCAGTTTTTGTTTGAAGTTCTTTTGTTAAAAAAGTTCTTTGTTTCTTCGTTGTTAAAAATTATATTGTAGTTAAGGTGATTTTTTATATTCCAAATTTTTATTGTATATTTTAGTGTCATATATTGTCGACGAATTTGAAGAGGAGGGATATTTGTTTCGCAGTAGAGGCTGTGACTGGGGCTGGTTCTAAATGCTCCTGAAATTAGTCTAAGACCTGCATGATGAACTGCGTTAATTTTATTTAGGTGACTTGGTTTGGCAGTATTGTACACGATGCGGCCATAATTTATTCTCGACAAGACTAATGCTTTATAAAGTGTAGTTAGCGGGTTCCGGTCAGCTCCCCATTTTGTGTTTGACAAGTATTTAATTATATTCAAAGCAGTACGTGAAGAGGATATTACTTTGGCAATATGATCTTTCCAAGTAAGTGATTTATCAAAGATTATTCCCAGTAATTTGACTGATGTACATTTCTTGATTTTTAGGTTGTTGTACATTTTGAAATCAGGACAAATGTGGGGCTTTCTTCGTCTACAAAAATCAATGCTTTGCGTTTTTTGTGTAGAGAAAGTAAATCCTGTGGATGTGGCGTTAGTGGTTATGGTATCTGTTAGCAGAATGACTTTAACAATAACGCTTTTACTTTAATGCCTTTAAATTATCAGAATTAAATAACTATAAAATTAACTGTCATAATATATTTTTATTCAGAAAAAACAACTACTAAACATATTCAGTAATGGCACTCTACAAAAATACATTTCAAATATAAATACATTGTAAACTAACACCCCTTCGCAATATGTTTATTCTTCAAATTGAAATTTATCAGTGGAGTCCCATTTTTTGAACAAATTTTCTTGTTTTGACTGCTTCTAACGGTTTGGTTAATAAATCTGCAGCCAAATCAATACTTGGACAATACCGTATAATTAGTTTTCCATTTTGTTTTAAATTACGGACAAAATGATACTTTGTTTCAATGTGTTTCGTTCTTTTACTTATATTGTCACAATCTAAAAGCTTGATGCAACTCTGATTATCTTCAAAAATTACTGTTTGTTTCGATATTTTAACATTTAGATCAAGTAATATTCTCTCTAACCATATTGCCTCTTCAGCAGCTTCAGCAAGTGTTATGTATTCTGCTTCTGTATATGATAATGCAAAAGAAACTTGCTTTTTGCTCATCCAACTAATTGTTCCACGGTACAAAGAAAAATAGAAGCCTGAATTTGATTTTCTATCAGTTTTATCGCCGCCCCAATCAGCATCCACATATCCTATAAGTTGATTTGAATGTTCTTCAGATGAACCGAGTTTCAATTTCTTATTTTTCGTCGTATTTAAGTATCTATAAACTCTTTCTACTTCTGTCCAGTCGCTCTCTGATGGATTTTGTACTTTTCGTGCTAATATAGAAGTGCTTACAGCTATGTCAGGTCTTGTATGCGAACATAAGTACAATAGTGAACCAATAGCTTTTCTATATGTACTATTTGACTTTAACGGAACATCTACTTCATTTCTCCTTTGCTATCCAGGATCCACTGGTATACTTGAAGGTCTAGAATTTTCAAGATAAATTTCTTTGAGTTTCCTGTCAATATACGTCCTTTGGTGTATATGGAAAATTCCTTCAGTGTCCCTTTCAAATTGTATTCCAAGGTAATATTTTAAATCTCCTAAATTTTCACCTTAAATTTTTCATTTAATTTATTTTCAACTTCTGTCAACAGGTTTTGATTTACACTTGCAATAATTAAATCGTCTACATAAACTAATAAATATATCCAATTTATGCCGATTTGTTTTGTGTAAAGACATGGATCATTTACACTACGTTTAAATCCATTATCAATTAAAGTTTGATTTAATTTCCTGTTCCATTCTCTCGCACCTTGTTTGAGACCATAAATATTTTTATTTAATTTGCATACATATTCCGGGTTACCTTCAATAAAACCCTCTGGTTGTTTCATGTATACATCGTGCTCCAGGTCTCCATTTAAGTAGGTAGTTTCTATATCATAATGATGAACACACATATTATTTTTCCCTGCAACTGTAAGAAAGGTTTTGAGTGCTGTTTGCTTCACTACTGGTGCAAATACTTCATCGTAATCAACACCGTATTTTTGTGAGAATCCTTGTGCAACTAATCGGGCTTTAAAACGACACGTTTTACCTTGATCATCCTGTTTCATTTTAAAAACCCATTTACACCCAACAGCAGTTTTATTTGCAGGTAGTGGTGTTAATGTCCATATATTATTATTCTTCATTGTATTTATTTCTTTATTCATCGCTTCAATCCATTGTAATGAATTATTACTATTAACTGCCTCCTCTCTATTTCTAGATTCAAATTCTGTAACACTTTTAACAATATTAGCTACTAACCTATCAGGAGGTTTTCCTTTATTTGTTCTTTGAGATCGTCGTGGTTCTATATTATCTACTGATTTCGTATTTTTCTCCTCTGTTTCTCTAGAGTCTTCTTCTATAAATTTTTCCACTGGTGTATGCTCATTCTCGTCTATATAAAGTAAATCTTCTTTATTTTCTTCAAATATAGATTCTTAATTTCCTGTTATTTCTATTATAACATTTGATTCTGTATTACTTTCAAAATTATTGTTTTCTTTATTTCTAATGACGTTTTCTTTCATTTGATGATGGCTTTCATCTATAAACCGTACATTACGACTTATCTTTATCATATTTGTTTCGATATTAAGCAACCGATATGCTTTTGATCCTTCTTCATATCCCACAAATATTAGTTTTTCAGCCTTTTTATCCAATTTTCTTCTTTGTATTTCAGGAATCAATGTATAAGCAACAGATCCAAAAATTCTAAAGTAATTTAAATTTGGTTTCCTTTTATACCATCGTTCATATGGGGTATCTTCACAAGCTTTCGTTGGAAGCCTATTTTGTATGTGATTTGCAGTAACCACAGCCTCTCCCCAAAAACGATTTGGAAGTTTAGCATCAATTAGCATGCATCTTGTCATTTCCATTAATGATCTGTTCTTCCATTTAGCTATTCCATTTTGCTCCGGCGTCTATGGTGCTGTACTTTCACTTTTTATTCCATTCTTTATCAAAAGCTTCTTTAATTCTTCGTTTATATATTCTCTTCCTCTGCCTGAACGAATTTTCTTGGGTACTATACCGAATTTATTTCTAACTTGGTTAACAAATTCTTCAATTTTCTGAATAGCTTCTGATTTATGTGTCAACAAACATACAGTTGTGAAACGGCTGTAATCATCAATTATTGTTAAAATATATCTTTTCTTACCCGTGTCATAGTTTGTACTGGTCCACAAATGTCAGTATGAATCAGTTCTAAAATTTCTGATACTCTACTATGAGATTGCTTAGGAAAAGGTAATTTTGTCATTTTACCCTGAATACAGCTTTCACATATTTCTAGTTGTCCACATTCCTTTATATTTATACCTTTTGCTAATTGTTTATCTACCAATGTTCGTATTGCATTTGAATCTCGATGACCCAAACGTCTATGCCATTTATGAATACATTCAGATTCAGGTTCATTGCAAACTGTGTAGTTAGCTATATGAATTGTGTCTAATTCATATAAATGAGAATAATTAGTAGCAGTTGCAACTATTCTTTCTTCATTTACAATTATACATTTATTATCTTCAAATGTAACTTTCATACCTAGTTTTGTTAGTCTACAGACAGATAATAAATTACCTTTTAAAGTTGGAACATACATTACATCTTAAACTTTTATTTTTAAATGTTTGTTTGTTCCATTGTTACAATATAAGATTCCATCTCCTATACGTTCAGATATAATTATTGATCCATCAGCAAGTTGTATTTTCTCTTGTTTATTCGATGTAAATGTTCTAAAGAAATCTCGACTGCTGCACATATGTGTAGTTGCTCCAGAATCAACGTACCATTTTTTATTGATTTTATTTAAATTAAAAGCAAAACAGATATGCGAATCATCATTTCCAGAATTAATATTAGTATTTACAGCGTTTACCTTTTGATATTGTGGATTATTAGCTTTCCACGCCAAATATTTTCGACAATCCTTTTTTATATGTCCTGTCTTTTTACTTATTACAGTATTGTATTATTATCTTTACAAATTTCATAGAAGATTGTAATGATAAGGCGAACTTCAGTGTTCATTTCTTTCCATTTCTTTTTAGTAAATAAATTAAAATATCATTTCTGTTCTATTTTCCACGGTCGTGTTACAATATTCCTAATAAATATTAATTTTAATTTGATATTTAATACCATAGAAGGTATAAATGAAAAAATAAAACAGATAAAAATAAGAGAAGGGATACGGGTAAAAGAAGAGAGAGAAATAGGAGAAAAACTAAAAAGACTAGAATATAGACGAACAGAGAGATAAAGAAGCAAATAAGAATAAGTTTATAATAACTGGCGTGAAACAAAAGAAAACCAAAAGAAGAAAATTCAATAACCAACTCGATATCAATGTATAGATTATTTTATTTATAGCAATATCAAAAATATAACATTGAAATCCCTATGTGCTACATTTCAATACTACATCCGGTATATTGGCGACACATTTATAAACAATATTTTTGTAATTTTCATCCATTATTATTTTTAGTTATCAGATAATTTGAATTGAATATATAGTAGAATGTTTTTGTTTTATTTCTGATGAAAATTTAATTAATTTTCAACAGAGGTCGCAAAATTCAAGAAGTTTGGATGCGTCATCGAACTTATGTACAGCATCCAATATTCACTTGCATTTTACAAAATATAAGATCAGAAGTGAGAAATTGTATAATCTCTACAAGGTGTTTACCTGATTCAGATAAACAATGGATTATATATCTGTCCTTCATTTTGTATCGTTTATCTTTCTCATTCGACTAGCGAAAAGGTTTGTCGGTTTTTAGTCCAGTTTTGGTACCTGTGGAGGGGTTATGGGGCATAACTTCTGAACAATACTGTACATTGCCGGGAATATTTTGAGTTAAATTATTTGCCGCTATGAGGAACAGGGTCAGATATAGTGGATCCTTGTGGAATTCCGTTTTGGACAATACAGGTTTTTGAATATTTATTACCTACTCAGTCTTGGAAGGACCGGTTCGAGAGAAAATTTTGAATGAATGTAGGAAGATTACCTCTGAGCCCCCATTGATGTAGCTTTCTCAGTATTCCATATCGGCAGGTCATGTCAAATGGTTCTAAGTCGAATAAGACCGCGACTAATTGATTGCGTTCTAAAAATGATGTTTGAATTGCATTGGTGAAATTTACAAGAATATTAGTTGTAGAGTGATTTTTGATCGATCCACATTGGAATGAATTAATTAGATTATATTTTTCGAGATACCATGTCAATCGCATATTTACTAATTATTCATAAATTTTTTCTAGATGACAGGTAAGTGATGTTGGTCTATATGCTGTTACGTTTTTTGGATCTTTTCCAGGTTTAGGTAGTGGGATGACTATAGCTTTTCGCCATAAGTTGGGGTATTTGCCTTCTGACCACAATAAATTGAAGAATTTTAGAATGTATGCAATCATATCAAAGGGAAGATGTTTGAGCATTTTGTATGAGATGTTATCAGGGTCGACAGCTGCGGAAGACTTTCCACTTGCTTGTATTGCGTTGTAAATTTCCTGTATTGTGAAGTCGTTATTATAAAAGTCGGAGTCAGGAGATGTTTGGGTACTGGCAAAGTTGAGGGGAGTTTCTAGTGTTGATTTTATTTTCCTGAATTTCAGATTGTAATTGTCATCGCTACTGACTTCTTCAAACTGTTTGACTAATTGATTAGCTATGTCACATTGTTCTACGTAGTTGCGACCATTGTTACATATGAGGGAGATCTTGTGATTGCATTTTGTTCCGTTTATGGTTTTAATTTTTTTCCACAGTTGGTCGCTGGTGAGGCTTGAGTTTATTTGGCTAACGTATTGTTGCCATAAGATTATCTTTGCAGATTGGATTTCTCTTCTCGACTAATGCTCTTGATCTTTTGTAATTTAAAAGGTTGTTATCATTGGGATGTTTATTGAATAATTTTAATGCTTTTCGTTTTTGTTTTATTAGGTTGGCGATGTTCGTATTCCACCGTGGGACAGGTTTCTTGGGTTTGGGCCTAGATGGTAGTATATACAGTGATGATGAGTTTGATGATAATGACGAGGTTTCTGATATCGTATTCCAATTATTTGTGGTTGTACGGTTAAGCGAATAGCTTTTGGAAATGGGGATTGTTGATTCTGCGGCAGTGAGTATTGAGTCGTTAATTAATTCAAGTATTATGTTGACATCCGCTTCTTTATTAATAGGGTGATCAGGAATTTTGATAACTTTTGTGAAATTAGACCAGTCTGCTTTTTTAAGAAACCATCTAGGAATAAAACTGCTGTTATTATCAGGCGTCAGTGAGTGACGGTCGATGAGTATTGGCAGGTGATCGCTGAAGAAGGAGTCATTGGAAATAATATCCCAGGACAATACATGTCCTAAACTTGGTGAACTTATTGTTAGATCAATGACAGAAAACGTTTTAGATCTTTGGTTAATGTAAGTTGCTTTATTTGGCATGTTTCATAATATACAGTTGGTATTATTATCTAGATAATCATCGACAATTTTTCCAGAGGGGTTTGGTGCAGTCACTTCAGAGTTCCACGTAGGACTATGTGCATTAAAATCGCCACAGAGGACGAAAGGGCGAGGGAGTTGTATAATTTTTTCCAAATCTTGTATTGCCCAAGTATGATTTGGTGGCATATAGATTGACACGTAGGTGATTGTACGAGGTTTGAGGATCTGAACTGCAACTACGTCCAAGTTTGCCGTTATATTTACAGGTTTGTGTGGGGTAGAGTTTTTAACTATTATAGAGACTCCACGTTTAGCTCTGCCGTCAATGAGATTGTCGCATCTGAATATTGAATAGCCTTTAATTGAAAATGAATCTGAAGGTCGTAAGTGTGTTTCTTGGATGCATAAAATACATATACGGATTTAACTCCGCTAATAATAATTTCGTTTCATTTATATGATATTTTAAACCATTACAATTCCACTGAATATCCATATTTAAGCTGTTAATTTTGATTTTAAGCTGATTGAAGGAGATTTTGTGTAGGATATGTTCTGATTTCTATGTGTAAAGTATATACTAGTATAAATGGGATGGTTTCTTAAGATTCTTTCTTTGCATGGATTCGAATACAATTTCGTTTAATGAATCAAGGTTTGAGTTGTTTGTAAAAGAGTTTGGAACAGCTGGTTGTTTTTATGTATATTTTTTGTTTTTTGTTGTGTTTTTTTGCTTGTTTGTTGATTGTGCACATCAGCTGAGACTTCGTATGTTGTGTTGGGATAATCGGTGGAAGGACTGAATGTTTGTGTCGTGTTTTGGGTTTGGTATAGGCAGTCAAGAGAATTTTCGTTACAGAAAGAGATCATAGACGATAGGGCTTCTGTTAAAGCCGTTTTAATTATAGGGATGAGAATTTTAGCTAATTCAGAACTGTCAAATTGAGATGGCTTCGAATCGCTGGTGTTGCTATCAGAAGTAATTCGAGCATAACTTGTTTCCTTTGGGCGAGCAGAGATGAATTCAATATGGTTACGTGCTTCAAAGTAGCTGCATCGGTTTTTAACTCTATATTCATTTATGGAGTACTCATATTTGAAGAAAGCACATTCGCGGGCCATTGCAGAGTGTTTTCCGTCGCAGTTGGTGCATTTTAAAGACGATTGGTCGCAAGGTTGGTTTTCGTGTGGTGGCATGCCACATATACATATTTTTTCTCTTTTGCATACTGATTCAAAATGTCCGAAAGATTGACATTTAGTGCATCTTAATGGTTAAGGTACGTATGTGCGAATAGGTATAGAGTACATTTAGTCCAGGCAATGAAGACATAAAAATGGGCTTTCATTACAAAAGGTCAAGTAGTTTTCATCTTTGGTACATTTTTACAGTTCGATGTCCTAATTAATATTCTGAGTTTGCGACCTAGAGCGACCGCCGCTCGCGCCGCCATATTGGAAAAATGGTACAAAAAATCAGTTTTTCAAAAATATCTTCTCTCCAGCGAAACTTAGGTTGAAAATAGTTATTACAAAAATTATAGAGCATAAAATTCCCTACAACTTCTGTTTTAAACATTTTCCAATCGGATGAGTAGTACACGAGTTACAGCGGAGTTAACCTGCAAATTACTGCAATTCGCAAAATCGCTATATTTTTTTAATTAGGATACCGAACTGTAAAAATCTACCAAAAACAAACAATCCTTGACCTTTTATAACTCCGAAAATACTCATTGCCTGGACTATAATTTAAATACAAAATTTTAAGAAAATTATTTAAATTTATTTACGTTTTTTCGGGTAATATGTATATATTACAGCTGAACTAGACTTACCAAAAGTGTGAAAATGATGATGCTAATAGATATATGTCCGAGCAATCGATTGCCGAAAACCGGGAGTCACTATTTGATTCCGTTTAAAATTTACAGTAATTTAAACACAAAATTTTAAGAAAATTACTTAAATTTATTTATGTGTTCTCGGGAAATATGTATATTTTACAGTTGAACTAGACTTCCCAGAAGTGTAAAAATTATGGTCCAAATAGATAATTGTCCGAGAAATTGAATGCCTAAAACCGGAAGTCGCTATTTGATTCCGTTCAAGATTTACAGTAATTTAAACACAACATTTTAAGAAAAATAATTAAATTTATTTGTTTTTTCACGGGGAATATATATACATTATAGCTGAACTAGACTTACTAAAAATGAAAATATTATGGTGCTAATAGATAAATGTCTGAGCAATCAAATGCTGAAAACCGGAAGTCGATATTTTATTCCATTCAAGATTTACAGTAATTTAAACACAAAATTTTAAGAAAATTATTTTAATTTATTTATGCTTCCTCGGGAAATATACATATATTACAACTGAACTAGACTTCCCAAAAGTGTAAAAATAATGGTGCTAATACAAAAATGTCCGGGCAATCGAATGTTGATAACCGGTAGTCGATATTTCAGTCCGTTAAAAAATGTCAGCCGTTTTTGTGTATTAACACAAATTTATGACTTGGTTTACACAGACTGAGAATTTTATATTTTTATTTTCCCGTTTTTCTTGAAAACTATAACACATACACAAAAACTATTAAGAACCTTTTCTCTAGAGAATTTTATGGTCTATAATTTTTATAATAACTATTTTCAACTTTGGTGCCGCTGGAGAGAAGTTATTCTCGAAAAACTGTTTTTTAGTACCTTTTTTTCAATATGGCGGCGCGAGCGGCTGTCGCTCAAGGTCGCAAATTCAGAATATTAATTAGGACACTGAACTGTAAAAATCTACCAAAAACGAACACTCCCTGACCTTTTGTAACCCCGAAAGTACTCATTGCCTGGACTAATTGCGATATACAAACGAAGTGGTAGGGTTATGGTGTTGAATGTAACCACGAATGCTCCGTTTTCTTTTTTAATACCTGATCAAACGAAGAACAGAGGTTTTATATTTATAACACCTTGTGATTTGGTTTCTTCTAGTAATTCTTCATTAGAGCAATTTAGCAAATCTGGGTTGAAGATAATTAATTTCGAATAATTTAAAGTTGGACGCGGAATGCATTCCACTTCTTTGTTACATAGTTTCGAGATTTTCAGTAGTTTCTGACTTTGATTTTTGTCGTTAGTTACGATCATTAATCCGTCTTTAATTTTTTTAGTGTCAGCCACATTGCCGCAGATGTTTTTGATTTCGAAATTTAAATGAATAGGGTTTGTGCTTTTAAAGTCACCATCTTTACATTTTATTATTACGTATTTAGTTAAGGTATTGATTACGTTTTCATCTTCAATACTTACCCTCGGATGCTTAGTATTTGAGATGTCGATTCCGTCCATCCTTAGATGGACGGAAATATTTTTAAGGGGAGCAAACTCCGTTAAGTATTGTTATTTTTCTGGGTAGTTAATTAGTAATGAAAAGCTGATAAGAATGATTTAGAAACTAATCAAACGATTTTAATGATATATTTATTGTGATATGATCTCAAGGTTAATTAACGATAAATGACTCACAAGACTCGTATTCGCTCGCTTGCACTACTTGCACGACCGGCCACTAGGACAGTTGAGAGAAGACTGAATGACATATTATCGTTTGTGTTAGAAAATTTGTCATTAAAATCTTTTACATAATCGATAATTCCTCTAGATTCTTCGATATTCATTAGTGTTAATTTCCATACGAGATAATGCGTCCGCGTTTTTATTAAGAGAATCTCTTTATAAATAATTTGGTAATCAAATTCTTCTAGTTTGAGTCTCCATCTTACGAGTTTAAAATTCGGTTCTTTTAGTGAAAACAACCATTGCAGGGGGAGATGGTCGGTGTAAATTAAAAACTTTCGTCCGAATAGGTACGGAATAAAATGTTTTACTGCCCATACAATATCTAGTAACTCTTTCTCAATTGTCGAATATTTAGCTTCTTAGTCGTTAAGAGTAAGACTTGCGAAAGATATTGGTAGGTCTGATCTTACTTTACCTTCAGATAAAACCGCGCCAATAGCAAAGTTGCTCGCGTCCGTCGTCAAAATAAATGGTTTTTCAAAATTTGGATGTTGTAAAATTGCCTCGTTTGAAAGTAAATTTTTGCAAGTGTTGAAGCAGTTAATATAGTCTGAATTGTTTACGTCAATAGTTGCGTTTTTCTTTAGACAAGTGGTCATTGGTTTAGTTAATTTTGAGAAGTTTTTTACATACTTCCTATACTAACTCAATAATCCCAAAAATGCTTTAATTTGTTTAGTTGTTTTTGGTATCGGATAATTTTGGATAATTTGAATTTTGTCAAGGTTAGGTTTTATGCCTTCCGGAGTGTTTACATGCCCAAGAAAGATGACCTCTTTTCAAAAATTTTGATTTGTCAAGTTGTACTTTTAGGTTATTTCCTTATATTTTTTGAAAATTTGTTGTAAATGTACAGTTGGATCTTGAAGAGAGGCTGAAAATACTATTGTATCATCCATAAAAACAAAGCAAGTTTTATTTAAATATTCTCGCAAAACATTATCCATTACTCTCTGGAAAGTTGATGGAGCATTTTTTAAGCCAAACGGTAAACGTAAAAATTCATAATGACCATGTTCGACGTTAAAAGCTATTTTCTTTTTGTCATCCGGGTGCATTTCGATTTGATGTCAAGTCAAGTGTAGAAAATATTATGATCGTCCGAGTCTGTTTAAAATGTCAGATTTGTTAGGGATTGGATAGCGGTCGTCAATAGTTTTATCGTTTATCTTGCGATAATCGAAAACTATGCGCCATTTTTGTCGTCCAGAGGCATCGACCTTTTTGGGTACAATCCAAATAGAGGATGACAATGTGGAATCGCTTGATCGGATAATACCTTGTTCTAGCAAATTGTTGATTTGTCGCTCTTTTTCAGGTTTGTGAATAAAAAGATATCGATACGACTTAGTGTGAACGGAAATTTCGTCGTTCGTGATAATTCTATATTTAATTTTGTTCGTGAATGTTAGTGGGGTACCTTCAAGATAAAAAATATTCGAAAAAGATTTTACTAAATTTTCAATTTGATATTTCTCTCTACTAGCTTCATATGATCGGTGCGTATTAATTTTACAATATAGGATTTATTAATTTCATTTTTATCGTTTATACCATTATAAATGTCAACAGATGCATATCCATTTTTAGAGTTTGAAACGCATTCTCTTATAAAGCAGTTTGAAATTTTTGATTGAGGAGTGAGTACGTCGCCATCTTTTGAATTAACTGGGATATTCAATGACTCTAAACTGCTTGGTTCTATTCGAGCGAAAAATAATAGTTTTTTTTCCTAGATTCATTATGAGATAACTTTGCACATGGGGTTTGTAATAAAGAATTTTTAAAATCTAGTTGAACATTGAAATCTTTTAGAGTATCATAGCCAATCAAGCCATCAAAGAAGTGGTGAAATTTGAATAAATAAAATTTCATGTTTTTATTAACATTAAATGCTGAAGATGCTGGAATTTCTACACAGGAATCTCTTTTTGTTGCTTGAAATACGGAGGATATGGTAAAACTTTCTTTCATGATTTTATTTTTAAAATATTTTTCATCTATGCCAGGGTTCAAGAAAAATTTTGTAACTCGGGTATCAATTAACAATTTTAATGGTGGATTCGAAATTTTGATAAATGGCAATTCTTTTTTGTTATAGATTGAATGTAACTCTGCGTTTGCTTCGGTATTTGGCTGGGTTCGCGAAAATTTGGTTCTTTTTCGATAGATGTTTCATAAATATCATTTTCAATATTTTGGGATAATAAGAATAATTTTCGTTTTGTGAGTCATAGTCAGTATAGTCAAGTTCACTGTATTCGTAATTTTGTTCGTCATAATTTTTAATGGGTTTTTAAGTAGCTCTTCCACAATATAATTTTGTCTTTATTGGAATAAGAATTTTGGAAAGGAACCATGGAATACTTCGCACATAGGTGTGGGTGTAGATTGTATGGCTCGATTTGTTAATCCTTGCAGTTTCCATACATTAACTGAGGATTTAGGTTTATTATTCCCAAATACTTGGTGGTTGGTTAGGAATCCTGGTGGTGTTTGTAAATAACGGGGTTGCAATTGAATAGGGTTGCTTGGGAATTGTTGGTATTGATTATTGAATCGTTGTGTTGGTTGTTGAAAAAATTGAGGGATTTGAGACATTTGGAATGGTAGTTGAATTTGTCTTTGAAATTGTCTCGAATTTTGAAATTTACTTTTATCAAAATGAGCACGTTGTGAGTGTCAGATGTTATCTTCTGAAATTATGTTCTGTCTGGCTTCTGCCAAGGTGTTGGGTTTCATTGCGCGGATCGTCGAACCAAAGGGCTCTTTTAAACCGGCCAAAAACATTTTTAATGCATGGGTAGTATACAAATTCTTTTTTACTATTGTAATTGTCGTTGTACTTTCATGAACGTCTACGTAGTTATGCAAAGCACTTAAATTTGACATAATTCGTGTATAAAATTGCAGGGGGTTTTCACCAGGGTCGGACTGAACAAAAAAGACCCACCGAGAAAAATAGAGTTGTGGGCCCCATTCTCAACGTAAAATAGTTGCTTTACTTGGGTTCATACTTACGCAGTAAAAGTAATTATTTAATAAGATCAATTGGCTGATATCTTTTTAATGTAATTTATAGTTTATAAACACCCCTATTTCAAAAATAATGAGAAATGCTTGAAATTTAGATTAGATTACATTCGTACAAATTTTTCTTTCTTTCTTTCTTTCTTTCACAGCTTCTAAAAAAAATTATGATAGTTTAAAGTTTTGCTGATTTAATTTGTATTCTTATGAATAAGTGATATTTGGAGGCTATAAATGTCAAAAAAAAAAACAATTAAAAGATAATGAGGATATTCCGAATTATTAGTAGCTGGAACATTCATTAAAATAATGTTGATGTGTAATTACATTTCAGAGATTGTGTAACAAGAACATAGAAATCAATGAAACAAACTACAAGAATGTCCACAAATCGGCAACTTCACATTTCAGATAAAAGTCCGCGCGAATATTCGAATGTGTCGGAAAAATTAATCTTAACTTACGATTTGTTTAACTTCCATAATATGCATTTAATGATCAAAATTATTGCTTTTTGAAGTTATTATTGAATTCAATAGAAAATTATGTCCGAAGTTTAACGTTTGACATTTGACGTGTAACGAAATAATCGTTTGAAAATCGAGTTGCACGTTTAACACCGGCGAAAGACATTCATAAATTGTGATATCTTAACAAAATTAATGCGATATTAATGCGAAATGTGTAATTATACTGATAATTGATAGCAATTTGATTACTATTTTGTTCTTTGGTTTGAAAAGATGCATGATTAAAACTTTTTTTTTTTCATTTTTAACAGTTAGTTGATTAGTTCAGGTAAGGTCGATTGTCAAAAATTACACCTCAGCCACATGACACTGAGAAAAAACCCAAATAAATACTATTTCACATTCAATAAAATGGGTTCCAGTTAAAATTTTATATTCAAATGTAACTATTGCTACGACCCTTAACGGCAAATCCCGTGCAAGGCCGGTTGAACCACGGCAAGCTACAGTGGTGTAGGGCAGTGGGTTTCCTAAGCTCGAGAGAGAGAACAAAGTATAGTGGGCGCCAGCTGATCCGGTGCCGGAAAGGCTCAACCTTAAGGGTCGACCAGCAGACCTAAAAAATAGCGGAAAGGGAGCGAGCGGGTCGACGTCACAATTAAACGCTGTAGTGTGCTTAACAATTAAAGTATATTAAAGATAGATTATACGGAGAATATAGAATGTGCGACGCTATTAACACTTGTAGAGGCGGTAGGAACCTGACCACACGACGCACGAGTGAGTGTATAAAAGGGCGTGTAGGGGGCGGCAACACGCGCCGGTGGTATCGAGGACTACGATAACGCGACGGTAGTTCTAACAGTGTGATAAAATGGCGCTACAACGCTTCGACGATCGCGATGGTACCAACGAGACAGTTAAATGAAACGGGCGCTTAAATAATACAAATAAGCGCTAAGCACAGTGCCCTACCCGGAAGTGCACACATACGCGCGAATGACTAAACGTACAAATAAATTGCGTAGCGGGATAAGACTTACAATGTAATGCGCTGAAATGATGTGTCAATATAGGTCAGTAAGCGTCGACAAAATATAAACTTGATTTAATTACAACCAATTTATTCGTTAGTAGTAAAATAATAATAAGTTACACAAAATTAAACGAAGTAAGATACATAAAAACGAGGTAATTAGCTCAATTCTACCAGAGTATGATGCGAGTGAAATAATTAAACTAGAATAAATGGCGGGCTTATCGGCGACTGTCCCACGTAGTCTGTTTTCCGTACAGCCAATAACCTGTGTCATCCAAATCGCCGGATACGGTTTGCCAAAAACAATGGCGGAGCAGCGGAGATCGTGTGGATTCCAATTCGCCGGCTGCGATTTGCAGAAACAATGGCGGCGCAGAGAAGACCGTGTGGACAATTGGATAGAAATCAGTATAATCGCCCCCGCGATTATTCGATCACTCGAAATATTTCTTGCAAGGGTTGTAAACCCTACGTAAGAAGCCTAAAAAAGTTTCTAATTAAGCAACGAGCCAAAACAGGGTCAAGTGCGTGAGTACGCTACTGGCAAAAATCAATTAATACATAATGGAAATATTAGTAAGAAGGGTTAAAGTTTGAAACAAAATATTTAACTGAACAGCTGACAAAACTCTCCCAAATGTCTGAAATATTAGTTTAAGTCAGCAGAGGAAATTTACAAAAAGAAGGAAAAGTCGTTACCTTTGATCTAGTGAGGCTGGGGAGTTTGTGTTTTCGATCTGTTTGTTTAAATCCGGGAAAATCCTGAGGAATAAATTCCAATAAGTTAGTAGGTCCTCAAATCCAAAATTACTTGAAATCTTCTTCCCAAAAAAAAACTTAATATCAAAAATCACGAAATCGACCGGTAACTTCAAACAATCGTTTTCGATTCGCCCAAGACAAAACCACACCTGCCTCCCTAATTAATTGATTTGCGCACCTAGAATCGCGCAGAGATTTACCGGGGTAAATCTCAGAAGAGCGCGTACGATAGTCGGGTTGCCGTTGAACGGCGTAATGAAAATAAAAATGAAAAGAAAATGTAGCACTATTTCTATTTGCACATTTAATAGCAATTCTCGTTGTTTTTGAAAAATGTAACATAACATTAGACAAGGACAGAACGATCAGAATATCCTTAAGTAAGGTAAAATAAAAAAAATATTTTTCACTGAAAAAAAATTATACTGCGTATATTAACATATTTTTAAGTTCTGTACTAGGCGAGGCTAGGGTATCGATAATTTTATAAGAGTCAATATTGTCCAATAGGACTTGCTCAACGTTCAACATAATCAAAGCTTGAAATATATCTTCCTCTATATTGCCGCGTAAAAGTGATTTTATTATTTTAAAAATTGAAAACACAAATTCACATGACACCTGAGTACACGAGAAAGTTAAAAGACATTTGTATGTCAAATATAAATTTGAATAAGTACAAATATTGATGTACAATACAATAGTATACAACTTGGTGTAGGAGTAAATTCAGATTCAGCAGTAATTGATGTAGATTTATTACCTATAAATGCATTAAGAGTTTGTTGGCCACACGCTCTACTGCCCTGCACTATGACGTGAAATTGCGCGAGTGCAATTGATTTGCTCGGTTTTTTAAATGTAAACTATAACTACGATCTTATTCCTCAGCCATCAAGTCTACAAAAATAAATAACAAAAGTATATAGTATTTTATATAAAATTTAATTAAAAATAAAAATGGTCTCGCCTAAAGGCCCAATAGAAGGCTAGGGCCCATCGAGAAATTTTACGGCATCTCGGTGGATTCAGTCCGACCCTTGTTTTCTTTTTTTTCTAAGTTGATCTAGATCGAACAACAGACCGTTTTCATCCCCTTGATCGCCAAAACACGCGCTCAAAGCATCTTCTACAGATTTCCAGTCTTTTGAGGTACACGTTGAATATACTTCACGTGCGGGTCCAATTATTATTTATTAAAGTGTTAGCTGTGTCTAAAAAGGCGGAAAGTTCAAATGGATTTCCATCGAATTATGGAACGATATCTAATAATTCAGATTCAAAATTTGGAACTGCCATATTTATTCAACTGTTATTTTCTAATTCAACTTCAGTTATGTCTAATGTTGAAAGTATTAAACTTAATTCTGTATCTTCTAAACTATTATTATAATCTAAATCTAACTCGTTTTCACTTTCCTCCGTGGAAATCGATGAATTCGAGGAGTCTGTCATACAAATGAAAGCAACTTACATTACCGATATTCATCTCAGGTAGACTATCCGTGATGGAATTCTTCTGGGATGAGTCGTTGATGATGCTGGGTTGATTCGCGATGAACACCCTTCGGATCTTGGTTGGTTCTAATTTTGTTGAATAAACAGTTGATACTGAGATAAGATTTTAGATGTTTATTTCTTTAACAGTACAACAAGACTGAATACTAAAACTACATACAAGATAAAATAAACATGTGTACAGATAAAAGAAATATGATTCTTCCTCAGCACGCGGGAACATAGCGGCTGATGGGAAACGCTGATGTCGGCAGTTAGACGTTAGGTTACATTCATTAGTAAAAATATATACGAAATAAATTCTTAATAAATAAAAGTTCACTAAAATTTACTAATCGTCATTGTAAATGTTTTAACACTAAATATTCTGTCCTCGAGGGTACACGGTTTTTGGTTAGTTTAGCGTAACTTTTAACACTACATTTTCTACTACAGGAGTCAATGACGACAGTCGCTACTCGGAAATCGACTCCGACGGCCATTACCGGGTGTTTGCGCCGACTGACGTCGCGACGCCATGCGTCCTTCTGGTCGAAGACGACTTTTCGCGGTAAAAGCACCAGGGACGCTTCGGATACCTCAGATAACGTCTCCGGACCACCAACGACCGACCAACGAGAGGCGTAGTTTTTCTAAAAACGCCTGTTTCGAAGTTAGGGAGGCTGGGGAAGTCGTTCCCGATTATTGACCGACATCTCCGACCGTCACATTCCGAAAACGTAGACACCGTAACCGTAACTGCACCGAAACTCCGTGTTCGCTGCGAGTGTAGGGAAATTAGGAGCCTGTTACGTACCATTATTGTGATACGCCTCTGTATACAACACAACACCTATTCTAATAAACTACACCATCACACTTCAACACTCTTCGTGTCATTTAAAACCCTGGACAATCCCGAACCCGCTATCCGGACCGTTTGGCGCCCGAGTAACTTACGCCAAACACCTTGCGACCTACGAGAGCACGTCACAAACTTATAAATTTCAAGTTTCGTTTAATTATCTTGTCTTGTTCATGAGATATTGCGCACACGGACATCCATCCTCACATTTTTTTTCATGATTCCAATACTTCCTTATACTTTGTACAAGAAAGTAAAAATATAACTTAATACTATTGTATAAATTATTACTTACAGTTTTTTTGTCTTACAAAGTGAATTCTAGTACAGGGTGTGGTGTTACAGTTAAACTTAGGAACAAAGTTTAGTAATCTTTTCAATTGAAAGTATATTATGTGCAAAGTTAAGTCAAGTGTGCATACAGTGGACAATCCTGTTGACATACCATTCATCGTCACTAATACTACAGTGGCCAGCAGAAGTATTCGTACACCTCAACAATAACAAGAAAAACATTAATAAAGTCATTATATATACTCTTACTGTAAGTTTTTTCATACAATCATAAAATATAGTCGATATTAATTAATATACAACAAATAATTAAGTTTAGAAAATTTTATTTTATCCCACATATTAAATTTATTTTAAATTAGAAAATCAAAAGTATTAGTACATTAAATAAAATAATAAAATAAACATTATTATAAATCAATTAGTATTTGGCTGCGTAACCTTTAGCTTCAATTACAGCCCTTAATCTACGAGACATTGATTGTACTAAATTTTTTGTTGAATTTTCGCAAATTTTATGCCATTCTTCTTTTAGTTTCTGTTCCAGTTGATTTTTATTCCGTATCTCATGCTACAAATTCTCAATAGGGTTGATGTCAGGCGATTGAGGAGGCGTTTTTAATACTTTTGGTGTGTTGTAAAGTAACCATTCTTGTACTATTCTGGCCGTATGTTTTGGATCGTTATCTTGGTAGAAGATATAATTTTGTCTAATTACTCGGCAGATTGGTTAATATTTTTTTTCAAAATATTTAAATATACTATTTTGTCCATAATACCGGGAATGATTACTAAATTCCCAACCCCCTTCGCCGACATACAACCCCATACCATGACTGATCCTCCTCCGTGTTTTACGGTAGCTCGTGTGTTTTGTTTCTTTAGCGCTTCCCCAGGCTTTCTCCACACAAGTTGTCGTCCATCAGATCCAAAAATATTAAATTTACTTTCGTCAGTAAAAATTACGCGATTCCAAAACTCCTGTGGCTTATTTACATATTGCTTAGCAAGGTCAAGTCGTTTTTTTTTGTTAATCTCGTTGATAAAGGGTTTCTTTATAGCGACCCGCGCAGAATACCCAGCAGCTTTAATTGATCTACTTATGACACACTTCTGTTAACAATTTTAGAGATTTCGCGGTATGATTTGCTTTTATCATGAAGACGAATAATAATTTTTCGTTCTTCAATAGAAGTATATTTAGTCTTACGTCCCATTTTAATACAAACGACCAAACGTGGTAAAAGTTAATACTCAACTAAACATAACACAAAATAAAAGATTTAGTTAAAAAAATTTAATTATACAGGAAATAACAATGTGTACGAATACTTTTGCTATTGAACGTTCTATGACTTTATTGAATATATGAATTATCTTAAAACTTGTATCGTCTGTATCTCCTAACTTATAAATTTAATAATGCAAACTAACGTACATTTCACAAAAAAATAGGTACGGCAATATGTTAAAAAATATCAAATATATTAAGGTTTTATTTGAAATTATTGTGGTGTACGAATCCTTCTGCTGCCCACTGTAAGTAGTGATCTCCGGTTTAACTCTCGGAAAGATGTAGACGACGGATTAGGTAGTTCTCCAGAATTATAGGGATGTAGTAACTTATGTCTTGCTACGATCTCTTTAAAGACCCCGGGGCAAGGCCAGTTGAACCATGGCTTACTCAGTGGAGATGGGCGTGAATTTATGTATAATTAAGTAAATAAATGTACACCGAGATGGTGAGTTGAAATAATAAAGTATTGTAGTAAATATATTAAAGTGTATCAATAGTAACAGGTGACTTAATAAAACCTGATCGCACGAGGGTTTGCGCGGTCAATTGACAGCAAGGTGGATCGCTCAGCGAGTTGTGGTTCGCGGCTGAGCAGCGAGGACGTACTACTGGTTCAGAAAAAACTGAGAGCGCACAACTTAAATACAGGAGCGGATATAGCTTGTACAAATTTGCGTGGCGTGGCACAAAATTGTATTCAATTGGAAATGAAAATTGTATTTTTTATTAATTATTATTATAAATTGCATAATTGACTATTTTTTTTAGGAATTTTGTTTCATTTCCAAGGCTAACCCGATTTTTGAGCTAATTTTTAATATTTTCATATTTAATTTCTGGCGTTATGGGGCATGTAAATTTAATTCTGTTTATTGATTCTGATGTAGAATTTTATGATCTCTCAACTTTATTTGAAACTTTTTTGTCTAATATAATTTGTTAGGCAGGAAATTACGAAAGTATGATTTTACATGTTAAAGTCCTATGTTCCGGGGTCGCGGTCAACACCCGGTATGTATAAAATTATCTTACTTAACTGTTTTCGGGGAAACAATTGAAAAGATAATCGTATTAAAAATTTCGGAGGTTTGAAGCATCTAAGCCAAAAATTATAATAATCCACTCCTGAACATCAGACAAACTTGCACCCCGCTGGCTAGGGCTGGCTTATCCCATTAGCAAGTCAAGTCAATCGCCAGGCAAATTCGAACACGCTATAATCGATCACACGGTTCATGTAAGCGCTAAATAAGAGGCCAGTGAGATGTTCGTCCTACGACATTGTAGCATAGAACTACCGGCTACGGATTTAGTCATCAACAAGTTATACCAAATAGAGCAGGGTAACATCAGATCTTGTATAATGACTTTATAAAAGTATTAATCACAATCTTAACAATACTTCGTTTCAGTTGTGAAGCGACAACAATAACGGTATTGACCCTAATAAATACTCGTATACCAACAAACATAACAAAAAAAAAAAAAAATAAGAAAAGGGGAAAGATCGCTTATCTGCAAGCAGCGGTTGTCAGCTGATGAAGCGCTGGCGCGTCTCTCCTCCACGCTGGATGTGGCTTCGGGTGGTATACGAATCGCCGGACGTCGCCGATCGGAGCCGAGTCGCTGATGGAATTATCAATGGCGACGATGAAAGTTTCTCGGCTCGACCACCACGTTGCCGAAGTTTTGTGAGCGTGGGAGACGGGATTGCCGCTGGTATGCCGACAGGTCGACAGGTAAACAATAACCAAGCCCTCCAAAAAGGGCCAGGGCCCGTATTCTCGACCCTTCGTAATGGTCAAGGTTATAGGCTTTCGTACGCATAGCGAACGAAATCCGTAAAACGGTATTCTCGATTCTTCGCTTCAATACGAATTCGTGCAATTGTGTTCGTATTGAAAACGAATGGGTATACCCATTCGTCATAACGGATTTTGAGATTATTTGTAATATGTACTTCGTGGAACAAAGTGCAATCGTGAAATAGTCAGTAACATTTGTAAGAATTGTTGCAATTTTAAATTAAAATGGACGAAGTAGTCAATTTATTGTTAATTGAAGAGTTAGAAAATACAGAATTTGTTGAGGAGGTGGAACACAGGGATATTGAAAACCCTGTAGATATATTAAATTATTAACAAATACAACAGGGGTCCTCAAAGTGTGTGCCGCGGCGCCCTGGGGCGCCGCAGACAATAAATATGGGCGCCGCGACGCACTCCGGCGAACGTGGGCAGATAGTGCTCTGGAATATTCTAGATTGTGCATTTTGAAACGGCTTGGAAACTAATGGAACTTTATATTTATACTAGAACCGTTCCCGTAGTTTATAGAATTTTCTAGAAAGATATAAAATATTGTCGAAGCATACACAATGTTCTAGAAAAGCATGGAACTTTATTGAAGTTTATGAAACTTTTTTGTAGGTTAAATAGCATGCTATCGGACATTGATGAAAATTCGCGATAGATCTTTGAATGTGAGGCGGCTAGTATAAATCCAGCACTCTTTATTATTATTTGCGTCAACCTATCGAAGTCGAATTTTAAGCTGTAGCTGTAATAAAAAGCAAATATCGCTGTGGAACGAGAAATAAGAGAGGCAGTGCCAAACCTTATTCTGCATTTTGAAAAAATATATGGTGTCAGTAAGCACATTAACTTACTTATTTTTTATTTATAGTTTCATGATTAATTGAATTTTAATAAATGTGAGGTTTTCCTTGACTGGGATTGTATTAAAAATAAAATCAATTTCTGGATTGCAGTCACAATGATAAAATTTTATTTCTACCTCTACCGGTTTCTACCCCACATGGGTCTTCTTCAGGAGCTACAAACAGTTTTTTTTCCAAATTAATTACAGACAACAAAGAATAAAATGTTAATTTTAAAATATAACAATACTTACGAGAAAGTCAAACATTAAAAGTAAAATTTGTCAATAAAAACATTTTAAAATAATAAATAATTAATAAATAATTAAAAACGGACATCGTACTTAACACACATATACTATCTTACTTAAACTAGTTAGCTACAAGGTCATACATAATTTAACATTTCAGTATTACACAAAAAAGATTTTTTGACTAGAAATACCAAAAAAAAAATTTAAAGACGAATGTTATATATAAAATCCCATGTAATGACTGCGCAGCACAATATACTGGACAAACGAAACGATATCTTAAAACTAGAATGGATGAACACAAAAGGAATTGCACCAATAATAAAAAACCAGTAGGCAATTGCGCATTGGTTGAGCATAGTAAAACATTCAAACACAATTTTGACTTTGATAATACAAGAATTTTAGATTCAGAAAAAATTTTAAGTAAAATATTAACCTTAGAAATGTTATACATTAAGTTTGATAAAAATAATGTAAATTTAAAGACAGATACCTCAAATTAAAGCACTATATACAACAATATTCTAAAGTCAAATCGAAAAGTCAAATAAATTAAACAACGTATTTCTAGCCAAAAAATTTTTTTTTGTGTAATACTGAAATGTAAATTATGTATGACCTTGTAGCTAACTAGTTTAATTAAGATAGTATATGTGTGTTAAGTACGATGTCCGTTTTTAATTATTTATTAATTATTTATTATTTTAAAATGTTTTTATTGACAAATTTTACTTTTAATGTTTGACTTTCTCGTAAGTATTGTTATATTTTAATATTAGCATTTTATTCTTTGTTGTCTGTAATTAATTTGGAAAAAAAACTGTTTGTAGCTCCTGAAGAAGACCCATGTGGGGTAGAAACCGGTAGAGGTAGAAATAAAATTTTATCATTGTGACTGCAATCCAGAAATTGTTTTTATTTTTAGTGAGGTTTTCCTTTTAAGAGTTGTTTTACTATTTTGGACTGGGCATCTTTAAAAGAAAAAGATGCATAAAATTTAAAGCTTAATAATTTTGGGTTTGCATTCATGAATTCTATTAGTGTTGTTCTTTGTTTTTCTGAAATTTTTGCGTTATTTGTTTCCATTTTTGTAATTTCATACAAACTAGAAATCACACAATTGACAATAACAGGGATTTGAAAATTACCGGATTGAAATGTCAAAATAATTGTGAAGCCTGAAAGAAGCAGAACTATCCATGCGACGTTGCCAACTATTATCGTTCGTGCGTTCCGACTCGCGAAGCGAAGGGTAGTCGAGAATATGCTTCAAGCTTACTGTTCGTATTGCGTTATTCGTTTCGTATTCGTATTCGTACGAATGCGAACGAAGTCGAGAATTGAGCCCCAGGACGACAATGAAACGTAAACGAATACGTAATCTTAATCGTAAACGAAAAAAAAAAAAGCCTACAAGAATATAGACGGTTAGAATACACATATGAGAGAGGTACGCCACTGCTTTAGCGCGGCTGCCGGTGGAATTTGAAAATTGTAACTGAATCTACTTTAAGTTAAATTTAAGAATTTAAGTTACTTTACCAGTTCATGAACAAATGAAGTTAGATTTAATTACAATGGGTGAAATATGCTAAAAATAGTTATCTATACCTGAGTTACAGATCACTTCGTTGAATTTAACTTAAGAGGAATCCCCACTGCAGTGGCGTTCCCAGTATTTTGGTCTAGGAGAGGCGATAACAATTAAAAAAAAAAAGATATTTTAGCTTGGAATATTATGGAAATAACGTTACATTAAAAATATTAGAAACATGAAACAAGAAAAGAAATTATATTTTTAAATGAAAGCTAACAAACAATACTTATTTGTTTAACTAGGCACCAAAATACCAGATTTACAGCAAAGGCTGCCGTTTCATTGACGAGGCAAAGCCGAGGCAATAAATGCTATTGAAGCTGTAAATCTGTGCCGAGTTGAACACATAATTTTTTTGTCGATTTTAAATTAATATTAATTTAGTGATTATTGTATATATGTACATATTTTGAAGGTTATCGCTGTCAAATTACGTTGTCATGTATTTGTTGAACGGTTGCTATACATTTGTTGACGGTTACTATGTGTTTGTAGAGCGGCTGCTATATAAAATAATTTTACAGCCTAGGCATAAAAGTGACACTTAGCTGTTAGCAGTCCGTAAAGTGTCACCTTTCATGTCAATCGGCAAAAAATAGTTATTTGTTTAACTAAGCATCAAAATACCAGAGGCTGCCTCGTCAATGAATACTGCCAAAGCTATAAATCTGTTTGGTGCCGAGTTGAACACATATTTTTTTTGCCGATTTGGAATTAGTTAATTTAGTGATTACTTTATATAGATATTTTGAAGGTTATTGCTGTCAAATTACGTTGCCATGCATGTGTTGAACGGTTGCTATGTATATATTGACAGTTGCAATGCGTTTGTGGTGAGGTAGTTATGTAAAATGTTTTTATAGCCTAGGCATAAAAATGACACTTAACAGACTGTTAACAGTCTGTGAAGTGTCATCTTTAATGTCAATCGACAAAAAAATATTTTTTTTTATATAACATATAACATATTGTATTGCAAATATTGTTACAGTTGAGACTACAATTTATTTATTTCATATACAGAATGGTTCGGACGGCGCAGCATAAGGATTTCAATGGTATATTCTTAGTGTACAATTATTTGCTCCACTAATTATTTTAGACGTTAAATCATGTCTCCAAAAGTGTAACTGAAGAGGAAACCGCCGGGGTAAATTTAATATGGCAACTGTCGGCTGTGGGATTCGAACTGAGGATCTTAGATCCATAGTTAAATTCATTACAACAGAGATATTTACTTTTAATAATAATAATTTCGTTGATTAAGTGTTCTTTGTTTCGGAACGTGCAGTAGATCCTTATTTCTGAGCTAGGCAGGCTGAACTGTTCCGCCGAACAGAGCGTCAAATATTCGGGGGCGCTAAAAATTTACATTGAATAGAGCTAATTCATAATCAATTTATCAGTAACTTTTTCCATTTAAAATGTGTTGACTCAGCAAATTATATTTTTCTAAACTCGTAAAAACATTCGGTAAACAAAAAGCGAAAAAAGTCAATAGTTCTTAATATTATTATAACCATTATTGTATTATTTTGTTAACCATGTAATAATAACTCATTTTATGTTAAATAAATAAAATAATATTTTTCAGTTAAACTAAAGTCAATTATATAATGCGTAAGTATTAATATTTATCCATTTTATTTTAAAATCATCCTAAAGTTGAGTATTGTCTGTTAAAATGCAATAGGTTTTTAAAAATTGTATTTCTATTTATTAACAATATTCTAATATTTCAAACTAGAATACGCATGTAGGTATAAATTTATACTTTATAAGGGTGCATTGTGAATATTGGTGAATTTGGTTAGAGTTTTTGAGGTGAGTTTCACTGAGTGTGAGGGCGTATGAGCGAGTGAGTAATATTGTGGTATCCAAGCTTGATATCCCTATTCATTGTATGGCACTGCATCCTATTAAAGCCGTTCTGTCATCATCACTAAAAATATCGATTTCAGCCAAATGTATCTTATACATCCCAGTACAACATATGTATATTATAAATAAATATTGTATTCCAAAATACCGAAAGAAATGTCAAATTTAAAATGTGCCATAAATTATAACATAAGACTACCAGGTCGGCACGGCTACGGCCGAGGGTCTCTTTATGACTGAGTAAAGTGTAAAATATTGAAGTTACAGTACAGCTTCTTGTGGTGCGCTTCACGTCACTATCTTCTTTCTCACTTTCTCCCACTATTGCTGATTTGATTCAAATGACGTGAACCGCACCACAAGAAAGCTGTACTGTAGGTATCGGTTTGAGATTAGTCTTGTTTACTGATTTCTTTGTAAAAAAAAAAAAATGGTTTAGGATAAGGAAAATGATATTACCTATATAGCATACGTTGTTCAATTCATTTATAACGAGTACATTTACAATCGAAAAAAACTTATCTCTTTTAAGAATCCATTAAAATTAATCATTATATGTATTAAATCCTTTAATCCTTTAAAATTAATCATAATTTATAATGTATTGCTGAAATGAGGATTGCAAGTGCAGAAAATATTACACATACCATAGGACTGAAGTGCCTCTAATCCCTCAGGTGATTATTTCCCTCGCATACGGCTCTTATTTATTTATTTATTTATTTAAGATACACTGTCCAACAGAATAAAATCCAATTAGCGGACAGGCAATACATAAAGTATGAATACAAAAAGCAAACATTTACAAAAATGAAAAGCATATCCAAACATAATAATTTTAAAAAAAAATACAAAAGTCAGTGTTATATAATCAGGTAGAACAGACTAGTAGCGTATTATTAATTTGAAGAACTGTTTCGGACTTTGTTGGAAAACATCCACATAACCATATTTTGACTCTTATAATAAGCACATGCGGTGGAGATTGGAGAGGTTGAAAAAAGGTTCGTGCGTGGAGGAGGAAGGTAGAAAGTATGGGGATTACGCGTGAAAATTGGGGGTGCAAAGAAATTAAGGAAGCTGAGGCTAGTCGAATCATCAATTTCGCTGTGGATAAGTTTGCAAAGATAGTATACTGAATATATCTCACGGCGCTCTAAAAGACTACGGATGCCAAACATTTCTAATAGTGAGATGTAGGAAATTGAGTAATTGGGATAAACATTGTTAATCTTGTAAAAGAGGAATCTTAGGAATCTTTTCTGAATTGATTCGATGCTGTCCTGATATTTTTCATGAAATGGGTTCCAAATAGTAGAACAGTATTCGAGTTTGGAGCGAACAAATGAAAAGTATAGAGAGAGCAGCGATGAGATGTTGCTGAAAGAGCGGGTATTGCGAATAATGAAACCTAGCATTTTATTTGCTGAGTTGTAGATGTAATTGTAGTGAAGCGTAAAAGTTAATTTAGAATCAAAAATGACACCTAGATCTTTAATTTTGGAGCAACGAGTCAGGACGGTTTGAGCAATTGAGTAATTGAAGTTTAAAATTGAGGTTTTACGTGTATACGAAACTACAAAACATTTAAATAAATTTAAATTTAGGTTATTAGTAGTACACCATTGTGATAACATAAATAAATCATTTTGAAGGCGAAGACAGTCTGCATTTGATGAGATGGGATAAAATAATTTTAAGTCGTCAGCAAATAAAAGTTTGTTACAATGTAAAATATCGGTAATGTCATTGATGAATAAAAGAAATAAGAGAGGGCCAAGGTTGGACCCTTGTGGTACACCAGAAGAGGTTATAAAAGATGAAGATTTATGTCCAAGAATTTGTACGAAAGCATAACGATGGGAAAGATAGGATGATACAAGAGAGATTAAGGAAGGAGAAAAGGAGAATGAGTTAAGCTTGTGGATTAAAATATTATGGTCAATACGGTCAAAAGCTTTTGAAAAGTCAGTATATATACAGTCGACTTGACCTCTATTTTCTAAAACGGATGAGACAACATGAGTAAAATAAGTCAGGTTACTGACAGTGGATCTTTTCTGCACAAATCCATGTAGAAAAGGAGAAACAATGTTCTTAATTTTACCATAAATGGACGTATACAAAAGTTTTTCGAACACTTTACTAAAATTAGATAACATTGCAATTGGCCTATAGTTGTCAATGTTGCTAGAATCCCCCGACTTGAGTATAGGTGTTAAACGGGTACATTTCCATCTATTAGGAAAAGTGTTGGTTTTAAGAATTAGATTGAATATCTGATAAAGTGCTTTCGAAAGAGGATACGCACTGTCTCTGATAAAGAAGCTAGGAATGAGATCAGGACCACAGAAAGAGCTAGATTTCAGTTGCATAATTGACTTTTCTATTTCTTCTCTAGAGTAATGTGTGACAGAAATAAGATTGTCAGAGGAGATAATAGGGTCCGGGAAAAGTTGGTTGGAAGGAGTAGTGTAAACTGATTTAAAATAAGAAGCAAAACCGTTTGCAATATCAATTGGACTACTGAAGGTGCTGTCGTTGAGAGTCATAATATTTGGTAAAGTAGATGTTTTCCGTTTACAGTTTACAAAAGACCAGAACTTATTTGGATCAGTTTTAATTGGTGATTCACATTTAGCAACATAATCAGTATAGGCTTTCTTAATATTTATTTTAAGTTTTGCGCGTAATTCATTGTAACAGGATATGTAGTGATTATTGTTCTTAAATTTTTTAATCAGCTTACGAAAATGCTCTTATTGTTTAATATCGGCCTTAATCTCAGACGTGAACCAAGGCGGATAACGGATTTTGTAGGGTTTTTTATTGGGGACACAGTGGTCCAAAAAAGAATAAATAGCTTCGTAAAGAAAATCGCAAGCTGAGTTAACATCACTGAATTGTTCAAGCACGTCCCAGTTAAATTCGCTGATCTGATGATAGAGTTTGGGATAATCAGCCCTTTTAAAATCGTAGGTAAAGCCCTTAACATCGGTTAATTTTTTTACATGCAATAAACTTCGCCATCGGGATTAAATTATGCACTTCAGCCCCTTAGTATATAAACTACTATTATTTTGTTAAATTTGTTGAAAATATTATTAGGCCAAAATACATTATTATATCTGAAATAGAAGTTTTTATTGACTTTCTTGTATATATGAAAGGAATTATTTACACTTCTGTTTTCTTCTACTATTAGCAATACTCTAAATTATTTATTAGCTATTCATTGTAAGGTCCGTCTGACACGATGCTTAAGTTTAATCTAAAATAAGTACTAAATTTTGTCCTAAAACATTCTAAATATTTGTACATAAAAGAATGCCTGCTGTCAGATAAGAAACAATATTTTATATACGAAATTGGAAATGCGCCGGCGCAATTACAGATATAATAATAATAATAAATAAATATATGTGCTTAAGACATTAATCATTTAAAAAAGAAAAAATTGCAAAATAAAACATAAATTTAAACAAAATTATGAAAGACAAAATACGTACACCAATAGAGATAAAAATTATTAAAGAGTAAAACACTTGGCCAAGTTTCAAAAATATATGTAATTTATTACGATAAGTATTTCGGTCATCAGGTGATTGGCAGAAGAGGAAAGAATCAATACATTTGTACAAACCTTATGAATACTAAAAACAGGTAAAATTAAAGGGACAAAAAATACTGGGGAAAGTACATCTATTAAAACAAGTTGTAAAGGGATTAAAGCGGGAGAACCAATACAGATTTATTTGTTAATTCAATAGAATTTTGCCGTTCTTAAAACTGCTTTCAAAATTTCCAAGGGTTCTAGGGAGTCCAGCTTTAATCCCTTTTTACAAATGTCTTTAACTGATAAATTATTAATGTTTACCTTATGATTATATTCAAGACAATGTTTAACAACGTTTGAGTGCAATTTGTTGTTTAATATGGCTTTTTTGTGTTCGCTAAATTTAATATCAACATTTTGACAGGTCTGACCTATGTAGATCGCTTCACAATTACTACAACAAATTTCATAAACACCCCGCTGTTTTCAAGAATAATTTCTTAGTTATTTCACTATTTACCAGTAAATTTTTAAGCAAGCTAAGAAGGAGAAACAAATACTTCTAAAGCAAATAAGAGACAAAAATGGGAGAATACTAACGAATAACCAGGACATTACCAAGAGAAGGAAATAATAATTCATGGATTTATTCGAAGGTAGAGAAATTACAGAAGTAAGACAAAGTACGGAAGAATCTGAAAACATACAACACAACATAAATAAAGAACAGGGAGAAGCAATAACGATGGAAGAACTCTAGAGGGTAGTGGATAAAATAAAACTGGAAAAAGCACCTGGATATGACAACATTAGGCCTGAGCAAATTAAATACCTAGAGGAAAGTGGTCTTGAACTACTATTATTAATAATAAATAAAGCTTGGACCGAGGAACGAATATCTACTGATTGGGAAATTACTGTTATACTGCCAATTTATATAAAAAGGACATAACAGAATATACAATAACTACATAGGAATCTCTCTTGTATGTGTTGCAACCAAACTATACGAATCTATAATAGAAACCAAGCTAAGAGGAATAACAGATGCAGAGCTAGAAAAGACACAGAGTGGATTCAGGAAGGGCCATAGTAAATAGGATCATGTATTTACCTTAAGGCAAATGACAGAATAAATACTAAAGTTAAGGAAATTTGTATCTGCTATATCGATCTAGAAAAAGCCTTTGATAAAGTCGACAGAGATGAATTATACAATAAACTACATGAAAAAGGAGTTAACCACAAAATTATAAGAATAATTGGAAGTATCTATGAAGCAAACAGAAACTGTGACAGAAAGGGGGGCAATTAATCAGAAAATTTCACCACAAACAAAGGACTCAGACAGGGTGGAAACTTAAGCCCGTTGTTGTTTTTAATTTCTTTAGATAAAGCGATTAATAGAGCTAAAGAAAGGATTAATAAAACAGTCGTTGGGTATATGAATTTGGAAAATGTATATGTAAAGCCCTTGTCACACGGTCAATGTTTCGACCGTTTGACAAAACTTTTGAATGACAAACACAGAAACGTGACGTCACGTCATACAGTTTGGTCAAATGCTCTAAATAGAAACGTTTCTTATTCTGTCATACATTTTGATTCGACTTTTGTAGTTTTGACAGATCGGGCGACATTTGAAAGCAGTAATGAATAAAGTAAGTATTTTAATAAGACTTTATTTATACAAATATTAAAAATTGTTCAATTATCCTGGTTTGGAATTTAAATAAATAGGTTTCATTAAATATTTTTAACTAACCTGGTTGGTAATGTTAAAATTTAATGTTATTGAAATTAAAAATAAATTAATTTTATAGAATACAAAACAAATACTGGTGTTCTCATTGGCAGCGCTAGCTGTAATGAAAATAAAACGTTCAAGGCATAAACGTAAACGTCTTTGGGAGAGAGAATGGCTCTCAAAGAGGAATGAAAGTAGAGTAGTTCTACATATGCTTCATCAAGAACTCCAATTGGAAGATGAATATAGTTTTAGAAACTATTTACGTATGGATGAAGAATGCTTCGTAAGATTGTTAAATTTAATAAAGGGCCAAATACAGAAAAATGATACTTGTATGAGATCTTGTATTCCAGCAGATAAACGGTAAGTCCATGCACATTTCTTAACATTTAATCATTTCACACGCAATTTTCAATTATTTTTCGTTGAAATGCGGTTTTTAAACAATCCAATGTATTCTGTTCGATCATTATCTGTTATCGATTGATAAGCTAATGACATCTCTTATTTTTCATAATTAATTTAGATTATTATCATTTTGACATTTTATTTTACTTTTGTTCTCGTATGAAGATGTCATTTTTATATCGGTCGAGTTATAGAATATTTGTAACCGTGATTTGATCATTCTATACTCTGTATGAAGGAATATGAATTAATATAAATAAATTTTTAATTCAGGTTAAGTGTAGCTTTACGTTATTTGGCTACTGGAGAAACTCAAATGAGTTTGAGTTATTCCACAAGAATTGCCCACAATACTATAAGTATTATTATTGGAGAAGTTCTTAATGCAATTATAAATTCATTGCAAGATGGGTTTCTAAAGGTAAGTACATTTTAAAACAAATATACGTATATTTAAAATAAAAAAATAAAAAAGGAAATAAAAAAATAAAAATAAAAAAGGAAATAAAAAATAAATAAAAAAGAAATTACACATAAAATAAACTATTAATATAACTATTCACTATCTTCCATTTCTTGGTATTTCATCAAAGATCTTAATATTTCACGTTTGCATTTTTTCTTGTTGCTATTTTCTGTAAAATTTCTTATTTCTTGGACAACAAATTTTCCGAACAGCTCCCATTCGTTAATAGTTTCACTTTGATTTGTGACGCTCGAAATTGCATCTTTAATGGTCATTAGAACGTCATCTTGATTGTCGGGGGTTGGTTTTGATTTGATTTTTTTCTTTTTTGATTGTGATGGTGAAGGTAGTGACTGAAAATAACAAAGAAGTTTATTAAATTTTTAGAAACATATTATATATATATATATATATATATATATATATATATATATATATATATATATATATATATATATAAATTATTTTACAGTTACCTCGTTCTCATTTTGTCTTTTTTTATTGATTACTTCTGCGAAAACATGTTCTTTCGGGGAATAAATTATTGTCTCCGGTATCTTTGCTGATGATATGGCAGTATTTGGTAGGACGCAAACTGAGTTGCAGGTGAATGTTGTGAAAACAAAAACTATGCTCATAAGCAGTAAAAATAAAATGGACATTAAGCTAAAAGAAAAGACATTGGGAACAGGGAGATAGTTTCACATATCTAACGAGTATTATCGAGGCCAAAGGTGGAATTCAAAAGAAATAAATCAAAGATTTCAAGTGTAACATATAGTGCCATCTATATATTTATTATTGTATTATATTATTATAATTTATTGCAATGTTGGTTGCAATGGTTAAATCAATTAGGCAGCGGTCAATTATGAATAAAGGTTACTCGAAGGTGTTAAATAAAAGTATTGCAAATTATTAATGGTGTTCACCAGTTTTCAAAAGTATCCTTTGTGGAATAATCATTATTTAGTTACAGCAATAATTATAACATAGCGCATTCGGTTTAAAATAAATAAAATTGCAGTAATATTAGTATCCTTTGTGGATGATTTTTGCTAAAGATTTTGAGAGGGTGAACACGTTTTGAAGAAACAAAATGGAGACGACGTTCAAACCACAGTCTGAATTAAAATTAAGTGCTAATGTCAGTGAAAATTCGAGTCGATTTAAACAAAGTTTCTATATTTTCTTAACAGCAACTGAATTTAATGCTTAAACAGAAAAAATTAAAGTTGCGACGATGCTCAATGTTATTGGAGAGAAAGCAGTAGAAGTCTTCAATACATTCAATCTTAGTGATGCTGATAAAAAAAGGTTTGCCAAGGTACAAGAGGCATTTGAAAAGTATTGCATGCCGCTTAAAAATATTGTGTACGAACGATATCTTTTTTATAAAAGGAGTCAATATGATAGTGAAAATTTCGATCATTTTTACACCGACATTATAAAGTTAGTAAGATCATGTGAATTTGAAACACAAGAAGACTCGATGTTGCATAATCGTATTGTTTTTGGTACTCGTGATACAGATTTGCAAGAAAAACTATTATGAATTAAAGATCTTAATATTACGAAGGCGGTAGATTTTTGTAAAGCGGCTGAAATAATGAAAACACAAACTAAAAAAGTGCAAGATAAAGTAACTGTTGATATAATAATGTCAAAAAGTGCTCAAAAGATAAATAAAAAATATTAATCTAACAACAGAGTGATTAAAAAACAAGAAGTTAGTCATAAAAAATACTTATGTAAAAAATGTGAACAACTACATGAACCTGCGAACTGTCCAGTATATGGGAAGAAGTGCTACAAATGTAAAAAAAACAAAACCATTTTGCAGCAGGCTGCAAATACATTAATGTAAAATAGGTACATTACAATAGTGAGATAGAGGACACCAGTGACGAAGAGTTTTGATTCCACATGTTCCGGACAAAGCACAATGCAAACGAAGAAGGCTGTACAAACGTTGACGCAGTAACTTATTGGAAGCAAAACATAATGCTTGAAAATAAGGTAGTAGAGATTAAAATAGATACTGGTGCTGAAATTAATATAATTTCATTAAATTCATCACTTACCGAGATCTGTGTAAGCAGAGTGCCACACCCATAATGGCTAAAAGGCGTGATGATATATTTATTTATTTTATTTATTTTTTCATTAAATTGGTTTTAAATTTAGAATATAATAAAAAATTTGCCAAAGCCATTAAAATTCTTGAAGCTTACGGAGGTTTTAAGCTCAAACCATGTGGTATTGTAAGTTTGGAATGTAGATTAAATAATTGTAAAAGTTTGCAGAAATTGACAATTATAGATAGCAATGCTAAGTCTTTATTAAGTTTAAGAACGTCTCTCTCTCTCTCTCTCTCTCTCTCTATATATATATATATACCGTGTGTCCCACATAAATGTTGGCATAGGCAGTTAACATGTAAAATCAGTTTTTTGTAAATAAAAAGTGTCCGGCAAAAATGTATTCATCCAAATTTTATATCACAATACCGCCAATATTCCTACATCTTATTAAATACAGATTAATTTATTTTGATACTGCAATTTAATGAAATTAATAATAATAATTCCTAATTTTCCGCCTACTCTTTTTATTGCTACTGACGTATAGTGCTGGCAATTTGTTTTAAATATTTTAATCTGTTACTGACAATTTCTGGCGATGGAACCATTCGGCGTTCATTCCTGTAAAGTATTCAGATATTTGTCTTGCACTGCGCCCCAAATAATACATTCAAATAATATTTACACGGTTCTCGACATTTAATGTATTCATGATGACAGTAAAGGTGACATATATATATATATATATATATATATATATATATATATATATATATATATATATATATATATATATACATATACATATACATATATACATATAGTATATATGTATGTATATACTCTCATGTTATTTTAATTTTATATTTATAATTTACACTTTGAAGGTACCCATTTTTAGGTCAACAATACAATACATTTTATTGTATTTGTACATGTCTCCATGTTAAAGAATAAAGATTTGTTCGTTTATTACAATTGTTGTTTTTTTTTCATAGTTAAAGCATAATTAACACGGAACGCTTTATTCAAGCGGGTATAAGTTTTTTCTAATTTATTATTATGTATAATGTACACCAATAAATTTATCGAAACTATATGTTCATATTTATTAAAAATAAATAATCAAATAAATAAGTCGGCATATGACCAAAGTTGTTAGTTAGCTTACCATCTTCATATACAAATTAATAAATATACTAGAAAATAATACGATTTATTTGTCGTTTTCTCCTAATTAGAAGTACTATTAAAACACGAGAACAAAGTGAGTAATAATAATGGGATTTAAAATAAACTTTTTCGTAAGTAGCTTAAAGGAGTGTATATAATCGTTTAAAGAGCTTTGAGTTATCGAATATTTGCTGCTGGCGTAAAATAATTGTGACACGAAATACCGAGAAATTTTCTTGAACTTTTCGTTTCTATGGCGGTGACAAAAATATTTTGTAAATATCATCTTCTTTAAATATTGAAAGAAGCTTTCAGAACTCATAATAAAACCGAACTGTATTTTTCATCTTCTTTAGATTTTTATGTACGTCACTTTTGATTTGTCATAACCAAGACATTGAGGAAAAAAAAATAAAAAAAATTGCAATGACATAAATACTGTAAAAAACACTTTTTGATATGTACAAAATTACTAAGTGTAAAATTGAGTTCAAGCAATATGTATATATATATATATATATATATATATATATATATATATATATATATATATATATATATATATATATATATATATATATATATATATATATATATATATATCTCCGCCAAAAAAAAACCGGCCACTTTGAAATATTTTATAAAGATCACCTTAACCGGATATTTTACAACTAAATATGAAACTGAGATGATTGTTTTTAGTTATCAATGCTTTAAGAAGTTTATCCCATTCTAAATTATCTTTAGTTTTCAATTTTAACAGGGTAAATTCTCTTCTCAATACCATTAACATGTTACCGTAAATTACACAGCAATAGACTACGCATCGTTTCTTATCATTTATTTATGATAAAATCCAAGTAAATTTAGGTTCCTTGTTTAAGGAATTGTTTTTGACAGTTACGAATAATTTTAATGCAATAACAATGCCATTAAATGTTGCGAAAGTTGCTCAAATTGTAGGTTTGATTGAGGATGGTCGTAGTCAGCGCTATGTGTCTCGTACTTTGGGAATACCTCGCAGTGCTGTTCAGGATACCTGGAATCGTTTTCTGGAGACTAGCAGATTCTAGAGGCGAGCAGGATCCGGAAGAAGAAGAGCTACAACTGCGATTGATGATCGTTTCATTGTACAGAACACATTAAGCGATCGCAGAGCGGCAGTGGTTCAACTTCAACATCGCTTGCAAACAGTGCGGAGGGTTGAAATAAGTGAGAGGACCATCAGGCGGAGACTTGTCGAAAGAGGTCTAACTTCGCGGAGATCTGCCACGGGACCACAATTGGTACCTAGGCATCGAAGGGCACGTCTTCAGTTATCGCGATTATATGCAAATTGGACTCTTGAACAATGGAGTAAAGTTCTCTTTACTGATGAGTCGCGCTTTTGTCTGCGGGCACCTGATGGTCGAGAAAGGGTGTGGAGAAGACGAAACGAACGATATGCAGACAGCACAATATCTGAACGGATAACTTTTAACGGAAGTTCTGTTATGGTGTGGGCGGGTATATATCAACGGAAGCAAATATCGACCACATATTTGTTGAAAATGGTGCTTTGAATGCCCATATGTAATGTAAAGTATTCTTCAATATGCAGTCGTCCCATTTTCCCATTTTATAGGAGATGACTTTGTTTTAATGCACGACAATGCCAGACCACACGTTGCACGAGTCATAAATGAATACCTGAATGAGGTCGGTATTCGAATACTTGATTGGCCAGCATGAAGTTCGGATCTTAATCCAATAGAACATCTTTGGGATGCACTTCAGAGGCAGTTTCGTCGTCGTCCAGCCGTGCCTGAGACTCTTCAAGAACTACCACTGGCCCTTCAAGAAGAATATGAAGCAATTCCTCAAATGTTCATTACAAATTTGATCAACTGAATGGGACGACGGTTGAACGACGTAATTCAAGCTCGAGGAGGCCATACATGCTATTAGCAATTACGGCGACGTTTGTTTTTTATAATTAAGAAAAAAATCGATTTGTACTGTTTTTGTTTCTTTTTTAAGTTAAATATATTTCTGACCTAATTTGTGCATTCCTTAGGTATTTTAAAATGAAATAAGCATCCTAAAGCATTGATAACTAAAAACAATTAGCACAGTTTCCAATTTAGTTCTAAAATATCCGGTTAGGAGGACCTTTATAAAATATTTCAAAGTGGCCGGTTTTTTTTGCCGGTCAGTGTATATAAAGGGTGTAAATCAAAAAGAGGGCCATATGCGTTTAACATGAGAAATCAGTTTTTCCGTGTGCAAAAGTTCCCAAATTATTTTAGACGAAAATGGTACAAATAAAAATTATAGAGAATTTAATTCTGCATCTAAATCACTAATCAGATCTTATTTTACACAGCTTCTAATCCGTCAAATTGACTTTAAAGTTTTATAACTATTGCTCATTTGTAGTGATAGCCATGGAATTAAAACAAAATTACAAACAATTGCTTGATGTCGCAAATTTCATGTGAGCTGTCATATTCTAGAACCTACAGCTGCTAAAACTAAATCAATATACCGAAATAAATTTTTAGTTGTTTATTAATTTTTGAAGCACGACATTTTTAAAACCATTGGACGTACATCTTCATGTTCGATAAATAATGAACAAGACAACAAGAGTTGCTGTTGATTGAATTGCAAAAACAAGTGTAGCCTCTAGAAAATTAATTTGTTAATGAAGCTGAATATTTCCGTAATTATTTTGTTCTATATTTATTTTATTAATTTATTCACAAATATTGGCGATAGGTGAAAACGTACTACTTGTTATTCCCACCAAATCATACAGATCTTTCCAAAAGAGAACAACCAGATTAGTCCAGGATATGAGCAATTCCATCCCATGAAATTCCAATACAAATTGATGCTAATTTCCAAGTTACAAAAAAAACACTCGCTTTAATATTCAATACGAAAAATTAAAAATTTAAAGCCACAAACTTCAGAAAATTAAAGAAAACTTGTGGAAATAACCTCTTTATTGGCGTTTCTGTAACAACACGAAACGTTTCCGAAAGAAGACATTTTATTTTGCATATTAAAATATATTATTAATTTTTTCAATAATTTTTATAACTATTTTTACACCGAAATACTTTTTTCTTACGAATCATCATTCATGATAAATCGCGATTTCAAAAGTTAGAAAACTCGTATTTTGCATAAAATTCACAGATTTCCGCACCACCTATGAGGTAGTGTTTAATGGGTATATGGCCCAATTTCTATAATTATTGGAATATGGTTTGCTTTTCAATTTAAATACACACATCAGTAAAGCAAATGCTTTTTAAAAAAGTCTGTCATTCTTTGCTAGTTCCATCATATTTTCACAAAACGCCGCACGATTTTCAAAATCATTAGGTAACAATTCTTGATAAGAATGAAACTTGTATAAAAAATATTAATTTTTTTTTTAATATTGTATAATGTCATAATCACTGAATCCAAATTCTGCTGCAGATTCTTATAAACTAAAAGTGTAATTTTCATGCCAGTTTTTTAAACCTCTTCATAAATCTTTCAATAGTAGGTAGTTTTACTCAGAATTCGATGGTGCGCTCACAAAACATTTATTAAATCTCGAATTTTCCTAAAACTATATCCTGAATAAAACCATTTTATTATTTGCAGCTTTTCTTCATGATTAAAATAATTCATTCTTATGAATTTAGTTTCTTTTGCAAGACATTTATTAAGTTGAAATTATTAGAAAACAGTAGTTACAAAGTTTAACATACTAACTTTTCTGGCAGTTCAAATATCATGTAATTGTTTGCAATTTTGTTTCAATTCCATGGCTATCACTACAAATTAGCAACATTTATAAAACTTTAAAGTCAATTTTATGGATTACAAGCCGTGTAAAATAATATCTGATTAGTGATTTAAATGCAGAATTAAATTCTCTACAATTTTTATTTGAACCATTTTCGTCTAAAATAATTTGGGAACTTTGGCGCACGGAAAAACTGATTTCCCATGTTAAACGCCTATGGCCCTCTTTTTGACTTACACTCTTTATATATATACAGGGTGTTAATTAAAAAATGGGCCATAGGCGTTTAACATGTAAAATCAGTTTTTCCTTGCGCAAAAGTCTCCATAATATTTTAGGCAAAAAAGCTTCAAATAAAATTTTTAAAGAATTTAATTCTGCATCTGAGTTAATTAACAAATTTTATTTGTGACATTTTATAACCGAGAAAAACTATTTTAGTTATTTGAAAATTGCTTATTTATAGTGTTAGCCTTGGAACTTAAACAAAATTGCAAACAATTGTATGACATTTTATCTGTCAGAGAAAGGTTATATTTTTCATTTTCACCGCAAAAACATATATTTTTGGTAAAATGGAAAATTTTGCTCACGAAGAAAAGCTACAAATTATAATATGGTTGGTAAAAGTTTACTATACGCCCTGAAGTGTTTTAGATTTTTGCCGATAGGCTGCGAAGCAGTCGTCTGTAAAAAACTAGACCGTACATCCAGTGGCACCAAAACAGTGGGTTACAATAATAATTTTAGCAACAATTTAAAAATGAAAACTGATAGTAAAGATAAATATAAATTGCATTTTAGAATGGTAAATCTGAGTTTCAAGATTTTTTATGTAGTTATTCTACAAACATAACCTGCTAAAAACACTAAGACGTACAGCCAACAATTTATAGAATTGTTTTGGAACCACATGATAACGTAAAAATCCCAAGATGCAACAGTGTTACTCTGCGCACGCGTCAGATTCAGAGCGTATAGTAAACTTAATCCATATGGTTTTATTCGGGACAAAGCTTGAGGAAAATTCGAGATTTAATAACTGTAGTCTGGCCACACCGCCGAATACCGAGCAAATCTACAATAGAGACTGGTACATTTAATTTTAAGAAGCAAGAAAATTAAAATATTTCTTTTAATAATGAAGAGAACGTATTGGCTTTAATTGAAGCAAACCCTACACTAAGTTTGAAAGAAGTTGCTTCAGAAATTGGAATTAGCCACGTTTCTGTTTATAATATTTTTTAGAATTACAAATATTTCCCATATAAATTCCACTGTCATCAGGAACTTCTACTAGAAGATTTTCAAAATCGCGCAACATTTTGCGAAATTGTAATGGAGAAGGCAAATGCGGACAGAAATTTTTAAAGAAATATTTGTTTTTTTGTTTTGTTTGGTCACAGGTTAATCTGCACAAAACTTTGGAAACAAATACACAATACATCCAGAAAGTAAATGTGTGGGCCGGTATACTGGTTTCCAACATTAATGGACCATTTTTTATTGAAAATATTAATGCTGACATATACTTGGAACTTCTAATAGAAAAAGTAGGGCCTGAGATAGAAAATTTAAATATTGAAACTGTGTGGTTTCAACACGATGGCTGTCCGGCTCATTATGCTCGAGAAGTGCGAGAGTTTTTAGATGATGCATTCCCCAATCATTGGATTGGTAGAGGAAGAAGTATTAATTGGCCTGCGAGATCACCGGATTTAACCCCATGCGACTTTTTTTTGTGGGGTCGTTTGAAGAATATTATTAATAGACAGAGATTTGAGAGTGTTAATGAAATGAAAAATGCAATATCAAATGAGTGCAGAAATATAAATGCCAGGCAACTAAATAATGTTAGGGAGTGCTTTTACAATAGAATAGGATATTGTTTGGCACAAAAGTTGGAATATTCGAGCATTTAGTTTGAATATATTAATATAAATTTTGTTGATGTTATTTAATTATTCAATAAATTCTTAATTATTGTATTAATTTCTGTTATTTGAATTAATTTGTATTACGAATATTTGTTAATGAAGAGAAATTATAAAATATAAACTTTTTTCTAACTGTTAAATGCCCAGTTATAGAAACGTTAATCAAAGAGCTATGTTAAGTTGGCCCTTTCACTTAATTATTTACAAAAAATAATTATAGTCATACATTACGCTTTCATTGCGCTTTATTGCTCCGAAAATATTTTTTATTGCGCTGCCCTAATTTAGCCATAATTTGGATAATAAGTTGGGAAAGGCCAAGTTGACAACAGCCTTTCCCTTTTGGAAATTTCATAGTTTTTATTATCGATTGACTGGTCCATCCATTGCGCTCTTTTGCGCCGTTAAAATAAATTCTTGCGCTTTTACACAATTTATGTAATTAAATATCAAAATAGGAAGGGCCAACTTGACAACAACAAAAAATCAATTATTATAATATTTTATCTTTACTATAAAATCTTGATTTAATGCGCTCTTTTGCGCCACAAAAAGTATCTTTTGCGCTGCCCTAATTTAGCCGTAATTTGTATATTTAGTTAGGAAGGGCCAAATTGACATTAGCCTTTCCTTTTTGGAAATTCATAGTTTTAATTATCGATTGACTGGTCCATCCATTGCGCTCTTTTGCGCCGTCAAAATAAATTATTGCGCTAGTACATAATTTATGTATTTAAAAATCAAAATAGGAAGGGCCAACTTGACAACAAAAACAATCAGTTATTATAATATTTTATCCTTCTTATTAAATCTATATACATTGCGCTCTTTTGCGCCACAAAAAGTTTTTTTGCACTGCTCTAATTTACCCGTAATCTTGGAAATTATTTACGAAATATAGAGTTGATATCAGCCTTTATATTTTGCCAATTTTAAAGTGTAAACTATCGATTGAATAGGTACTTAGTATGTGCTCGATCTAAAAATAAAATAATTTTCAATGAGATACAGTTCACTTAATTAAATTTAAAATTAACAAAATTTGTAAGAGCACGTATTTCTTTATTTAAACGGTAATAATACGAAATAATACTAAATATTAAATAAAGATAAAAGGGAGAAAATTAAAGTATATTATCAAATAATGCTTTTTATTATATACAGGCTGGTCCATCGGTCTGTATATTTTATTTTATGGTATTATTTTAAATATTACCGAAAAAATTTTCAAACATAACTTATTTTAAATTAAAATATCAACGTGTCTGCAGCATATGTTTCCGGTGTTGTATATGTGGGTAGGTAGGTACAGAATAAATGATAAATATTGGAGACAGACTAAACTATGTTTATTCATTGACTGATACAAAACGAATGAACCTTTTCCACACAACTGAACACATTGTTTCCTGTTCGTCTTTGCGCGCTTGCCTCTTGACCTCGGGTAAATACATTTGAACTTATGCGCGAAATATATATATATATATATATATATATATATATATATATATATATATATATATATATATATATATATATATATATATATATATATAAGTATATAACATCTCTCTTCCCTCTTAAGAAAAAATTACAATATATATATATATATATATATATATATATATATATATATATACCGTGTGTCCCACGTAAAGGTTTGCATAGGCAAATAACATGTAAAATCAGTTTTTTGTAAATAAAAAGTGTCCGGCAAAAAATTATGCATCCAAATTTTATATCATAATACTGCCAATATCCCTACATCTTATTTAATACAGATTATTTTATTTTGATAGCTCAATTTAATGAAATTATTAATAATAAGTCCTAATTTTCCGCCTACTCTTTTTATTGCTACTGACACGTGTTTGCAATTTGTTTTAAATATTGTAATCTGTCACTGTCATCAAGAATACATTAAATGTCGAGAACCGTGTAAATATTATTAGAATGTATTATGGCAGCGCAGTGCAAGACAAATATCTGAATACACCGCAGGAATGAACGATGAATGGATTCCATCGCCAGAAATTGACAGTGACAGATTAAAATATTTAAAACAAATTGCAGGCACTATACGTCAGTAGCAATAATAAGAGTAGGCGAATATTAGGAATTATTATTATTAATTTCATTAAATAGCGGTATCAAAATAAAATAATCTGCATTAAATAAGATGTAGGGATATTGGCAGTATGGTGATATAAAATTTGGATGCATAATTTTTTTCCGGACACTTTTTATTTACAAAAAACTGATTTTACATGTTATTTGCCTATATATATATATATATATATATATATATATATATATATATATATATATATATATATAATACATAATGAATAGTATTTTTAAACTGTAATATAAACTTGTAGTGGTATTCTGAGCGTTTCCACAACATCTATAAGTGATATCTTAAGGACTTATAGATCTGAAATATTTGAGTGGTATTCTGCGCGCATCTATAGCTTATAGGTTTATCTTAAATATCTTAAGATATCTTAAAAAGTTACGGTCACTGTTCAGTTTGTCATAAAAATAATAAATAGTTTGCAAATGGATAATAATATGCAAATTTTACAATTTGCGTACTCATTATTGGAAGATCAATATGAACAATAAGTAATAATTACGATTATGGTTAAAATTTATTGACATTTGTTAATATTTGAGGTTACCAATGATATATTTTTAGTAATCACATGCGAATCGTAAGAAAAATATTAAGACATGCAATGAACCCATTTGAATTGCAAGATAAGTATTTAGTTTGCCAGTTAATTGTTCCTATTTTGGCACTAATGAATTTTAACGTAGTGTGATGTTTATGGTATTTGATCTAAAGGCGTAATCTCCTTTGCATGTATTGTAAATATGCCACATATTGCTCTTTCATTTTCTTTTTTGTTCGTTTTCTTTTGTTGTAAAATAATTTTATCATTTTATTATAATATGAATCAACAGATATATATATATATATATATATATATATATATATATATATATATATATATATAATATATATAATAATAAATTAAAATAATAAAATAATTTTATATTTTTATTATAATCAGAATTAACAGAAATATATAAAATGAGTAATACTAATAAAATCTGAGCTCATTTATAATTATAATCAACACAAACCACACAATTTTGACATATATCGTTCTGTCAAATTTTAATAACTGTCAATTAACAATGAAACCCCAGAAAAATAAATAATGTTTATCCAACACCTCTCAATAAATGCTCTATAACTATGGCGATTTTAAACAAGCAAAGTAACAGATTATCCACTAGTGAGTATAATTTTGAGAAAAGCCACTAGTGAGTATTTTTTTTATTTATAACTATAATAATAACACACAACACCTTGGTAACTACTTCGATTGACATTTTAATTTAAAAATTTAAAGCATATGTCACTGTCAAATAATATTTATTTAATACATTTTTCATTTATTAAGAAGTGTTGGATAAAACGTTATACTTCACACGTGGGCAAAGTGGAATTACCCACTCGATAAAATTATCTCACTCAGCCTTCGGCTTCGTGAGCTAAAATTTCTCTCGTGGGTAATTCCTTACTTTGCCCACTTGTAAAGTAAATAACTATTATTTGCATTTAAGATTTTAGAAAACTTGTATTTTTATTTATTTTAATAGTATTAATTGGTTTAAATAAATAATATCGTTAAATAATGTAGTTGTAAATAAAACATTAACCGTATTTTATAAGTATTAAACTTAGATACATGTTTTATTTTCCAAGGAGAGGCAGTCTTGTTTTTAAGATATCTTAAGTCGTAGTTATAGAAATTAGAAGTTATAGACTTGCGCTCAGAATACCGATTTATGAAAATCTATTAGCCTTCGATTTATAGATTTCTCTTAAGCTATAGATCTTAAAAGTTATAGATTTTTAAGATAATGCTCAGACTCCCACTATACATATATTAGATCTTAAGTATAAGTTAAACGGGTAGGCGGCTTTCGCATCCTCTGGGAACGACACAGTTCTGGGGTTGTAGATAACTCCGGAATACTCGAATGATTACATTTTGAATCTACTAATTTGTCATCATTTGCAGTTTGTTGCTGATCTGAATCTGAATTTTGACCAACACTAGCATTAAGATTAGAATTAGGATTGGTTTCCACTGTATCTTTGTTCGTGTTTAAAGTAATTTCGGAATACCTATCAAATTCTTCATTATGTTTAAGATTTATTTCAGAACTTTGATTCACAACGTCATTTTCTATTTCAACTAACTGATTAATATGCCTTTTCCATCTTTGACCGTTGTCTAGTAGGACAATGTAATGCAAGTTTCCCCACTTTTCTACAATTTTCCCAAATACCCACTTTATTTCGTTACTATAATTTCGAACAATTACTCTAGTACCTATTTCTAGACATCTAAATTTACTATTAAGAACATTTTCAATATTAATTTGGTTAAATTTGGTTGAATTAAATCGATACATGAACGGATTTCTCTGTTTAAAAATAACATAGATGGAGAAACTCCTGTAGCAGAGTGTGGTATTTTTCTATATTGTAGTAATAATTTATTTAATTCGTACTCTAAAGAAGTATGTGTAGTTTTCATTTTCTTTAAAGCGTGTTTTAGTATTTGAACGAAGCGTTCAGCCTGCCTATTTGTACTGGGGTTGTATGAGGCAGTGCGTCGATGTTGAACACCATTTGCTTTTAGAAATAATTGAAACTCATGGCTTGTAAATTGTGAACCATTATCACTTACTAACATACGCGGTAATCCAAAAGATGAAAATATTTTGCGACAAATTTGGATGGTTTTTCCGAAGTGATTTTACGTAATATGTGAATTTCCGGCCATTTTGAATATGCGTCCACTAATATAAAAAAATATACGCCACAAAAGGGGCCTGCAAAGTCCACATGAACTCGTTCAAAAGTAGCGGTAGGATGTTGCCAATGATGAGTTACTTTTTTAGGATTATTTCTCTCGTGATTACATTCTGAGCAACCTTTTACTAATTTCTCGATATCGTGATCGATATTTGGCCACCAACAGTAACTTCGAGCTAAGGCTTTCATTTTTACTACTCCAAAATGAGCTGAGTGCAATTTTATTACGTAAACTAGTAGGTACTACTACTCTTAATCCGCGCATTATACAGTCTTGTTGTAAACTGAATTCTAATTGATCAATATTAAATCTTGCTGAATTAGGGAGCTGTGTGCCTGTTTTCAATGCCTGCAGTAATAATAGTAAAGAATGATGTTTTTTGTTTCGCATGCTAAAGTTTGGGTGGTAATTGGTAAAGTATTAATCTGATTTATTTCAATTACATCTGAAGTATCAAAATGTATCATTTCATCAGAACTACTCGGAAGTCGCCATAACGCGTCAGCATTGCTATGTAATTTAGTATTTTTATATCGAATTTCGTACTGATAGGTTTGTAAACAAATTGCGTAATGCTGCATGCGGGTAGCGGTGAGGAGTGGTAGGCCTTTTTTATTTCCAAAAATTTGTAATAATGGACGACAATCTACATACAAGATAAATTTACGCCAGTACAAAAATTTATAATACTTTCTTATACCGAAAAGGATTGCTTAAGCTTCTTTATCAATTTGACTGTATCTTTGCTGCGTTTTTGATGAGAAGCAAAATAAACTGGACGTTCAACTACGTCCTCGCAAATATGATATAAAATAGCGCTCACACCATAAGGGCTGGCGTCCGTTGCCAAAATAATAAAATTAGGATCATAGTGCACTAAAAATACATACATTTGAATTTATGCGCGAAATATATATAAATATATAACATCCGGTATGATATGCAACTTTATATTTTCAAATGGAACACACTATATATTTTTGCAAAATTTTAAAGACATTTGTTTCTCTTTAAAACAGTTCTTATTCATTATAGTCCTAAAACGATCAGTACAGGAATTATTCATGTTTTTAGTAATGAAAAATCACACAGGGAAAGTGTGCCATATGAAATTAAAACAATAAATAAATTTATAAAAAATGTTCGTATTGATCATTAATTCAACAAACTAAATAAAATTTAGCAAAAAAGCTGATAAATTGGATAAAAAAGCAAATAATTATAATTAATTATCTGGCAGCAACTAATCTGATTGTTTAAACACATTCATGGCATGCTTTCTGTGTACGATTCTTTAATAATAAAAACGTGAATAGTTTCTGTACTAATTATTTTAGAACTGTAATGAATAAGAACAGTTTTAAAGAAAATAAAAGGTCTTCCAAATTTTGCAAAAATATATAGGTTGTTCCATTTAAAAAAAATTAGTTGCATATCATTGCGAGAAAATGGAACACCCGGTAGAAAAACTTTTTCTGCTGATATATGGACATTTTAATGTAAAATAAACTTTGCCTGAAAAAATTTTCGGTAATATTTATAATAATAGCATATAATAAAAAATACATACCGATGGACCACCCTGTATAAATAAATAATGTATATACAGGCTTAAAAAATATAAAGACAATACAAATTGTCAATTGTTTCATAAAATACAGCCTCAGAATCCAATCTAAAAGGCTTAATTCACTTTCTATATATCTATATATATTTTCATCTGCCTAGTAACCAAAATTTGTGCGCAGCTCTAGAGCCTAGGCGGTTTGATGGATTTCAGTGAAACCTTTACTGGAAGTTAGAGATTGTTTTGGAATAGGTCCTTTTCGTGAATTCACATTTTTAGTACACATGATGTGCGAGATATTAAATAAATAAGGCGGAAATGCGTTTACGGATCAAAGTGTGCGGGTTGCTATTAAAGTGGAGTTTGCTGATTCTGGTTCTAACTTTACAAAAATTTATGTTCAATTTGTCATTTCCGACAGATCTGTTTTAAAATATAAGTATAAATTACATATATTCTAGACAACTTGAAGATGTTTTGTAAAATTATCTGTGTTTAGAATTAATGAACAAACATGTGTACTATTTTTTAAGTATTTAAAAAGTCAATTAAAAAAATAGAAATTGTAGCTCTCACTTTTCACAAATTTTTGTGCAACTAGTTATTTTGACATTTCAGTCTGAAATTTTAAATATAAATTACTTTAATTGTAGTTCAGTAAGACAAGTTTGGTAATTTATTTGTGTTTAGAATTAATATGCAAACATTATTATTATTTTGTAATTATTTTAAATTAGAATTTTTTTTTCATATTTTTTTCAAATTTAAAATATATATGACAGATGTCATTGTTCGTCAACCTTGATTCTTTTAATGATTTTAGGCGGTAAAATTCAAATGAGTTAACTTCTTATCTAACATAAAAAAGTTAAAATTTATTTTTCGCTTCATAGATGGTTTCTTTTTCTTCTCAAAAAATACAACAGATGTCTCTGCTCGACAATATCGATGCTTCTAAGTATTTTAGGTGGTAAAATTTAAACATGTAATTATTTATCTAATATAAAAAGTTTATTTAAAATATTTATAATCATTTTTAGATTTTTTTTATCCTAATTCGTAGAATTGTCAAAAAGTTATATTAAACAATCAGTTGTTTTTATTTCTAAACAAGTGTCACAAAATTATTTTACACGATCGTTAAATGTTTTTTCTAAATGTTATTTAAATCCTGCCGTGTTTGGCATTAAATTGAAGGTCTCACTCATCAGATTTAAACTCAAGTGTCAAAAAATTTTTTTGGACGAATGTCAATTGTTTTTTATAAATGTTATTTAAATCCTACAGTGTTTGGAATCAAATTAAAGGTCTCGCAAAAGAGGTTTGAACTCAAGTGGCAAAAAGTTGTTTTGGGCGATGGTCAATTGTTTTTTATAAATGTTATTTAAATCCTACGGTGTTTGGAATCAAATTAAAGGTCTCGCAGAGGAGGTTTAAACTAAAGTGTCAAAAAGATGTTTTGGGCGTTTATTAATTGTTTTGTGTAAATGTTATTTTTATCCTACCGTATTTGTTATTAAATTAAAAGTCTCATGGAGCGGATTTAAACTTAAGTGTCAAAAAGTTATTTTGCACGATCGTCAATTGTTTGGTATTAAATTAAAATCCATATTTAAACTCAAGTGTCACAAAGTAGTATCATGGAAGCGAGGAACGAAGTGACGAGCTTACTTTGTCGACGTTCTGACATGGAAGCGAGGAACGAAGTGACGAGTTTTCTTCGTCAATATACTGACATGGAAGCAAGGAACGTAGTGATGAGCTTGCTTCGCCATTTGTTTGTTATTAAATGGTAGTTATTTAAGACTATTAATATAATTTTTCTAGAGTTGTAATCTTCTTTAGTGACGCGGGTATCAAGAGGAAGGTGTTAAATAGACTGGACAAATGATAATATAAAAAATGGAGGCTGGCCGATTGTTTTCATAAAAGTCATTATAAAAATGTGTTTGGTATCAAATAAGAATCTTGATGGACAAGTTTTAATTTTTTCGCTTCGATTGTACTTTGAAGTGTAACTGACAAGCTGACGTAAGACTGGATAAGGATGGTATTACACGAAAAAATTTAGTAAAAATAATGTATATCTGTCAAATTTGTCAATATGGAATGCAAATTATTATACATTATTATTGACGGTATTTCTAAATTACCAAGAAGACAATACCTATGTCAGATTTACAAAAGTCTTCATTACATGATCAAATATTAATGCAAGTTGTATTTAATATAAATTTCTTTTAAATATCACTTATTTGGTATCGAAAGGAAGGTCGAAGTGACGAAATTTTATCTCAAATCGTTACGATCGACAATTGTTTAAACTTTTTTTTAAATTTTTGTAGATACCTAACTTGTAGTTTATGTATCTAAATGTTTTCTTAGTTGGCAGATAGTTATTTTTTTAAAGTCAATTGAAATCTATTGTAGGAGTAAAAATTAAAACACTTTATCTAGGTAATGTCCTCGAAAAATCTATTGTGTTTGTTGTAATTTTACCGCAAACCAATTACGATCGGCAATTGTTTTTCATTAAAATTCATGAATATGCGACCTGTGGAGTACCAAGTGAATTGTTTTAACAGTGAAATATTGGGGAACTTAGAAATGATCCATCTTTATTATAAATCAGTATGATTGGCAATTAATTTTCTGAAAATTCACCTAAACCTAGCTTGTGGAGTAGTGAATGCAATGTTTTTGGCTCAAATAGAAGGAAAACGTAGTGATGAATCTTCTTTGTCATAAATAATAACGATCAGAAATTGTTTTTGTTGAAATTGTTGAGTATTTAATGCCAATGGCATGAAAGCGAGGAACGAAGTGACGAGCTTTCTTTGCCATTTTACTAACAAGGAAGCGGGGAACAAAGAGATAAACCTTCTTCGATAATTGCTTGCTAACAAATTTAAGATATTTGAGAAAACTTGCAACTTATTTTCCTATAGTTTTAGTTGCTATCTTATTTACAGTCGCGGAGCCTTGGGGTCAGACCTGCGAAGCAGGTCGGACCGCTAGTCCCTTATACTAAAAGGCAAAATTCATTCTCTATATATATTTTCATCTGCCTAGTAACCAAATTTGTGCGCAGCTCTAGAGCCTAGACGGTTTGACGGTTTTCAGTGAAACCTTTTCTGGAAGTTAGAGATTTTTTGGGAATACGTGCTTTTTATGAATTCACATTTTTAGTACACATGATGTGCGAGATATTAAATAAATAAGGCGGAAATTCGTTTACGGATCAGAGTGTGCGGGTTGCTATCAAAGTGGAGTTTGTTGATTCTGGTTGTAACTTTACAAAAATGTATGTTCAATTTGTCATTTCTGACAGATCTGTTTCAAAATTTAAGTATAAATTACATATATTTTAGACAACTTGACGATGTTTTGTAAATTAATCTGTGTTTAGAATTAATGAACAAACATGTGTACTATTTTGTAAGTATATTAAAAGTCAATTAAAAAAATAAAAATTGTAGCTGTCACTTTTCACAAATTTTTGTGCAACTAGTTATTTTGACATTTCAGTTTGAAATTTTAAATATAAATTACTTAAATTGTAGTTCAGTTGGACAAGTTTGGTAATTTATTTGTGTTTAGAATAAATATGCAAACATTATTATTATTTTGAAATTATTTTAAATTTGAATTATTTTTTTTCATATATTTTCAAATTTAAAATAAATATGACAGATGTCGTTGTTCGTCAACCTCGATTCTTTCAAGGAATTTAGGCGGTAAAATTCAAATGAGTTAACTTCTTATCTAACATAAAAAAGTTGAGAATTATTCTTCGCTTCATATATGGTTTCTTTTTCTTCTCAAAAAATGCAACAGATGTCTCTGCTCGACAACATCGATGCTTCTAAATATTTTAAGCGGTAAAATTTAAAAAAGGTACATTACTTATATAATATAAAAAGTTCGTTTTAAATATTTATAATCAATTTCAGATTTTTTTATCTAACTTTGTAGAATTGTCAAAAAGAAATTTTAAACAATCATCAGTTGTTTTTTATTTCTAATAAAGTGTCACAAAATTATTTTACACGATTGTTAATTGTTTTTTCTAAATGTTATTTAAATCCTGCCGTGGTTGGCATTAAATTGAAGGTCTCACTCATCAGATTTAAACTCAAGTGTCAAAAAATTATTTTGGACGATCGTCATTTGTTTTTTTATAAATGTTATTTAAAACCTACCGTGTTTGGTGTTGAATTAAAGGTCTCAATCATGAGTATTAAATTCAAGTATCATAAATTTATTTTGGACGATCGTTAATTGTTTTTATAAATGTTATTAAAATCCTATCGTGTTTGGAATCAAATTAAAGGTCTCGCAAAGGAGGTTTGAACTCGAGAGTCAAAAAGTTGGTTTGGGCGATTGTCAATTGTTTTGTATTAATGTTATTTAAATCCTAGCGTGTTTGGTATTGAATTAAAGGTCTCACTCATGAGATTTAAACTAAAGTGTCAAAAAGTTTTTTTGGACGAACGTCAATTGTTTTTTATAAATGTTATTTAAACCCTACCGTGTTTGGAATCAAATTAAAGGTCTCACAAAGGAGGTTTGAAATCAAGTGTCAAAAAGTTATTTCAGGCGATTGTCAATTGTTTTGTATAAATGTTATTTTAGTCCTGCCGTGTTTGGTATTAAATTAAAAGTCTCATGGAGCGGATTTAAGTATCAAAAAGTTATTTTGCACGATTGTCAATTGTTTGGTATTAAATTAATGTTCATACTTAAACTCAAGGGTAACAAAGTAGTATCATAGAAGCGAGGAACGAAGAGACGAGGTTGCTTCGCCGATGTACTGACATGGAAGCGAGGAACGAAGTGACGAGCTTTCTTCGTCAATATACTGACATGTAAGCGAGGAACGCAGTGATGAGCTTGCTTCGTCATTTGTTTGGTATTAAATGGTAGATATTTAAGACTACTAATTTTATTTTTCTACCGTTGTAATCTTCTTCAGTGACGCGGGTATCAAAAGAACGGTGTCGAATAGATTGAACAAATGATAATATATAAAATTGAGACTGGCCGATTGTTTTCATAAAAGTCATTAGAAAAATGTGTTTGGTATCATATAAGAATCTTGATGGACAAATTTTAATTTTTTCGCTTCGATTGTACTTTGAAGTGTAACTGACAAGCTGACGTAAGACTGGATTAGGTTGGTATTACACGAACAAATTTAGTAAAAATAATTTATATCTGCCAAATTTGTCAATATGGAATGCAAATTATTATACATTATTATTAACGGTATTTCTAAATTGCCAAGAATATCAGATTGACAAAAGTCTTCATTACATGATCAAATATTAATGCAAGTTGTATTTAATATAAATTTCTTTTAAAAATCAGTTATTCGGTATCGAAAGAAAGGTCGAAGTGACGTAATTTTATCAAAAATCGTTACGATCGACAATTTTTTAAACTTTTTTTAAAAATGTTTGTAGGTACATAACTTTTAGTTTATCTAACTAAATGTTTTAGGTGTTGGCAGATATTTATTTTCTTAAAGTCAATTGTAATCTATTGAAGGGGCAAAAATTAAAACACTTTATCTTGGTAATGTCCACGACAAATCTTTTGTATTTGTAGTAATCTTTTCCACAAACCAATTATGATCGGCAATTGTTTTTCATTAAAATTCATGAATATACGACCTGTGGAATACCAAGTGAAATGTTTTACAAGTGAAATAGTGAGGAAATTAGAAATGACCCATCTTTATTACAAATCTGTACGATTGGCAATTAATTTACTGAATATTTCCCTAAACCAAGTCAGTTAAAAAAATTAAAATTGTAGCTGTCACTTTTCACAAATTTTTATGCAACTAGTTATTTTTGACATTTCTGTCTGAAATGTTAAATATAAATTACGAGTACTTTAATTGTAGTCTATTTAGACAAGTTTAGTAATTCATTTGTGTTTAGAATAAATGAGCAAACAATAATATTTTGTAATTTTTTTAAATTTATATTTTTTTTCATATCTTTTTCAAATTTAAAATAAATATGACAGATGTCTTTGTTCGTCAACCTCTATCCTTTTAAGGATTTTAGGCGGTAAAATTCAAAAGATTTAACTTCTAATACAAAAAAGTTGAAAACTATTTTTCACTTCATAGCTGGTTTCATTTTCTTCTCAAAAAATACAACAGATGTTTCTGCTCGAAAACATCGATGCTTTTAAGTATTAGGCGGTAAAATTTAAATTAGTTAATTAGTTATATAATAAAAAAGATCGTTTTAAATATTTATAGTCAATTTCAGAATTTTTTTTATCTAAATCTGTAGAATTGTCAAAATGTTATTTTGAACAATCAGTTGTTTTCTAATCCTGCCGTGTTTGGTACTAAATTTAAAGTTTTACAGCACTGATTTAAAGTCGAGTTTCATAAGGTTATTTTACCGATGGTTAATTGTTTTTTGTTAATGTTATTTAAATCATGCCGTGTTTGGTATTGAATTAAAGGTCTCAATCATGAGATTTAAACTCAAGTATCAAAAATTTATTTTGGACGATCGTTAATTGTTTTTATAAATGTTATTTAAATCCTACCGTGTTTGGAATCAAATTTAAGGTCTCGCCGAAGAGGTTTGAACTCAAGTGTCAAAAAGTTGTTTTGGGCGATTGTTAATTGTTTTGTATAAATGTTATTTAAATCATGCCGTGTTTGGTATTGAATTAAAGGTCTCAATCATGAGATTTAAATTCAAGTGTCAAAAAGTTATTTTGGACGAACGTCAATTGTTTTTTATAAATGTTATTTAAACTCTACCGTGTTTGATATTGAATTAAAGGTCTCAATCATAACATTTAAACTCAAGTATCAAACAATTATTTCGGACGATCGTTAATTGTTTTTATAAATGTTATTTAAATCCTACCGTGTTTGGAATCAAATTAAAGGTCTCGCAGAGGCGGTTTAAAATCAAGTATCGAAAAGTTATTTTAGGCGATTGTCAATTGTTTTGTATAAATGTTATTTAAATCGTGCCGTGTTTGGTATTGAATTAAAGGTCTCACTCATGAGACTTAAATTCAATTGTTAAAAAGTTATTTTGAACGAACGTCAATTGCTTTTTATAAATGTTATTTAAATCCTACCGTGTTTGGTATTGAATTAAACATCTCAATCATGAGATTCATAGTTAAGTATCAAAATATTATTTTGGACGATTGTCAATTGTTTTTATAAATGTTATTTAAATCCTACCCTGTTTGGAACAAAATTAAATGTCTCGCAAAAGAGGTTTGAACTCAAGTTTCAAAAAGTTGTTTTGGGCGATTGTCAATTGTTTTGTATAAATGTTATTTAAATCGTACCGTGTTTGGTATTGAATTAAAGGTCTCACTCATGAGATTTAAACGCAAGTGTCAAAAAGTAATTTTGGGCGAACGTCAATTGTTTTTTATAAAAAAATGTTATTTAAATCCTACAGTGTTTGGAATTAAATTAAAGGTCTCGCAGAGGAGTTTTGAACTAATGTGTCAAAAAGTTGTTTTGAGCGTTTATCAATTGTTTTGTGTAAATGTTATTTTTATCCAACCGTGTTTGATATTAAATTAAAAGTTTCATGGAGCGGATTTAAACTTAAGTATCAAAAAGTTATTTTGCAAGATCGTCAATTGTTTGGTATTAAATTATAGTTCATATTTAAACTCAAGTGTCACAAAGTAGTATCATGGAAGCGAGGAACGAAGTGACGAGCTTTCTATGTCAATTTACTGACATGGAAGCGAGGAACGTAGTGATGAGCTTGCTTCGCCATTTGTCTGTTATTAAATGATAGTTTTTTAAGACTACTCATTTTATTTATCTACAGTTGTAATCTTCTTTAGTGACGCGGGTATCAAAAGAAAGGTGGCAAATAGACTGAACAAATGATAATATAAAAAATGGAGGCTGGTCGATTGTTTTCATAAAAGTCATTAGAAAAATGTGTTTGGTATCAAATAAGTACCTTGATGGACAAGTTTTAATTTTTTCGCTTCGATTGTACTTTGAAGTGTAACTAACAAGCTGACGTAAGACTGGATAAGGTTGGTATTACACAAACAAATTTAGTAAAAATAATGTATATTTGTCAAATTTGTCAATATGGAATGAAAATTATTATACATTATAATTGATGGTATTTCTAAATTTCCAAGAAGACAATAGAAATGTCAGATTTACAAAAGTCTTCATTACATGATCAAATATTAATGCAATAAATAATAAATAAATAAATATATCATCACGCCTTTTACCCATTACGGGTGTGGCACTCTGCTTACGCAGATCTCGGTAAGTGATATATTTTTTCGTATGAAGTGCGGTTACCAGCCGTCAAATCATAGCCCCCAAGGATGTTAGTGGAGGAGGAACCACAGGGGTAAATTTAAATTTGTAACTGTCGGCAGTGGGATTCGAACTGAGGATCTCACGATCCACAGTCCGACACGTTACCTCGGAGCTATTTACCCCATATTAATGCAAGTTGTATTTAATATAAATTTCTTTTAAATATCACTTATTTGGTATCGAAAGGGAGGTCGAATTGACGAAATTTTATCTCAAATCGTTACGATCGACAATTGTTTAAACTTTTTTAAAAATTTTTGTAGACTAAATGTTTTAGTTTTAGTTGGCAGATAGTTATTTTTTTAAAGTCAATTGAAATCTATTGTAGGGGTTAAAATTAAAACTTTATCTTGGTAATGTCCACGAAAAATCTATTGTGTTTGTTGTAATATTTTCCGCAAACTAAATAAATTCATGAATATGCGACCTGTTGAGTACCAAGTGAAATGTTTTAGAAGTGAAATATTGGGAAACTTAGAAATGATCCATCTTTATTACAAATTAGTATGATTGGCAATTAATTTTCTGAAAAATCCCCTAAACCTAGCTTGTGGAGAATTGAATTCAATATTTTTGGCTCAAAAAGTAGGAAAAAGTAGTGATGAATCTTCTTTGTCTTAAATAATAACGATCAGCAATTGTTTTTGTTGAAACTACTAGAAACCTAACTTTAGTATTTAGTGCCAATGCACTGACATGAAAGCGAGGAACGAAGTGACGAGCTTTCTTCGCCAATTTATCAAGGAAGCGGGGAACAAAGAGACAATCTTTCTTCGACAATTGCTTGCTAACAAATTAAGATATTTGAGAAAACTTGCAATTTATTTTCCTATAGTTTTAGTTGCTATCTTCTTCAGTGTCGCGAAGCCTAGGGGTCAGACCTGCAAAGCAGGTCGGACCGCTAGTCCTATATACTAAAAGGCAAAATTCAATTTCTATATATATTTTCATCTGCCTAGTAACCAAATTTGTGCGCAGCTCTAGAGCCTAGACGGTTTGAAGGATTTCAGTGAAATCTTTACCGGAAGTTAGAGATTTTTTCAGAATAGCGCCTTTTTATGAATTCACATTTTTCGTACACATGATGTGCGAGATATTAAATAAAAAAGGTTTATGGATCAAAGTGTGCGGTTGCTATGAAAGTGGAGTTTGTTGATTCTGGTTGTAAATTTACAAAAATTTATGTTCAATTTGTCATTTCTGACAGTTCTGTTTCAAAAATTAATTATAAATTAGATATATTCTAGACAAATTGAAGATGTTTTGTAACTTTTTCTGTGTTCACAATTAATGAACAAATATGAGTACTATTTTGTAAATATTTTAAAGGTCAATTAAAAAAATGAAAATTGTAGCTGTCACTTTTCACAAATTTTTGTGCAACTTGTAATTTTGACATTTCAGTCTGAAATTTCAAATATAAATTCTTTTAATTGTAGTTCAGTTAGACGAATTTGGTAATTTATTTGTATTTAGAATAAATTAACCAACATGATTATTATTTTGAAATTTTTTTAAATATGAATTTTTTTCCATATTATTTTCAAATTTAAAATAAATATGACAGATGTCTTTGTTCGTCAACCTTAATTCTTTCAAGGATTTTAGGCGGTAAAATTCAAATGAGTTAACTTTTAATCTTACACAAATAAGTTGAAAATTATTTTTCACTTCATAGATGGTTTCTTTTTCTTCTCAAAAAATACAACAGATGTCTCTGCTTGACAACATCTAAGTATTTTAGGCCGTAAAATTTAAATAAGTTAATTAGTTATCTAATAAAAAGATCGTTTTAAATATTTATAATCAATTTCAGAATTATTTTTTTTATCATCAGTTGTTTTTTTATTTCTAATCCTGCCGTGCTTGGTACTAAATTAAAAGTTTCACGATAGAGATTTAAAATAAAGTATCATAAAGGTATTTTGGACGATTGTCAATTGTTTTTTATAAATATTATTTAAATCCTACCGTGTTTGGTATTGAATTAAAGGTCTCGCAGTGGAGATTTGAACTTAAATGTCAAAAAGTTAATTTGGACGATCGTTAATTGTTTTGTATAAATGTTATTTAATTCCTACCGAGTTTGGTATCAAATTAAAGGCATCGCGGAGGAAATTTGAACTTAAGTGCCAAAAAGTTGTTTTGGTCGATTGTCAATTGTTTTTTAAAAATATTATTTAAATCCTACCGTGATTGGTGTTAAATTAAAGTCCAAGCGAAGGAGATTCTAACTCAAGTGTCAAAAAGTTGTTTTGGATGATTGTCAATTGTTTTTTATAAATATTATGTAAATCCTACCGTGCTTGGTATCAAATTAAAGGCCTCGCGGAGGAGATTTGAACTTAAGTGCCAAAAAGTTGTTTTGGACGATTGTCAATTGTTTTTTAAAAATATTATTTAAATCCTACCGTGATTGGTGTCAAATTAAAGGCCTAGCAAAGGAGATTCTAACTCAAGTGTCAAAAAGTTGTTTTGGATGATTGTCAATTGTTTTTTATAAATATTATGTAAATCCTACCGTGCTTGGTATCAAATTAAAGGCCTCGCGGAGGAGATTTGAACTCAAGTGGTCAAAAAGTTATTTTGAACGTTTGTCAATTGTTTTGTATAATTGTTATTTAATTCCTACCGTGTTTGGTATCAAATTAAAGGCCTCGCGAAGGACATTTAAACTCAAGTGTCAAAACATTGTTTTGGACAATTGTCAATTGTTTTTAATAAATATTATTTAAATCCTACCGTATTTTGTATCAAATTAAAAGTCTCATGAAGGATATTTCAACTCAAGTGTCAAAAAGTTATTTTGGTAAATCGTCACTTGTTTTTTAATAAATGTTATTTAAATCCTAAAGTGTTTGGTATTGAATTAAATATCTCACGGAAGAGATTTAAACTAAAGTGCCATATAGTAGTAAAATAAAAGCGAGAAACGAAGTGATGAGCTTGCTTCGCCATGCACTCACTTGAAAGCGAGGAACGAAGTGACGAGCTTTCTTCGTTAATGTACTGACATAGAAACGAGGAACATAGTGACGAGCTTGCTTCGCCGATGCACTGTTTTGAAAGCGAGGAACGAAGGCACAAGCTTGCTTCGCCAATGTACTGACATGGAAGCGAGGAACGTAGTGACAAGCTTGCTTCGTCGATGCACTTACATGGAAGCGAGGAACGAAGTGACGAGCTTTCTTCGTCAATGTACTGACATCGAAGCGAGTAACGTAGTGACGAGCTTGCTTCGTCGATGCACTAACATGGAAGCGAGGAACGAAGTGACGAGCTTTTTTCGTCAATGTACTGACATCTAAGCGAGGAACTTAGTGACGAGCTTGCTTCGCCAATTGTTTAGTATAAATTGGAAATTATTTAAGACTACCCAATTTATTTTTCTATATGTTCAGTTGTAATCTTCTTCAGTGACGCGGAGCCTAGGGGACAGACCTGCGAAGCAGGTCGGGCCGCTAGTCCAATATACTAAAAGGCTTAATTCACTTTCTATATTTTCATCTGCCTAGTAACCAAATTTGTGCGCAGCTCTAGAGCCTAGACGGTTTGACGGATTTCAGTGAAACCTTTACCGGCAGTTAGAAATTTTTTTGGAATAGGGCCTTTTCATGAATTCACATTTTTAGTACACATGATGTGCGAGATTTTAAATTAAAAAGGTTTATGGATCAAAGTGTGCGGTTGCTATGAAAGTGGAGTTTGTTGATTCTGGTGGTAACTTTACAAAAATTTATGTTCAATTTGTCATTTCTGACAGATCTGTTTCAAAATTTAAGTATAAATAACATATATTCTAGATAACTTGAAGATGTTTTGTAAATTTAACTGTGTTTAGAATTAATGAACAAACATGTGTACTACTTTGTAAGTATTTTAAAAGTCAATTAAAAAAATAAAAAATGTAGCTTTCACTTTTCACAAATTTTTGTGCAACTAGTTATTTTTACATTTCAGTCTGAAATTTTAAATATAAATTAATTTAATTGTAGTTCAGTTAGACAAGTTTGGCGATTTATTTGTGTTTAGAATAAATATGCAAACATTATTATTATTTTGTAATTATTTTAAATTTGAATTTTTTTTTTCATATTTTTTTTAAATTTAAAATAATTATGACAGATGTCGTTGTTCGTGAACCTCGATAAGGCACTAGAATATATGAGTATTCTCATCCGCCATTTTGGGTCCAAGTGTCATAAATAAAACAAATTATTGGAATCCAGTTACTTTACTTTTCTGTCAAATTGGAAGTTGATATTGATTAATAATTGTGATATATCATTCTCTTATTTATTATATTTCATATCTAACAGGTAAGTGTACAGAATACTTTCTAATATATTACCGTATGATTTGTGTAGTTGGATTTTACAGAATTTCAAGAAATATGTTTTCAATTTTGACAGATACAAATTTTAAATGTTTTTTTTTTTAAGTAACTGGATTCCAATAACTTGTTTTATTTATGACAGCTGGACCCAAAATGGAGGATGAGAATACCTATTCTTCTAGAGCTCTAACCTCGATTCTTTTAAGGAATTTAGGCGGTAAAATTCAAATGAGTTAACTTTTTATCTAACATAAAAAAGGTGAGAATTATTTTTCGCTTCATAGATGGTTTCTTTTTCTTCTCAAAAAATACAACAGATGTCTCTGATCGACAACATCGATACTTCTAAGTATTTTAGGCGGTAAAATTTAAAGTTAATTAGTTATCTAATATAAAAAGATCGTTTTAAATATTTATAATCAATTTCAGAATTATTTTTTTTATCATCAGTTGTTTTTTATTTCTAATCCTGCCGTGTTTGGTACTAAATTAAAAGTTTCACGTTAGAGATTTAAAATAAAGTGTCATAAAGGTATTTTGGACGATTGTCAATTGTTTTTTAAAAATATTATTTAAATCCTAGCGTGTTTGGTATCAAATTAAAGGCCTCGCGGAGCAGATTTGAAATCAAGTGTCAAAAAGTTATTTTGAACGATTGTCAACTGTTTTGTATAAATGTTATTTAATTCCTACCGTGTTTGGTATCAAATTAAAGGCCTCGCGGAGGACATTTAAACTCAAGTGTCAAAACGTTGTTTTGGACGATTGTCAATTGTTTTTTATAAATATTATTTAAATCCTACCGTGTTTGGTATCAAATTAAAGGCCTCGCAGAGCAGATTTGAACTCAAGTGTCAAAAAGTTATTTTGACGATTGTCAATTGTTTTGTATAAATGTTATTTAATTCCTATCGTGTTTGGTATCAAATTCAAGGCCTCGCGGAGGAGATTCTAACTCAAGTGTCAAAGAGTTGTTTTGGACGATTGTCAATTGTTTTTTATAAATATTATTTAAATCCTACCGTGTTTGGTATCAAATTAAAGGCCTCGCAGAGCAGATTTGAACTCAAGTGTCAAAAAGTTATTTTGACGATTGTCAATTGTTTTGTATAAATGTTATTTAATTCCTATCGTGTTTGGTATCAAATTCAAGGCCTCGCGGAGGAGATTCTAACTCAAGTGTCAAAGAGTTGTTTTGGACGATTGTTAATTGTTTTTTATAAATATTATTTAAATCCTACCGTGTTTGGTATCAAATTAAAGGCCTCGCGGAGCAGATTTGAACTCAAGTGTCAAAAAGTTATTTTGAACGATTGTCAATTGTTTTGTATAAATGTTATTTAATTCCTACCGTGTTTGGTATCAAATTAAAGGCCTTGCGGAGGACATTTAAACTCAAGTGTCAAAGAGTTGTTTTGGACGATTGTCAATTGTTTTTTATAAATATTATTTAAATCCTCCCGTGTTTGTTATCAAATTGAAGGCCTCGCGGAGGACATTTAAACTCAAGTGTCAAAACGTTGTTTTGGACGATTGTCAATTGTTTTGTATAAATGTTATTTAATTCCTACCGTGTTTGGTATCAAATTAAAGGTCTTGCGGAGGACATTTAAACTCAAGTGTCAAAGAGTTGTTTTGGACGATTGTCAATTGTTTTTTATAAATATTATTTAAATCCTACCGTGTTTGGTATCAAATTAAAAGTCTCATGAAGGATATTTCAACTCAAGTGTCAAAAAGTTATTTTGTTAAATCGTCAATTGTTTTTTAATAAATGTTATTTAAATCCTAACGTGTTTGGTATTGAATTAAATATCTCACGGAAGAGATTTAAACTAAAGTGCCAAATAGTAGTAACATAAAAGCGAGAAACGAAGTGACGAGCTTACTTCGCCATGCACTGACTTGAAAGCGAGGAACAAAGTGACGAGCTTTCTTCGTTAATGTACTGACATAGAAACGAGGAACATAGTGACGAGCTTGCTTCGCCCATGCACTGTTATGAAAGCGAGGAACTAAGGCACAAGCTTGCTTCGCCAATGTACTGACATGGAAGCGAGGAACGTAGTGACGAGCTTGCTTCGTCGATGCACTGACATGGAAGCGAGGAACGAAGTGACGAGCTTTCTTCGTCAATGTACTGACATTGAAGCGAGGAACGTAGTGACGAGCTTGCTTAGCCAAATGTTTGGTATAAATTGGAAATTATTTAAGACTACCCAATTTATTTTTCTATATTTTCAGTTGTAATTTTCTTCAGTGACGCGGAGCCTAGGGGACAGACCTGCGAAGCAGGTCGGGCCGCTAGTCCCATATACTAAAAGGCAAAATTCACTTTCTATATATATTTTCATCTGCCTAGTAACCAAATTTGTGCGCAGCTCTAGAGCCTAGACGGTTTGACGGATTTCAGTTAAACATTTACCGGAAGTTAGAGATTTTTTCAGAATAGCGCCTTTTCATGAATTCACATTTTTAGTACACATGATGTGCGAGATATTAAATAAATAAGGCGGAAATGCGTTTACGGATCAGAGTGTGCGGGTTGCTATCAAAGTGGAGTTTGTTGATTCTGGTTGTAACTTTACAAAAATTTATGTCCAATTTGTCATTTCTGACAGATCTGTTTCGAAATTCAAGTATAAATTACATATATTCTAGACAACTTAAAGATGTTTTGTAAATTTATCTGTATTTAGAATTAATGAACAAACATGTGTACTATTTTGTAAGTATTTTGAAAGTCAATTAAAAAAATTAAAATTGTTGCTGTTACTTTTCACAAATTTTTGTGCAACTAGTTATTTTGACATTTCAGTCTGAAATTTTAAATATAAATTACTTTAATTGTAGTTCAGTTAGACAAGTTTGGTAATTTATTTGTGTTTAGAATATATATGCAAACATTATTATTATTTTGTAATTATTTTAAATTTGAATTTTTTTTTCTCATATTTTTTCAAATTTAAAATTAATATGACAGATGTCGTTGTTTGTCAACCTCAATTCTTTTAAGGAATTTAGGCGGTAAAATTCAAATGAATTAACTTCTTCTAACATAAAAAAGTTGAGAATTATTTTTCGCTTCATAGATGGTTTCTTTTTCTTCTCAAAAAATACAACAGATGTCTCTGCTCGACAACCTCGATGCTTCTAAGTATTTTAGGCGGTAAAATTTAAACAAGTTAATTACTTATCTAATATAAAAAGTTCGTTTTAAATATTTATAATCAATTTCAGATTTTTTTTATATCTAAATTCGTAGAATTGTCAAAAAGTTATTTTAAACAATGATCAGTTGTTTTTTATTTCTAATCAAGTGTCACAAAATTATTATACACGATCGTTAATTGTTTTTTCTGAATGTTATTTAAATCCTGCCGCGTTTGGCATTAAATTGAAGGTCTCACTCATCAGATTTAAACGAAAGTGTCAAAAAATTATTTTGGACGATCGTAATTTGTTTTTATAAATGTTATTTAAAACCTAACGTGTTTGGTATTGAATTAAATGTCTCAATCATGATATTTAAACTCAAGTATCAATAATTTATTTTGGACGATCGCTAATTGTTTTTATAAATGTTATTTAAATCCTACCGTGTTTGGAATCAAATTACAGGTCTCGGAGAAGAGGTTTGAACTCAAGTGTCAAAAAGTTGTTTTTGATGATTGTCAATTGTTTTGTATAAATGTTATTTAAATCCTACCGTGTTTGGTATTGAATTAAAGGTCTTGCTCATGAGATTTAAACTCAAGTTTCAAAAAGTTATTTTGGACGAACGTCAATTGTTTTTTATAAATGTTATTTAAATCCTACAGTGTTTGAAATCAAATTAAAGGTCTCGCAGAGGAGGTTTGAATTAAAGTGTCAAAAAGTTGTTTTGGACGATTGTCAATTGTTTTCTATAAAAATTATTTAAATCCTACCGTGTTTGGTATTCAATTGAAGGTCTCGCAGAGGAGATTTGAACTCAAGTGTCAACAAGTTGTTTTGGACGATTGTCAATTGTTTTCTATAAAAATTATTTAAATCCTCCCGTGTTTGGTATTGACTAAAAGGTCTCGCAGAGAAGATTTGAACATAAGTGTCAAAAAGTTATTTTGGACGATTGTCTATTGTTTTTTATAAATATTATTTAAATCCTACCATGTTTGGTATAAAATTAAAGGTCTCGCGAAGGAGATTTGAACTCAAGTGACAAAAAGTTGTTTTGGACGACCGTTAATTGTTTTGTATAAATGTTATTTAATTCCTACCGTGTTTGGTATCAAATTAAAAGTCTCATGAAGGACATTTCAACTCAAGTGCCAAAAAGTTATTTTGGTAAATCATCAATTGTTTTTTTTTTTATAAATGTTATTAAATCCTAACGCGTTTGGAATTGAATTAAATATCTCACGGAAAACGGAGAAATGAAGTGACGAGCTTGCTCCGCCATGCACTGACTTAAAAGCGAGGAACGAAGTGACGAGCTTTCTTCGTTAATGTACTGACATAGAAACGAGGAACATAGTGACGAGCTTGCTTCGCCGATGCACTTTTTGAAAGCGAGGAACAAAGGCACAAGCTTGCTTCGCCAATGTACTGACATGGAAGCGAGGAACGTAGTGACGAGCTTGCTTCGTCCATGCACTGACATGGAAGCGAGGAACGAAGTGACGAGCTTTCTTCGTCAATGTACTGACATCGAAGCGAGGAAAGTAGTGACGAGCTTGCTTCGCCAATTGTTTGGTATAAATTGGAAATTATTTAAGACTACCCAATTTATTTTTCTATATTTTCAGTTGTAATCTTCTTCAGTGACGCGGAGCCTAGGGGACAGACCTGCGTAGCAGGTCGGGCCGCTAGTCCAATATACTAAAAGGCATCATTCATTCTCTATATATCTATATTTTCATCTGCCTAGTAACCAGAATTTGTGCGCAGCTCTAGAGCCTAGACGGTTTGACGGATTTCAGTGAAACCTTTACCGGAAGTTAGAGATTTTTTCAGAATAGCGCCTTTTCATGAATTCACATTTTTAGTACACATGATGTGCGAGATATTAAATAAATAAGGCGGAAATGGGTGAACGGATCAAAGTGTGTGTGTTGCTATGAAAGTGGAGTTTGTTGATTTTAAAATGAATAACAGTTTGAATGTCAGTTTTGACGTTTAAATTAACATGTATTTATAAATGAATAGCAGTTTGAATGTCACATTTGACGTTTTAATTTACAGTTACTTACACAAAATTTATATAATTTCAGGAAGTTTTGAAAGTAATTTGGTATCTATTATTTAATGTGAAAAAGATAACGAAAATATATTCATAAAATGGCGAACATTATAATTTCTTTCAGTGGGAAACACAATAATGTAACAATGGAAAACATAACTTTTTCAATAGAAAATTCTGAATTTGGAGCAGTGGAAAATACACAACTTTTAAGCTAAATTCTAAAAATCTCTCAACAACGAACACAAAATTCCCCCAATAAAAAAATACAACTTTCGTCACTGGTTAACACACAACTTTCCCGAATGAAAAACATATAACTTTCGTGAGTGGTTAACACACAACTTCCCTCAATAAAACCATATAATTTTGTCAGTGGTTAACACACAACTTTCCTCAATAAAAAACATGCAACTTTCGTCAGTGGGAAACACACAACTTCCTTCAAAACTTGTACTGACATAAAAGCAAAGCACGAGCTAGCTTCGCCTATGTGCTGACATGGAAGCGAGGAACGCAGTGACGAACTTGCTTCGCAGATGTACTGACATGGAAGCGAGGAACGCAGTGACAAGTTCCCTCAATGGAAAACGCACCATTTCCCTAAATGGAAAACATGCAACTTTTTTCAGTGATAAACACACAACTTCGCTCAATGCAAAACATACAACTCTTGTCAGTGGTAAACACACAACTTTCCTCATTAGAAAATATACAACTTTTGTCAGTGGTTAACATACAACTTCCCTCAATGAAAAACATACATCTATCGTCAGTGGTTAACGCACAACTTCCCGCAATGAAAAACATAAAACTTTTACCAGTGGTAAACACATAACTTCCCTCACTGCAAAGCATACAACTTTTGTCAGTGGTTAACACACAACTTCGCTTAATGTAAAACATTCAACTTTTGTTAATGGTAAACACACAACTTCCCTCATTGAAAAACATTCAAGTTTTGTAAGTGGTTAACACACAACTTCGTTTAATGAAAAACATTCAACTTTTGTCAGTGGGTAACACACAACTTCCTTCAATAAAAACCAATGGTTTACACGCAACTTCCCACAATTCATTGTATTTCAATACATACAACTTTCGTCGGTGGTTAACTTCCCGTAATAAAAACATACATATTTCGTCAGTGGTTAACACACAATTTCCCTCAGTGAAATACATCTTTCGAGAGTGGGAAACACACAACTTCTCTCAAAAATTGTAATGACATGGAAGCTAGGAACGAAGTGATGTTCTTGCTTCGCCAATTATTGGAATCGAATGAAAATATTTCAGTGGTGAACAACCAACTCCTTTCCACGGAAAACACATAACTTCCCTCAATGAAAAACATACAACATAGTGGGAACCACACAACTTCCCTCAATAAAAAACATACAACTTAAGTCAGTGGTTAACACACAACTTTCTTTAAAGAAATACATACAACTTTCGTCAATGGAAAACACACAACTTCCCTCAACAAAAAACATACATCTTTCGTCAGTGGTTAACACACAATTTCCCTCAATAAAAACCATACATTTTTCGTTGGTAAACACACAACTTTTCACAAAAATTGTACTGACAACGAAGTGACGAGCTTGCTTCGCCAATTATTGGTATCAAATGAAAATATTTCAGTGTTTAACAAACAACTTCTCTCAATGGAAAACAATCAACTTCCCTTTATGAAAAACATAGAACTTTCGTCCATGAACAGCGCGCAATTTCCCTCAATAAAAAATATACAATTTTCCTCAGTGGGAAACACACAACTTCTCTTAAAACTTGTGCTGACATGGAAGCGAGGAACGAAGTGTCGAGCTTGCTTCGCCCATGTACTGACATGGAAACAATGTCAATCGTATTACTCCTACAATTTTAGTTGCCATCTTCTTCAGTGTTGCGGAACCTAGGGGTCAGACCTGCGAAGCAGGTCGGACCGCTATCCCATATACTAAAAGGCTTATTCACTTTCTATATATCTATACTTTCATCTGCCTAGTAACCAAATTTGTGCGCAGCTCTAGAGCCTAGACGGTTTGACGGATTTCAGTTAAACCTTTACCGGAAGTTAGAGATTTTTTCAGAATAGCGCCTTTTCATGAATTCACATTTTTAGTACACATGATGTGCGAGATATTAAATAAATAAGGCGGAAATGCGTTTACGGATCAGAGTGTGCGGGTTGCTATCAAAGTGGAGTTTGTTGATTCTGGTTGTAACTTTACAAAAATTTATGTTCAATTTGTCATTTCTGACAGATCTGTTTCGAAATTCAAGTATAAATTACATATATTCTAGACAACTTAAAGATGATTTGTAAATTTATCTGTATTTAGAATTAATGAACAAACATGTGTACTATTTTGTAAGTATTTTAAAAGTCAATTAAAAAAATTAAAATTGTTGCTGTAACTTTTCACAAATTTTTGAGCAACTAGTTATTTTGACATTTCAGTCTGAAATTTTAAATATAAATTACTTTAATTGTAGTTCAGTTAGACAAGTTTGGTAATTTATTTGTGTTTAGAATATATATGCAAACATTATTATTATTTTGTAATTATTTTAAATTTGAATTTTTTTTTCTCATATTTTTTCAAATTTAAAATTAATATGACAGATGTCGTTGTTTGTCAACCTCAATTCTTTTAAGGAATTTAGGCGGTAAAATTCAAATGAATTAACTTCTTCTAACTTAAAAAAGTTGAGAATTATTTTTCGCTTCATAGATGGTTTATTTTTCTTCTCAAAAAATACAACAGATGTCTCTGCTCGACAACCTCGATGCTTCTAAGTATTTTAGGCGGTAATATTTAAACAAGTTAATTACTTATCTAATATAAAAAGTTCGTTTTAAATATTAATAATCAATTTCAGATTTTTTTTTATATCTAAATTCGTAGAATTGTCAAAAAGTTATTTTAAACAATGATCAGTTGTTTTTTATTTCTAATCAAGTGTCACAAAATTATTATACACGATCGTTAATTGTTTTTTCTGAATGTTATTTAAATCCTGCCGTGTTTGGCATTAAATTGAAGGTCTCACTCATCAGATTTAAACTAAAGTGTCAAAAAATTATTTTGGACGATCGTAATTTGTTTTTATAAATGTTATTTAAAACCTAACGTGTTTGGTATTGAATTAAATGTCTCAATCATGATATTTAAACTCAAGTATCAAAAATTTATTTTGGACGATCGCTAATTGTTTTTATAAATGTTATTTAAATCCTACCGTGTTTGGAATCAAATTACAGGTCTCGGAGAAGAGGTTTGAACTCAAGTGTCAAAAAGTGGTTTTTGGTGATTGTCAATTATTTTGTATAGATGTTATTTAAATCCTACCGTGTTTGGTATTGAATTAAAGGTCTTGCTCATGAGATTTAAACTCAAGTTTCAAAAAGTTATTTTGGACGAACGTCAATTGTTTTTTATAAATGTTATTTAAATCCTACAGTGTTTGAAATCAAATTAAAGGTCTCGCAGAGGAGGTTTGAATTAAAGTGTCAAAAAGTTGTTTTGGACGATTGTCAGTTGTTTTCTATAAAAATTATTTAAATCCTACCGTGGTTGGTATTCAATTGAAGGTCTCGCAGAGGGGATTTGAACTCAAGTGTCAACAAGTTGTTTTGGACGATTGTCAATTGTTTTCTATAAAAATTATTTAAATCCTACCGTGTTTGGTATTGAATAAAAGGTCTCGCAGAGAAGATTTGAACTTAAGTGTCAAAAAGTTATTTTGGTAAATCATCAATTGTTTTTTTTTTTTATAAATGTTATTAAATCCTAACGTGTTTGGAATTGAATTAAATATCTCACGGAAAACGGAGAAATGAAGTGACGAGCTTGCTCCGCCATGCACTGACTTAAAAGCGAGGAACGAAGTGGCGAGCTTTCTTCGTTAATGTACTGACATAGAAATGAGGAACATAGTGACGAGATTGCTTCGCCGATGCACTTTTTGAAAGCGAGGAACGAAGGCACAAGCTTGCTTCGCCAATGTACTGACATGGAAGCGAGGAACGTAGTGACGAGCTTGCTTCGTCGATGCACTGACATGGAAGCGAGGAACGAAGTGACGAGCTTTCTTCGTCTATGTACTGACATCGAAGCGAGGAATGTAGTGACGAGCTTGCTTCGCCAATTGTTTGGTATAAATTGGAAATTATTTAAGACTACCCAATTTATTTGTCTATATTTTCAGTTGTAATCTTCTTCAGTGACGCGGAGCCTAGGGGACAGACCTGCGAAGCAGGTCGGGCCGCTAGTCCCATATACTAAAAGGCTTGAGTGGTTCTCTATATATAGATTCATCTGCCTAGTAACCAAAAATGTGCGCAGCTCTAGAGCCTAGACCGTTTAACGGATTTAAGTGAAACTTTTACAGGCATGTATAGATTGTTTTGGAATAGGTCCTTTTTATAAATTCACATTTTTAGTACACATGATGTGCGAGATATTAAATAAATAAGGCGGAAATACGTTTACGGATCAGAGTGTGCGGGTTGCTATCAAAGTGGAGTTTGTTGATTCTGGTTGTAACTTTACAAAAATTTATGTTCAATTTGTCATTTCTGACAGACCTGTTTCAAAAATTAAGTATAAATTACATATATTCTAGACAACTTGAAGATGTTTTGTAAATTTATATGTGTTTATAATTAATAAGCAAACATATGAACTATTTTATAAATATTTTTAAAGTCAATTTTAAAAAAAATTAAATTATAGCTGCCACTTTTCAAAAATTTGCGAGCAACGTGTCATTTTTGACAGATCTGTTTGAAATTTTAAATATAAATTACATTAATTGTAGTCTATTTAGACTGTGACAAACCAGATTTGTCACCTTTCTTTTCTTCCTACAAAAATAAACATTTGTATAGGTTATAAACATTTTACATTTAAGCAACTAACTTACCTCAAAGTAATTACTGTATTGTAAATGTTCACATTTATTATTGATGTTCATATTCAATTCATATTGCCTTAACTCATGTAAATATGTTGTTACTTAGGTTAATTAATTAAGAAAAGAATCTGAAATTCAAATTGTCACATAAACACATTCACTTAACCACACTTTATGTCTACACGTCAAATCTGACAGTTACTTTATTGCGAAAGAAATGGTCGAACTTCCAAAATGCGGCCGTTTCCCAACAGATGGCTCGCGCTGTCTTTAATTACCTCTCGAGTACACTTACCAATGCCGAATTAATAACTCGGCATAAAAGGTACAAAAATAATGTCGTCGAAAGACCACGGTTCAATATTTAATAACTCGACTTGTCCGTCAGTTATTAAATATTATTTTCTCAAATAGGTCGAAAGACCACGGTTCAATATTTAATAACTCGACTTGTCCGTCAGTTATTAAATATTATTTTCTCAAATAGGTCGTCGAAAGACCAGGGTTCAATAATTAATAGCTCGACTTGTCCGTCAGTTATTAATTAATATTTTTCTCAAATATGTCGAATACCGCAATAGTAGTATTGACCCGATTCAAGAGCTTGACTTGCCTGTCAGTTTTGTAATCATCTTTGTTCTCCAAGATCATCTTCGTCTAGACTTGCACTGTCAGACGAATTGTGAAAGTTTTTTTTACCCAAAGAACCAAATCAAGTCACCTACACATATTCGCGATTCACCTAGACTTGCGCTGTCAGGTGAATCTCCTCTACATATCCAAGGTATTTCCTTACATCCTCACCATATTTCAGATTCACTGCAAAATGTTCAAATAAATTTAAAATAACCTTAAAATTGTAACTTACCTTTTTGAACAATAATAATTAAATTTTATTTACCATTATTAAACCCAATGTCTTTATTTCACTAAAAACTCGTTCACGGAGAGACCGGACCCTAGTCAGGATAGTTGATTTTACATTCACTCAGATTAGTTACAAATGGCGCCCGAAGAATCTACATAATCAGCTGTCAGTGAAGTTTTGTTCTATCATTGAGAAATCATCCGTTGGCAAATTCAAATCTCCCCAGTTTTAATTCGGCGGGAATTTTAAATCTACAAAAAAATTTAATATACTTACCTGCTGCTTTTTCGCACATGTCACAATTTTAGTATTTTAGTATTTTAGTATTTTATATTTTATGTTAATAAATTAAATATATATTACAAATTGGCGCGCGAACAGGGACGCTAGTATTTTATGTCTTATGTTAATAAATTATATATATATTACAAATTGACGCCCGCGAACAGGGACTTGTGAAGGAGTTTTAGGAAAATAAAGACAATAGTTTATTTTATTCTTATCTAAGTACAAATTTGAACATAATGGCTCCCAAGAAGCGTAAAAATAAAAGAAATACCAAAAACAATAACACAGATATTTCACCTGAAAAATACATATTTATACAAACACTTACAAAAACTGAATTAAACCAAGAATTACGAAAGTTTCAATTGCCAACTTCGGGAACTTTGGCTGAACAACAAGACAGATTAAAATTGTTTTTCTGAAAATGGGGATTCAACATATGTGCACTCCTCCATATACTCCACAAGCAAGCCCTGTGGAAAGAGTGAATCGCACATTGAAGCCCATGATCAGTTCTGCGATGGAAATCATAAGAAATGGGACGAAGAACTGTTCAATTTTAGACTCGCCCTCAACTCCAGTCAGCACTGGGTTCACTCCGGCTCTGTTGAACCTAGGGAAAGAGTTAAAAATTACCCAAAACAGAATATAATGGTCACCAGAAGTTGACAAACATCAATTTGTCTCACCACGATGTTGTACGAAGGAAATCCCAAGTTGAGAAACTCCAGGAAGTTCAAGAGTTGGTCAAAATCAATTTGGCCAGCGCTGTCACCTCGCAGGCGCATCACTACAATCTCCGAAGAAGACCACTAGAGTTCAAAGTGGGCCAAAAAGTTTGGCGACCAGAACATCCACTGTCATCAGCAGTCCAAGGATTCACCGCCAAACTAGCTCCAAAATATTCCGGTCCCTACGAGATAGTAAAAAAAGCCATCAACACCAACTCCCTCCACCAAGCCAAAGGACATCCCCGAACCAAGCTCCAAGAATCCTATTGTCCCACCTGAGAGTCATGAAGACTCTATTCCGGCAATCCCGCCGAAATCAATCTCCCCAGGAGGCCTTAAACGGCCACCGATGCGGCCACCACGACCGGGACACACTCCAAGAGTCAAAAATTAGTAGGCTACTGCTGCCTACACCCCCGCTCCTCCCGAGCCCAGTTCCAGTCCATTCCCCTATCCACCTGGAGGTACCGATTGCTCCGTTGGCCACATTCCTCCAGCGGTACCGGCCCGCCAACCTGCCTCCAGGATCATCATTTCCCGTGCGCCGCCGGGGACGTTGGTATGATGTACCAGATCTCCGTCCGCAGTGAAATTTTTCCCTCCCCGCTGAACTAGACAGCTTTTTGTGAGTAGTGAAGTGAAGTTAAATAATTCGTGTTTTGTTTTTGTTTGTTTTCTGTTTTGTTTTTTTTTGTGCAGAAAAAAAAATAAGCTGCCCTTATTTTTTTTTCTGAGGAAGAAGGGAGGGGGTGTGACAAACCAGATTTGTCACCTTTCTTTTCTTCCTACAAAAATAAACATTTGTATAGGTTATAAACATTTTACATTTAAGCAACTAACTTACCTCAAAGTAATTACTGTATTGTAAATGTTCACATTTATTATTGATGTTCATATTCAATTCATATTGCCTTAACTCATGTAAATATGTTGTTACTTAGGTTAATTAATTAAGAAAAGAATCTGAAATTCAAATTGTCACATAAACACATTCACTTAACCACACTTTATGTCTACACGTCAAATCTGACAGTTACTTTATTGCGAAAGAAATGGTCGAACTTCCAAAATGCGGCCGTTTCCCAACAGATGGCTCGCGCTGTCTTTAATTACCTCTCGAGTACACTTACCAATGCCGAATTAATAACTCGGCATAAAAGGTACAAAAATAATGTCGTCGAAAGACCACGGTTCAATATTTAATAACTCGACTTGTCCGTCAGTTATTAAATATTATTTTCTCAAATAGGTCGAAAGACCACGGTTCAATATTTAATAACTCGACTTGTCCGTCAGTTATTAAATATTATTTTCTCAAATAGGTCGTCGAAAGACCAGGGTTCAATAATTAATAGCTCGACTTGTCCGTCAGTTATTAATTAATATTTTTCTCAAATATGTCGAATACCGCAATAGTAGTATTGACCCGATTCAAGAGCTTGACTTGCCTGTCAGTTTTGTAATCATCTTTGTTCTCCAAGATCATCTTCGTCTAGACTTGCACTGTCAGACGAATTGTGAAAGTTTTTTTTACCCAAAGAACCAAATCAAGTCACCTACACATATTCGCGATTCACCTAGACTTGCGCTGTCAGGTGAATCTCCTCTACATATCCAAGGTATTTCCTTACATCCTCACCATATTTCAGATTCACTGCAAAATGTTCAAATAAATTTAAAATAACCTTAAAATTGTAACTTACCTTTTTGAACAATAATAATTAAATTTTATTTACCATTATTAAACCCAATGTCTTTATTTCACTAAAAACTCGTTCACGGAGAGACCGGACCCTAGTCAGGATAGTTGATTTTACATTCACTCAGATTAGTTACAAATGGCGCCCGAAGAATCTACATAATCAGCTGTCAGTGAAGTTTTGTTCTATCATTGAGAAATCATCCGTTGGCAAATTCAAATCTCCCCAGTTTTAATTCGGCGGGAATTTTAAATCTACAAAAAAATTTAATATACTTACCTGCTGCTTTTTCGCACCTGTCACAATATTAGTATTTTTAATATTTTATATGTTGTATGTTAGTATTTTCTTTATTACAAGACAAGTTTGGTAATTTATTTGTGTTTAGAATAAATGAGCGAACATGATTATTATTATGTAATTTTTTTTTATATTTTTTTCAATTTTAAAATAAATTAGACAGATGTCTTTGTTCGTCAACCTCGATTATTTTAAGGATTTTAGGCGGTAAAATTCAAATGAGTTAACTTCTTATCGAACACAATAAAATTAAAAATTATTTTTTACTTAATAGACAGTTTCTTTTTCTTCTCAAAAAAACAGATGTCTCTGCTCGACAACTTAGATGGCTCTTTTTAGCGGTAAAATTTAATTAAGTTAATTACTTATCTAACATAAAAAGATCGTTTTTAATATTTATAATCAATATCAGATTTTTAAAAAATCTAAATTCGTAGAATTTTCAAAAAGTTATTTTGAACAATCAGTTGTTTTTTAATTCTAATCCTGCAGTGTTTGGTACTAAATTAAAAGTTTCACAGCAGACATTTAAAATCAAGTGTAAAAAAATTATTTTGGGCGATCGTTAACTGTTTTTTCTAAATGCTATTTATATTCTACCGTATTTGGTATCAAATTAAAGGTCTAGTAAAGGAGGTTTGAACTCAAGTGCCAAAAAGTTGTTTTGCACGATTGTCAATTGTTCTGTATAAATGTAATTTAAATCCTACCGTGTTTGGAATCAAATTAAAGGTCTAGCAGAGGAGGTTTGAACTCAATTATCAAAAAGTTGTTTTGGACGATCGCCAATTGTTGGAATTAAATGAAAATATTTCAGTGATTAACTAACAACTTCCCCCAATAGGAAACACATAACTTCCCTCAATGGAAAACATACAACTTTTGTCAGTGGGAAACACACAACTACCCTCATTGGAAAACACAACTTTCGTCAGTGGTAAACACACATCTTTTTCAATGAAAAATATAGAAATATTATCAGTGGTTAGCACACAACTTCCCTTAACGAAAAACATATAACTTTTATCAGTAGTTAACACACAACTTTCCTCAATAAAAAACTTACAACTTTCGTCAGTGGTTAACACAGAACTTTACTCAATGAAAATCATACTACTTCTGTGAGTGATAAAAACACAAATATCTACAATAAAAAACATACAACTTTTGTCACTGGTTAACACACAACTTTCCTCAATGAAAAACATACAACTTTCGACAGTGGGAAACACACAACCGTGTACTGACATACAAGCGAGGAACAATGCGACGAGCTTGCTTCTTCTATGTACTGACATGGAAGCGAGGAACGAAGTGACGAGCTTGCTTCGCCAAGATACTAGACAGTTGTTGGAATCAAATAAGAATATTTCAGTGATGAACAAACTTCCCTCAATAGAAAACACATAAATTCCCTTAATGGAAAACATACAACTTTCGTCAGTGGTAAACACAAAACTTTCCTCAATAAAAACAGACATCTTTCGTCAGTGGTTAACACACAACTTCCCCCAATGAAAAACATACAACTTTCGTCAGTGTTAAATACACAACTTCCCTCATTGGAAAATATACAACTTGAGTCAATGGTAAGCACACAACTTCCCTCAATGAAAAACATACATTTTGTCAGTGGTTAACATAGAACTTCTCTTAATGAAAACAAGAAAACTCCTCTGAAAACTTCAACTACTGAAATGGAAGCGAGGAACGAAGTGACGAGCTTACTTCGCCGATGTACTGACATGGAAGCGAGGAACGAAGTGACGAGCTTTCTTCGTAAATTTACTGACATGGATGCGAGGAACGTAGTGATGACCTTTCTGCGCCATTTGTTTGGTATTAAAGGGTAGTTATTTAAGAATACTCATTTTATTATTAAAAATTTTATTATATATTCATTTATTTTATAGCTTGGTATTTAGGGATGTAAAAATTTGCGGTACTTTGGAGTACACTTCGCCAATTTACTAACAAGGAAGCGGAGAACAAAGCGACAAACTTTCTTCGTTAATTGCTTGCTAACAAATTTAAGGTATTTGAGAACACTTGCAATTTATTTTCCTATAGCTTAAGTTGCTATCTTCTTCATTGTTGCGGAGCCTAGGGGTCAGACCTGCGAAGCAGGTCGGACCGCTAGTCCTATATACTAAAAGGCTTGAGTATTTCACTATACTTTAGCCAATCTAGCAACCAAATTTGTGCAATTTGTACGCAGACCTACAGCCTAGACCGTTTGACGGATTCGTGTGAAACCTTCACTGGCATTTAGAGTTTGATTGGGAATAGGGCCTTTTTATGAATTCACATTTTTCTTACACATGATGTGCGAGATATTCAATAAATAAGGCGGAAATCGGAGTATGCGAGCGTTGCTATGAATGTGAAATTTGTTGATTTTAAATGAATAACTGTATTGTAGTCGTAACTTTTCACAAATTTTTGACAGATCTTTTTGAAAAATTAAGTATAAATTCCATTAAATCTAGACAAGTTTTAGAAGTTTTGTAAATTTATCTGTGTTAAGAGAAAATGAATGAATATACGTGGTGTACTATTTTGTAAATATTTTAAAAGTCAGTCAAAAATATTAAAATTGTAGCTGTCACTTTTCACAAATTTATGTGCATCTTGTCATTTTTGACAGTTCAGTTTGAAATTTTAAGTAAAAGTATAACAGATGCCTCTGGCCGTACACATCGATGCTTTAAAGCATTTTTGGCGGTAAAATTTAAATAATTTTCTTTTTAATCAAAATTCGTACACATAAAACTATTTTGAACGATTGTCAATTGTTTTTTTTATATTTTTTTTAAATCCAACCGTGTTTGGTATCACATTAATGGTTTCATGGAGGAGATTTATACACAAAAATGTCAAAACATTATTTTGGGCGATTGTTAATTGTTTTTTATAATTGTTGTTTAAATCCCAACGTGTTTGGTATCATATTAAGGTTTCACGACAGAGATTTTAATTCAAGTGTCAAAAAGGTATTTTGGAATATCGTCAATTGTTTTTTTATAAATATTATTTAAATCATACGCTGTTTGGTATCAAATTAAAGGTTTCATGGAATAAATTTGAACTCAAGTGTCAAAGAGTTATTTTGAACGATCATCAATTGTTTGGAGATTTAAACTCAACTGTTAGAAAGTTATTTAGGATGATCGTCAATTTTTTTTATATATAAATGTCATAAATCCTACTATGTTTGATATCAAATTAAAGGTCTTACGCAGGAGATTTGAACCCAAGTGTCAAAAATTTTTTGTGATGATTGTCAATTGTTTTTTATTATAAATGTTTTAAATCCTACCGTGTTTGGTATCAAATTAAAGGTCTTCCGAAGGAGATTTGAACTCAAGTGTCAAAAAGTTATTGTGCACGATTGTCAATTGTTTTTTATAAATGTTATTTAAAACATACAGTGTTTGGATATAAATTAAAGGTCTCAGGCGTGAGATTTAAACTTTAGTGTCAAAAAGTTATTTTGCACGACTGTCAATTGTTTTTTATAAATGTTATTTAAAACATATCGTGTTTGGATTTAAATTAAAGGTCTCAGGCGTGAGATTTAAATTTAAGTGTCAAAATGTTATTTTGCACGACTGTCAATTGTTTTTTATAAATGTTATTTAAAACATACCGTGTTTGGATTTAAATTAAAGGTCTCAGGCGTGAGATTTAAACTCAACTGTCAAAATGTTATTTTGCACGACTGTCAATTGTTTTTTATAAATGTTCTTTAAAACATACCGTGTTTGGATTTAAATTAAAGGTCTCAGACGTGAGATTTAAACTCAAGTGTTGTTTCGGAAGATCGTCAGTTGTTTTTTTTATTAATGTTATTTAAATTCTAACATGTTTGGTATCAAATGAAAGGTCTCAAGGAGGATATTTACACTCTAATGTCAAAAAGTGCTAACATGGAAGCGAGGAACGAAGTGACGAGCTTGCTTCGCCGATGTACTGACATGGATGCGAGGAACGAAGTGACGAGCATTCTTCGCCAAAGTATTGACTTGGAAGCGAGGAACGAAGAGACTACTCAATTTATTTCTCTACATTTTTAGATGTAATCTTTTTCAGTGTCGCGGAGCCTAGGGGTCAGACCTGCGAAGCAGGTCGGACCGCTAGTCCCATATACTAAAAGGCAAAATTCACTTTCTATATATATTTTCATCTGCCTAGTAACCAAATTTGTGCGCAGCTCTAGAGCCTAGACGGTTTGACGGATTTCAGTTAAACATTTACCGGAAGTTAGAGATTATTTCAGAATAGCGCCTTTTCATGAATTCACATTTTTAGTACACATGATGTGCGAGATATTAAATAAATAAGGCGGAAATGCGTTTACGGATCAGAGTGTGCGGGTTGCTATCAAAGTGGAGTTTGTTGATTCTGGTTGTAACTTTACAAAAATTTATGTTCAATTTGTCATTTCTGACAGATCTGTTTCGAAATTCAAGTATAAATTACATATATTCTAGACAACTTAAAGATGTTTTGTAAATTTATCTGTATTTAGAATTAATGAACAAACATGTGTACTATTTTGTAAGTATTTTAAAAGTCAATTAAAAAAATTAAAATTGTTGCTGTTACTTTTCACAAATTTTTGTGCAACTAGTTATTTTGACATTTCAGTCTGAAATTTTAAATATAAATTACTTTAATTGTAGTTCAGTTAGACAAGTTTGGTAATTTATTTGTGTTTAGAATATATATGCAAACATTATTATTATTTTGTAATTATTTTAAATTTGAATTTTTTTTCTCATATTTTTTCAAATTTAAAATTAATATGACAGATGTCGTTGTTTGTCAACCTCAATTCTTTTAAGGAATTTAGGCGGTAAAATTCAAATGAATTAACTTCTTCTAACATAAAAAAGTTGAGAATTATTTTCCGCTTCATAGATGGTTTCTTTTTCTTCTCAAAAAATACAACAGATGTCTCTGCTCGACAACCTCGATGCTTCTAAGTATTTTAGGCGGTAAAATTTAAACAAGTTAATTACTTATCTAATATAAAAAGTTCGTTTTAAATATTTATAATCAATTTCAGATTCTTTTTATCTCTAAATTCGTAGAATTGTCAAAAAGTTATTTTAAACAATGATCAGTTGTTTTTTATTTCTAATCAAGTGTCACAAAATTATTATACACGATCGTTAATTGTTTTTTCTGAATGTTATTTAAATCCTGCCGCATTTGGCATTAAATTGAAGGTCTCACTCATCAGATTTAAACGAAAGTGTCAAAAAATTATTTTGGACGATCGTAATTTGTTTTTATAAATGTTATTTAAAACCTAACGTGTTTGGTATTGAATTAAATGTCTCAATCATGATATTTAAACTCAAGTATCAATAATTTATTTTGGACGATCGCTAATTGTTTTTATAAATGTTATTTAAATCCTACCGTGTTTGGAATCAAATTACAGGTCTCGGAGAAGAGGTTTGAACTCAAGTGTCAAAAAGTTGTTTTTGATGATTGTCAATTGTTTTGTATAAATGTTATTTAAATCCTACCGTGTTTGGTATTGAATTAAAGGTCTTGCTCATGAGATTTAAACTCAAGTTTCAAAAAGTTATTTTGGACGAACGTCAATTGTTTTTTATAAATGTTATTTAAATCCTACAGTGTTTGAAATCAAATTAAAGGTCTCGCAGAGGAGGTTTGAATTAAAGTGTCAAAAAGTTGTTTTGGACGATTGTCAATTGTTTTCTATAAAAATTATTTAAATCCTACCGTGTTTGGTATTCAATTGAAGGTCTCGCAGAGGAGATTTGAACTCAAGTGTCAACAAGTTGTTTTGGACGATTGTCAATTGTTTTCTATAAAAATTATTTAAATCCTCCCGTGTTTGGTATTGAATAAAAGGTCTCGCAGAGAAGATTTGAACATAAGTGTCAAAAAGTTATTTTGGACGATTGTCTATTGTTTTTTATAAATATTATTTAAATCCTACCATGTTTGGTATAAAATTAAAGGTCTCGCGAAGGAGATTTGAACTCAAGTGACAAAAAGTTGTTTTGGACGACCGTTAATTGTTTTGTATAAATGTTATTTAATTCCTACCGTGTTTGGTATCAAATTAAAAGTCTCATGAAGGACATTTCAACTCAAGTGTCAAAAAGTTATTTTGGTAAATCATCAATTGTTTTTTTTTTATAAATGTTATTAAATCCTAACGCGTTTGGAATTGAATTAAATATCTCACGGAAAACGGAGAAATGAAGTGACGAGCTTGCTCCGCCATGCACTGACTTAAAAGCGAGGAACGAAGTGACGAGCTTTCTTCGTTAATGTACTGACATAGAAACGAGGAACATAGTGACGAGCTTGCTTCGCCGATGCACTTTTTGAAAGCGAGGAACAAAGGCACAAGCTTGCTTCGCCAATGTACTGACATGGAAGCGAGGAACGTAGTGACGAGCTTGCTTCGTCCATGCACTGACATGGAAGCGAGGAACGAAGTGACGAGCTTTCTTCGTCAATGTACTGACATCGAAGCGAGGAAAGTAGTGACGAGCTTGCTTCGCCAATTGTTTGGTATAAATTGGAAATTATTTAAGACTACCCAATTTATTTTTCTATATTTTCAGTTGTAATCTTCTTCAGTGACGCGGAGCCTAGGGGACAGACCTGCGTAGCAGGTCGGGCCGCTAGTCCAATATACTAAAAGGCTTAATTCATTCTCTATACTTTCATCTGCCTAGTAACCAAATTTTTGCGCAGCTCTAGAGCCTAGACGGTTTGACGGATTTCAGTGAAACCTTTACCGGAAGTTAGAGATTTTTTCAGAATAGCGCCTTTTCATGAATTCACATTTTTAGTACACATGATGTGCGAGATATTAAATAAATAAGGCGAAAATGCGTTTACGGATCAGAGTGTGCGGGTTGCTATCAAAGTGGAGTTTGTTGATTCTGGTTGTAACTTTACAAAAATTTATGTTCAATTTGTCATTTCTGACAGATCTGTTTCGAAGTTCAAGTATAAATTACATATATTCTAGACAACTTAAAGATGTTTTGTAAATTTATCTGTATTTAGAATTAATGAACAAACATGTGTACTATTTTGTAAGTATTTTAAAAGTCAATTAAAAAAATTAAAATTGTTGCTGTTACTTTTCACAAATTTTTGTGCAACTAGTTATTTTGACATTTCAGTCTGAAATTTTAAATATAAATTACTTTAATTGTAGTTCAGTTAGACAAGTTTGGTAATTTATTTGTGTTTAGAATATATATGTAAACATTATTATTATTTTGTAATTATTTTAAATTTGAATTTTTTTTTCTCATATTTTTTCAAATTTAAAATTAATATGACAGATGTCGTTGTTTGTCAACCTCAATTCTTTTAAGGAATTTAGGCGGTAAAATTCAAATGAATTAACTTCTAACATAAAAAAGTTGAGAATTATTTTTCGCTTCATAGATGGTTTCTTTTTCTTCTCAAAAAATACAACAGATGTCTCTGCTCGACAACCTCGATGCTTCTAAGTATTTTAGGCGGTAAAATTTAAACAAGTTAATTACTTATCCAATATAAAAAGTTCGTTTTAAATATTTATAATCAATTTCAGATTTTTTATATATCTAAATTCGTAGAATTGTCAAAAAGTTATTTTAAACAATGATCAGTTGTTTTTTATTTCTAATCTAGTGTCACAAAATTATTATACACGATCGTTAATTGTTTTTTCTGAATGTTATTTAAATCCTGCCGTGTTTGGCATCAAATTGAAGGTCTCACTCATCAGATTTAAACTAAAGTGTCAAAAAATTATTTTGGACGATCGTAATTTGTTTTTATAAATGTAATTTAAAACCTAACGTGTTTGGTATTGAATTAAATGTCTCAATCATGATATTTAAAGTCAAGTATCAAAAATTTATTTTGGACGATTGCTAATTGTTTTTATAAATGTTACTTAAATCCTACCGTGTTTGGAATCAAATTACAGGTCTCGGAGAAGAGGTTTGAACTCAAGTGTCAAAAAGTTGTTTTTGGTGATTGTCAATCGTTTTGTATAAATGTTATTTAAATCCTACCGTGTTTGGTATTGAATTAAAGGTCTTGCTCATGAGATTTAAACTCAAGTTTCAAAAAGTTATTTTGGACGAACGTCAATTGTTTTTTATAAATGTTATTTAAATCCTACAGTGTTTGAAATCAAATTAAAGGTCTCGCAGAGGAGGTTTGAATTAAAGTGACAAAAAGTTGTTATGGACGATTGTCAATTGTTTTCTATAAAAATTATTTAAATCTTACCATGTTTGGTATTCAATTGAAGGTCTCGCAGAGGAGATTTGAACTCAAGTGTCAACAAGTTGTTTTGGACGATTGTCAATTGTTTTCTATAAAAATTATTTAAATCCTACCGTGTTTGGTATTGAATAAAAGGTCTCGCAGAGAAGATTTGAACTTAAGTGTCAAAAAGTTATTTTGGACGATTGTCAATTGTTTCTTATAAATATTATTTAAATCCTACCGTGTTTGGTATTCAATTGAAGGTCTCGCAGAGGAGATTTGAACTCAATTGTCAAAAAGTTGTTTTGGACGATTGTCAATTGTTTTCTATAAAAATTATTTAAACCCTACCGTGTTTGGTATTGAATAAAAGCTCTCGCAGAGAAGATTTGAACTTAAGTGTCAAAAAGTTATTTTGGACGATTGTCAATTGTTTTTTATAAATATTATTTAAATCCTACCGTGTTTGGTATAAAATTAAAGGTCTCGCGAAGGAGATTTGAACTCAAGTGTCAAAAAGTTGTTTTGGACGATCGTTAATTGTTTTGTATAAATGTTATTTAATTCCTACCGTGTTTGGTATCAAATTAAAAGTCTCATGAAGGATATTTCAACTCAAGTGTCAAAAAGTTATTTTGGTAAATCGTCAATTGTTTTTTTTTTATAAATGTTATTAAATCCTAACGTGTTTGGTATTGAATTAAATATCTCACGGAAAACGGAGAAATGAAGAGTCGAGCTTGCTCCGCCATGCACTGACTTAAAAGCGAGGAACGAAGTGACGAGCTTTCTTCGTTAATGTACTGACATTGAAACGAGGAACATAGTGACGAGCTTGCTTCGCCGACGCACTTTTTGAAAGCGAGGAACGAAGGCACAAGCTTGCTTCGCCAATGTACTGACATGGAAGCGAGGAACGTAGTGACGAGCTTGCTTCGTCGATGCACTGACATGGAAGCGAGGAACGAAGTGACGAGCTTTCTTCGTCAATGTACTGACATCGAAGCGAGGAAAGTAGTGACGAGCTTGCTTCGCCAATTGTTTGGTATAAATTGGAAATTATTTAAGACTACCCAATTTATTTTTCTATATTTTCAGTTGTAATCTTCTTCAGTGACGCGGAGCCTAGGGGACAGACCTGCGAAGCAGGTCGGGCCGCTAGTCTTATATACTAAACAGCATAACGTATTTTCAATGTTTTCATCACAGGCAGTTGCTCATTTTTACAGCCCAGACGGAGTAATCGATTTACATGAAACGTTCACTGTTAAATACTATATGTTTTCGTTTAGTGCCTTTTCGGAGCAGATTTTTTATTTTACTTCATTTTGTCCTTTAAAATGGCCAAAAAAGGTGAAATTTTTCAAGTATCCAAGTAACTTGTGGAATTTTACTGTTTTACGATCACGTATTTTCAATAAATGAATGAATACTTGTCATTTTTGACAGTTCAGTTGGAAATTTAATATATTAATTACATTAAGTGTAGACAAGCTGGAAAATTTTTGTAAATTTATTTGTGTTTAGAAGAAATGAACAAATATACTTATAAATTTGTAAATTTTTAAAAAGTCAATTTAAAGAAAATGAAAATAATTTCAAATAAAAATTTTCACTTTGATTGTACATGCCGTTTGAATAAGGTAAATGAATAACTACTTGTCATTTTTGACAGTTCAGTTTGAAATTTTAAATATAAATTGCATTAATAGCAGACATGCTGGGAAATTTTCGTGAATTTATTTATGTTTGCAATAAATGCGCAAATATTTTAACTAATTTCTAAATTTATAAAAAAAATCATTACAAAAGTTGAAAAATTCCGAAATGCCTAGAATTCACGGCCAGTTCAAGGATTTAATAAAGTCCAACAATTTCATTATATGTGGTTATTCTTCAGGCAAAAGTCAATGAGTTTGTAATAATTCTTTGTTGTAATCAGTGTTTAGAATAATCAATGCATTATTGTATTCTTTGATACAAGTTTTAAATGGTAAGTTATGTGCACAGGGCACTGCCAATGAAATGCAAGTATTTCGAGTTTTAATACATTTTATTTTGTAGGTTAAACATAAATTACCTTATTCCATAGTCCAATGACAAGAATAGTTAGAAATAAGTAAGAAATGCATAAAATAAAGTGAAACCAATCATATTTTGAAGACAGGGCGATCTCAATCTGACAAATTATGTTGAAATGTGTGATATATGCTCCATGCTATGTTTTTGTATACGACAAGTGTTATGAATTTAAATATTTCGAAATTAACTTGTTACAAAAAGGTTATTCAATCACCATATTCCACAGAAACAAAATTGATATTATTAAAATGTGCATTATACTGATATTTTTTAATACGATAGCGAAAACATTTGTAGAAGAAATTTCAAGAAGTAAAGGTAGTTGAAAAGGTTTTGATATTCTGACGTAACCAATTAGAGAAATTATGTTATTAAAGTTATTTTTGTACAATTATTTTATAAATGAAAATTTACAGTACACACAACAGATTTTACTACTACTCAAATTATCAAATTTGATCTACAACGTTCAGGTGTTTGGTGTATGATTTAATTTATTGTATTAATTTTGAAATATTTGTTGTAGGTATTATAATAATAACGGGGCATGAAAATAAAATAAAATATGTGGATTATTTAAATTTTTCTAATGCGATCAATAGTAACAAATTTATACCAGTGGCCCATGTGTGTATTTCCAGCAAACGGCAGGTTGAACTTCTTCAAACGCTTGATTACAACAATGATATACATATCTACCTTACCACGGACTATTTTGTCTTTATATATATATTTTGTGAAACTATTTTTGTGGAGTATGTAGTATGTTATATTAAATAATATTCTCAAAACTAATAAAAAATTTAGGAAAACAGCAATAAAAAAAGTTAAATTTACTGCCGGTTCCAACGCTAGCATTCGGAATTGTTCGATATAATTCTGAATACAATAGTTTGTTATTCTAAAGAAAAAAATTACAAATTTAATGAAATTTTTAATATTATGTTAAGGTTCATATTTAAACTCAACACTGATTGTATCAAGATCACCCTTTATTTATTAATATCAAAATAATAACAGCACCAATACACCCGCTTCAGCGCCTTGACCCTCGCTCGCCGATGTCTCTACCGGGAATGACCCCTCTCCCAGCGGCCACACCGTTCGCCCGTTCCTGACTTCCCTGCCGCCTGCCCCACTCCACCGTTGCCGCTCCTACTCCCGTAACATCCGGCCATTCTGCAAAAATTAATGTCCTCATTAATGCGCCTGCAAATTCTCTCGCCTGAAAAACAAAAGGTTTCGCCATTTAACTCTCCAACAAGTCAATTAAATCTTGACGGTCTGCCACTTCGTCATCGTTATCATCATCACTCGCGCCCTGCGCCTGAGTAAATTCACCCGCAGTACTGCAATATCGCCTAAGACTGTCGACAGACGCCACCGCCGAGAAGCTCTTGTAACCTTTCACACCTTTTACAGTGGCTATCTTGTAGCGATCATTACTTAAAACTCCAACTATCTTGTAGGGGCCACCAAACTTGTTAACGAGCTTCTGGTTAACGCCTTTTTCGCCTGAAATAGTGCCGGCGCGTCGCCAGAGCACTGAGTCACCCACCTGGTAGTCGGTTGCAACCTTTCGCCTATCACCATAGCGCGCTTTCATCGCCTCGCCCGCCTTGGTCAGGTTTTCCGCCGCTTTTCGCCTACGCCGGTTCAAATACTGTTGACTTTCGGCATGTGTCGCCTCTCCGCCTTCCGGAGTGTTCGCCGTCGCCACGCCAGCCGACAAGTCAGCCAGTGCGCCACGGCAGTGAGTAATCATTAACTGAGCCGGAGATGTTCAAGTGCTACCATTGACCGCCTGATTCATGCCCCACAAAATCTCTGGAATTTTTGTCATCCCAATCACACTCCGCCTCCACACTAGTTATAGAGCGTCAATAAGTGTGCGATTCTGCCGTTCTACCTGACCATTCGCCCGGGGTGCCGCCACAGCGTTCAGAACATGCTTAACCCCTTTTTCCGCCAAAAAGTTCGCAAAGGCCTTGCTAACGCCAAACCTCTATCAGAGATTATTCGCCTTGGGTACCCAAATACGCCAAATACGCCACGCAGTTCACGTATCGCCTTCGCCTAGCCCAACTTCTTAGTTGGTTTCGCTATCGTGAACTTAGTAAATGCATCAACCAGCATTAATAGGTAGGAATTACCTCGCCTACTCCTCGTCTACTCGTCGCAAATCCGCCCACGTGATCACTGTGCACTGTGTGAAATGGTTCCGCCACCTTCTCAATAGGATATAAAAATCCTTCCGCCCGCCCGTAATCGCCTTTTCCGAATGCACAGTTTAAACATGACGCCACATATTTTCTTGACAAGTCGCCCCATTCTTGGAAACCAGTAGTCTCGCTTCACGAGCTCCAAGCATCTCTTGAATTCAGGATGCCAACATCATAAAGTTTCCGCATCAGACAAAACTTCGCCATGCAGGTACGTACAGTAGTGCGCCCGCCAGAGTTTTCCGGTACAGTCTACCGTTGGAGATGCTGAAGTTCGCCACCAAGTGTTGATCTGGTTCGCCACTTTGTAGTTGTGTCACGATTTCTTGCGCCTTGTGGTCTTGTAGTTGCACCGTCAAGAATCAATCGCCTTCGCCCAATTTCATCATGTTTACTGTAACAGAATTCCGATTTAATGTATCGACATGTTGCATTTTAACACCTGGACGATACTCAATTTCCACGTCATACTCCTGTAGCATCAGCCATCACCTCGCCACACGTGGCAACAAGTCACGTTTAGCCGAAGTCGCTCTCACCGCTGAGTAATCTGTCTCCACCTTGAAGTGAACGCCCACCAATTACACCTGGATCCGTTTCACCGACTCCACTAGCGCCAGCGTCTCCAGCTCGAAGCGGTTTCAATTCGCCACCCGCCTGCACCTGTAATAAGATTCCGCCCACGCCTAACTTGCTTGCATCAGTGTGCAATCCTGTCGCCGCATCACCACGATAAATCGCCAAGATCGGTCGATTCGTAAGTTTATCTTCCAGCTGATCAAATGCCGCCTGTTGTGCTTCGCCCCAACGCCATTCTTCGTTTTTCTTTGTCAATTTCGTAAGTGGTTTCGCCAGTCTCGCAAAATCCTGCACAAACTTTAGGAAATAACTCGCCAATTCCATAGACTGCCTGACGCCATGTGCGTTATTCGGTGTTGGAAACTCATGCACCGCCTTTATTTCCGTGCGCCTGGTTGGATTCCCCCCGAAGAGATTTCATGTCCTAACTATTCTTACTCGGTTTGTAAAAACCTGCATTTCGCCAAATTTAATTTCAAGCCAGCCTTCACCTTCACCAACTCCAGCACCTGCATCAGCAAACTAAAACCTTCCTCCATGGTTTCCGACAGTACGAGGATGTCGTCTATGTACGCCAGTATGAAGCTATGCTGTAATCCTCTCAACACCTTGTCTACAGTTTGCTGGAAAACCGCCAGAGCATTTGCCAACCCAATGGTACACGCAAGTATTCAAACTGCCCGTCTGATGTAATAAACGCCGTCTTACTAATGGAATCCTCATACATTGGCATCGTGTGATATGCCTGCGCCATATCTAAAGTGGTAAAGTATCGCTTACCCGCCAATTTATCCAGTTGATCGCTGATGGGTGGTAGTGGATGCCTATCTTTCACCGTTATTTTATTTAACGCCCTGTAGTCAACACACAGTCTGATTTCTCCATTTTTCTTCGGCACCAGGATAATTGGACTTGCATATTCAGAGCTGGATTCTCTGATGACGCCGCTCGCCAAGAGTTGTTGCACCTTATCTTGAACTAACGCCCGTTCTGCCGCCTTTTGTGTGTTGTCCCACGGCGCCAGCTGTTCTCTTGCCATGACACGATTCGCCTTCAGTGTCAAAAGTTAACTTCCCAGCGGCACGCCTATCGCCGCCAAAGTCATGATCGCCTAGCCATCACAAGGCACCAGCTTGCCGTTGGTACACACTCAGAGTGACGCCTTTCGCCGTGAGTGCCAGTTGCCCTAAAATCATATCAGCTCCAGAAAAATCGCCATTTGTCGCCAGCGCCCTAACTTTTAACACAACGCCATCAATTAATATGTCCCGCACTATTGCAAGAGTGTTTTAGTGACGCCTCTGCCAAAACCTCTCAGAAGTGTACTGTCCGATTCAATAGGTAACGCCAGTCGCCTCGCACACGCCACGTCTATAAGATTCTGCAGGCTTCCCGTGTCTAAAAAGACATGAAGCTTTTCGCCCTTGAGAGTTAACGCCACCTTCTTGAAAGCAGAATCAGTGCGATCAGCCTTAATCAATCACACCTCGCCTTGTCGTGTCCGGGATCCTGTCGCCTGCCGCGTTGTTGGCGCCTCCTGCCGCATCTCCGGGCACTCCGTCGCCATATGCCCCCCACGTCTGCAATGGCTGCACCGGTTCATCCTGGGTTTAGGACAGTCACGACTCAGGTGCGTTGTATACTCCTGGCAGTTGAAACATCGCATCTTCCTTACTTCTTGGTGTGCGCCACCACGCCTAGCCGGCCGCTCACCGGGTGACACTGTTCTGGGAGTTTTGAACCGAGTCCCATGACTTCCGTTGCTTTTACCGCCAGTTTCATACTCATCTAGCCCCGCCAGGTAGCGCAAATAAAGTTCTTGCGGTGTCTTTGCTTGGACACTTCTTGCCCCAGCTCGGATATTCTCCGTCAACCCATAAATTAAAACTGAGACCGCCTTCTCACCGCCAATCTCACACCTAGAGCATAACGCCAACTTAGCATGGAAGTAAGTGGTCATTGACTCACCGGGTTCCTTAAACCGCGCCATCATTTCCGCCAGCAACGCCGCATAGTCATGTTGCCGTGGAAATGCCTCGCCGAGGGACGCCTTCCATTCAGACCACGAACGATCATAGGCATCCAGTCTGTTAAACCACTCACGAGCGGCGCCCTTCAACTTCGCCTGCATGAAATATGCCCGTTCGTATTCTGACCACCCGTGGATTGCGTCCAGCTGGTCGATTTTCGCCAACCATCGATCGACATTTGTATTTTTGTCTTCTGGATCAAACCAGTCTAGAATGTCGCCACCCGCACGCATCTCACTCCTCGTGCTGCTATCGCTGTCAGCTCGGTACAGATGCGCAGGCTGTTCTAACTCCCTCGAGCCGCCTGCTTTTGGAATGTTTGTATCGCCTTGTAGACTTTTAGTTTGCACACCGCCGGTATGATGTCTGAATTTCTCGTCTATTGCTTGCTGGATCGTCTCCAGCAAGCCGCCTTCTAACAACCTCGCAATGAGTTTTGTTTGCGCCATAACCCCAGAATCGTTCACACTCTCCGTTCCCGATTCCGAAGATTCGCTGCTCGCCGATGATTGCTGCTTTGCCGACATCTTGCTCACCTGCCACGTAACACTATCACAACACCACGTAACACCTATCACCTGTTGCGTAATCACACCACTTCACCGATACACAATAGCACGTGATCTATCCCACTTCTGATCTGTTAAGGTTCATATTTAAACTCAACACTGATTGTATCAAGATCACCCTTTATTTATTAATATCAAAATAATAACAGCACCAATACACCCGCTTCAGCGCCTTGACCCTCGCTCGCCGATGTCTCTACCGGGAATGACCCCTCTCCCAGCGGCCACACCGTTCGCCCGTTCCTGACTTCCCTGCCGCCTGCCCCACTCCACCGTTGCCGCTCCTACTCCCGTAACAATTATTTTAATTGCAGACCACTTGGACATGTTTGACAAAGATCGGTATCATATGAACAAATATTTGTGAAAGTTGTATTTGATTTAAATTTATTTTAAAATTCACTTATTTAGTCGCCAAAATAAGGCCTCGAAGAGACGAGATTAATAATTATAACTGGAAGAATTATGCCATATTGTGTAGTGTGCCGTATGTCGCACTAATCACCCTTTTCCTATTATATTGTTGCAACTACATAAGTTTTATGAGATTTTCAGAGATGGCGGAGCCCTAGCTGAGACACCCGCCGTAGGCGGGGGTCGACGCTAGTAATAACTAAGTTATTAATTCATTGAAACCGACCAAGCTAATCAATCGGGAACTACAGACGCGTTTCGCTCTTTTCGGAGCTCATCAGTGTAGTGAACCCTCCAGCTGCTGTGAGGCAGTGGTACCGAATGACTGGCTCAGCAAATAGACAACTTTAACAGGTCAAATTTATCCATTTGACCCAAAATGTCAAAAAATCATTTTTTCGTTAAAGAGTTTGCATGCCGTCGGCATTAGCGTTACCCAATGTGCACCACGGGGAAGTTACGATTACAGCGCCACCTGTTGGAAAATGAAAAAAGTATCCGAATAAACCCTACATATTTTTTAACGCTCTTTCAGAATCTGCAATAAAAAATAGGGGTTCCCATTTCAAATTTTTAAGTTGACCCCCCTCCCGGCCCCCATTGGGGCCATTTTGTCAAAATCCGATGTTCCCCTCAAAAGCATGACGATTATGATTCGGCATACTTTTCGGTAAAATGCTTTCATTTCGAGATATTCAAGGATATAATGTAAAATTGGGACATTCTGTATATTATCCTCTCAATTCGTTGTGCAATGAGAATAACCCATTAAATCTTATAAATTCTTTTCTTTATCTTCTCTAATGGGGTTAAAAGGTCCTTGGTAACGCATCGGCCTGTGGATCGTGCGATCCTCAGTTCGAATCCCACTACCGACAGTTGCCAATTTAAATTTACCCCTGTAGATCCCCGTCTACTAAGAAACATGTTATTTACCGAGATCTGCGTAAACAGAGTGCCACATCATAATGGGTAAAAGGCGTGATGATATATTTATTTTATCTTCTCTGTTGTTAAAATTTATCATGTTGTTAGCTTACCATGCACTGAACAATACTTTTTGCAATAGGTCGTAGGAACTTATGTATGCAATATAATAAAATCAAACACAATGCAAACTATTTAATCGCAACAATTGTTGCCAGTCGATAAAAACAGGTGTACCTCAAGAAATTATCTTGCGGCCAGTACTATATCAACTTTATACAGTCGACCTAACCTGTGGAAACGAAGTAATAGCAGCCACATACGCAAACGATACTGCGATCCTTGTAACACATATAGACCCAAACAAATCATCATATCTACTACAAACATCTCTTGACGAAATATAGAACTGGGCCGAAAAGTAGCGAATAGAAATAAATGAACAGAACTCCACGCAAACAGAAGAAATGCAAGAAAATTATGTAGGTTTAATATGGCGAAAACACGTAAAAACAAAAAAGGCACAAATAGATATCAAAATAAAGATGTATTTAGGCAAAAAAATCCAAACTATATCTCTAAAGCAAGCTTTTACCTTGCAAAATCACAATTATTCCATTCTGAACTTATGGGATCTAAGTATAAGGATGTGCAAGGAAATCGAATACCAATATAATTCAAACAAGGCACAATAAAATACTACGCACGCTCGCCAACGCACCGCATTATTACGTTCACGAACAGATTCGTAAATTTGCCTCGTCATACGAACAGAATTTAACCAATCATTCTAACAATATAATCGCCAACCACTCGAAAAATTAAAGCAGCCGGAAACCTCTTAAGAAAACTAAACTTTTGAACTCAAACACACACTCACACAATAAACTTGATTACTTATGTATACATACAACAAAAAATAACGTGAAATGTTACTAAAATAGGAAGGAAGCATCAATGGATGCCATTTTCACGCAATGACATGTATTTTAACAGATTTGCTTGTTGGCATTAGAAAATGCCAGTGGTAAAAAAACAAATAAAAATAAATGTTGCAATCAATTTTTCAATAACCTAATTATTGAATAACCTAATTACTGAAAAAGTGAAAATATCTAAAATATAATTATATGTACATTATGTTTTTCAACTATTAATAAATAAATGAACAATGTTTCACGCCATATCTCGATTTTTAATATAATATGTTAGTGTCATAGATCTAGTAGAGTGCCAGAGAACAATAATTTTCACTTTAGTGGGGGAATCGGTGTTACAAGCTGAAAATTTCACACATAAGTTAATGACCTAACACACCAAAATTTCGAATTTGTTAAACTTTAAGCCTGGCAAAAGGGTACTAGAATCAAAATTAGAGTTATACATATAACTGTAACGAGACGAAAATTCTGAATTTGATCAAATTAAAAAACGGCTATCTTTCGTGGCCGGTCTATTTTTAATGATTTTTTAAAATATACGGAATACATTGCGGCTTACGTGTTGAAAAAACTTTTAATCGAATTCACTCCAAAAGAATGACGGAAAAAATTATGCAAAATTAACAAATTTTTATGTTTTCACTAAATTATCTCAATATCTAAGGCGTAAATCAAAAAATTGTATTCTTTATAAAATTGAAAGTGCAAGTTCTAGCGGTGAACTTGAGTCAGTAGTAAAACTAAATGTACAACAAGGGCCTTGTTGTATACTTTGCAAGAAAACTGGAGGTACAAGTACAATTTATTTGAGAGAGAGAACTTGCGCTACATTTATCAAAGCGTTTAAATTGCGAAATGAAATTACTAACACAATAGATCCGAAAATTGAAAAAATAGTGTCAGAAATAAAGCTAGCAAATTGGCACAATTTTAAATGGCATAACAAATGTTATGCAAGTTAGACCAGTAAGCAAAACTTACAAATTCTACGAAAGCAAATAAAAGTACAGCAAGAATATGAAGAACTTGGTAATACGCAACCTTCTCCCGAAGGGAAGTTTTTGAGAAAAGACATTTTTAACATAAATAGTTGTGTGTTTTGTCAGAAAAAAAATTAAATGGAAAACGTATATCACAAATCATGTTCAAAAATATTGAGAAAAAATTCCAGATATAGCTAATAAGAAATTGCACATTTTAAAGAGAATCGGTGGCAACGATTTAATTGCAATGGAAGTAAAGTACCATCCAGGATTTTTAGTTGAAACTAGGAATGCACGTAATTGACATATGACAGAATTAAGCTATAATGAAAAAGAAAAAGAAAAGGATAATGCTCTAAAGATATTAATAAATGAAATACAAAATAGATTAGAGAAAGGAAGAGGTTTTGCTGCAACATCAATATTCAAAAGATATTTAACATTAGGTGGAACCAGATAAAAGCGATATATTAGAGATTTCATTAAAAATCATTTTGGTTGAAAAATAGAAATAATAAAGCCAAAACAACAAAATGAGTCACCCATATTTATGCTATCAATCTCAAAATCACACCAGTGTTCATAATTACATTGAAGCTGCTTCTACGTCTTCAGAAACAAATCCAACTTTAAATCTGGGTATAAATTCATAAAATTTGTTCAGATATTAAAAATGAAATAGATAAAATACCACAATATTTAGAATACAAATAAATGGATATAACTGCTTATAAATTTTTTTTCTGTATTATTATTCTGTAAAGATGAAATTTGCAAACTTTAGGTCAGTTTAATTAGTTATAAGAGCTGTTTTTTTTTTTTTTGGAAATTTTATAGCAAGTTCGTTAAATATAAATATTAATAAAATATCGAATAACTATGAATCTTCATATAAGAAAAATAGTATTATTTTATTAATAATTTGTTGCCAGAAAGTGGTAATAAAATTATATAATTTATACATATATCATATATTTTTAATTAATACATGTATTAAAATTATAATAAACACCAATTATTATTATTTTTTTGTTTACAGCGGAATACAAGAGCTAATCAAATGGAATACAAGATTAAAAGAAAAGCGTCAACGAAACTGTGCAGAAGAAAGAAACGTAATATGATGAATGAAAGAATAAATGAAATCATGGAGAATAGAAGAGACAGCAGAAAATTCTACAAGGAAATTCAGGATAATACAAAAAAAATTTACCCCAAGAAAGAATATGTGTATGGACAAACATGGAGACATCTTAACCACCAATGATAGTATTCTAGACAGTTGGAGGGAGTATTTTGAGGGAATATTAAATGAAGAAAATCCGGAGAACAATGAACAAGTAATATACCACACTGCAGAACCAGATATACTGTTACCAACTTACGAAGAGGTAGTTGAAGTTATAAGAGGTTTTAAAAACGGAAAAGCCCCTGGAAATGACAGAATCACAGCAGACCTTATAAACGATGGAGGAACAGTACTTTGGGAACGAATACATAAATTGATTTTACGCATTTGGCAAGAAGAGAAAATTCCTGAAGACTGGCAACACGGTATTATAGTGCCTATACATAAAAAGGTGATAAAGCTATGTGCGGTAATTATAGAGGCATAACTCTACTAAATGTAGCCTATAAAATTCTCTCTTGTATTATACATAACCGAATAGACGTATATGCAGAAGAAATTCTTTCAGATTATCAGTGTGGATTTAGAAAAAATAAATCAACAATAGATCACTTATTTACGTTACGACAAATACAAGAAAAATGTTATGAGCATAACATTGACATACACTGCCTGTTTATTGATTTAAAACAGGCGTTTGATAAAGTAAATAGGAAAGAAATGTTTCTCGCACTGAAAAAGTTAGGTTTACCGCAAAAGTTAGTGAAGATGGTAGAAGTTACACTTACTAATTCTAAAGCTTCGGTTCGTATACAGCAAAAACTAAGCACGCGATTTAGTATCAATGCTGATGTTAGGCAGGGGGATGCCTTATCAGCGGTATTATTTAATTTAGTTTTAGAATCAGCTATCAGAGATCTAAATACAAGGAGATATATAAATACGAACAGTCTCGCTTATGCGGATGACGTAACCATACTATCACGAAATATGAGGCTTTTAGAACAATCACTTGAAAAATTAAAGCCAAATACTGCCAAGCAAGGATTGCAGGTAAATAACCAAAAAACAAAATACATGTTTTGTAAAAGTAGCACCCAACCTCAACCGCAGTATATTAATATCGATAACGACAATTACGAAAACAAGTTCAATTCCAATAATGATGATGATGAAATAAGACATAGGATTCTAAAGGGAAATAAATGCGTTCAGGCAAATCTCCATTTACTGAAAAGTGGAATACTAAATAGAGGATGCAAATTACGAATATATAAAACGCTCATAAAGCCAGTTGTTACTTATGGGTGTGAAACTTGGACACTAAGGAAAAGAAATGAAGATGCACTAAGAGCATTCGAAAGGAAAGTCCTAAGGAAAATATTCGGACACATTCAAGAAGAAGATGAAACTTGGAGAATTTTAATGAACCACGAAATAGATGAACTAATCAATGGAGAGGACATCGTACGGTTCATAAAAAGTCAAAGATTGCGATGGTTTGCTCATATAGCAAGAATGGAAGAGGAAAGAACTGTAAAGAAGATATATAAGTGGACACCATCGAATACAAGAAAAAGAAGAAGACCAAAAAAGAGATGGATGGATAATGTAGTTGACGACTTGAAAACTATGAAAGTGAAGGATTGGAGGAATATTATCCAAGACAGATCTAAATGGAGAAAATTAGTAGAGCAGGCAAAAACCCACCAAGGGTTGTAGGCCAAAAGAAGAAGAAGATTATAATTTTTTTTAAATATTTGTTTCGTCTGCAAGAGAACGCAGTGGCGCTGAACTATGGGATAGAAAGAGACGGTGTAGTAGGAATATAGAGACTGAGATATCACTGGATAAGTGCGGACAGCGTAGCGCTGAGCCCTGGACGGAATGCATGAAAACATGTTATTTTATAATTCAATAAATAATTCGAATATCATAACTCTAAAAATTATAAAAAATATACCATTACATCCCTAAAAGAAGATATAAAATTTTAGAAAAAATACAATTTTTTTATTTACGCCTTAGATATTGAGAAAATTTAGTGTAAACATAAAAATTTGTTAATTTTGCCTAATTTTTTCCGTCATTCTTTTGGAGTAAATTCTATTCAAAGTTTTTTCAACACGTAAGCCACAATGCATTGCGTATATTTAAAAAAATAATTAAAAATAGACCAGCCACGAAAGATAGCCGTTTTTTAATTTGATCAAATTCAGAATTTTCGTCTCGTTACAGTTATATGTATAACTCTAATTTTGATTCTAGTGCCCTTATGCTAGGCTTAAAGTTTAACAAATTCGAAATTTTGGTTTATTAGGTCATTAACTTTCATGTGTGAAAATTTCAGCTTGTAACACCGATTCCCCCACAAAACCTATTTTTTGACGCTTTTCGTAACGTTGAGCACTCTACTAATCTCGGTAATAAACATATTTTTGTCGGGGAATGCGGTTATGCCAGTAGTAAAACCACGGTTACAAATATATGTGGTTTAGGAGGTACAAGGTTACTTTTAAAAGCATCAACATTGTCGACTTTTTAACTATAAAATTTTATGTCCGTATAATGTAAGCACAAATTTGTCTAATATTATTTTGATGCTTTCGTACAACTATTCTTCTAATTCTCCAACTATATGCATTAAACTGTTCTAAATGTATAGATGTAGCAGAAATGTGAACCAAAATATATATTTTTTCTTCATTACGTTCTCCCTCAATATTTGTGCTTTCGAATACTCATGCATTGATTTTCCGGTTTATAAAATAAATGCATAACAATGAGCCTGTCCTAGATGTAATGAATTTATATAGTTAAATACATGAGTAATCTAATGTGCAAAGAAGTCTCAAAAATAGCAGTAATTAGTTCCGTTCTATTATATTATTATTCTAGTTTTGTAAATATTAACGTTAAATTCATGCTGAAAATAATAATTATTATTTACTTAAGATTTTTAAGTTAAGAACACCTATGAAATCAAAATAATTATATATTATTTCTTGTAATTCCATGTACCATGTTCCCATAAATCAAATATTGCATGTAATAAAAACTTATAAGAGCCTGTTTCATAAAAAATACTGTAGTAATTACTGCTGAACTAATAGTAAAATATTACAGTAATTACTATTTTACATTTTATAAAACTATCATTGTTAATAATTAACTACGACAATAAGAGTTACTTTATTGTTAATTTATACTACCAAAAATTAATTGGACATATGAGAAACCACGTAGATAGCGCGGAATACTGGGATCAGAAAAATAGGATTGTTAGAATAAAGGGTGAGCGCCAACAGTCGCGTTCGGCAGTACGGAACGCATCGCATCACCTAATGTTAGTTTGCTTTGATATTTTAAGAATCGGTATTGTGTTAAGCAACATAAATTATGAGAAATTTATTAAAAGTGATATCATTATTCGGGGGTATTTGTTGAGTGTTTATGTCCGAGGTTATTTGTTCAGGGCGTATGTAATCTAGAACCGAATAGCATTAATCTGTGGGGCATTAGATGGTATTTTGATTAAAATTAATGTACCTAGCAAATAAATTCAGTTTTTGCTGCATACATTGTTATAGTGTTGTGTAATATTATGCCATGGAACCAAGAAGTAAGAACATTTGATAATGATTTTAGCATAGATGAAAAAATTAACGAGAAAATGAAGACCATTTTATAATAATAATTATTTTATAATATAAATTACAAATTTACATTCATCTTAATATTTGTAGTAATTTATACTAACACGAAGGATTTCTTTATTTTCTAGTATATTTTTGGGAAAATTTATTTTGATCCATATTTTTTATTTCTTTTGACATTTAGCAGCGCTGCCTAAATGTTTAGGTTAAATTTAGATTACTGTATTAAAAACATCTCTCTGGAGTACTTCAGTAGAAATTTGTTTATGAAATGTGATTAGTTACTGTAGTGACGATATGTTACTGCTACCGTGCTACCTATAGTAAATAATTATAGTAAAAACTACATGTTTTATAAAACAGGGTACTGCAGTAAAATTTAAAGCACACATACCTTTATTAGTATGGAAGAAGAATCAAGTGTCAGAATTTTATTTATCTGAAAGTGTATATTTTGTTTCTTCCTTTTACAATTCCACTTACATTATATACGAGTCTCTTGACTCACATTGAACTCCGTGGCTGATATGTCAGCGAATACACTTTTATAATCCTTTGGGAATCGTGCTAGTCCTGGTAACTTTAGAAACCACGAGATAAATCGGTAGAGGATAAACTCGAGAAGTACTAAGGTGACAAGAATACCTGCGGTTTCAAGTTTATGATGTTGAATTATTTTTGTAACATGACTACTATGATGTCACGAACCAGTGGCGTAGCAAGAACTAAGTTGTCCCGTTTACCAGCAGAGCTAATCCCCCCCTTATCCTCCATCCCACAATTTTCATCAACTCATAGATGAAATATTAAATGACTACCGATAGTTCCAGAGAACATTTTATTTTGTGTATTTCAAAATATTTTTGAACATGAAGTTATAGATAAATTTAATTATTTATTGCGCTAAATAAAAATTTTTCTAATAAATTGAATGGTTTTATTGCAGATTTACATTTAAAAACCTATATTACAATTTTCCTTTTTTATTCTCATTACATAGATAGCAAATGTTTGAAAATATAACAATATCGAATTTTTAATGCAAGAATATGATATGTATATGTTAAAAAATAGAGGTCACGGATTTAAGGGTAGATATTACATCTTAAAACAATAAGAAAAAGTTCATATAAACATATAGCCGGAAATACCTAGTTTCAGAGCTATAGTGATTCTAATATTTTATTTCTGTCATATACAATTCATACCTTTAACATTGCAACAAAATCATGTTATTATCCATCCTTAAATCCGTGAGGTATGTTTTTTAACACTCTGTAGTCACTGTTTAAGTATTAAAAATTCTAAGTCCTAAATAAAATTTACCTACGTATATTTTAATGATTTTTATTGTGAAATAAAATTTCCATATCCTGGACAATTTATTTCGTCCAGTGACATTTTATGTTTGTAACCCAAAATTCAATCTTTTGTATCTATATTAACATGAAAGCACCGTAACCAAGAGCGGAATGATTAATTATAGGAAAAACAACAACCACTGAACGAACTCTTACAAAAAGTAACGCCAGATAAATGTTTTCTGCATATATTCATAAAACTGTCACAGCACAATGACAACAAAAACAATGGTCTGTGTACTATATCTTTACCTTCCAAAAATTAATGCCACGGACGTTCAACCATAAATGAACGGACATACTCTGCGAAATTGCGGCGTTAATATAAATCCGTTTTTGACAAATAATAAAAATTTATTTATTGGTACTGGTTTAATGTACTTGTAATTTTTATGATTTGTCTAATGTGCATAATGTGTACATACGTATGATATTTATCATGACTGGTATAAACGATTTTCTTACGTATTCAGGCAAGATTATGCTTCACATGTGGTCGCCAGGCGTGAAGTTGACGACCACATTTAAATACGCTCTAACTTTCGGTCTATTGGGGTCGCTGTGTTTTTAGACATATATCCTTGAAGCACAAACATTTGATGTATTTCTTATTGTTTATGCTTCACATGTGGTCGCCAGGCGTGAAGTTGGCCACTACATTTAAATACGTTCTTACTTTCGGTTTATTGGGGTCGCTATGTTTTCTGACATACATCCTTGAAGCACAAACGTTTGGTGTATGTATTGTGGTTTGTGCTTCACATGTGGTCGTCAGGCGTGAAATTGGCAACCTCGTTTAAATTGTTTATAACTAAGGAACTATAAGAGTCGCTGACATTATTTACAAAGCACAATCAAGCACAACTATATTTAGTTATTTGTGCTTTTAGGTGGTCGCCTACTTCACAGACCCTAAATAAATACATGTATACATACATAACGTCACGCAATATCCAAATCAGTGGGGTAGCACGAACCCAGAAACATAGTCAACCAACAATCAATCTCCTACAAACATTCTTATTCTGACACACCACTTTCGCCTCGTCTACATTCATACTGTGATTCATACATGCTCGTCTATTCTTCACACTTGAAATCATTCGTTCACGCAATAAACCATTAATCATATCTAACAATTTATACCTTAGCTTAATCGCTCACCTTCAATCTCACGCGCATATACTTGTTTGAGAGATTCGTCAACCTTTCATTCGACTTTCGCTCAAGATATCCAAACCACCTCAACTAACTCACTCTCACATTCTTCTCATTCTCACACTAATCATACACCAATGTATTTCGGATACGATCACGTCTCGTATATCCACACTGTTCGTCTAAAGGTAAAGTAACAATTTGCGCAGGTGCATTTTCTAAATTCACCCAAAACTCTTCAGCGGAAATATACATACTTCTTCTAAGTTAATTCTTTTATTGTTAAATATTTTTTAATTCTAAATCTCATTTTGTAAAAATTAATGTTCGTACACAATGATATAACTCTACTTTATAAATTAAATAAATCTTTGAGATAGCCCCACTTAAATATAGATTACTGGTCACAACTCACAATCATTATTTTGCATGGATGTTCCCAGTGATCTAATAATATGAGATCAGCAAGTTTAGATTATAATTTTTCAGTAACGTATTATTAATATTGGTCAATAGAAAACGAATTAATGTTAGGTAATTTGTTGTATGTAAAGTTAAGTAAGAAATAAATATTTATATCTAATAAATAATTTGCAATACATATTTACTTATACAAAAAGAGAACGTAATGCAGAAAATTCTTAATAATCCTCCGGGGGCGCGCTTTTTAGAATTACATGAGCGGGCGCGCCGCGGAATTTACACCGCATTAAAGTTTTTACGTTTAATATATTTTATGTAGTGAAATTAGACAAATATACCATGCTTAATTATTTTATTCATCATCATCAATTGCTCGACAGCCCGAAGCGGGCCAAGGCCTCAAGTACCGCGGTACTTGTCTCGTAACCACTCATCTTAGCGCCATTATTTTATTACAATAATTATTATATATATATATATATATATATATATATATATATATATATATATATATATATACGGGTGCATATTGAAAAGTGAAACATGGGCGTTTAACATGGTAAATCAGTTTTTCCGTTCACATTACATCCCTAATTATTTTAGACAAAAATGTTTCAAATAAATGTTGTCAAGCATAAAATTCTACATCCGGATTAGTAAACTAAATTCATTATGATTGCATCATAATTGCAGAAATTAAATTATAAAATTCACGGAATTGCGAATTAATAGTAACAGCCATGGAGTTAAAAACAAGAGATGAACAAATGCGTAACGTCAATGTCAAAATAATAGATTGTCAAAATCATTTATACTTAGATACTAAATTATTATTTTCTAAATAAAAATTTAATAATAATAAAGTATAATGTTTATTATAAGAATAAATATTTTAGGTAGGTTGTTATAAATGTGTAACAAATTATTTAATGTAATAAATAAAATTTAAAGAAAACAGCAAGAAACTAAATATTCTTAAATTGTTAAATTAAAATAGATGTTTAAACAGTCCACCGTTTTGAGCTAAACAATAATCCAATCTGTTGTAGAAGCTTTGTCGAATATTCCTTAATTGTCGATTATTTATTTTCTGGAATTCTTTTGTTATAGCGTTCCTCTACATATCTTTTTTGATAAACATTAGTTTTTAATTGACCCCATTAAAAAAAAAATTGCTCGGATTTAAATCTGGCGATCGTACTGGCCAATTAACTGGTCTTCTACGTCCTATCCAGCTTGCAGGAAATGCTTGGTTCAGATATTCCACAACTTCTCTAGTGCTATGTGCAGGGCAGCCATCATGCTGCAACTACACATTTTCTTTGTTTCAGCAATTTCTGACCCAACAACATTAATTAATAAATTCAAATATGAATTTGAATTTATTCGTTGAATGAAGAATGGGCTAATGATTTTACCACTAAAAATTCCTGCCCACACATTTACAGAATGACGATATTGTGTCCTCGATTCTATTATATTATGTGGATTGTTTTGTGACCAGTACCGATAATTATGACCGTTTGGTTCGCCATTCATGGTAAATGTGTATTCATCTGTGAATAAAATACTGCTTAAAAATTGCCTATCATAATTTGATTTCTCCATCATTATTTCACAGAATGATGCACGCAGTTCAAAATCTCTTAGAAAATATTTTGGTGATTTTGAAATTTAAAAGCGTATTTATGTTTTTTGAGAATTTTATGTATATTCAGTTCTCTTGAAATTTCCCGCACACTCATTCTTGGCTCCAGTTCTATTAAAGCAAGAATATTCTCTTCATTGTTACTAATTATTTAGTTTATTTCTTTCTTGAAATTTAGAGTACCTGTCTTTTCAAACTTTGCTATATACCTCTGAATAGTTGACGTACCAGGAATAAGATGATGCTGCCAAATAGCGCTAATATAATCACGAATTTGTCGTAAATTATGGCCAGAATAATGCAATTTAATTATTTGTAACTTTTCTTCATCTGAATAGTTAATCATTTTTGATAATAATAAACCTCAATATTGATTTAATATCACAGTTTGTCAAAATAAATACTAATAATTTGACGTTTAAAACGTTACGCATTTGTTCATCTCTTGTTTTTAATTCCATGATTGTTACTATTAATTCGCAATAGGGGGCACGCATAATTTTCAAATATTATTTTAAAGTGAACTTTATGCTCTTTGTATCTATAGAAAAATAGTTAAAAATTAATTTGTTTATTCTAAACAGGTGAATATTAATATATTCAAAACTAGTTTCGTGTCGTGACGTCACATTGCTTGTTCACATAGAACATGTGCCTATATAACATACGGTTTTCGTTTGTTTTCATGTGTATTTTTAAGGTTTATTTGAATGCGAAAGTGACATATTATATCAAGATAGATAAATAAAATAATTAAAAAGTAGAATATTGTTGTTGAAAGCAATGAGACGGAATAAAAACGATATATCTCAGCAATCAAAAGATCATATGTGTGAAGTTTTTCTATTCTTTATTTTTTACCATGTTACTATTAAAAGCACATCAGTCTCTCCGACAACCCATGCCGCACCAGGGTGATAGTAATTTTAGACATGATTAAAACACTGAATTTTGTTTTATAATTTATTTATTAGTAACGAAAAACTGTAGTAGATAACAAAAATTTAATTGTTTAACTAAAAGAACTTAACTAACATTATTAAAAGAGCTTCACGAAAAACTATTGTGAAAGAAAACTTTAATTTTCTTCATTATGTTAAGACTTAAAAAAATATTATTGCACCGGAACCCATAGTTTATAATCATAAGTCTCGAAGTTTACTACTACATTAACATATATTACAAACAAAAAGGAAATATTATCTGGGATGACCGATAAAGCAAGTTATATGTTTTTTATACATTGTGCTATAGTTCTGTAGTTCTCTTTATTATGATTTTCCAGGTATTTTGCATTAAATATTAATATTGCTACTTTTAAAAGAAAGTATTGCACCGGTCTCCAGAGACCGATAATGCAGACAATGTGTTGATATAATTATTGTACTTACACTTGTGCTTTAACATCAAGAATTTCTTCCCCACTAAAAAGTATCATGTTTAACCAATTCCATAGGCATTAAGGCATCGATATTTTGCAAATTATCACTTTGTACCTTGATAAAGCCAGTCTCTGTCATTATATATTTATAATAAAATGTTAAAGTAGAACTTAATTTAACGTAAATATATCGTTAAATACTGACAGCTAGGAACTTGACGTCACATACTCTTCGTGTAAAATCGGCAATCTGCGCACAGTGGTCGGCTGTAGGTTAAATTATGAACTTTTAAATATGAATTTCTTATAAAAATTATGAGCAAAATATATTTTATGTGTTACGATGCGAAACAAACAACATTAATGTATGTAAAAAACAAACTTTCATTGATTTTAAAATTTCATGATTCTCCCCTATTCCGTGAATTCTCTAATTTAATTTATGCAGTTATGAAGCAATCAAAATGAATTTTGCTTTTCTGAAACCGTCAGGAAAGTACCCACTTTCCTGACGCATTTGAGTCAGTAAAGTAGATCATTACATAACAGTCACGTAAGTATTTTCCTGGCTAATCAGGAAAGTACTTTTTGTACTCATACATTGAAATGTGTTGATTAGCGTTGCCTAAGCAACGTCCGAAATGTCCATTTTCCAGGTCTCCACCAGAAATACAACCGGGAAATTTCGACGAAAGCATTCCTATTTCTAAAGCGTTTATTAAAAAACTATATTGATAATAAAAAAGTATAGTATTTCAAACATTCCTTTACAAAATATTAATTTAAACAATGATTGAATAAGAATGAAATTGAATTTGAAAATAACGAATTTAGTGCATTTGGTTACCAATGTTGGCTATAATTTCATCACGAGATGACAGCTAGGGAGCTCGGCTGCAGTATCACGCATAACATAACCTATAAATGTAATGTAAGTTGTAACAAGGTAAAAGAAATTAAAAATGTTTATTATATAGAAATTTACAGGTCACAATGTTAAATGTTATAAATTCTGGAACAAATTATCAAATGTTGAATTAATTATTATGTATGTTAATGTTAATAGTGCAGCCTTGACAATTCGAAATCGAAACTCCCGGAACCACTTCATTTTTTTGTAAGGCCGTTGTCGGCACATGAATATTTATAGCAGCAGAAGTATTTGCACACGATGGTATAGCTTCAGTTAACTTTAGAGCAACTGCAATACGACTTTGAAGGGATTCCTCAATATATCCTTCCGCTACAGTCGAGGACTTCCAACCTCCATGTCTCTTAACTGATACTAAGTCCCCTCCATTGTTTGCTAGAATAGTCGCTGATGTTCTTCGAAAGCAATGGCCAGTAAACTCCTTTGGATTGTCTAGCTTCAGATAAGTAGAAATTCGAGATGGTATTTTCCCAATATTATTAAGACCAATAGGAACATTTACACATTGACCATTGCCAAAGGTATAAAAAAGTCTGTTATTTTTTGGTAGAACTCTAGCTCTAATATCTATGTATTTTTTTTAGTAAATTAATCCAGTGAATATTAACAAGTACCAAACTACGGGAAACATAAGTTTTGCTGTCAGGTACTGTAACTACAACTATGTCGGCCTTAAATTCTAGGTGATTTATTGACATTGTACACAGTTCTTCACGGCGACAAGCTCTAGATACACGCATTATTAAAACAGCCTGAAAATATAGTTTGTCAAATATAAAATATTTTTTTGCAATACCTGTACTGTAAGTTACCCATTAATAACAAAATTTGAACACAGTAAGTGGAACTTTTATTGCACAATTGGTTTTCATGGTTACATCATTTACTTACCGTCCACGGTGGATGGTAAGTGAAACTTACCGTTCATGGTGGACGGTAAGTAAATATATATCAATTCAAATTTTATTTTTAACCTCAATCTGACAGCTGTTAATTTTGATACCTATTTTTCCTTTTCTTATATTTACGCAGGTATTGCAAAAAATATCTTACTAACCTCGAACTGTAAGTGATTTTTTAGGTCTCCCGTTCCCGCATTTAGTATGTAAATAACTATTACCTGACTCATATAAATAACAACAAAATTAAATAAGTTCTTTATTTATTTTTATCCGTAACAATATTAAATGTACAATTGTTAATGTTATTAAAATTTATACATTGCACAGGCGAATTTGAGGCTAAATTACTTGTTGCAATCGATAAATTAATTGGAGGTTCAGTGCGTTTATTATCTGCTTCTCCTGCTATTTTATTTGCAATATAAATTTTGTTTTGGATTGACTCATCTACATATCCCTCAGCCACTGCTGAGGATTTCCACCCTGCACGACGCTTCAGTGTGTAAATATCAGCGCCAAAATCGGCTATCAATTATGCCGATGACCGGCGAAAACAATGACTAGTAAACGCAACGTCGTTATTAATTTTTAGAAACTTCGCAATCAAATTGGGCATTTTTGAAAAAGTATGGATGCCCATTGGTTGAATAGAGCATTTTTTCGCTCTGTAATTCACGAAAAAGCAACAATGGAGTGTATTTTGTTTTCGCAGAGCAACATACTTTTTGTAATTTTCTATAACATCTATTCCTTCTATTTTCCCGGCAATTGTAAATGTATGGGCAATGTTTGTTTTGGTATCGGGTATCTGTACTATTAGAACAGATCCTTGTTCTTGAATATCTTCCATAACCACTTAACACAATTCCTCGCAACGACAGGCACCATATACTCAAAAAATTAGAGCAACCTACGGTATTAAAAAAAATATTTGTTTTAAAATTACAAAAAAAAAATAAAATATTACCTTTAATTATAAAAGCAAGTAGCACTTTTTCTGACAACCTCTGTACTTTTTTCAGTTTTCTCCAATAGATGAAAATTTCATACTCTTTTTCATATCTGTCTTTTGATTTCCTCGGTGTAAATTTTCTATTGCCGCAGCTGCCTCATTTAGGATTTCAGGAGGAGTACTTAAATACTCCTCACTCTCATTTTCTTCGCTATTGTCCAACATTTTACACACTAAACCAAATTACTTTTGACACAATAGTTATTTTTCTTATTAGTCGTTGTTTTCACGTTTTCAACAGCTTTTGTTGTCACCTTGGATATGTAGTTTACTGGCAATATGATTCTTACCAAAAAATTTAAACATTTTGAATTATTCATAATTAATTATTATTTAGGTAGAAAAAAATACTCGAATTGCAGTCAATTATTCTTTAATCACAAGTCCGACGTTTCGGCCCACACTTGAGCCCTTTTCAGGGCTGCAAAACAACATACATGAAAATATGTACAGACATCAAATAACACAACTTACACAGTGTATTAATGTACCAAAGAGAACAGTTATATAAAATAAAATATCCGTTTTAAGACTTTGTTAAACAGTGTAAAAATCCATATAACAACTTGAACATCATAAATATCACAATGGCGACTAGAATAATTAAACCAACAAAACTGTTATAACAAGAAATGTAACAACTAATCATGATTGCACAATAAATTATGGCGGTAAAAATAAATAAAACAAAAGCTATTTGTTGTTCGTTTTAAATATCTCCAAAACAATGTAGTACACGTTGCTCAGTCCTTGCATGTCGAATACTTTTTGTTTCCTTATTTAATTATTATTCTTTATTAAATTTAAACGGTTTCAGAAAAAAATCAGCGTATTAAAATACTCGGCCTAACGGCCTCGTATTTCAAACAGCCACTTCGTCCAGTGTAGTATCAGTTTCCTGACTTATTATGTAATATACTATTACTTATCTCGATGTAGAATTTTATGCTTAACAACATTTAACTGAAACATTTTTGTATAAAATAATTAGGGAAGCAATGCGAACGCCTATGTTTCACTTTTGAATATATACCCGGTAAGTATATGTATTGTTAGAATTTGTTACTATGTCGTCATTCTTTTGGTCAGTAATAAACAATCTAAGTGCATCAATTTCTCCATTTGTATTCTGAGCACTTGCTTTTGGACCAGATGATATTTTTATGATATTCTTTCAGTGGCGGTTCGTGACTTTATTTGAGGGCCGCAAAAAAAAACTGACATTCGTTTATTATTATTTTATTATGAAAGTAAAAACATAGTCATTAAAGCTAAGTGGATTATTTTTTTTTTTTTAATAAAATCATTTTGTCGTTCTTTTTGCATAACGAAATGCTCTATGACACGAGTATTTAAAAAGTTCTTCTATTCAATTGTTTTTCCAATAAGGACTGTACAGAATTTATTTTATCTTTTTTTATATAATAATTATGCTCTAATTATTTATAGATTAATAATTAGTTATTTATTTACTCTAAAATATTAAATCTTAATTATTATACAACAATTTAATAACAATATACCTTTGAAAATGGGTATTTTAGTCTAGAACTTTGCTCTTACTACGCTCATACCATCTATTATGGATATGGCGCTGCGATATTCGCAGCTCCACGCGCAAGCTAAACTACACAGTGTTCCCTTCACTGCACGCCCCGCTATGCCTTCACTTTTGGAATATCACGGAGCTGTTTTGAGAACAGCTCTTAGTGTGGTGAGGACAATTTTTTCTTTCAACCTCTACTGGTTTGTACCCTATATGAGTCTTCTTCAAGAGGCGAAAGTCAAACATTAAAAATAAAATTTGTTAACAATAGAAACATTTTGAAAATAATTAATAAAATTAATAATGTTTGACTTTCGCCTCCTAAAGAAAACCCATGTGGGGTAGAAACCGGTAGAGGTTGAAATAAATTCTTATAATTGTGACTGAAATCCAGAAATTGTTTTTATTGCAATAAATAAAAAACTTACTAACCTATCGGAGTGAAGTTAACGACGCGTCGCCAGCGATGGAATGCAGTTCAGTCCTACCGTTTAATAAAGTTGTGGACTATGAGAAATATTTGCTAACACGCAGCAAACTAGCGTAAAACATAAATTTTGGGTATTGGGACTCTATTTCACTTACATATGCTATGAATTAAATAATTTAATGCAGTAAAAAATAAAATTTAAATAGTTACATCCCCTAATCCAAATTTAAATATAAGAACAAAGCACCATCTCACTACGGGTTTGTTTGTAGTACTGATATAAAGAGGTGATTACTTGGACCTCTGTTAACAATAATAAATAATAAAGTGAAACAAGCTTCCAATTAATAATAATAAATTATAAACTCAATGCAAATTAGCCTCTCATACAGCACCAAGTTTAAGGGTAAAGTACAACCCTCTTACGGGTTTGTTTGTAAAACTGTTATACAGGGGTGATTACTGGGACCTCTGTTAACAATAATAAATAAATAATAAAGTGAAACAAGCTTCCAATTATTAATAATAAATTATAAACTTAATGCGAATTTGCCTCTCATACAGCGCCAAGTTTAAGGGTAAAGTACAACCCTCCTACGGGTTTGTTTGTAAAATTTCTATACAGGGGTGATTACTGGGACCTCTATTAACAATAATAAATAAATAATAAAGTGAAACAAGCTTCCAATTAATAATAATAAATTATAAACTCAATGCGAATTTGCCTCTCATACAGCACCAAGTTTAAGGGTAAAGTACAACCCTCTTACGGGTTTGTTTGTAAAACTGCTATACAGGGGTGATTACTGGGACCTCTTTTAACAATAATAAATAAATAATAAAGTGAAACAAGCTTCCAATTAATAATAATAAATTTTCAAATAATGTCTATTTTTTGTTTTTTTATGTCTTATATTTTCATGATTGTGTTTTTATTTATAATTGTTAGGTACTGCTATTAATATTCTTGAAGATCTTATCTACTATTAGTATTACTTTATTGTTTATTTTTATATGTTGCAATATAGAACTATATATTTTGTATGATGTAATGCAGTTGTTCTAATTTTCCGAATGCTAAGTAGTGTGCAGACATTGTGGAATACAGCGCAGTTACGTCCTTGGTCGGAATGCAGTTCCATGGGTATTCCAAATCTGCTAATTAGTTCTTTTACTAGCACCTGCGCAACTGTAGTTGCTTCTTGATTTACTAAAATAATCCATGGCAACCAGGATGTACTTATTACCATTGTCTATTAGAGGAAATGACCCGGCTACGTCGATGGCGATTCTTTCAAAAGGACTTACTACATTGTACTGACGCATAGGAGCCTTTCTTCGTCTTTGCGGTCCATTGCTTGTGGCATGGTGCATTTTCGACACCAATCTTTTACATCTTCTTTGCAGTTCACCCAATAAAATCTTTCGTGCACTTTCTCCAAGGTTAAAGAACTGCAGCCATAAACAATTTTCTGTTTTTAACAGGTTTTTTTTAGAGAAGACTCCATCTTAACCTCTAATTTACAAATTAAATGTTTTACTTATTTAAATAATACGTCACAGATAAATGTAATACTTCCAATGAAATTCTTCTATAGTCACTACTGTTGATATTTTAGAAAAAATAACAAATAAGTTCAAATTCTTTAAATAAATAATAAACTCAGAATAAACGTCAAAAACACAATGTATCGCGAGACGTAGTTCAGAATTCTGCCACTAGTTAGCGTATTTTAATATTGGAAGCCCAATAGGTGTCGCAAGTAGGTACTCACGCAAGTTACAGAATCAACCTCCTGCTTCAAATCTAAGGGCTGTACGACTGAGCGAAAATTACACAATATTACAGGGCTGACCAAATCTTAGTTACAAACAAGAAAAGAAAAATTTGCGGCTTTTTGCCGCCGGCGCGTCCTCCGGAGGGATATACAAACATTTATAAAATATTATAAACCATTAAAAATATTATTGTAAAAATAAATTTTAGTAACTTTGGAATACGTAGATTTATAATATGTTTATTGATTGAATTAACAAAATACTGCTTGGGAGAAAAAAAATATAAATTCGGAATCTCATATGAGATCATAGAGACTTATGCCCGGTTGCACCAACGCTAGTTAAATTTTAAACTTGGTTTAAATAAATAAAAGCAACTCGAAGTTATATGTCATATGGAGTAATTGACATTGATGTCGAAAATTAGATATGCTTTTATTTATTTAAACTAAGTTTAAAATTTAACTAACGTTGGTGCAACAGGGCATTAATGGGTTAAACTACAATTATATTTATACGCCCGTATAGTACTTTACTTTCACTATAACTACACACTCTTAACTATAATATTAGCACTATTCTAAGCTTATTTGCACAATAACTCCCTTAAAAACTAGGTTTATTATTGGTACTTCACAAAAACACAGGTAATATACGGCAATAATACAGATCAGGGTTCAGGTGCAGATTTACTAAAAAATGTCGTGATCACATTAAGACATTAAATCTTATAAATATATTTCCAATAATTTTATCATTTACCTTGCCTAAGAGTAAAGCAAAACACATAGATGACTTAATAATTTACACTTGTATAGTAACAATACCAGGTTAAAAAAAATATATATTTTATTATAGCATATTTTTTAAGTGGTACGAATGCATTTGGGGTTAAGCTCGTATATGTATTATAACTCAATTAATTTAAATGTTTAAATAATAATGAAAATATTACATTTTATGTTATTTTAATTTGCAATCCTGCTGCACCAGTCATTGTGTCATGAGTACATTAAACTAAAACGTATGCATTTTTAAATTATATTTTATTATCGGTCGTATAAAATTATAGTACCCGAGATACGTACCAATAATTGCTATGAAAAAGGAAACAGACAATATTTATTATAGCTGTACGCCAGCACCTGCAATATCGAGTATAAAACATATAATTAATTATAAAATTTCGCCTGTTGGATATTTAAACATGATAGAGATTATGTGTATATGTAAATGTATAAAAACTATATACCTTCTTGAAGAAATCGTATACCACATTTCAAACAGAATGAACTCCAATATCATCTAGGTTTAATTATAATGTTAGGTCGAACAAAACCGTTTCCAATTGAATGTAATGCGAATTTAAGCACCATCAATCACGGACACGTCAAGATTCGCAGAATTTTCTTAGAAGAGGTTCGTGTAAGTGTATGTTACTTAACGAGCAAAAATTCAACTTCCATTCTACTATTTTACGATAAATTTGTACGGATAGGTATTCTAACTGCTCAGCTTGTATACAAATTTCTACTCCCTTACGAGTATATGTAATAGTTATTTACGTAATCAGTTATGAAAAGAGCGATATTGTTTAACGAGCTGTAAGTTTGCCAAAACGAGCGTAGCGAGTTTTGCAAATTACGCGAGTTAAACAATATCGCTTTTCATAACGTATTACGTACAATATTTTATCTAATTCCGTAATTTTATTCCTCTAAGTTCCAAATTATTCATTGTCAATATTTGACAAGCAATAAATTATTTTGTTTATTATTAAAGTAGGCATCTACACGGCATTGGATTTAATTGAATATCGGTTGTTTAAAATTCTTTACGTAACTCAGTTACGTAAAGATTTTTACATAACTCATTTCATAGAAGTTATGTAAAAAGTGACGTTTCATAACGTCAAAAGGTTAGGTAAAATTCAACTTTACAAAACGGAATTAGATAAATATATTTATAAAGTTTAATTATCCCTAAAGACGAAATTTTTTTTTTCAAAATTTATGGAATAATGATATAAACTAATAATAAACACGATTATTACATACGAAAAAATATTTTTATAAATTTTAGATAAGCCAATTAATCAGAAACCTGTGTAACCATATGGTAACGCTAGGCCTTTACAATAGCAAAAACAATTTATTTTTTTAATGACAAAAATTATAATAATATTAAATATTATATTTAAGAAATAGAGTTTTGTTAAACAATTTAATTATTTCGTGTGAAATATGATGAAACATTCAACGCACAATCAAAAATTTGTTGCACTGTAGTCGTCCTACTGATGAGCAACCTTCTTCTGCACCTCTTCTTTTTCCTCCCGGATCAGCAATTACCAAATGGTCAGTACGGTCATCTGATATCCTATTTAGTGACACATTGTTTTTCTATGCTGATATCCTACTAGCATATTTAAGCAGAATTATATATCTGCACCTGGACATCTGTATTTGGACTATTTTTCTTCTAAATTCTAAATTGCACATATTACCCCCAGAGCATTTGTACAATGTCCATTTTGCAAAGCTGTATTTAACAGGAAAAAGAGGCCAGTACCATTTTTTGCCACGAATACTAATAATGTGACTTATATAATGTGTAAATAGCGATTACATGTGATTGTTGTACCTGGATATTTTTTTGTTGTGAATATCTCTTTACAGCTGATGATGGTTGTACCCCATACACTGTGGACACCGGAGTTATCCATCCATCGCACTGATGTAATCCCATCACCCTTTGATATAGTGGAAATATAATTTTCCCGCCATTTATCCAATTTTTCGTAAAATTTTCCTGAAATTTTTTATTACCTAAGCATTGTGCAACATCTAGCGCAATATTTATCGGAGAATATTTGCTTGTATTATCTGCGAATCTAATTTCTGCTGGAGCAGAATATTATCTAAGGCTTGTTCTAAAGAAAAACTGTCCCAAAAATGGAATGTAAAATGTACACGGGAAAGCCTAGTGTTACCATATGGTAACACTTATAATTAGCGATAAATAAATAAGACTAAATAATAGAAATAGTTATAATAAACTAGAATAACGTTTTTAATGCACATTTGACAATAAAAATAAATAACCAAAGTATCATCAGTATCAGTATCAGTATTATGATATAAAAAATATGATAGATACGCAAATTTGAGATCCATATTTATACACTCGTCAATAAAGTGAAGATATGAAATAAATTTACACTATTTGAACAATTATTTTTTTTGTTAAAAACTTTTTTAGCAAGTAGAGACATACCTTCTAACAACAACTGGGAATATTTACAACTAATTTAATAGATTCTCAGCCACCTAGAGCTATAAGGGTATCTACATGTTTACGTGACCATATGGTGACGCTAGGCGTTAATGGGTTAGGATAATCATTCAAAGTAAATAGAAATGGATAAGAACATGGCAAAGCTATTATATAATTTTTAGTGATGTTAAATGATCGGTCATTTATTTTTCGGTAAATGACCTTAATAAATAACCGGTCAGTGACCGTACATTTTTAAAAATTCATTTAGAACCACTCTCATGACTATTAATATACAAATTGACATATTATACCCTATATGCCATCACATAACATCTTCTTATAATACCTTATATTTTGTAACTGTTAGTGGTATTAAATATGAATACAAATACAATAATGTATTCGGTTTTTATTTTGCCATCAATCTTAATATTTTTATAATACTTCTATAACGTTTTCGTTTTTTTCATATTTGGCTTACGACGACACATTGACACTAAATTATTAACAATAATTGAAATTGAATAATTTTAACAAACGTCAAATTTTATAGTAACGTCCGTGGGTTTTAAACTTTTTATTTAAATAATAAAACTATTATGATTAATAACAAATAATTATAATAAAGAGTAAAAGATAATTAACACTAGGTACATAACACTAAAATAACGATTACAAAAACTTATACACTAACACTTATCACTACTATAAATAAACACTATTATTTATGTTAACTAGCCGAGCGATATTTATTTAAGACGATATATTTATATTTAGACCGCGCGATATATTTATGTTCACAAGCTCTTCATAGTAGCTTCGGAGTCGACTAAGTCATCTGACTTACTGAGTCTGAGTCAACTAACTGACTGGCCGACTCAACTCGACTAAATGAGTCCGAGTCATTTAAACGACTGACTCAACTCGACTAACTGAGTCCGAGTCCTCCAAAAGACTGACTGACAAACTCGACTAACTGAGTCCGAGTCCTCTAAAAGACTGACTAACGGCTGCCGGCGATTCCTTTTATATACCATGTTCCTTGTTTCTGGAAGCTTCGGGAATTATCCCTATTGTGCAGCAAACGACTTGTCCGTACTAGCTAGCGTTGCGTCATTCACTCGGTGGCGCGGCGTGGCGACGTAGGCCGGCAAGCTTCAACTTGTCGCTGCCGCGTTCGTTATATTATATTAAACAAAAATTTGCTTACGCACTACGCATGCGTGGTTAGTTTTAAAAATGACTGGTTATTAATTTATTTTACCTGACCAAATAAGTGATCTGACTGGTCATGCTGAATGACCAATATCACTAATAATTTTTAATATCTTATTTATCAAGTAGAAATAATTTGTACTTATGTACAAATATTAACTCTTGTGATGAAGGAATTTTCTCGACTGGATGTAATTAGAAATAAAATAACCATTGGAGATGCATTATAGCGGGAGTTTCTTTATCAGTGTAGATAGGGATGTGTGTCATTACCATAGTTAAAGAGATTGGCAGCAATGTACTAAAGCTAGTTGCGTGCGGTGCGTTTCTGAGTTGGGTGTGCAGAATTTTAAAAAATTAGTTATTTTATGTTTCCCTGCAGCTTCATGCAGATAATTTAAATCATTATAACTCGGTACTATCCCAACTTTTTTATCTTTCTTGTTTGTAATAAACAGCAAACATGGCCAACAATACAATTTATTTCGTTTGGAACAGTCGGTAATCCATTAAATTTTTTTATACTCGTATATAGATATTTGAAAATGACGCACGTATATTTGTGCTTTAATTTTAATGTTGGGTGTTGGTTTATTAATTCGTATATTTCGATGCCATGTCCTTTCTAGAAAATGGATTATTGAGGAAATCCGCAATTATCAATTTACTTGCAATTTCCATTCTATATATTTTCATAAATACAAATATTAATTAATTATGTAATAATATACCAAATAGTTTCCTAAAATGTAAAATGAGTTATTAAATGTTGTGTCTAAACTCTTCTATTCACTACCAAATGTAATTCTAAGACGATACGTGCACGCCGGAGACTGCGATGGAGTGATATGTATGTCTAACATTTTATCTCTGTCTGTTGCTGTATTCCCTTTAGACCAATCCAACACTACGTCACACTGGAATTCAAAATGGCGGTGCAGGGCAAACAAAGAGCTATCATCTATAGGAAGTGCCATAAGCAGGGCCGGTTTTCCCATAATGCCGATAGGGCGACTGCCCTAGGCCTCCGATTGAAGTTCAAACGATAACCATATATACAATGCTGATAAAGTAATGTTTGTCCTTCGTCGCCATATTGGACATTTAAATAGTCACGTGTTCTGGATTGCTCTATTAGAACTCTGTGTAAAAAATGCGCACGGAGTGCACGAGCAACTCTGCTAGCCTGCTAGGCAACCAAACGCGCTTGTGTTCCATAATTATACCATGATTTTAATATTTTGTATATCTCATTAAGATCAAATCAATTAAATAATTTACATTTTAATGTAATAAACTTTAAAATTATTCGCAGGCTGTGCAACGCATACCATGCACATATGGACAGCACGCCACTGACTAAAGCGTTTTTTATTTATGAGTAAACATAGGGATAATTTACATTGGTTATTAATAATAGTTAATCATAATGAAATAAACAATGCAAGATTAAACAAACAAATTACATTAAATTGGTAGGCAATATTACTTTTTCTACGACCGAGCAGAAAATATACATTTTCAACTGTCAGTTGAAAGCAGCCAAGCGGCAATAAGATTTTGGCGGCTCGACGAGCGGCAAAATAAATTTCTCTATAGTCAAAATCACAAATTTTTCCTGTGTGGCAAACATAGGCAATGTTATTCTTATGGACTGGAGGTTGATTCTGTAACTTGCGAGAGCATTTGCGAGACCACATTTGCATGACTACATTATATGACGTCACTGTTAGTTCCTAGTGACTTTCATGGGGAATTTTTGTGCATTAGGTTTTCATGCCGCGAAGTTTTTTGTTGGTACTCATTTTGAATAATACAACGCAACCATAAATAAAAATGTTCAAACACAAATATACAATAAAAACAACATTATTACAATTATAAAAACGAGGAATAAAATTGATGTGAAGCTTTGCTAGTTTAAACGAAAATAGATATGAATAGAGAAAAGGACTAAATGGAACTGATTTTAAATCGTTCTTACACTTAACAATCCAAGAAAAGGGAATGGAAAATTCCCAAGTTGACCTTTTTCAGGATTAGTGAATATGCAGATGTTCGCACAGACGGTAATTAACAGCTTAGGCGGCAAACAGTCCAGCATTTTATGCATACAAAGGCAATAAACCGATCAGACAGAAATGAATTATTCTAAGCGCCTTTACCTATAATTCGATACTAGAATGCTAAACAAATAGATAAACTAAATTATCAATAGCGCAAACAAAAATAAATAATCAAAAAATGTTTTAAAATATTACACGAATTACATTAATTAAGATTACATTATGTTCTACATACTAAATTAATATATACATATATAAAAATATAATATAATTATCTTAAATATATTCAAACACAGCGCCACAAGTTTGGTTAACACACAAATGACAGCAAAGGGTGCGACAGATATACTGTTAGAATGAGACAGTAGTGTAGCAAGTCAGAAACAAGACCTACGGAGGTCCCGCAAGTATGTTTGCGAGACTAGCAAGTCTGACGTCATAACTGGTAGTTCTCTAAAGGCTCGATAGGGGGTTTACTTGTATCATATACATAAATTATGTATATGACTTGTATACATGTGACATATCTGTGACTGTATAGGTGCTGCAAGTGCTCTCGCAAGTTACAGAATCAACCTCCTGAAACACAGCCTAGTTGCCAGTTTTACACTTACATTGTTTCATGATATACCATTCGTTTATCATGCTTGTAACACTGTAAGTTTACAGTATGAGTCTTTCATAATGAAATGTTAGTACAGAGGGCTAAGGGTTGTAAATCTTAATAGTAGCGCCGAGAAGAAAAGTTCGCAGTTCTCAAAAGTTTGAAAATATTAAATACTTACTTTTACTTTACAAGAAATGTTTTAATAACAGTTACTTAGTAGAGATAGTCTTTTGTAATCTAATATATAAATTTAAGAAACATTACTTTTTAATTATATTTTTATTTTGGGAAAATTATGACAGTCACGTCACAAATGAAGAACAAAGATTTTGGGAAGCTGATAATTTGCAAGATGATATTGATCCTGTAATTATTAATCTTAATGAAACAAGTGACGATAGTGATATTGAAAATGACTAAAACATGTTTTGAGTGTTTGAGTACCGCTGATACACTTGGGGTACATTATATTGAGAATGCAAAACAATAAATTGACTAATCTGTAATATATAGTGCTATGTTTATCCATTAAATATTTATTTATATTTGTTATGTCATGTAAATAAAATGTACCAAAATAATATAACAATTCGAATAATAGTATGTATCATTAATTATATAATAATGAAGTAAAGCAATTATATAAAACTGTTAACTGTTAACAATGTACTACAACTTGTTTTTCACTGAATGAATATTAATAAATAATATGAATTTAGTTGATATATCAATTTTATATAAACGAAGTACATATGAAAAAAAATTGTAATAGAAATAGAATTACCCAAATACTTTTCCATATTTAACCAAACTTATCGATTAAATAAAAAATATATTGAAATTTTAAATTCATTTAATGTTTCACTTACGTAATTATTATCCTCCTGTTAAACGAGAAAAAATTATCAGTATTTTTTTTTTAAGTTATAAGGAATATAGGTAATCGAAAAATAAAATAATCCGTCTCTGGATTTTCCATCTTTGTCTAACACGTTACTCTTCTAATATATTTAGCAACACTGTATTCCTATGTCTGCCACACTGTAAAAACTTGTGATTTTGACTATAGTAGAATAGACAGTTGCTATGGAAAATTTTCATTTTCAAAGAAAACAGTTCATGATAATAGTAGGTAATATTTAACAATAGTATCTTACAATAACAGCAAGTTTACTTTTAATGGCACGTTAGTTTGAACAAGGCATATTCCTTTTAATACCTATTCTTCGACTTTCCAGGTAATAGATTTAATATTACATTCTTCGCAGCTTCTTTGATGTGTGGTGGAGTACATTCCATTTCACATTCGTCACTATCCATCATTTTATGATGTTTCACAAAATTTTAACGTCATAATTGAATGGAAAAATTAATATCTGTCACGCGATTCAAACAAATAATAGAAGAAACAGTATCCATCACCTTGGAAACGGTTTAACGTAGCTTACTGTAAAATGGATCGGAATAAAAGTTCAAATATAATATATTCATCCAGTTTTTTTATCATTATTGAATTGGTCGTAGAAAAAATTGTGTGTGTGTGTTTCTGTAGACTACTTTCTGCTCTAGATACACATTGACTATTTAATAATTGTAATTTGTACCTGTTTCCTCATTAAAAAAAAAAAAACGCTTTAATACATTGCTGTTGATCACTTTGACTGTAACAATAGTAATGACATATCCCTATGTTTACTGATTTAAAAAAATTTCTTGTATATATATAAATTAATTATACACAGACATTTCGACTGTAATCATTTTTCATTACAGGGTGCTAAATCACAAACATGAAATAAAAAACAACATTTAGATAATTAATAACTCATAAGATATACATGTAAAAATTGTTACAGTAATCTATCATCAGTGAATAAAATAAATCACATACACACTTCCTGTTCAACATACACTGATTACAACAGGATTAACCAGGAACATATATACAAAACGGAACTAATCAAAATCTAACCAACTAAGTTAAATAAGACTATAACGACCGTGAAAGTCTAGTCGTTCTAGCTTCGTTTAAATTACTTTTCTCTCCTTTTGTAAAAATGGTTTGATTTTGTTTAGACAATATTTTACAATGTATTATCAAACCGTACATATAAGTTTCATGACTTATATAATATGTATTATAAATTCAGTCATATGTCTTCCTTACCTTCCCTTTCACATTTCAACTTTATTTTAATCATTTTTAGAATATAGGAGTATATTTAGAGAAATAATTGCATCTATTTAATACTGTTAGTAGGTATATTTTTATTCTACTTAGTTGGAGTTTAAAACTAATACCGTTACTACAGTCGTTCTATGTTCAAACATCGTACATCAGCAATTAATAAATTCGCATTTCGGATATTGTTAGCATAGTTAATTAATAATAATCATACGTACATCTAATTAAGTCTTGGGTAATAGTTTCATGAATAACAAAGCTGCAAACACAAGATAGTACATGAAACTTTAAAGCATTTATAGTATTAATTAAACACAACAATATACACAAAGTTGTTATACATGTATTACTAATTATTAAACTGAACTTTAGCAATCCTATTATCCTAAATACAAATTCAAACATGTATATTCAGATGCAAATGCGAGTGTTTGCTGTTCAATATCATTAATTGTGAGCAACGAGAAACTAAAACACCAACCATTCCTCAAAATTACATAAGATAAAGTTATGCTATCTCCACTTAAGAGGTATCCATACTGTGTAGAACGAGATTTCCTATTATTCTAATTATTTCTTTACTATGTACACAATTGGGAATATTTTTATAAAACAAATGAGTTAAATCTTTGCTTCTACTGTCTATCGAACCGATAGATTTTTTTAAATTCCTATTAATTATCAATGACGTCAAAATATAGCTATTTCAACTTATTGTAGGTATATTAAATTAGCCTAACTAAAAATTCTAAGACGATACAAAGTAAATATGAACCTTTTCCTTGAAGGTATTATGTATATTATTTTATAATCAGTATAAATGAAACCGTACTTTTTCTTTTTCCTAACGAAATTTTTGGACTGCTATCGCACGATGATAGCAAAACTATATTTTGACGGCGCCTTTTTGTCGACGATACATTCTCATTAATAAGTACAGGGTCCAGCTGCAAACTATACTGTTTTTTAAGAGACTGTCATGCGCGCTAGGATGGACCTAATATTTTCGGAATAGTTGATATCTTTGGGTTGATAGATGTTAACGGCAAAAATTCATATATTCGAAAATCACTTCATTTATATGGTGTTGATAATAGCTGTTAAGAATTTTGATATATAAACCAAATTAGCTGGTACCATGAGCATGAGCTCTGTTTTGTATGTATCCTCGGTTTTAGAGCTGCGTAATGTTATAAAATTATTTTAGAAAAAAAAAAAATACTTCAAATACCTGTAGTTGCTAACATATTTATCTGTAATTTCTATTCGAAGCATTTTGTTTTGTAAAATAATTGTATAACATTGTAGGTGTTGCGCTAAATTAAAGACTAAGGCACAAAAAAATATCCCTTGGTACCAGCCATTGTGCTTAATTTAATATATTATGTTATTATGATATCTAATAAGATAATACAATATTATTTCGGTAGCAAAATATAAAATCTTTGGTGGTAACATTTCTAAACTCGTTGATAACTGTACAATTACATTTTACATCTCATTTTTACCTTCCGCAATATCCTGTAAAAGATGTATAGGAATCATGCAAAAAATTCTGCAGTTTGTTTTCAGTGGATGAGCATGTTTTAGGGTCCCTAGAATACGAATTTAATAGTCTGTCTGTCAGTCTGTGTGGATCTCTGGAGTTACGGTTTCTCAAAAACTACTGAACTGAAAATTTTGATATTTTGTATATATCAATTTTATACCCTTTGGAAGAGCTGATTAGTTTTTGGTGATAATCCAATAAACGGAAGTGGTAGTTTACTTGAAGCACTGTCAATTTATTTTAAAATATCTCTGTAAATTATAGTTTAATGAAAATTTTGTTATTAGAATAATGTTTTAAATAATATTATCTACAATTATTGTTTAAAACATTTTCCTCTTACTGTCACCATTTACGAATTACAACACGTTAAAGAAAAATTATATTTCGATATTTTCGTTTAAATCTGCTAACCTGTTTTTTTTGAAAAAACAAAACAACGGTTGAAAAATTTCATTTTTTGAAATGTAACATATTTTATTGAAGGGATGAGCGTTTCTTGATAGTGGTGGTCCGTGGTACCGTGGTCCTGCTACAGATGGGCGCGTGAGTGATTTTCGGATCACGGTAACTCCCACTCCTGGAATCAAAAATATTGTTCACGCACATTCACGAATGAGAAGTATAAAAATTTTCACGTTCACGCACATTGGGTCACGGTGGGTCACGATAATTTTTCCAAGTTGGTAATATAAAGCAAATAATACCTAAATATATTTCGTTATTTATTTCTGTGCCAGTTAGGTTTGTCATAGAAGAACTATTATCTATATATAATTTTAGAGCGGTTTTATGAGCTATATGGCTGAGTGACTGACATTTGCCCTTCAGTCTGCTCAGTGTGTTCTCGTTGCGTTTTCGTGACTGCAAACTGCAAGAGCCCTGTTCACTGTTCTCTTTATTTTATATTATTACTTATGTATAAAAAAAACTGGCTGTACCTAATGATTTTTTTGTTAAAAAAAGTAAAATTTTTAATTTCCGTGAGAATTTCTATTTATTTGTTTACGACCATTCACTCCTAACATAAAAAATAACTTTTACATTCACGTCCACTCACGTCCCAAATTCGAAATTTTGTTCACGTTCACGATGGGTCACGCTGGGTCACAGCGTGACCCATTAAATTTCACGCCCAGCGCTCATCTCTGGATCCTGCATTGTTCGATAAGAAATCTATGGCGGAAGGTATTGTGGTGCCAACAACAGATTTTTATGAAATGGAGGAGCGGAAATGTAAAAATATTATATGTTTGTTTCCGCCATACGTAAAAAACCTATTGGTTTGAATATTTAATTAAATTTTCTAAATGTGACTATAAATTTACAATCCGTGGTGGAAAAAGAATAGGAATAATCCAATGAGGACAAAAAGTGAATTTAATTACTTTTTACTTTATACATACACATGAACAAAAAACAAATAATTTATATTTTTTATTTCTCCACCAATGATTGACGAAAATATAATTGATAATTCATTACCGGAATCAAGTTATGATACGCATGATGACAGTACTGTTTCATTGCATCTGGGATATATTTTTCTTTTCATTAAACATAAATACTCGTAATTTACAAATAAATTTATTTTATACAACACCTCTCAATAAATGCTCTATAACTACGAGTATAGCGATTTCAACCAAAGAAAGTAACAGATTACCCACTAGTGGGTATAATTTTGAGAAAAGCCACTAGTGAATATTTTTTTATTTATAACAATAATAATAACACACAACACCTTGGTAACAAAATCGATTGACATTTTAATTTCAAAAATTTGAAGCATATGTTACTGTCAAATAATATTTCTTTAATAAATTTTGCCTTTATTAAGAGATGTTGGATAAAACGTTGCACTTCACACGTGGTCAATGTGGAATTATCCTTTCTATAAAATTATCACACTCAGCATTCGGCTTCGTGTGCTAAAATTTCTCTCATGGGTAATTCCTTACTTTGATTACTTGTAATAGTTATTTACGTATAGAAGGCAGAAAGAAAGTGTTTACACCTGCGGACAAAATTTGAAGCCCGACGCGAAGCGGAGGGCTTTTATTCGTCCAAAGGCGTAAACCTCTTTCGGCCCGAGGTACGTACAACGTTTTACGCACAACTGAAACCAAATGAAACGTAATTTTTAATTGCATGACTAAAAGCTTGTTGCTATGTAAAAAAATATTAGATGGGCAGATGGCTATGACAAAAAACATCTAGGCGATGCGTTATATTGGTAACCATTTGTTTTGTGTAAACAAATAATTAAAAATGTCAAGCATGGAGCTTCAACCTGGGATATAATACTGAAATTTCTGTAAAAATTTTGTTAGAAGCTAATGAAGCTTTACCGGATTTGTGTCCTGGCAAGTCAAAGGACCGACATCAAAACGAATACGATGTGTTGCAAGCCTAGGTGACAGAAAAAAAATGTGACAATTTTGAACGAAACTGAATTGCTCGCGAATTTCAATGAAATGTATGATGATATATCAATATTACTCGCATATATTGTTATTCTATAGATTGTGCTTACTTTTCAGTCTAAAATATATAAGTTTTTCATTATGGTCCAAATTTTCCATGATAATAATTTGAATATTGCTCGTTATTATAAACTGGTATCATTTAAAAAAATAAAAGTGTTGGATATGAGGCAAAGAAAGCCATGGTTCTGTCCAAAGAGAATGTAGTACAATTTATCAAGGGATCTCCTGATAAGATATATTTAAGAGGAATACCCACCTGTATCAAATGAAGCAAAAACATGATTTTGTTGGGGTCATGGAACTGACTAATTTTGACCCAATTTTAAATATTTTTTTTTTATTTTGAAGATAAAGGATGTCTCTAGGCACGCTTAGTGCCACTTTTTTGTTTTTATTTTTTATTGGCTTTTTAAGGCTCTAATGTTGGTAAATTTGACAATTAATTAATAAGAATATCTAAAGAAATTTAGAAAACCCTCACTAGAGGATCCTAGTGTAGACTTTAATCTATCATACAGGATTATTTTTTTCAAAAAATATTGAAATTTAATGCTTATTTCATGGGATATACAAAACCCTTTTTGTGCAAAAAATTGTAACTAGCAGCTAGCGCCACGAGTAGAATTTCTTCGTACCAACAAGAAGTCCCGCCCATAGCAGGTACCCTCCGAAGAAAAATTAGCAAAATTAATTACCGATCATTCTGTCGCAAACTTTCATTTGCAACTTTTGTGCTTTTGTGAAAAATTTTATTATGGGAAATCGCAAGGGAAAGAAAGTGAGACTAACGTTATCATCCAGACGAAAAACATCTACGAATTTAAGAGAATACAATAGGTAAGATATACTATTATTATTATAATTCTAATTTATATTTATTAAATAAAGTAATACAGTAACGTATTGCTGTAGTTTAATGTATTTTTACCTCCCGCCTACCTCTAGGTAAGGGAGGTATTGTTTTTGGTCAAAAAATTGGGTAGTGAGTTTTCAATGAATAAGCACGTTTTAGGGTCCCTACAATACGATTTTACTATTTTCGCGATGATGTCTGTATGTATGTATGTGTGTAGTCTGTGGCAATTTTTTCGTCTCGCATAACTCAAATACTATAATACCAAAAAATACAATTTTGTGAATTATTACTTCTTATATTTAAATGAAGAGCTGATTAGATTTTGGATAAAATTGGTCAACCGGAAGTAGCAGTTTACTTGAAGCCCTTAACAGTTTTTCGTGCAAAACACGGTTAAAATTGCTTTTTCAACAATTTATGTTATTATGAAAGTTGAAGAATATTTAATTTTACATGTGTTTTGATTACACCAATTTTATTAATTTTCATTAGATTTAGAGATAATTAAAAATAAAGAAATTAGATTTCACAAATCTTGCATTCCTAGTACACCATGGAAACATTTAAAAATTTTCAATTTATTTACGAAATGTGACACATGTCATTGTGATTGTGAAGTTGTATTCTTTTAGTGAAATATATGTCAAAAAATTAAATAAATATACGAAAGAAAATAAAAATTCTCAAATATAATTAGAAAATAAACAAATAAGAAGGTATGTTTCTGCATCATCAAATACTATTTTGTACCGTTTAATAGTAGTGATGGGCGGGAGGTTATGTGCTGGCCACATCAGATTTTTTATTATACCTGCAAATCCGTGTTTAAAATACGCTACAGCGTGCGCAAATGCAAGATTAAAACACGCCGTGCTTTAAAGAATGCTAAGCAACAAAAATAGTTATTTGTATACAAAAGCGGGGAAATCAATCTTTAGCGTTTGCGATAAATGATTTCGCGGACAAGGTGTAAACACTATTTTTGTGCAACCGTAAAAAATATGTAATTACAAATTTTAAACAGTTTTATTGTAAATAGAAAATGGCTATGGGACTGACATATGATAAACAAAACTATTAGTTTTGAAAAAATAATCTCAATTCCCTATTTCGCGTCCGTTGTTACTGGTAACGGACGCGAAATAGGGTACACAACAATCATTTTGGATTTCGCGGTCGTTACCATGACAACAGCCGCGAAATTCAATTGCTTATTTCGCGTCCGGTTGCGCAATCTGTCAAAACTCTCATATCAAATTGAAAAAAACGTAAACAATAAATGCTAACCGATCTCTATATAAATGATATACTTCAAAAATCACACGCGCAAAATTATGAAATGAAACAAAATCAAAATGTTGCGTTCAGTTTTTTCGAGAATATGATGCAGGTATAATAAAAAGTAGCGTATGACACACGCGTATAAGTGCTTCTAAACCACCAGCTACGTGAAAAGCTTACTTATACACTTGTATCATAATGTACTAATGTTGATTTATATAAATAGAAACTGGGTAGTCGAAATCGTATTTTATCGATTTTTTTATTTTGTTTATAAATAGATGCAGAAAATCTAACCTTCCGTACACAACAAAATTAGATAACTTACCAGCAGATCCATGCACGACTAACAACAATAAGCAGTAAGTTTTTTTTATTTATTTATTTTGTATATGAGTATGGTTTATTCAGTTTAAAAAGGGATCGGCATTAGTTGAGAAATAATAAAATATCAATATTTAAACAATTTTTATTTTTTATTTATTTATACATATACATTTTATAAATTTTACTACTTTTGCCATGTAAAACACCATTATGAAGCCTATGTGAGGTTAAAAATTTAATGTAAAATTAGAAAGAAAATTTAAACCCCAGAATGTAAAATAAAATATTTATAATAATAAATAATCACTCAATTAAACATAAATGTTACTGAACCTGGTTCAATAACCTAGATGACAGTGATATGTTTGGTAATAATTGGTTTTGAGACGAATTTTCAAATAATGCAGAATTTATATCTGCACTGACAGAAGCAATGTTTTTCACTGAAAGTAAAAGTGACTTTTTGATAAATCCCTTTTTCTCTGTATGTATAATAATAATGGGGATTTTCTATCATTAGAGACTAATAATTTTGTTTGTAATAAGTACAAAGATACTTTAATCCCATTAGCTTGTGAAATCAACAAACAATATCTTAAAAATTTTAACGGATTTAATTTAATCCCTTTTTTCGCTAAATGTATAATAATGTTTATGTCATTACGATCAGGTAATTTTGTTCATAAGTATACGTGTAGTTTTAATTTTGCCGATTATATACGGGAAAACAAGACGATTTTCGGTAGCCGCACTAAGAAGTTCCTTTGTACTTTTTGAGTACAGGGGATTTTACGGTTTTATGCTGATCCCTTCAGTTTAAACCGAATAAACCATGCAACTCAAACCGCGAGGGTCGCCTCATAGATCTCTAATATACTAAAATAGTCGTTTCTCATTTTAGGAGCGTAATTATGGAACCGATTGACGACACAAATTCAAAGAATACGATGCTTGAAATTGAAGTAACGGACCAAACGGAAAAAGACAATATTTCGAAATCATTCGAAAATTTTAAGATACAAGGACGGCGAATAGTTCAACTTGATCATTTTTTTCAATCGCTGAAATTAATAAGTCAACATGGTGATAAATTTGGATGTTGTTTTAGTAACCTTGATATCATTCAAGAAGTTCGACAAGGTTTAAATTCATTATTAAATATAAAGTGCACCATGTGCAATTCTACATTTTTAATATCAAAAAATGAAGTTAAAAGTGATGATATGGAAACTCTCAATATTAATACAGCAGCAGTTGAGGGAATAATGAGCATTGGCGCTGGATTTTATAATCTCGAAGAATTTGTATCAACATTAGAAATTCCATGTATGAATAAAAATACGTACTCTAGGTACCATAATATTGTCAGCGATGGTTGGGAAAAAATTGCTTTGGAGAAAATGAAAGAAGCTGCCAGAAAAGAAGCGGAATATGCAATTGAGACAGGGAATGTAGACAACAATGGTATACCTTGTATAACAGTTGTAGCTGATGCATGTTGGTCGAAACGAAGTTACAAGTCAAATTATAATGCCTTGTCTGGAGCGGCAGCTATTGTCGGTCATCAATTTGGAGAGATTTTGTATATCGGCATAAGAAATAAATACTGCGTAATATGTAACAATGCCAAAGAAAATAAAATTGAAGTAAAACAACACATATGTTCTAAAAATTATGAAGGATCCTCTACAGGCATGGAATCCAATGTTTTAATACAAGGATTTAACAGCAGTATAGATATGTACGGCATAAAATACAGCAAAATGATTGCTGACGGGGACAGTAGTACCTATAAAAAAATATTGGATTCAAATCCTTATAAAGGTACTACAGTAGAGAAAATTGAATGTCGAAATCATATTCTACGTAATTTATGTAATAAATTAAGGACAATTAGCTCTGAGACACGATTTCCCTTACGTTTCAGGAAATTGCTAATTACTAGGATATTACGACTACGCAGAGCTGTTGTAGGTGCGATCAAATATAGAAAAAATATAGAAAAAGTGATGTGACTACATTAAACAAAATTCAATATTTAAAGGACGACATTGAGAATAGTTTAAATCATGTATTTGGTGACCATACTAAATGCGATAGTTATTTTTGCTCTAAAAAAACAGAAGAAAACATACTAATCGAATTAAAAAAGTGCCCGGAAATGTACAACAGACTGCTTATTATTATTAAATCAGTTTCTAGACATGCTCGTAGTTTATTATTTGATGTTGACAGTAATGTTGTAGAACAGTTTCATACGATTGTAGCCAAGTTTGTAGGAGGGAAAAGAATAAATTTTGCTAAGGGCCGATCTTATCAGTCAAGATGTTATGCTGCAGTTGTTTCTTTTAATTCAAAAAATAGGGCTCATTATTCATTTCACAAATCAATAGTAGGTAAAAGTCCGAGTAAAATTAAATCCAATTTCGAAATTAAAAGAGGTGAAAAAGTGAAAAAGGCAATCAAATTTAAAAAATCAGCTAGAAAAGAAATATGCACTGAAGACGAAGATTATGGAATTTATTGTCAAAAACCTGATATGGATAAAGAACAATTTGAAATGGAAAAGAAATTATTTTTAGATGGATTGATGACTACCAAAAAACAGCGCCAAGAATTTGAACAAAGCACTATTTTACAATCTGAAAGCGCTAATTGGTTAGAAGAGCGTAAAAAATTATTAACCGCGTCAAATTTTTTTAGCGTTTGCAGACGTTTACCAACTACCAGTTGTATAACTTTAGTTAAAAACTTGTTATATGGGAAAGATATTTCTTATGTTGCTTCAATTAAACATGGAAAATCTTTCGAACCAATAGCGCTGGAAGCACTTGAAAAGCAAATCAATCAATTAATTATTAAGTGCGGCATGTTTGATGTTTGTTGACGATGAATTTCCATTTTTAGCAGCTACGCCAGATGGATTAGTAGGTAACGATACCGTCATAGAAGTAAAGTGCCCCTATAATCCCCAAAATTTAAGTGTAGAAGAACTTATAAATAATAAAAAAATAACTTTTTGGAAGAAAGATAAAAGTTCCAATAAATATTTTGTTAATAAACATCATAGCTGGTATTATCAAATTCAGGGCCAATTAAGAATGACGAAGCGCAATAAATGTATTTTAGCAGTATGGACATCCGAACTCAATGACATTAAAACTGAACTGATTACGAAAGACGACGAATTTTGGACAGAAAATATGCAAGAGAAATTAGTTCAATTTTACATGGATTGCATGTTACCTGAATTGATAGACTCATGAAAATTAGAAATCCTGATTATATTGAGGAAGCAATGAAAACTAAAAATAAAAAAGCATTTAAACAAATAAATAAGGCCATTGTATAATTTTTTATGTTTATTTCTAATTTTCATCACAGTGTTGTAAAAATTTTATTTTATTTTATTTATCTAATTATATTTTGTTTTTATTAAATATTAATGTTGTAAAACATATATTTGTTTCTTTTTAAATAATCCAAGTACTACCTCCTTTCTTTATTATAATTTTTCTTTAACTATAGCTAACTAAAAGGTAAGATTGCGTGTCGATTCGCAAACATTATATTCGAACCGGCACTATACATTTGTAAAGCTGACCCGACCAATTATTATTTTTTATATATGTTTAATCATGCATTTTGATCGTTTACAATTATTTTATCAATTTTCTTAAAAATAGTCAAATCGTTTGTTTAATTTACTAATTTGTTTTACAGTGATAGTTTAATTACTTAGTTTAATGTTAACTACTCCCATGCTTTTATTCAGATACGAAACAAGAATTAAACATAAAATAATATTATTGCATTAGATTCACGTTTGCCCGAGCAATTATATTTTTTAAATATTTTTCGTTTGTCTACGTTTGTTTACAATTATTTTATTAGTTATTTTAAAAATTATATTTGACCAAGTCAGGTGCACAGTAGCCAGACCAAAAATATCTTAATTTTAAATAATTTTTTTCTATTGTAATAATACAATTTATGAAAAATAAAAAATACGTAAAACACATTCCAAAAATAGTTTAACATATAAAAAATCAGCATATGCGTTAACTACCCCATCATAAAAGTAATTGAAACAGGTATCAGTTAAAATTTCTATTTTACTATCCATGCGACACTACTATTTCCCACTGTCCAGCGTTGAATGAAAACAAACTGCATTGAAAATTCTCAGTACCTAAACCTACCAAAATTTAACACTGTTTACTGTTGGATTGTACCCTGACTATCACGTGGTGCATCCAGACTTAAATCGTTTACGCCTACAGTGTTGCACCCTTCACACCCGACCCCTCCCGCAAAAGAAAGGTAGTGCAGTGGGTATTCCTCTTAATGATAAAGCTACGATATTGATTAGTACGTTGTTATATAATAGGCTATTCCACGGTATTTTTTATTCTTGAAGTACTTAAAAGTATAAGACCACCTGTGAAAATCCGGGTTAAAAATTCCTCCAAATAAGCGAGATATGAAGGTCTGAATTTCAAATTACACTGATGACGTAGAATGTGTATTATGCCAGAAATAAACAAACGGTGGTTCACAGACTTTTGAAAAAATGTTGAGAAAATTGCAGAATAATATAAATAATTAAATAGTAATATTTATATTTCATTATTAGAGAAATAAAAATAATGAATATACTTAATTTATTTCACTTTTTGTCTTTTACAAAAACATTTTGACATTCTCGAAGTTAGGTAGTTGGTGGTGCTGGTATCGTACAGTTTTGCATTGAGTGCTGCATAAATGTATATTTTAAAAATATTCTACTATATTTAGGATTTTTCCATTTTCATAGTTTATAAATTATATTTACACTAAAAAGTGCATCGAGAGTAACAAAATAGGACTGCCATTTAAGCTAGCACGACCGCATGTATCGCGAAGCAACTCAAACATTCTTCAACTTTACATTCGTTTTACTCGGAACCAGTTCATTTTAGAAAAGACATGTTTTAATAAAAAAACATCTTTGATATGTGTACAAAAACTTTGTCGCTATATATTAGGGTCCATCTCTTAATGACAAAAAGTTTGTCGCTGATAGAAAATTTCCCTGTAAAAACATGAAATCTCGTTCCCATTTTGAGGTTTTTAATTACTATATAATATTTTTAATCATGATATATAATGAATTTATGCATTACTACACGCACAGATCATGCAAAAATTTAAATGTGAAAGAATTATTGTTATATCTGTATAAATAGGGAAGATATCACGAAGTGAATTTAAAAAAGTATTAGCGCAAATATATTATAATTTTTAGGCAGCAAGCACACAAAGACAAGGAAATCACCCGAGCAGAATCCGAACAGATCCGACACACCCGAATATGTATATTCTTAGTTCAGCAGAAGTGGGAGTAAATACATGAATTCCATTTGCCCATACACATGGAGCGTCATCAAAAACAAAACATGCCGTATTTATTAAAGGGAGTAATTTATAATTAAAAATATGAAATTTTCCGCATCCTTGAACCCTTATCTTTCATATTTTCAATAAACTTTTCTCATTTTTGATTATGGTGGAATAGCCTATTATATGACTAAGTAGCTCCGTGGTAACGCCTCGTATTGTGGATCGTGAGATCCCCAGTTCGAATCCCACTGCCGACAGTTGCCAATTTAAATTTACCCCTGTGGTTCCCCCTCCACTAACATCTTTGGGGGCTATGATTTGGCGGCTGGTAACCGCACTTCATACGTAAAAATATATCACTTACCGAAATCTGCGTAAGCAGAGTGCCACACGCATAATGTGTAAAAGGCGTGATGATATATTTATTTTATTTATTTTTTTATCCTATATACTAAAAGGCTTGAGTATTTCTCTATATTTTAGCCAACCTAGCAACCAAATTTGTACGCAGACCTACAGCCTAGACCGTTAGATGGATTCGGGTGAAACCTTCACTGGCATTTAGAGTTTGATTGGGAATAGGGCCTTTTTATGAACTCACATTTTTCTTACACATGATGTGCGAGATATTAAATAAATAAGGCGGAAATCAGAGTGCGTGGGCGTTGCTATGAATGTGAAATTTGTTGATTTTAAATGAATAACTGTATTGTAGTTGTAACTTTTCACAAAGTGTTCATCTTGTCATTTTTGACAGATCTATTTAAAAAATTAAGTATAAATTATATTAAATGAAGACAAGTTTCAGAAGTTTCGTAAATTTATCTGTGTTTAGAAAGTAAATGAATGAGCATACATGTGTACTATTTAGTAAATATTTTAAAAGTCATTCAAAAAAATTAAAATTGTAGCTGTCACTTTTCACAAATTTGTGTGCACTTTGTCATTTTTGAAAGTTCATTTTGAAAATTTTAGTATAAGTATAATAGATGTCTCTGCCCGTAAACATCAATGCTTTTAAGCGTTTTAGGCGGTAAAATTTAAATAAGTTAATTATTCATCTAAAACAAAAAGGATGAAAATTATTTTCAAGATTGTTTTAAATATTCTTAATAAATTTCAGAATTATCTTTTTAAACTAAATTCGTAGACAAGAAGCTATTTTGAACGATTGTCAATTGTATTTTATAAATGTTATTTAAATCCTACCGTGTTTGGTTTCTAATTAATAGTTTCACGGAGTAGATTTAAACTCAAGTGTCAAAAAGTTATTTTGGACGATCGTCTATTGTTTTCCATAAATACTATTTAAATCCTACCGTGTGTGGTATCAAATTAAAGGTCTCGCGGAGGAGATTTGAACTCAAGTGTCAAAAAGTTGTTTCGGACGATTGTCAATTGTTTTTCATATATGTAATTTAAATCCTATCGTGTTTGGTATCAAATGAAAGGTCTTCCGAAGGAGATTTGAACTCAAATGTCAAAAAGTTATTTTGCACGACTGGCAATAGTTTTTTATAAATGTTATTTAAAACATACCGTGTTTGGTTTTAAATTAAAGGTCTCAGGCGTGAGATTTAAGCTCAAATGTTGTTTCGGAAGATCGTCAGTTGTTTTTTTTTTTATAAATGTTATTTAAATTCTAACATGTTTGGTATTAAATGAAAAGTCTCAAGGAGGAGACTTACACTCGAAGGTCAAAAAGTGATGACATGGAAGCGAGGAACGAAGTGACGAGCTTCCTTCGCCGATGTACTGACATGGATGCGAGGAACGAAGTGACGAGCATTCTTCGCCAAAGTACTAACATGGGAGCGAGGAACGAAGAGACTACTCAATTTATTTCTCTATATTTTTAGATGTAATCGTCTTCAGGGACGCGGAGTCTAGGGGTCAGACCGGCGAAGCAGGTCGGACCGCTAGTCCTATATACTAAAAGGCTTGAGTATTTCACTATAGTTTAGCCAATCTAGCAACCAATTTGTACGCAGACCTACAGCCTAGACCGTTTGATGGAATTAAATGAAACCTTCACAGTAATTTAGAGTTTGATTGGGAATACGTTCTTTTTATGAATTCACATTTTTTTTACACATGATGTGCGAGATATTCAATAAATAAGGTGGAAATCAGAGTGTGCGAGCGTTGCTATGAATGTGAAATTTGTTGATTTTAAATAAATAACTGTATTAAAGTCGTAACTTTTCACAAATTTGTGTTCTTGTCATTTTTGACATATCTATTTGAAAAATTAATTATAAATTACATTAAATCTAGACAAGTTTCAGAAGTTTTGTAAATTTATCTGTGTTTAGAGAAAATGAATAAGTATACATGCGTACTATTTTGTAAATATTTTAAAAGTCAATCAAAAATATTAAAATTATAGCTGTCACTTTTCACAAATTTGTGTGCACTTTATCATTTTTGACAGTTCATTTAGAAATTTTAAGTAAAAGTATAACAGATGTCTCTGCCCGTAAACATCGAAGCTTTAAAGCATTTTAGGCGGTAAAATTTAAATAAGTTAATTATTTATCTAATACAAAAAGCATGAAAATTATTTGCAAGATCGTTTTAAATATTCTTAGTAAATTTCAGAATTATCTTTTTAAACTAAATTCGTAGACAAGAAGCTATTTTGAACGATTGTTAATTGTATTTTATAAATGTTATTTAAATCCACCGTGTTTGGTATCTAATTAATAGTTTCACGGTGTAAATTTAAACTTAAGTGTCAGAAAGTTATTTTGGACGATCGTCTATTGTTTTCTATAAATACTATTTAAATCCTACCGAGTTTGCTATCAAATTAAAGGTCTCAGGTTTCAAACCTTTATTTCGGACGGTTGTCAATTGTTTTTTATAAATGTTATTTAAAACGTACCGTGTTTGGTATCAAATTAAAAGTTTCAAGGAGTAGATTTAAACTAAAGTGTCAGAAATTTATTTTGGACTATCGTCAATTGTTTCCGATAAAGACTTTTAAAATCCTACCGTGTTTGGTACCAAATTAAAGGTCTCGAGGAGGAGATTTAAACTCAAGTGTCAAATCGTTATTATGGATGATTGTCAATTGTTTTTTCTAAATGTTATTTTAAACATACCGTGTTTGGTATCAAATTAAAAGTTTAACGGAGTAGATTTAAACTCAAGTGTCAAAAAATTATTTTGGACGATCGTCTATTGTTTTCCATAAATACTATTTAAATCCTACCGTGTTTGGTATCAAATTAAAGGTCTCGCGGAGGAGATTTGAACTCAAATGTTAAAACGTTATTTTAGACGATTGTCAATTGTTTTTTATAAATGTTATTCAAAACATATCGTGTTTAGTATTAAATTAAAGGCCTATGGCATGAGATTTAAACTCAAGTGCTAAAAAGTTGTTTCGGAAGATCGTCAGTTGTTTTTTATAAATGTTATTTAAATTCTACCATGTTTGGTATCTAATTAAAGGTCTTATGGTGGAGATTTAAATTCAAGTGTCAAAAGGTACTAACATGGAAGCGAGGAACGAAGTGACGAGCTTGCTTTGCTGATGTACTGTCATGGATGCGAGGAACGAAGTGACGAGCATTCTTCGCCAATGTACTGACATGGAAGCGAGGAATGAAGAGACTAATTCGAGATATTTTTCTTTATTTTTAGTTGTAATCTTCTTCAGTGTCGCAGAGCCTAGGGGTCAGACCTGCGAAGCAGGTCGGACCGCTAGTTTATTACTAAACACTATTATTTTTAATTCAAGGTTGCTTTTTTACTTCGAATTTTTGGAGTTTGTAGGAGAGAGGAGCTTACGAATATGGCGATAGACGATATAGAAGACAGGGGTTCTGTAAAACAAAAACTAGTAGAAAACCTGTATTCGTAGTTGTGCAGGATGACGTTATAAAAGGATTGGCGATCTACAGGAAGTATATTGCATTGCGGCCAGAAAATATGACTCATCGCCGTTTTTTCTTACAATATAGAAATAGTAGGTGTACTATCCAACCCATAGGAAAAAATATATTCGGTATTATTCCCAAAATTATTGCCCAGTATTTGAAACTTCCAAACCCGGAGCGTTAAACCGGCCACACATTTAAAAGAAATTCAGCCACATTATTGTCCGATGGCGGAGCTTGAAAAGGCACAGCGGTTGGAGAAGTACATCAGTCGCAGAATGTTATTTGGAAGATTCTGTAGAAATAAAAAATAAAAGAGATCGACTGACTTTTGGTACTAAAGACCATGATAAACTTGGTTTGTTATCTGACATTTCTGCAACTGAAAAAAGACAGAAATAAGTTGAATCTCCAGTTAGAGAAATCTTCAGAGACAATTCAATTGGAGGAATATATATAGGTATGCAGTGATATCGATCGAAAAAATTAATAAAAGGAAAAAATCGTGGGAAATTCGGTCTATTAAAAGGTTAAATAAAATTAAAGACATTTTTATTTCAAAAACCAATATATTTCGAACCTCATTTTGGTCCTTCATCAGGGTTCTAAAAATATAAAAACATATGGTAAATACAAAAATGAAACACAACTTTTATAAACGTTACTACTTACAGAAAAATAATGTCTAAGAATATAAAATATAACACAAATGTATGGCGGAATAATAGATATAAATCAAACTTGATATCAACGAACCTGTCAAAACATGTAAAGACAAAAATTTTGAAAAACAGTAGTGTTACTATGATTATAATTTAAATCTTTTAATTAAAGAATTGTAGGTGCTACTGAGATTTTTAATATCTGTTTTGCTGTTCAACAATTCTTTAATTAAAAGGAACTATAGTGAATAAGAACTAATTGAAAGAGAATCGTAAGATCTTTAAAATTTTGCAAAAATATATAGGGTTTTCCGTTTAAAAATACTAAGTTGCATACGATTGCGTGAAAATGGAGCACCCGGTAGAAAAACGTATACTGCAGATATATGGGCATTTTAATGTAAAATAAACTTTGTCTGAAGAAAATTTCAGTAACATTTATAATAATCGCATAAAATAAAAAATACAGACCGATGGACCACCCGGTATATATATATATATATATATATATATATATATATATATATATATATATATATATATATATATATATATATATATATATATATATATATATATATATATATATATATATATATATATATATATATATATACAGGGTGTTAATTAAAAATTGGGCCATAGGCGTTTAACATATAAAATCAGTTTTTCCTTGCGCAAAAGTCTCCATATTATTTTAGGCAAAAAAGCCTCAAATAAATTTTTTCAAGAATTTAATTCTGGATCTGAGTTAATTAACAGATTTTATTTTTCACATTTTATAACCGAGAAAATAATATATTGTGTCATTAGGAGTAAATGTGATACTTTGGGTGCTGAGCATGTAAGTTTGAACGACGAGCGAAGCGAGTCGAACAATTACATGCGAAGCACCCAAAGACACATTTACTCCGAATAACACATGCTATTTTTTCTTCAAACATAGAAAATAAAATTATAAATATTATAAAATGCTGGACGTTTTACGTAGCGAGTAGTGCACATGTGAATGAGCTCCGTATTTCAGTCTCTATATAGAGAAAAGTACGAGCATTCAAATAGTAAGCTATAGTACAACAAATAGATTAAAGTGTGGTGAATAGTACCCTGTAGTGCGAGGAAATAGTGGTACATTAGTGAGAAGAAAACACTAAGGACGGCAAGCTAACCTCAACCATAAAATCATAAACAGAAAAACAGGAATACACAGAACAACGAGCACACATAGATGAAGACCCAAACCTAGGAAAAGTATCCTTTTTAATAGATAAACTAGATATAAGGACAAAATAAACTAAATCTTAACTCGATATAAATCATCATTGTATGACACACCCACTTACGGCCGAAAATCAACCCGCTATACATGGACGTTAACTGTGTCATACAATCCAAAGGCGAAGAAAAACAGCATCCGGACAGAAGTAGAGGTGATCGGGACAGGGCCTTTGTTGCTTACATGACGGCAACTAGTAATGAAAACAAGTACTTCGGATAGCGAAGACTGCAGATTGCTCAGAAGAAACATCAGCGGAACTTCGAGAAGATTTTTCGGACGACAATAAGAGGAAAAGACGATCAGAAGAGTCATTTAATACATCAAAGAAAAGAAGGAAAACGAAACGAACACCAACTAAAGAAATTAAAGACATGGAAGAACTAAAAGGAATGATGCAACAAATGCTAGGGGAGATGAAGGAGATAAGAACGGAAAACCAAAAGTACAGAGAAGATATGGTGGAACTGAAAAAAGATAACGAACGAATGAAGGACAGGATAAACACTCTAGAGGAAAAATTAAACAAAATAGGAATATTAGAAAATAAAGTGGACAGAATTGAGAGAGAGAAAAAGAAAAATAATGTTATCGTCAAAGGACTGTCATTGGCAGGAAAGAATAACGCAGGTCATATCGAGGATATGGAAAGCTTCCTACTTCAACAAATGCAGATAGTCACAAAGGTGAAAAAAGCTATAAAAATTAATGACAAAGTATACATGCTAGAAATAGAAAATTTCGAGAAGAAGCAAGAAATAATGAGGAATAAAAATAAACTGAAAAATGCCGCATTCCACAAAGTTTTCATAGACAATGACCTCACTAAAAGAGAGCAAGATATCCAAAAAATGTTGAAAGAAAGAGCAGAACAAGAAAGAAGAGAGGGTAGAACGGTCCAAATAAAATACCAAAAATTGATAATAAATGGAGCCACATGGATTTGGAACAGTAAAGAAAATAAGCTAGTACAAGCTCCAAAAAACGATTGAATTGCAAACAAAATATTCGGACGGACACAGAGAAGACGACGAAAGCAATAGAAGACACGGATCACGATAATAAAAATTGTAATAAAATATGAAAATTGGCTACATGGAATGTGAGAAGCATGAATGGAAAAGAAATGGAATTGTATGAAGAGTTCGACAAGCTAAATATTGAAATACTAGGTATAACTGAAACAAAAAAGAAAGGGATAGGAGAAATAATAGTTGAAAATGGACACTTATTAATATACAGTGGAGTAGCAAAAGAAAAAAGAGCGGCAGCGGGAGTTGGATGTCTGATAAATAAAAGATTAATTAACAACGTTCAATCGTGGGAAGGCTATTCCGAAAGAATATTAAAAGTCGAAATCAAGAAAGAAGCGAGCCAAAGTAAAACAATAATAATTGCTTATGGACCAGACGAGGATGAAATATCAGAAATGAAAGATAAATTCTGGGATGAACTAAACATAGCAGTAGAAAATAGTAAAGGTGATACCTACATAGTGGGAGATCTCAATGCAAGAACAGGAATACGTGATGAGAGCACTGGAAATGCGATTGGAATTCATGGCGAAAACAGAAGAACTAATAATGGAATAAGGCTGATAGATTTCTGTACATTAAACGACCTAATTGTAACAAATACCTTTTTCGAACATAAAAACATACACAAGTACACAAGACAAGGTCCAAGAAAGGAAGATAAATCGATAATAGATTACATACTTGTAGAAAGAAAAAATAGAAGCAAAGTAAACGATTACAGGGCAAGAAGAGGACCTGAAATATTCTCTGATCATTTTCTGGTGCAAGCTAAAATTAAAAATGAAAGAAGTTTGGAAAAAAGCAGAAGAAATGAAATAAACCAACAAACAGAATACCAGAAAATAAAAGTGTACAAATTAAAGAACAAAGAAATAGCTAGAAAATTCGAGGAAGAAGTAACAAGATTAATAGATACTGGAAATATAACTTGTAGCGGAAAAAATATTGAAGAGGCTTGGGAAATTTTCAAGAGCACTATAATGCAGGCAGCAAAAACAATCTGCGGAACGAACAAAGCAGGCCCAAATAAGAAACAAACGGCATGGTGGAACCAAGAAATTAAAGATGAAATAAAGAAAAAGAAGAAAACATGGATAAATTATTTAAATAACACAAAAGAAGAAACTTATGCTATATACAAAGAACAACGCAAAAAAGTTAAAGAATTAGTATGACAGAAAAGGGAAAAAACTTGGAAGCAATTTGGCGAAGACATGGAATCCAGAAGTAAAGAGAACCAAAAACTATTTTATAGAACATTAAAAACACTTAGAGTAGACAAAACACATACAACAAATACGATAAAAAATAAAGAAGGAGTAATACTAACTGAAACTCAGGAAATAATGGATAGATGGAAAGAATACTTCCAGGAACTTTTGTGTACCCCCAACGAAGAAGAACTAAGAGAAATAATTAGTAATCAAAGTCAAGTTATTAGAGAACACGAAAGTGAGAGCGGACTGATGGAGATAGAAATAAACGAACTAAAAGAAGCCTTACAAATGCTGAAAAACGGGAAAGCAGCCGGGCATGATAAAATATCTCCAGAAATGTTAAAATGTATGGGAGAAAATGGTGGAAATTTACTACTAGAAATTTTCAACAAAATATGGAATGATGGGAAAATACCCAAAGACTGGGAAATAAACATTGTTCCAATACATAAAAAAGGAGACAGCAAGAACTGCAACAATTATAGAGGCATAGCGCTGCTGAGTACAGCTCTGAAAGTTTACGAAAGGATCATCGAGAAAAGATTACGAGTAAGGATAGAGTCAACATTGTCAGAGGTACAAAGCGGCTTCAGAAAAGGCAGAAGCGCTCAAGATCATATATTCACGATCAAAAACATAATACAAAAGACGAGAGATACCAAATCAACAGCATATATGACATTCATAGACCTTGAAAAAGCGTTTGACAGAGTAAGAAGAGATGAAGTATGGAGAATCTTAGAAACCAGAGGCATACAAGCTAAATTAATTAATGCTATAAAATGCCTGTACAAGAGAAATATAAATTATATCGTCAGCCAAAATAGAGAATCAAAAGCTTTTGAAACAAAAAACGGCCTAAGACAAGGCGGGGTATTAAGCCCAGTACTGTTTATAATATTTATGGACGAAATCATAAAAAAATGTGAACCACAACTTAAAAAACTACATATAGGCTATAGAAACCTACAAGCAACACAAATATCGATGTGTGCGTTTGCCGATGATATAGTGATAATGGCAAATAGCGAACAAAAAATGCAGCATAACATAAATGTGTGGAACGAAACATTAACAAAATATGGTATGAAGATCAATGCCAATAAGACTAAGGTGATGGCGATAAGTAAAGAACAGGAGGTGATAAACATCACAATAAACACGGAACAAGTAGAACAAGTAAATTCATTTCAATATTTAGGCACATTAATAGAAAGCAACGGTTCACAAGATGGTGATATAAACGACAAAATTAATAAAACAGCTAAAACTTTTCATGCATTAAAAAACTGCTTCATAGGAAAGCAAGAAATTAATTCGAAAACAAAAATAACAAGATATAACTCAATATACAGATCTATATTGACGTACGGATGCGAATCATGGCTATTATCTAGAAGAATGAAAAACAAAATCCAAGCACTAGAAATGAAGTATTTAAGAAGAGTGCAAGGAGTGACAATGAGAGATAGAATACGAAATGAAGTGATAAGAGACCAACTAAAGTGCAAACCGATCTTAGATTTTATAGAAGAGAGACAATTAGCCTGGTGGGGACACATGATTAGAATGAATGAAGTTAGACCAGTAAGACAAATTTGGATGACGAATGTGATAACGAAAAGAGGCCGTGGAAGACCTAAGGACAACTGGGACAACACAATACAGAAGATTTTGAAGAAGAGGAACGTGACACTGCAAGAAGCTCAAAAAATGGCAAAAAATAAGAAACAGTGGGCAAATTTCGTGCACGGTTAAGACCAGAAAACCCTACACTTCACGGTAAAAGGGTATACGACTATATATATATATATATATATATATATATATATATATATATATATATATATATATATATATATATATATATATATATATATAAATATATAAAATGCTCAAAAATTCAAAAAATATTCTGTCTTATCTAGCATTTCAAGTTTCCGTAGAATATGCTGTTTTGTTATTTTTGTTTATTTGTTTCATTTTTATCTGTCAAATTATTGAATTACAACCTAACTATTTTTCATAATATTTTACTTTGTCCGCCGCCGGCGTAAATGTGTTGTCAAGGATACACTTTTACGCCGGCGGCGACAATATTGAACTTCTGCTTGTTGAATACAAATACATAACAACGTACTTTTATGACGTTTGAAGAAAAACTATTTTAAAGTTATTTGAAACTTGCTTATTTAAAGTGTTAGCCTTGGAACTCAAAAAAAATTGCAAACAATTGTATGACATTTTAACTGTCAGAAAAAGGTTATATTTTTCAGTTTCACCGCAATAACACATATTTTTGGTAAAATGGAAAATTTTGCTCACGTAGAAAAGCTACAAACTATAAAATGGTTTTATTCTGGACAAAGCTTGAGAAAAATTCGAGATTTAATAAGTGTAGTCTGGCCACACCGCCGAATTCCGAGAAAATCTACAATAGAGAGATTGATTAAAAAATTTGAAGAGACTGGTACATTTAATTTTAAGAAGCAAGGAAATTCAAATATTTCCTTTAATCATGAAAAGAACGTATTGGCTTTAATTGAAGCAAACCCTACACTAAGTTTGAGAGAAGTTTCTTCGGAAATTGGAATTAGCCACGTTTCTGTTTATAATATTTTTAAGTACAAATATTTCCCATATAAATTACACTGTCATCAGGAACTTCTACTAGAAGATTTTGAAAATCACGCAACCTTTTGCGAAATTGTAATGGAGAAGGCAAATGCGGACAGAAATTTTTAAAGAAATATTTGTTTTACAGACGAATGCACTTTTGTATTGAACAAGAAGCCAAAAACACAATACATCCAGAAAGTAAATGTGTGGGCCGGTATACTTTGTTCCAACATTATTGGGCCATTTTTTTATTGAAAATATTAATGCTGACAAATACTTGGAACTTATAATAGAAAAAGTGGGGTCTATTTTTGCGAATAAATAATTGGATAGAGACATCTTAAATTAGTTGGTAATAAATTAACAGTTATTAATGTTCGAGCATAATGAGCCGGACAGCCATCGTGTTGAAACCACAAAATTTCAGTATTTAAATTTTCTATCTCAGGCCCCGATTTAACAGTAAATAATCTGAGTGTTGAATACACTGAAATTATTGTGGTTCGTCTGGAAGTATCAATGTTACTCAATTTATAATATTTATTGATATATTTTATTTGGTTCTCTCTGCTTGAGGTTTTCGTCGTGGTTTCCCTCTTGCGATTAAAGGCGAATGTCGGAGAGTTATTTGTTTTTCCACGACAGAACTTTGTGTTCAAATCACTCTGTTCGTTCTAAATTATTATAATAATATTATGATGATTTTATTTTATTCTGGATATTTATTAGTTTCAATAAAATGTGACTTCATAGTCATGTCTTTTGGAAGGAATTTTAACTCTTTCATTTCAACTGAATATATATATATATATATATATATATAAATATATATATATATATATATATATATATATATATATATATATATATATATATATAATCCAGTGTGTTTCTTTAAGTTGAAGTTGTCAGTGTTGTATTCTGTTAATCTAGCTAGTTGTACTGTCGAGTAGTTTTCTCTGAAACCAAATTGTTCTTTAATCATGATGTTATTTTCTGTGGTGAATTTATTGTTACGTATCAGCATTACTTTTTCGAATATCTTACTAAGAGTACTTATCAAGCTGATTGGTCTATAATTTGTGGGTGTCCTTTCCTTTTTTATGTATTGCTACAATTTTTGTGATTTTCCACTAATTTGCAAAATAAGAATACATTAGCATATTGTTAAACATGACAGTTAAGAATACAACTGCATTCTTGGTAAAATTTTTAATTACAATATTAGAGATTTTGTCATTTCCAGGAGATTTTTTATTTTTTAGTTTCTTTACTATATTTTTTATTTCTCTCGGATTGGTGAGTGTGCAATTAGTGTTTTTTTTTTCTTGTGGGTTAGCTTTTATGAACTCTTTATGTTTTTTTGTGATTACTTTCATGTGGTTAATTGTTCCAAGTTCTATATTTTGTTCATGTACTCGGGCAAATTGCTCAGCTAGCATTTCAGCTTTATCCTTGTTTGTGTAGACAATATTGTTACCCGTTTTTAGTAGTGGTATTTCGTTTTTAGTTTTTGTAAAATGCTTTGTGATTCTCCGTAGGCTGCCGTCACGTGAGTTGATGGTTTTCAGAAATGAGTTCCAATTGTTATTTTTCCATATTGCAATATTTTGTTTAATTTGTTCATTGAACTTATTTACAACTGTGTGATAGATTTTATTTCGTGTTTGTTGCATTTTACGTCTGTATTTATTTTTTAGTGTTATGAGTTTTTCTATATCTAAAGGTACCTAGTTCCACATGTATTTCTTTTTTACCCTTGAGGGGAATTGCTTGTTCCATTGCGTTGTTGATTAGGATATAGAATTTTTTTAATTCTCTGTCTATATCTTCTGTTTTATTTATTATGGGATTCGGTGTGATATTATTTATTACTTGTCTGAACCTTGTCCAGTTGGCCTTATTGTAATCATAAGTAGGTGTCTCTATGCGTGTTTCTGGTTTGCTGCTAATATTGAACGTTATTGGTTTGTGGTCGGTATTTAATTTTGATTGTGTTTATATATTTTGGCAGTTGTTGTAGTTTTTTGTCAATACGATGTCAAGTACAGTTGGTTGCCTGTGTCGGTCATTGGGGTATGTCGTTTCATCAGTGTGCATCAGTACGATATTGTGCGTAGAAATATAATTAACTAGTTTTATCCCGTTGCGGTTATTGTTTGGGAAGTTTTGCCCAACATGTTTAGAGCTAAACTCTTCCATTATTAGCAATGTTTGTAGGTCGTCTGTATTAAGAGTTTGGGGATATATACTGTGATGATGATTATTTTCTCTTTATTTATAGTAAGTTGAGCAGTTTGTATATAACTATACATTACAATTGGTGGAATCTTTTGCTTTTTGTTGTGTTCATTTTCATTGTTTTTATCAAATTCGTTGTCTGATTCAGACTAAGACAGTGCCGCGTACCTATTGTTAGTTTTTACATTGTATCCGATTTCCATTTTTAAGGATTCATCGCTGTTTTTGTATCTTTTGTTTTGAGTACCATGTAGATGCAGAGTCATGTTTTTGATGACTATCTCTGGCTCTTTTGTTTATAAACTTCCCTGTTGAGACGCCGCTGAGCGACATGCTCAGTCCGAAAAGCGTGTCGAGCGCTGTTTCTTAAGATGATCAATTAGTTAGTTTTCATTGTATAAACTTGACAATCGCGATATATATGCTATCGCTGTCGACAGCAGACTGAGCCAAAAATAGGTAAAATACACACACATACATATTACTTACCAGTCATCAACTAACTTACTTAAAAAAGAAGTTTCTAGTAAAGTAATCGTACTAAGATGCAAGGAACGACTTATCAGCTAATCAAGAGATTGAGGGACAACGGACAAAACTACAGGATTAGACCATAAAATAATAACTAATATAATCTCACAGTTGAAATATCATAAGAACTGTTGAAATATAAAGAATAAATTAATTATTGTAACAATAATTGTCAATAGTGTTTCCCTGAGTAAATGAAGCTGAGCGTTCACCGATTTTTATCCTTTTAGATATGTAACATTTGTTGTTCAAAAACCCTTGTAAACCGCATCCTTAAGGGGTGTCTTCCGCTTGAGAAAATTTCAGATTTTTGTAGGCGTTTCACTGTTTTCTAAAAGTGAAACATTGTATAATGTAAGTTACGACTTACGTTTCAAGATACAAGGAAACCTAATACCGCAAACAAGAAAGACAGTGAGGAGCAGTAGGTCGGGCTGTAAAATAGCTGGTGCAATTTGGGCGAGGCTTAGCGGCATAGGTACTGTCCTTGCCTGAGGCTTGTCAACACTTGGTTCAAGTGTTTTCACCCAAGATTATTTAGAGAATCGTACTCGAACCAAAATTTTGCTAAATTTTAAAAATTTACTGATCTGGTAATTTATGTAATGAATATTTAAAAACTGCAAATAACTGAAAATTTAAATTTGTAACCTTTTTATCTGATTTTCCAAAATTTTCTCCTGTTAAAATTTCGATTACTTTCTAGTTTCTATTTTAATTATTTAGTAAATCTGACAAACGTTATTTGATAGTAGTACCTGACGCAACGTTTAAATGTAAATGTGAAACGGTGATTTATATAGATGTTTTATTTTATAACTCCTGAATCGTCAGCCTACATACAATTATACTAAATATGTGAGGTAAATAAAATAGCTCAGTGGGAACGTGTTAGATTGTCGAACTCAAAACTCAGGTACAAACCCCCTACAGATAAAAAAAAATAACACTAAATACAAAATTATCGTTGTAACTTCCATTTCCACTAATATCTTGGGGTCTTGGGTTGACGGCTGGTAACCACTTATGCGCGCAGTAATATATCAATTCTCGAATCTCATTGGAACAATGGATAAAAGGCGTGATGTTATATTCATTTATTTTACTAAATTTCACTTTTTGATAAATTTCTGACAGAAAAATGAATAAATACTATACCAAATAATAAGAGTACTTCATAAATAAGAAATGTTTTATAACGAAATATTATAAAAGCATTTTTCACTAATACAAATTACATTCGATCTTGAGAAAATTAACAGAACTTTTGTTTTACATAGGTGATTGAGGAAGTTTAAAATATTGTTGAAAAATATACCTTTATAAAGCGAACTTTTTTACCTTTTACTATCTTATGTTCAATCCTTCCATGAATTAACGAGTAAATAATTAAAAATTAAAATATATTTATACAAAATTATAATTATATAAATAATTTTAAAAAATATTTGTTTTTATTTTGAAGCATCGTGGTACTCCAGAAATCTCCATCTTTATAAATCTGCAATATATATCCATAAAAATTCTTGTTTTCGCTCTAAAAAAATTTCTTCGTTTATTTCTACTTAGGATACCAGGTCAGGTCAAGTTAAGATTTTTTTTTCTTAGAAGAAGAGGGAAAAAATTTTCGTCTGGAGAATATATACAATCTTTTATTTGGTAAAGTTTTAATTTTTAATATATTTTTTTTGTGTTTCCCTGGATTATTAAACGATATTGTTGCAGCCGGACATCTTATCTTTAATAATTTGTGACAGAAAAATTTATGCGTTTTCCACCAATAAATTTTAAAATTACGGAATTATAGTATTGGGCGGTGTTATTGTTAATTTATAAAATAAGGCACAAATCTATTGCAGCATGCTTTAATATCGTCAAATAATCCGCAATCGGTTATTTCTGGAACAAAATTGATATCATTATTTTTGCGTCCACAGATGATACATCCAACATTCAACCTTCTTTACCAAAACTTTGCTGCCGTGAAGATTTTTTCTTATATATTTTGAAAATTATACTACATACCTAAATATATAACAATAACAAGGTTATGGTGTTTTAAATTTTTAAACTGCAAAAAATGTGAAATCACGAAATATGACAATTTTTAAATGGGACGATTTCTGTAATTCTGAGCAAAAGTGTAAATCCTACATTTTTATGGCACAGCGTATTTCGACAAAGCAAGTATTTATATTTGCCCTCGAGCGGCTAGACAACAGCACGTGCAGTTCTGACCCTTTTTCAATGCACCTCTCAGCAAGTCCCGCCTACCATGCAACTTGTACCACAATTGAAATTTGTAATTTTATCTAACTTTTATCCCATCTTTCTTCTTTATTTATTATTCGATTTAATTTTTTTGAAAACCACAGCGTGTATTAACATAATTTACACCAACGTACATGGCCTTTTTATTTTAAATAAATTAATTTATTATTTAATTGTTGTTGTAATTATTATATTGCAAAATGGACGATGTACATCGATGAGGATCATGTTAAAACATATTGTATCCAAATTTGATACAAATCCGACAAAAGATGAAGAAATAACGTAGGATAAACGTTTTTAAGCCTGATAGAACAGCCTTAATACAAATAACCCTAAACCTCCACGCTCTTTGCCCAGTGACACTAACAATTATTACTGCACTATTCTCTTCATTTCTCTTCTATTGACACCAGTGGCGCCGACTTTTCATATTTCTGTCGGGTGCTCAAAATCTAAACAGTATATTCTATATACGAGGGTTGCCTTTTATATTTCGGGATTCGGCAATCCTAGTGCTGCTATCTGGCAACTGACGTTCCTATAGTAAAGTTTGGCATTTTTGACAATATATGTACTCAGAACGTTTTGATGTATGAACACTTTTTGTGTAGATAACAGTAATTTGAAAAATTCATGTCGGCCAAAAAATGGATTTAAATCGTGAACATTTTTGTGCGATTATTTTTTACAACTTTAGACGTGGATTAAGTCAACAACAGTGCATCGATGAACTTAATTCGATTTTTGTCGATGAAGCACCATCAAGGACCAGTGTTTATTGATGATTTACTGAATTCAATCGCGGCCGTAGTTCGCTCAACGACGAGTTTCGTGAAGGTGGTCCAAAATCGATTGTTGTTCCGAAAAACATTGATTCTATGCGCGAACTGATATTGCAAGATCGTCATGTAAATTATCGTGAGATTGAAGCTTCCTTGGACATTAGTGGGACCAGCATACATAAAATATTGCATAAACATTTTTCTGTAAAAAAAATTTTTTCACGATGGATCCCACATAATTTGACAATCGCTCAAAATAAGGCTCGTGTCAATGGGTTGCAAGAAATGGTCAAAAATACGATCGCGGTGCTTCAAAACATGTGTATGACATCGAGACAGGTGACGAATCGTGGATCTATGCGTATGAGTCCGAAAGTAAACAGCAGTCGACTGTAGGGGTCTTCTAAGGCGAGCCAAACCCAAAAAAAGTCGTTCGGGCGCGAAGCACTTTGAAGCAAATGGTCGCCTGTTTTTTAGGAAAAACTGGACCTGTCTCAATCGTACCATTGGGGTAACGTAGAACGATCCATTCTGAATGGTACACAACCATTTGTTTGCCAGAAGTCTTCGGAAAAATAAGAAAAACCAACCGCTGAAAACGGATCATTCACCACCACGACAATTCGAGCTCGCACACATCGGCTGAGGCAAGGAAATTTTTGAGCACACAAAACGTCGATTTGACGAGTCATCCGCCGTATAGTCAATACTTGGCACCCAATGACTTCTTTTTTATTCCCGAATATTAGAAATTAATTGCGAGGTCAACATTTTTCGACACTTGATGAAGCGGTCGATGCGTTCAAAATGCATGTTTTGGAGATACCTCAATGGGAATGGAAAAAGTGCTTCGAAAATTGGTTCACACGTTGCAAAAGTGTATTGATCTACATGGTGAATATTTTGAAAAGCAATAAAGCCATTTTTGATGATAAATATTCATTTGTTTTCTCTAATCCCGAAATATAAAAGGCAACCCTCGTACAGTCCAAAAAAATTGAAAATGCAATTAAATGTAAATGGAGCAGTAAAACAAATGGAAATTTTAAATGTATTTATATATACATATTTATATTTACAAATTATAGAAAAAAATACACATTTTATAAACTATATATATATATATATATATATATATATATATATATATATATATATATATATATATAGTCAAGTCCTCATCTACCCATAGGGTGTAGAGGTTGTTTATTTCTGTTTTTAAAGTTCTTCTATAAACGCCTTCCACTTTTTCCTGTCCCTTGCTAAATCGTGTGCTTCTCGTTTAGTTTATAGTATCTTCCCACGTTTTCTTCGGTCTTCCTCTTGTTCTTTTTCCTGTTGTTCGAGCTTTCCATATATTTTTTGTTTGTCTGTTATTTGGTAATCTAATAAGATGACCAAACCATTGTACTTGTCTTCTCTCTATCATTTTTTGTGTGGATTTTATATTAAGTCTCCTTCTTATTTCTTCGTTTTTTATTTTATCCAATTTAGTTACTCCTTCTATTTGTCTGAGGCACTTCATTTCTACCGCCTGTATTTTGCTGATTTCTCTTTGGTTTATTACCCACGATTCGCTCCCATATATCAAGATTGGTAGTAGAATAGTCTTGTAAACAGTTAGTATAGTTCTTTTGGTTATAATTCGATGACTGAATATAGCTGTTCTCAGAGAGTGGTAAGTTCTAGATGTCGTTTGTATCCTATTGTTTATGTCTGCATTACATCCTCCTTTGCTTTCTATCATGCACCCTAGGTATTTGAAATTTTCGACTTGCTGGATTATTATTCCATCCAATTTTATTTTTAGCATTTTATCTTCTCTGGATATTGTCATTACTTTTGTTTTTCCTATATTAATTGTCATGTTAGCTTTCATCAATTCTTCCTTCCATACATCCAAATTTATTTGTAGATTCTCTTCTGTAGTTCCGAGTATGGCCATGTCGTCGGCAAATAAGAATTTTGATATATTAATGTTCTTAAGGTTTAAGTTTCCCACTGGTGTTTTCTTCACTCGTGGATTAACGTTTTTTGATATTTCATCCATATAAATTACAAATAAAAATGGACTTAAATTTCCTCCTTGTTTCAGGCCTTGAGTCGTTATGAATTCTTCTGATATAGAGTTTCCAGTGCGTACATAGTTACTGCTGGTTTTATAAATTGCTATGATCGCTTGTAGTAATTTGTTACTTATTCCTCTTCTCCTAAGTATATCCCATAGTAATTCTCTGTTTACTCTATCAAACGCTTTTTCTATATCTATGAAGCATATGAAGAGTTCCCTATTAAATTGTAGAGTTCTTTCTTTTAGTTGTCGGATGCTAAATATATGGTCCTGTGTGCAATATCCTGGCCTGAATCCACTTTGTGGTTTCCCAATATCCTCTCCTATTTCTCCTCTTAGTTTATTCTCTATGATTGCTTCATATAGTTTAGCAGTTACGCATAGCAGTGATATTCCTCTGTAGTTTCCACAGTTTCTGCTGTCACCCTTCTTGAAAATTGGCATTATTATTGTCCTCTCTCAGTCTTGTGGTATGTTGTCACCTTTCCAAATTTTATTAAACAAAATAAACAACATCTCCACCCCTACTGTTCCCATATATTTAATTTGTTCTGGTTTAATTTCGTCATAGCCTTCAGCTTTACCGATTTTAATTTTTGTAATTGCATCAGTTATTTCTTTCATTGTAATTTCTTCTTCTCTTTTAATCTCTTCATTGTATATTACTGTAGTTCTCCCTAGTTTGTTGTTCTTGACTTCTAGTAATTCTTCAAAGTGTTCCTTCCATCTTTCCATAATTTCATTGTCTTTTACTAGAATATGCCCATTTTTATCTCTAATTTGTTTTAATAAGGGTTCTTTTCCTTTCTTTAAGTTTTTAGTAATTTTGAAGAACAGTTTTTTATTTTCTTTATAGTTTTTTTCTATTTGACCACCGAAATCGTCCCATTCCTTTTCCTTTTCTATTTGTATTATTTCCTTTACTTTTTTTCTCTGTTCTTTATATATTTCGTAGTTTTGATGATTCTTGTTGTTGATATATTCTTTCCATTTTTGTTTTTTAATTTTTATTTCTTCTTTGATCTCTTGATTCCACCAATGTGTTCGTTTTTTGTTTACATTCGTTATACTTGTACCACAGGTTTCCTTCGCTGCCTCTTGCACGATGTTCTTGAAATTATTCCATATTACTTCTACCGTTAATATTCCATGATCTTCTAATTTTAGGATTTTGTCTTCTATCTTCTGTTGGTACTTTATTTGGTGTTCTTCATCCTTTAATTTATAGATTTTTATTGTTTCTTTACTGGATTTAATGTTGCCCTGGGATTCATAATTTTCACAAATATTTTCAATTTTAATTTTCGCCTCGACCAAGTAATGATCACTTCCGATTTCCCTACCTCTTTTTACTCTTACATCTTTAATTTGTTGTCTATAACTCTTGTCAACTATCACATAATCAATTATTGATTTTTCTTTCCTGCTTTCTACTTCTCTAGTATGTTTATGTATGTCTCTGTGCATGAACATTGTATTCGTTATTATTAAGTCATTGACTACGCAGAAGTCTATTAATCTGTTTCCGTTATTGTTTATTGTTTTCTCTCCAGTCTTCCCCATCACATTTTCAATTCCTATATTTTTATTCCCCACGCGAGCGTTAAAGTCTCCCACTAAGATAATTCTTTCAATTTGTTTTTCAATTATTTGTTGCATTTCTTCCCAAAATTTGTCTTTGATTGCACTTTTTTCATCTTCGTTTGGTGCATATACCACTATTACAGTGGTTTTTCTTTTATCTATTTCCAGGGTTACAGAGAGTATACGTTCCGTATAGAATTTCCAATTGGAAATTTTATTTATGTAGTCTTCTCTTATTAAGCAGCCTACTCCTTCCCTTGCGTTCTCGTGTTTTTCTACTCCACTGTAAAGTAGCATATTCCCTTTAATTTTTTGTATTCCGTTTCCTTTTTTCTTTGTTTCAGTAATACTTTTTTCGAATTCATCTACTAATTCTTGTTCCTTTCCTTTTATACTTCTTATGTTCCATGTGCCTATTTTTATTATTCTGTGCTGTGATTTTGAAATTATTTTATTATTTACAATTCCGTTTTCTTGTTTCATATCCATTGCCGTTTCCGTCCTCAGAAGTCCAGTTATTTTTTGTTTTAATCGTTTTTTGGAGAGTTAATTGAATCAATTTCTTCTAACTTTCCACTTGCATTATTCCAGACTAAGGTTTTGTCATTTATAGTAATTTTTAGGTGACCAATTTTTACTGTTTTCCCTTTTCCTTTTTCTTCCTTTGCTCTTTTCCTTATTTCAGCTTGAATTTTCCTCTCTTCTTTTGTTAAGTCATTTTCTTTGTATATACGGTTGTTGCCCAGTTTATTTTTATTTCTCATTATTTCCACCTTGTCATTCCATTCATTTAGTTCCACTCTAACCATTACTTTCTGATCTCTCGTGTTAATGCTAGTTGTTTTGTAAATTCTTGGTTCTAGTTTTAATTCATCTTTGAGAAATTTTTTGACTGCTCCTTCCAAGTCGCGTTCCTTACCTTCTATGTTTAATCCTTTTATGACTACATTATTCTTCCTTTCTTTCTTACTCTTCGCTTCGACTTTATCCTCTAATTCTTTTAGTTTTTGATAAATTTGTTGCTTTTCATCTTCCCATTTGCTTTCTCTTTCTTTCATTTCCTTTTGCATTTTTGCAATTAGGAGATTATTCTGATCTATGTGTTCCTTTAATTTAATAATAATTTCTCTATTAACTCATTTATTCCCTCCATTTCTGTATGCGTTAGTTGTTTACTTCCACTTATTTTTTCTTTGGGAGGAGTTCTTTGCGTGATTTTACTCCTTTTGAAACCTTCTTCTTCTTCTTCTAGATATCTTTTCCTTTTTGATTCTGAGCCGCTTCTACTTCTAGAATTTTCGCTCATTTATTTGTTTCTTTTATTTCGCTAATTGTTCCTTCACTGTTACACAAATTTATTTTGGATCTAATCTATTAAGACTATTTAATGTTAAATGAAACTTTTAAATCAACTTGAATAAATTGTAATAATTTGCCCTTCCTAATTGCTACGACTCTGACTGCTTCTCTGCGCTCCGCACTGCTCCCGGGTCGACCACTCGTAAGTCACAGTGCGACCTTCAGCCAATTTTTCTAACCTGACTTAAAGAATGATTTTTTATATATTTGCTTACCCTTTATCTGTCAATTATTCGGTGAAAGATTTTATAGAAATTAATACTTGGCACCTTTACCTTGAACTATATCACACACTTTAATATAAATAATACTCAATATTGCTCAAAAAATGAGTTTAATATTGGAGCGTGAATTGGGATGAGCCAACAAAGTAGCTGACATCTGGTGGCTAAATTTGAATTACGACCAATAGGGAAAACATTGCTGTGTTCGTAATGGTGGTATATGGAGATTTAGATTTTTAGTGAACAAAATGTCAAGTAAATCAAAAATATATTGCTCTTTGCATTAATATAACAATTATGTTACTACAGAAATATTATTACATTATTTTCTAAAGAATAAGGATGTGGAAAATTGCTTCAAATGTGGGAAAAAAGTCAAGACATGTATGAACGTTTGTTATGCTCATTTCTGGCTCTTGGATTTTTATAAAGTTATGATTGCTTTTATTTTTTTTTTTTTATTCTGAAATTAACTAAACAATTATATTTATAGTAAGTACTGCCAATAAGAAAGGAATTCTTAAACATGAGGTCATTCCAACCCAAGATTTCCCACTGAATGTTTGTCATAAGAAATGTCAAAATAATTAGACGAAAGACAGAAAGAATAATTCTATAAGTAATTGTTAATAATTTTTATTTCTTTATAATATGTACTATTTATGTATTTATTTACTACAATATTTTTAGAGAAGTACTGGCAAACATAAACATGAAAATTGATGAAATATCTAGTGAGTCCAAAATATCAGAGAATGATGGACCATAAACAGCAAAGAATTTGGTAGTAACTGGCACACTAGATAAACATTGCTAAATTAATTTACAATGTGATCATAGTGTAAATAAGTGTATTTTCACCATGAATGCAATGAAATCAGATGAAAATTTGATTGCATTTGCCGGAGCAAACTTCCACTGGCGCACAAATTTTCGAGTGAAATGTTTATATTATGTAGTGTGCCTTTTAATTTATATGTTTGTAAACATAGACCGTATATTATACTTTTATTCTTGATATGTATTTTATATCCACATAGTATAATATGCCCAGCTAAACCATTGAAATATATCAATGTTAACCAAAAAATCTGATTTTATTTTTATCTTTATATGCAGGTTATTCTTTCAATATCGTTCGAACTGCTTCATTCAAATAAATGTATATATGTCTATTAAAGAAATGAATATCTTTTTTTCTAAATATTGCGACCAATAACTAAAATTTGTACATTCAATCCTACACCAGTCCTAATGCTTTTAAATACAAGAACGTAATGTTTTCCCTATTGCTCCACTTTTAGTGCTGCTATCTGTTATCAGTGGCTCATGCGGATTTACACCACAACTTTTCGCCAGTGCCGTACAAATTATAAACTATAACAAAACAAAATTAGAATGTAACAACAAATTGAAAGATGAACTAAGCATTTATAGCGCAAATGTATTTCTCCGTACTGTGGATCGAATAATAAACTGATTGGCAATATCGTTTAAATTCAGTTCTTTCGTGTCGCTTTTGTTTACATTTAAAATTACAATATTGTTTAACCTCTCTTGAGTCATTGTATTGCGTAAGTATGTTTTCAATCTTCTTAAACAAGAGAACGATCTTTCTGCAGTACAAGATGATACCGGTATCGTGAACAGTATCTTTACAAATTTAAAGTATTCGGAAAGAAGTGTCTTTATTCCATCATTTTCCTTTAATTTGAAAAATTTCACAACGTCCGAGAATGATTTTAATTCAAAATCTCGAAACATAACTAAATCCAAAAACATATCCCTATGCAGAGTAAGTTTTTCATAATTAAAATCATTTTGATAGAAGTCCCTAACCGAAATAATATCAGTCTTGGTTGTAGCCACATTTTCCATTCTGACTAAATGATTTAAAGTTTCTTCTTCGAATCGAGACTTTAGACTTATAATAGCCTGATCAACAATTTCAAAAAATCTTCGTCTGTAATTATCTTTCGGTGTCTGAAAAGTATGTTGTGTAGATGAACAATCGTCTAATTTTTTTGGCACTTTTCTTGTTCTAGGTAAAATTGGCTCATTTATTCCAACCTTTAGTTTACCTATGTTTTCGATAACATTATCCCAAAATTCATTAAATAAATTTTCACGAATATTTGCAAGTAATTCGAGAACAGTGGTAATTTTAGTTCTAGCTTCAGAGTAACATAAAGAAACCTTTTGAACATCCTTATTGAGGAGTTCTATTGGTTCAAGGACAAATATTAATAATTTTAAATTAAAAAAAAAAATTAAATTGCAAAATTTTTTCGTGGAATCCATTTGCCTTTGCTCCTATATAGTCCAGGCAATGAAGACATAAAATGGGCTTTCATTACAAAAGGTCAAGGAGTTTTCATCTTTGGTACATTTTTACAGTTCGATGTCCTAATTAATATTCTGAGTTTGCGACCTTGAGCGACCGCCGCTCGCGCCGCCATATTGAAAAAATGGTACCAAAAATCAGTTTTTCAATAATATCTTCTCTCCAGCGCCACTTAGGTTGAAAATAGTTATTACAAAAATTATAGAGCATAAAATTTTCAATAACTTCTGTCTTAAACATTTTCCAATAAGATGAGTATTTCATGAGTTATAGCGAAGTCAAACTAAGCAAATTTCTACAATTCACAAAATCGCTATATTTTTTCACGAAATTTAAGAAAATATCGATTACATAATACATACTACCGTTTTTTACTCATTTCCGCAGCACCATGAAGTAGAATGAGAGGCGCGTTTTTTTTTTCATGTGGTATCCCCAGTAGGCCTAATCCACAATTCGCTATTTACTATTTTCAACCTAAGTGGCGCTGGAGAGAAGATATTCTAGAGAAACTTTTTTGGTACTTTTTTCCAATATGGCGGCGCAAGCGGCCGTCGCTCAAGGTCGCAAACTCAGAATATTAATTAGGACACCGAACTGTAAAAATCTACCAAAAACGAACACTCCTTGACCTTTTATAACCCCGAAAGTACTCATTGCCTAGACTATAATTTAAATACAAAATTTTAAGAAAATTACGTTTTCTCGGGTAATACAGCTGAACTAGACTTGCCAAAAGTGTGAAAATTATGATGCTTATAGATATATGTCCGAGCAATCGATTGCCGAAAACCGGAAGTCACTATTTGATTCCGTTCGAGATTTACAGTAATTTAAACACAAAATTTTAAGAAAATTATTTTAATTTATTTATGATTTCTCGGAAAATATGTATATATTGCAATTGAACTAGACTTCCCTAAAGTGTAAAAATAGTGGTGCTAATACAAAAATGTCCGGGCAATCGAATGTTGATAACCGGTAGTCGATATTTCAGTACGTTAAAAAATGTCAGCCGTTTTTGTGTATTAACACAAATTTATGACTTGGTTTACACAGACTGAGAATTTTATATTTTTATTTTCTCGATTTTCTCGAAAACTATAACACTTACTCATAAACTATGAAGAACCTTTTCTCTAGAGAATTTTATGGTCTATAATTTTTGTAATAACTATTTTCAACTTTGGTGGCGCTGGAGAGAAGATATTCTTGAAAAACTGTTTTTTAGTACCTTTTTTTCAAGATGGCGGCGCGAGCGGCGGTCGCTCAAGGTCGCAAACTCAGAATATTAATTAGGACACCGAACTGTAAAAATATACCAAAAACGAACACTCCTTGACCTTTTGTAACCCCGAAAGTACTCATTGCCTGGACTAATATCATTCTTCTCTTCCCGCAGATTTTCGAAAAAATTTAATAAAGCTGCATAATTTTCCAATATTGTTTGTAGACTTAAAATCTTTATACACCATCGTGTAGGACAAAATGGCCGAACAGATTTGTGGCCATCCTCTTGCAATGATTTAATAAAATTAATCTTTTTGGCGAATTTTTTATGACGTTGATCATTTCTTTTACAACTGATAAGAAATCTCTTACTTCAAAATTTTTTTGCAAACAATCCTGAGCAATAAGGTTTATTGTATGTGCTGTGCAATGCACATACAAAGCACGAGGTTCATTATCTCTTATTCGTTTTTGTACTCCGGATATTTTTCCACTTACGTTTGCTGCTCCATCGTAGCATTGACCACGACAATATTCTAATTTTAAGGAAATCCTTAATAGAACATATTTTATGTTATTGTAAGAATTTAGAATTTGTAAGTGGTGTCTCATATAATCCCATAAAATATTCTGCAATTTCTAAGTCATCATTTACTGTTCTAAAACATATCGACAACTGTTCGACAGTCGATATATCTGAAGTCTCGTCCGATATAATTGAATAATACACGTCTTTTTTAATACGGTTTATCATTACATTTTGAACATTGTGACTCATTAAAGTTAAAATTTCGTTTATCATTTCATGCGAGGTCCATTTATATTGTGATCTGCTTAAGAGGAATACCCACCTGTATCAAATGAAGCAAAAACATGATTTTGTTGGGGTCATGGAACTGACTAATTTTGACCCAATTTTAAATATTTTTTTTTTTATTTTGAAGATAAAGGATGTCTCTAGGCACGCTTAGTGCCACTTTTTTGTTTTTATTTTTTATTGGCTTTTTAAGGCTCTAATGTTGGTAAATTTGACAATTAATTAATAAGAATATCTAAAGAAATTTAGAAAACCCTCACTAGAGGATCCTAGTGTAGACTTTAATCTATCATACAGGATTATTTTTTTCAAAAAATATTGAAATTTAATGCTTATTTCATGGGATATACAAAACCCTTTTTGTGCAAAAAATTGTAACTAGCAGCTAGCGCCACGAGTAGAATTTCTTCGTACCAACAAGAAGTCCCGCCCATAGCAGGTACCCTCCGAAGAAAAATTAGCAAAATTAATTACCGATCATTCTGTCGCAAACTTTCATTTGCAACTTTTGTGCTTTTGTGAAAAATTTTATTATGGGAAATCGCAAGGGAAAGAAAGTGAGACTAACGTTATCATCCAGACGAAAAACATGTACGAATTTAAGAGAATACAATAGGTAAGATATACTATTATTATTATAATTCTAATTTATATTTATTAAATAAAGTAATACAGTAACGTATTGCTGTAGTTTAATGTATTTTTACCTCCCGCCTACCTCTAGGTAAGGGAGGTATTGTTTTTGGTCAAAAAATTGGGTAGTGAGTTTTCAATGAATAAGCACGTTTTAGGGTCCCTACAATACGATTTTACTATTTTCGCGATGATGTCTGTATGTATGTATGTGTGTAGTCTGTGGCAATTTTTTCGTCTCGCATAACTCAAATACTATAATACCAAAAAATACAATTTTGTGAATTATTACTTCTTATATTTAAATGAAGAGCTGATTAGATTTTGGATAAAATTGGTCAACCGGAAGTAGCAGTTTACTTGAAGCCCTTAACAGTTTTTCGTGCAAAACACGGTTAAAATTGCTTTTTCAACAATTTATGTTATTATGAAAGTTGAAGAATATTTAATTTTACATGTGTTTTGATTACACCAATTTTATTAATTTTCATTAGATTTAGAGATAATTAAAAATAAAGAAATTAGATTTCACAAATCTTGCATTCCTAGTACACCATGGAAACATTTAAAAATTTTCAATTTATTTACGAAATGTGACACATGTCATTGTGATTGTGAAGTTGTATTCTTTTAGTGAAATATATGTCAAAAAATTAAATAAATATACGAAAGAAAATAAAAATTCTCAAATATAATTAGAAAATAAACAAATAAGAAGGTATGTTTCTGCATCATCAAATACTATTTTGTACCGTTTAATAGTAGTGATGGGCGGGAGGTTATGTGCTGGCCACATCAGATTTTTTATTATACCTGCAAATCCGTGTTTAAAATACGCTACAGCGTGCGCAAATGCAAGATTAAAACACGCCGTGCTTTAAAGAATGCTAAGCAACAAAAATAGTTATTTGTATACAAAAGCGGGGAAATCAATCTTTAGCGTTTGCGATAAATGATTTCGCGGACAAGGTGTAAACACTATTTTTGTGCAACCGTAAAAAATATGTAATTACAAATTTTAAACAGTTTTATTGTAAATAGAAAATGGCTATGGGACTGACATATGATAAACAAAACTATTAGTTTTGAAAAAATAATCTCAATTCCCTATTTCGCGTCCGTTGTTAATGGTAACGGACGCGAAATAGGGTACACAACAATCATTTTGGATTTCGCGGCCGTTACCATGACAACAGCCGCGAAATTCAATTGCTTATTTCGCGTCCGGTTGCGCAATCTGTCAAAACTCTCATATCAAATTGAAAAAAACGTAAACAATAAATGCTAACCGATCTCTATATAAATGATATACTTCAAAAATCACACGCGCAAAATTATGAAATGAAACAAAATCAAAATGTTGCGTTCAGTTTTTTCGAGAATATGATGCAGGTATAATAAAAAGTAGCGTATGACACACGCGTATAAGTGCTTCTAAACCACCAGCTACGTGAAAAGCTTACTTATACACTTGTATCATAATGTACTAATGTTGATTTATATAAATAGAAACTGGGTAGTCGAAATCGTATTTTATCGATTTTTTTATTTTGTTTATAAATAGATGCAGAAAATCTAACCTTCCGTACACAACAAAATTAGATAACTTACCAGCAGATCCATGCACGACTAACAACAATAAGCAGTAAGTTTTTTTTATTTATTTATTTTGTATATGAGTATGGTTTATTCAGTTTAAAAAGGGATCGGCATTAGTTGAGAAATAATAAAATATCAATATTTAAACAATTTTTATTTTTTATTTATTTATACATATACATTTTATAAATTTTACTACTTTTGCCATGTAAAACACCATTATGAAGCCTATGTGAGGTTAAAAATTTAATGTAAAATTAGAAAGAAAATTTAAACCCCAGAATGTAAAATAAAATATTTATAATAATAAATAATCACTCAATTAAACATAAATGTTACTGAACCTGGTTCAATAACCTAGATGACAGTGATATGTTTGGTAATAATTGGTTTTGAGACGAATTTTCAAATAATGCAGAATTTATATCTGCACTGACAGAAGCAATGTTTTTCACTGAAAGTAAAAGTGACTTTTTGATAAATCCCTTTTTCTCTGTATGTATAATAATAATGGGGATTTTCTATCATTAGAGACTAATAATTTTGTTTGTAATAAGTACAAAGATACTTTAATCCCATTAGCTTGTGAAATCAACAAACAATATCTTAAAAATTTTAACGGATTTAATTTAATCCCTTTTTTCGCTAAATGTATAATAATGTTTATGTCATTACGATCAGGTAATTTTGTTCATAAGTATACGTGTAGTTTTAATTTTGCCGATTATATACGGGAAAACAAGACGATTTTCGGTAGCCGCACTAAGAAGTTCCTTTGTACTTTTTGAGTACAGGGGATTTTACGGTTTTATGCTGATCCCTTCAGTTTAAACCGAATAAACCATGCAACTCAAACCGCGAGGGTCGCCTCATAGATCTCTAATATACTAAAATAGTCGTTTCTCATTTTAGGAGCGTAATTATGGAACCGATTGACGACACAAATTCAAAGAATACGATGCTTGAAATTGAAGTAACGGACCAAACGGAAAAAGACAATATTTCGAAATCATTCGAAAATTTTAAGATACAAGGACGGCGAATAGTTCAACTTGATCATTTTTTTCAATCGCTGAAATTAATAAGTCAACATGGTGATAAATTTGGATGTTGTTTTAGTAACCTTGATATCATTCAAGAAGTTCGACAAGGTTTAAATTCATTATTAAATATAAAGTGCACCATGTGCAATTCTACATTTTTAATATCAAAAAATGAAGTTAAAAGTGATGATATGGAAACTCTCAATATTAATACAGCAGCAGTTGAGGGAATAATGAGCATTGGCGCTGGATTTTATAATCTCGAAGAATTTGTATCAACATTAGAAATTCCATGTATGAATAAAAATACGTACTCTAGGTACCATAATATTGTCAGCGATGGTTGGGAAAAAATTGCTTTGGAGAAAATGAAAGAAGCTGCCAGAAAAGAAGCGGAATATGCAATTGAGACAGGGAATGTAGACAACAATGGTATACCTTGTATAACAGTTGTAGCTGATGCATGTTGGTCGAAACGAAGTTACAAGTCAAATTATAATGCCTTGTCTGGAGCGGCAGCTATTGTCGGTCATCAATTTGGAGAGATTTTGTATATCGGCATAAGAAATAAATACTGCGTAATATGTAACAATGCCAAAGAAAATAAAATTGAAGTAAAACAACACATATGTTCTAAAAATTATGAAGGATCCTCTACAGGCATGGAATCCAATGTTTTAATACAAGGATTTAACAGCAGTATAGATATGTACGGCATAAAATACAGCAAAATGATTGCTGACGGGGACAGTAGTACCTATAAAAAAATATTGGATTCAAATCCTTATAAAGGTACTACAGTAGAGAAAATTGAATGTCGAAATCATATTCTACGTAATTTATGTAATAAATTAAGGACAATTAGCTCTGAGACACGATTTCCCTTAGGTTTCAGGAAATTGCTAATTACTAGGATATAGAAAAAATATAGAAAAAGTGATGTGACTACATTAAACAAAATTCAATATTTAAAGGACGACATTGAGAATAGTTTAAATCATGTATTTGGTGACCATACTAAATGCGATAGTTATTTTTGCTCTAAAAAAACAGAAGAAAACATACTAATCGAATTAAAAAAGTGCCCGGAAATGTACAACAGACTGCTTATTATTATTAAATCAGTTTCTAGACATGCTCGTAGTTTATTATTTGATGTTGACAGTAATGTTGTAGAACAGTTTCATTCGATTGTAGCCAAGTTTGTAGGAGGGAAAAGAATAAATTTTGCTAAGGGCCGATCTTATCAGTCAAGATGTTATGCTGCAGTTGTTTCTTTTAATTCAAAAAATAGGGCTCATTATTCATTTCACAAATCAATAGTAGGTAAAAGTCCGAGTAAAATTAAATCCAATTTCGAAATTAAAAGAGGTGAAAAAGTGAAAAAGGCAATCAAATTTAAAAAATCAGCTAGAAAAGAAATATGCACTGAAGACGAAGATTATGGAATTTATTGTCAAAAACCTGATATGGATAAAGAACAATTTGAAATGGAAAAGAAATTATTTTTAGATGGATTGATGACTACCAAAAAACAGCGCCAAGAATTTGAACAAAGCACTATTTTACAATCTGAAAGCGCTAATTGGTTAGAAGAGCGTAAAAAATTATTAACCGCGTCAAATTTTTTTAGCGTTTGCAGACGTTTACCAACTACCAGTTGTATAACTTTAGTTAAAAACTTGTTATATGGGAAAGATATTTCTTATGTTGCTTCAATTAAACATGGAAAATCTTTCGAACCAATAGCGCTGGAAGCACTTGAAAAGCAAATCAATCAATTAATTATTAAGTGCGGCATGTTTGATGTTTGTTGACGATGAATTTCCATTTTTAGCAGCTACGCCAGATGGATTAGTAGGGAACGATACCGTCATAGAAGTAAAGTGCCCCTATAATCCCCAAAATTTAAGTGTAGAAGAACTTATAAATAATAAAAAAATAACTTTTTGGAAGAAAGATAAAAGTTCCAATAAATATTTTGTTAATAAACATCATAGCTGGTATTATCAAATTCAGGGCCAATTAAGAATGACGAAGCGCAATAAATGTATTTTAGCAGTATGGACATCCGAACTCAATGACATTAAAACTGAACTGATTACGAAAGACGACGAATTTTGGACAGAAAATATGCAAGAGAAATTAGTTCAATTTTACATGGATTGCATGTTACCTGAATTGATAGACTCATGAAAATTAGAAATCCTGATTATATTGAGGAAGCAATGAAAACTAAAAATAAAAAAGCATTTAAACAAATAAATAAGGCCATTGTATAATTTTTTATGTTTATTTCTAATTTTCATCACAGTGTTGTAAAAATTTTATTTTATTTATCTAATTATATTTTGTTTTTATTAAATATTAATGTTGTAAAACATATATTTGTTTCTTTTTAAATAATCCAAGTACTACCTCCTTTCTTTATTATAATTTTTCTTTAACTATAGCTAACTAAAAGGTAAGATTGCGTGTCGATTCGCAAACATTATATTCGAACCGGCACTATACATTTGTAAAGCTGACCCGACCAATTATTATTTTTTATATATGTTTAATCATGCATTTTGATCGTTTACAATTATTTTATCAATTTTCTTAAAAATAGTCAAATCGTTTGTTTAATTTACTAATTTGTTTTACAGTGATAGTTTAATTACTTAGTTTAATGTTAACTACTCCCATGCTTTTATTCAGATACGAAACAAGAATTAAACAAAATAATATTATTGCATTAGATTCACGTTTGCCCGAGCAATTATATTTTTTAAATATTTTTCGTTTGTCTACGTTTGTTTACAATTATTTTATTAGTTATTTTAAAAATTATATTTGACCAAGTCAGGTGCACAGTAGCCAGACCAAAAATATCTTAATTTTAAATAATTTTTTTCTATTGTAATAATACAATTTATGAAAAATAAAAAATACGTAAAACACATTCCAAAAATAGTTTAACATATAAAAAATCAGCATATGCGTTAACTACCCCATCATAAAAGTAATTGAAACAGGTATCAGTTAAAATTTCTATTTTACTATCCATGCGACACTACTATTTCCCACTGTCCAGCGTTGAATGAAAACAAACTGCATTGAAAATTCTCAGTACCTAAACCTACCAAAATTTAACACTGTTTACTGTTGGATTGTACCCTGACTATCACGTGGTGCATCCAGACTTAAATCGTTTACGCCTACAGTGTTGCACCCTTCACACCCGACCCCTCCCGCAAAAGAAAGGTAGTGCAGTGGGTATTCCTCTTAACCAGGATTTCAGTTCCGGTACATCTTCAGCTCTTAATTGTAAAAGTTGAATAAAATTAGAATCTTGTTCAGTGTGCCCTCGCACTGCCAAACCTTGCATTGCCAAATATTGAATAGAAGATATTATTTTCAGTAAACATATCCGCGCACCTTCCATTTCTTTTAATTTTGCTTTTGATATAGTAGCAGTTATATTTACACCCTTTTTTAAATTGATGCTTGCTAAAGTAGCCGCTCTATGAACGACTGATTTTTCATGAATTTTAAATCGTTCAATTTCCTTATGCCAGTTCTTGAAACCATTTTCTACATAAGTTTCAATAACTCCTTTATCATTTAAATGCACCTGTGGTAGAGGAACGTTTAGTGCAATAGCTTCTTTACATACACGGCAATATACTTTATCATTTTCGTACACAATCCACGGATATGTTATTTCCCAACTTTTTTGATACTTTCTGCCAGTTTTTGATGGTGCACCTGTATAATCAGATTTAACTGATTTGTTTGCTTCTGCCAAGCTTTCCGTGGTACATGATGTTGAAGGCTGTAATTGTAAATTTGTATTCCTTTCCTTGTCCTCTCTTGGTTTGCGAATAACAAATTTATCCATTATTAAATAAATCTACGATAAAATATTAATAAGTATTTATACTTGCTCACAGTTTTCTCGGAAATAACTTACCTAGAGGCAAATGCTATTGTTAAGAATAATTATAATATGTTTTTAACAAATGTTATCGTTATAGCCCAGAACACACGAGCGTTAATTAAACATACAACGTACAATAAGGGCACAGGCAGACGGACATACCAAGTTAGCGCAAGGCGCACTTTGAAGCTTGTTTCGTGTGTTCGCGCTCTGGCGTTCCACAACAGTAGTGACGCCGCTGCCTGTCAGCATTCGTCAGACACGAGCAGTTGATGAATAAAACTTATAGTTTCTTCAATTAATTTTAAAATATTTGAAAACAGAAAATTACTTCGTTGTATAATCCTGCCGGGTGCTCCGCACCCGACCAATTCTCCTGTCGGGTGCTCGAGCCCCAGAGCACCCACCGAGTTGGCGCCTATGATTGACACGATACAAGAATTGCGGGAACGAGTGAAAAATACAGTTAAAAGCATACTCAAAAATAGAAATATGCTGGTAAGAATAGAAGAAACATTGTATCGACGCCAGTGTTGTATTGACAACAGCGGTGACCACTTTAAATTTATTGTGATTTCATTTAACGGAAAAATATCTTTTGCTTTTGCAAACTGTTCAACATACACTAATTACAACAGGATTGGCCAGAAACATGTGTACAAAACGAAACTAAACAAAATCTAACCAAGTTAAATAAGACTAGAAGTAGAGTTAATGAGCGTGTAAGTCATCCAGTCGTTCTAGCTTTGTTTAATTATCGACGCCAGTGTTGTATTGATAACAGCATAACATTTATTGTGATTTCATTTAACAAAAAAATTTCTTTTGCTTTTGCAAACTGAAAAATGTTTTATTAATTATTTGAACATTGATTTTGATAATAAATTAACGGTTGCTATTGTTACTACTAATTCCTAATTACTTTTATTCGCATCAATACAAATAGTAATAATAATTTTCTACATAAAGTCATGGAAATTTTTGTAGACATGAAACATTTTAACAGTCATTAGAAACTTGGCAAATATTTCAAATTAATTCATACTGCCTCTTCTTACTTACCTCTATTATGAAATCGTATTTTATTCCATAAAAATATCAGCAAACATAAAATTAACACTAATAAAGTACCACCATATTAGAAATTTCATAGAATAATAAATGTTAATATGCTGTTTTAATGTTTAGGATATGTGGTAAACATGAATATATCATCACGTTATTTTACATGTTCCTGGAAAACATGATACGACTGCATAACAAATTACCATACATGAACTACTTTTTAATTTTTTTAAGTTACCATCTTTTCATAAATTATATATCAAAAATTATTTTGTGTCAAAATTGCTCATTCATATAATTATATGTAAGTAGTTATATTTTTAATATATATATATATATATATATATATATATATATATATATATATATATATTATGACAAAATTGTATACAGGCTTTGAATTACCTAATTCAAATTTTTAAATTATAATTTTCAATTAACAAAATTTAATTTCGCATTTTACTAAGCGCAGAGGAACTGCCACATGAGTGCAGTCAGCCAGCAACCAATCTCCTCTTAAAGTTTCTACTTTAACACACCACTTTCTTTTAATCAAGAATGCAGGGCCTATTTAGAAGTGTGAGGAGCCCTGGGTCCGAACTAATTGGGAGTACTAATTTCAAACATAATTTTTTTTAAATCCTGATTTATTGGGTCCTTCAAAAAGTGTACAGTTTATTTTTCTTGTGGTGCGGTTCACGTCATTATCTTCTATCTCTATATCTTGTGACGACCGAGATGCTGTCGGTGAAAGATAGCACCTCGTCGACCAGATTCCTCCCTGAAAAACTGTCAACAAGGGGAATATGTTGCCGGAAGCTCTGTGGAGTTGGGTAGGGTTCTTGAAGAATGAATAAATTCTGTATGTGTTATAAATAATTTTATTTATTAATTTCTTTTATTACACAGACAATAATATATGGATCCAGTGCCTTTCGGCCAACGGATCTTCAGAACTTAAAATGCTATTTATTAATTATTTACCTGGAAGTAGTTATTTTTGCTTTATAACTGACGGTTGGTGACGGACAGAGACACGTCACTTATTTTGCCTTCAGCGGACACAACTCACTGAGAGGTTAGGTTAACCTGTAGCGGACTCAACACACTGCAAGGCTAAGTTAACCTGTAGCGGACTCAACACACTGCAAGGTTAAGTTAACCTGTAGCGGACACAACACACTGCAAGGTTAAGTTTAACCTGTAGCGGACACAACACACTGCAAGGTTAGGTTGACCTGTAGTGGACTAAACTCACCACGGGTCTGACTCTCCGACGGCTGCGTGCCGCCTTTTATACCCAGAAGCCCCGCCCCCACCCTGAATCTAAACCAATCAGTTTATAAAGCAACAACAATACTTCCTTGTTTGCAAACTGTTTTTGTTTACATTACAAACATGATTACAAATACATTGTTTTGACGTTTATGTGTCATTTGTAAATCTGTCAAACTTATGTCAGTATATACATGAATTAACTTTGGACGATAGTTAATTTATACTTTACAGGTGAGTTTAAACATTTTTACATATTGTAGGTTTGGTCGACAAGAACAATGACATATTGCAGATTTAACAAAGATAAGAGTTGAAGTACTGAGCAAAATGTGATGACGTCAAACGAACAAACTAAGAAATCAGGACGGTTCATCACAATATATATATATATATATATATATATATATATATATATATATATATATATATATATATATATATATATACGAGGGTTGCCTTTTATATTTCGGGATTCGGCAATCCTAGTTCTGCTATCTGGCAACTGACGTTCCTATAGTAAAGTTTGGCATTTTTGACAATATATGTACTCAGAACGTTTTGACGTACGAACACTTTTTGTGTAGTTACAGTAATTTGAAAAATTCATGTCGGCCAAAAAATGGATTTAAATCGTGAACATTTTCGTGCGATTATTTTTTACAACTTTAGACGTGGATTAAGTGAACAACAGTGCATCGATGAACTTAATTCGATTTTTGTCGATGAAGCACCATCAGGGACCAGTGTTTATTGATGATTTACTGAATTCAATCGCGGCCGTAGTTCGCTCAACGTCGAGTTTCGTGAAGGTGGTCCAAAATCGGTTGTTGTTCCGAAAAACATTGATTCTATGCGCGAACTGATATTGCAAGATCGTCATGTAACTTAACGTGAGATTGAAGCAACCTTGGACATTAGTGGGACCAGCATACATACAATATTGCATAAACATTTGGCTGTAAAAAAAAATTTTCACGTTGGATCCTACATAATTTAACAATTGCTCAAAAAAAGGCTCGTGTCAATGGGTCGCAAGAAATGCTCAAAAAATACGATCGCGGTGCTTCAAAACATGTGTATGACATCGAGACAGGTGACGAATCGTGGATCTATGCGTATGAGCCCGAAAGTAAACAGCAGCCGACTGTATGGGTCTTCTAAGGCGAGCCAAACCCAACAAAAGTCGTTCGGGCACGAAGCACTTCGAAGCAAATGGTTGCCTGTATTTTCGGAAAAAATGGACCTGTCTCAATCATACCATTGGGGTAAGGTAGAACGGTCCATTCTGAATGGGACACAACCATTTGTCTGCCAGAAGTCTTCGGAAAAATAAGAAAAACCAACCGCTGAAAACGGATCATTCTCCACCACGACAATGTGAGCTCGCACACATCGGCTGAGACAAGGAAATTTTTGAGCACTCAAAACGTCGATTTGATGAGTCATCCGCCGTATAGTCCATACTTGGCACCCAATGACTTCTTTTTATTCCCGAATATTAAAAATAAATTGCGAGGTCAACATTTTTCGACACTTGATGAAGCGGTCGATGCGCTCAAAATGCATGTTTTGGAGATACCTCAATCGGAATAGAAAAAGTGCTTCGAAAATTGGTTCACACGTTGCAAAAGTGTATTGATCTACATGGTGAATATTTTGAAAAGCAATAAAGCCATTTTTGATGATAAATATTCATTTGTTTTCTCTAATCCCGAAATATAAAAGGCAACCCTCGTATATATATATATATATATATATATATATATATATATATATATATATATATATATATATTGAATATACTGATGTAAAAATAAATATTTCATAAGAACTTGAACTCAATTTAATCCGTATTAAATTTTAATTACGTAAAGAAAGGTTTTTCGTAGCCCAATTTACAATATCTTGGTTATGTAAAAATAGAGCAATCCAACACTACGTCACACTAGAATTCAATATGGCGGTGCAGGGCAAACAAAGAGCTATCATCTGTACAGTGCCATATGTCGAGTTTTCCTTATGAATTTTCAGTGTTTTTTTTATGAACGTCTTGTTTATTTATATTTTTATTAATAAAAATCTACTACTTTCATTGTTGTTAGCTACGGTAGTCTGTCAAACTGTGATAAAGTTTCTTTTTATTTAATTCCCACGGTTTTTAATCAAAGGTTGTAGTGCAATTAAATGTTTTAAGTGAAGAACGACGAGAAAAATAGCTTTCTGTAATAAAAAGGGATGATTTGACAGAGTAAAATTAAAGTTTACAGCAAACATTTTATAACAGGCAAGTGTCAAGTGAACAAATAGTTTTATTTGCAAAAAATATTTATTCGATATATATGTTTAGATAAAACAGCATTACTGGAGGACAAAAATCATCTTGATTGGACCCAGAATATGGGCCACAGTTAAAAATTGGTCACTAAAAACAGTGCTGATGTATGCAGGCAGTAATGTAAACATTTTCTTTTAAATATATTATAATACATGTTACATCCACTATTGTCCGTGGATTTTAATTTACCGAAATGATTAAACATTTATAAATTATCACAAATTGTACTAATATTTTTTCATGATTTATAGCAATTTCAACAGCAACTCCCTTTGTGGAACACCATTTACAAGAATCTTCTTTTTCTGAGAATGTTTGACCTGGAATAGTATAAAATAAGTATCTAAAAATAATATACAATTGTATTTAATACATACCTTGCGAACCAAAACGTAAAAGTTATTATTTTACAACCCATCTGTATGAATTCTACCTCAAAATATTTGTAGGCATTTAACGATTTGAATGTCTTCATTTCAGCGCTTGTTTATATGCTGTGACAACACAAATTATGTAACTATGTCCAAACTCAAGTTCATGATCTTTGATTAAATGGTGTAGTAAAATTTATTAATTTTAACTTCTTCATGTATCTTTTCGCAACATCTGGTGTTCCTTCTCCAAATTCTGCAGATATGTGGACTTCATAACTGTTAAAAATAAAGTAATTTTGATTTTCTTGATATTTGTTATTTGTAGCTATTTTTAAACTTACCTGTATAAAAACATTACAGTTGATTAAAAATATAGTCGGAATATACTACAAAACAAGTAAATACAATAAAAACACTGTAGATTTGTTTTAAAATGTCTCTGAAGTTCAAACGATAACCATACAAACAATGCTGATACAGTAATGTTTGCCCTTCGTCGCCATATTGGACATTTAAATAGTCACGTGTTCTAGATTGCTCTATAAGTGACTTATGTACAGAATAATCCGAAGAAGAGAACATTTTCAGAAGATTTTTATCATTTAAGTGTGACACCTCTAAATCGTTTTTCATTGTTCCTCGCTAGAGTTTCATCTTTCATTGAGCAAATCCTACACTTGAGGCTTTATGTAAAATTCAAACAAGTGAATGTATATTTGGGTAGGTTTCTTTGTTTAATATATGTAAATATGTAACTAGAAATTCTCAATTCAGTGTGTATAATGGTGTTAGAACAAACGTTAATGTATTGCAGCAATGCCGCAAATGTTTGACATAGACGACAAAGCATGAACGACATGTAACTAATGGAAATGAGATATTTGCGTAATCCTATCCAGGAAATGTTAGTAAATGATGCATGCGAAAAATGTTGAAAATGGAGTGACAATGAAATGGTTGAGGTGGTTTAGCGTTAAGACATGGAATTAGAATAAAAGAAAAGCATGACTGATGGTTCGTGTATGTAAACGAATGGTTCCAGTTTAAGCTGGCCCGAATTAACATACAGTTTATTTTTCTTGCGGTGAGGTTCACGTCACTATCTTCTTTCTCACTTTCTCCCACTATTGATATAGAAGATTGTGATGAACCGTCCTGTTTTCTTAGTTTGTTCGTTTGACGTCATCACATTTTGCTCAGTGCTTCAACTCTTATCTTTGTTAAATCTGCAATATGTCATTGTTCTTGTCGACCAAACCTACAATATGAAAAGGTAAAGACAGTTGATTTGTTAAATTGTTTAAACTCACCTGTAAAGTATAAATTAACTATCGTTCAAAGTTAATTCATGTATACACTAACATAAGTTTGACAGATTTACAAATGACACATAAACGTCAAAACACTGTATTTGTAATCATGTTTGTAATGTAAACAAAAACAGTTTGCAAACAAGGAAGTATTGTTGTTGCTTTATAAACTGATTGGTTTAGATTCAGGGTGGGGGCGGGGCTTCTGGGTATAAAAGGCGGCACGCAGCCGTCAGAGAGTCAGACCCGTGGTGAGTTTAGTCCACTACAGGTCAACCTAACCTTGCAGTGTGTTGTGTCCGCTACAGGTTAAACTTAACCTTGCAGTGTGTTGTGTCCAGGGGGAGGCAACTTTGATGGCAAATGTCAGTACAATGATATGATTAGTGTCACTCCACTCCTTAAAATGTGGAGGCGCCACTTTATAATAAAATAAGCTATTGGAATCGAGTTACTTTGGAAAAAGAGGAAGAAATCACTGTCAATTTTAGTGTCAAAATTGATGTTGATAATTCGTTCTCGTTATTGTCGTTTATTATTGTGTATAAATATTGCAACAGGTAAGTGTTAAATTTAATATTCTGTTTTATACATCACATACACACTTAAAATATAATTTCAATACATTAAAAATAAATCACTGTATATTTTTCATTAATTATTATATGTACACAAATATATTATAAAGCAATGTTAAAAGTTGTATTGCACTCATGCATTTTCAATATAACAAATATCCACTATGTATGTATATTTCTTCCAATTCCTTTTTTTATCCGTTTCCTCTCCTTTCTATTTTAGAACAATGCTTAATTTATGTTGAATAAAGGGATGCCTAATTAAAGACAAAAGGCTATTTCGTTTCCCTAAATGTAAGGAAATGCAACAATTTCGGATGGATATACTTGGGTTAGACGTAGGTAACGTCAGATAAATTCTTAACGATCAACAAACGGACATGACCATCTACAAACTAACAGTGAAAGACCTTTTAAGAGAAAATGTGAGACATCCGAACATGGTGTAGTAATAAAGGTTTCTTTAATATAAACATTATTAATAATTTAAACCCTTGTAGGTTTTTGAAAAAAATGCGATTACCAGTGTCTCAGTTGAGTGACCGGGAATGAACATTCTACGACGAAACTGTAAAGAACCGACTAAACATTGTGACAGGGAACAATACCATTCGATAACTAAGGACCTGGCTTAGCAGTGTTACAAGAAGAGACCAAGTGGACAGACTTAATAACTAATTGTTTAACAAAACATTTTCTTCTTCACCAATATAATTGGCTCAAATAAAAAAATCAAAAGTTAGACGTAAGGGATTACGAAGAACGAAAAATAAAGAAAATTTTATAATGAATTCATAGATTAATAGACTCCGAAGTTAATCGATTTGTGAAGACGAATATCGATGATGCGAATCTACGGTATGCTAATTCTAGAAGTAATAAATTTCATTTTTACTAAATATATTTGTTTTAGGCTGTACAACAGTATTTGGATATCTCCACCAGGTTGAGAAGTATTCATATAACACAACAAGCATTTGGATGTCACCCACACGGCGTCGGTTAATCATAAAAGAATAGTAATTCGTGCTGGTTATTAAATGGAATTTTTAATTTAACTTATTCACAAGAGGATTTTTTTTGCGAGTATAAGCACTGTTTTAATTACATTTTGATTATTCTTGAGCACAATTCCTCGTTCTCTTATAAATTTACTTTTACAATTAAATATATTATTAGTGGCACTTTAGATAATAACAAATTAAATCAAATAATCACATAATAATAATAATCATCACTAATCAGTCGTTGGGCTTTTAATAAGCTGACGTGGATTTTATATAACTACTTTTACAAATCTTACACCCGCATCCAAATTCATTACAGTTTGCAGCAGTAAAATTCACATGTTTTAAGAGTTTTTGGAACTCAAAAATAACATGTATTTAAAGAAACACAATATTATTTGAATTTAAAATTCAATGTAATATATATTTTAAATACAAGAATTTTTGTGTTTAAATTAACTTATAAGTGATTGTAATATCTTTAACTACAAATATTTAGAAATTTATCGCTAAAAGATACAGATTTTATTTGAATGTAAAAGATTGTGTAAGACTAAAAATATTTTTATAAGAACAAATTTACAATTTGTCAAAATTTGCACTTAACGAGGAAAATCATATTGAAAGTGTTAATATGTATTCTTAACCCTTATTTTGTAGTAAAGTTATAAGGTTTCTAATAATTATATTAAATTCTCATTTTCAATATTTTAAATAGAGCTTTTCATAATAAAATTAATATTAAAAATTAATAAATTAAATATTATTAGAAATCTATAACATTTTTGTCTAAATAATTAAATATGTGTAAACAGAATTGAATTGAATAAATATATTCCTAATATTTACTCTTATAATTTTGTACAAGTACAACAAATATAAAATAAAAAGTATCAAGGAGGCTAAAAAAACCATCTTCTATCCTTCTATTGTCATCCTTGTCTAATTTTAGTGTCACTACACCCCCCTGCGGGTGCAGCACTTATGCTCAAGACTCGTAACCATAGAGAGGGCGATCTGATTATGTTTCTAATTTGTGGTTGTGTCCGCTACAGGTTAACTTAACCTTGCAGTGTGTTGAGTCCGCTACAGGTTAACTTAGCCTTGCAGTGTGTTGAGTCCGCTACAGGTTAACCTAACCTCTCAGTGAGTTGTGTCCGCTGAAGGCAAAATAAGTGACGTGTCTCTGTCCGTCACCAACCGTCAGTTATAAAGCAAAAATAACTACTTCCAGGTAAATAATTAATAAATAGCATTTTAAGTTCTGAAGATCCGTTGGCCGAAAGGCACTGGATCCATATATTATTGTCTGTGTAATAAAAGAAATTAATAAATAAAATTATTTATAACACATACAGAATTTATTCATTCTTCAAGAACCCTACCCAACTCCACAGAGCTTCCGGCAACATATTCCCCTTGTTGACAGTTTTTCAGGGAGGAATCTGGTCGACGAGGTGCTATCTTTCACCGACAGCATCTCCGTCGTCACAATATATATATATATATATATATATATATATATATATATATATATATATATATATATATGTATATATGTATAATATAATACTAGATCAATTCAATCTTAAAAAAATTTATTTTATTTTTACTCAAGCAACTACAACGTGTTTATACTTTGATGTACAGAGCAGAATCTAAATCTACAAGTTACATATCTTTCTTTTATGTGCAGAATTTACCTTACTAAGCTTTTAGTCTCACCTTACAGCGTGAGAAATTGTCTGATGTAACATATCTAAATTATTGTACAATACAGGGCTGGACTCCTATATAACTCCTCCACCCTTAAGAGGAAAAGCTAATTCTTGAGGAGAATTACTTTTACTAATTTCATTTAACTCAATATCTTTTTGATTAATTTTGTTTCTTTTAGAAAGATAACTTCTGCATTTACAAAAATTCCTTAAACTTTAACAGATAATTATAATCATAATTAATACTATAAAAGTATACAATATTATATAATGAGTTTCATTATTATTATTAATATTATAAATTAAATCTAAATGAATTTCTCTTTATTTTTCTATACTGAAGTTAGAAATATTATAAATTTTATGTTCTAAATGTTTTATTTGAATATTTGTTATATTTTGATTTAAATCAATTAAATTTCCAAAGTTGCTAGAAATTTCTATTTGATTATTCACCTCACAAGTTTCGGTGATATAAATTCCCTTAAGATTTTGTATTTCAAAATTATTATTACAAGTGAGTTTTACTTGTTGTTCATTAGGGAAATATAAATACTTTATTTTTGAATTTTTTACAGTTATTACCGAATTTATTTGTGATAATTTTGAATATTGACAATGTTCAAATTCTTTATAGCAAATAATATTTTCCAAGCATTTATTGTACTCATAATTTTCAGATGTACAATAATATTCCTTATCATCTAATTTTATACATTTATTAACAGGTTTTATTTTACAATTATTTCTCGAATACAATCCATTTACAATATTCATAGTCTCATATGAGTTGTGTAGTTTTGTCGAAATAGGTGGACTTGTATTAAGTTCTCTACTCGTGTGTTTGCAGGCATTTCAATAAGGATGGTCAATTTTAAATCGTTATAGGAGCAATATGTTTTCAAATATCGTTATTCTGAATATTATTTAATATTAATGAACGTAAATGTTTATTTTCAATTTTATTTATTTCTTTCAGAAATTGTTCATAATTTATTATACCAAAATATAAAATATTTAATTTACAGAATGTAAATGTCTCTTCAAGTTGAACCAAGGAAAAATAAATATCTTGCGCTACTTGCGTGAATTGATTAATAACATTCTCAATTTTTATAGTTACCAGTTCGTCCAGAATTTTTGCATTGTATTTATTCAATGCTTGAATTTTTTCATTTAATACATTATTATTTTCATTAATTAATTTTAATTTTTCATTAAATTGGGCTGTTATATTATTATTTATTTGAATAAGTGTATTAATTTTGCTAGACACAATTTTCTGATTATTTTCAACATTATCTAATATTTTATCATAACGTTCCTTATCGGAAGCGTCGAGGTTTCCAGTTATACTTTTGATTATTGTTCCGAGGCCGTTTATCAAACAACGTTTTCTGCGGTGTAGGTTTAGTAACTGAACTTTTTCTTGAATATGATTTAATAAAGAATTCAATATATTACGGTTATTAATTATACTATTATCGAGCTTATGGAGATCAAGTTTCAAATACAATGCTTTAGTGTTTTGTATTAATATTTCAAATTGTTTGAATAAATCTTCCAAAGGAATTTTGAAAATTATAGTTTGCGTGTTTACCTGGATGTGGGCAACACCGAGTTCAAGGATATTGATGCCAGGGTTGTGGTCATCTTTTATTATTAACGTGATTCCATATGGAATCAATCTGAAACAGTAATACGGGGTTTCTTTAATTGTGTAAACTTATGTTTTTTTTATCGTCGATTATTTGACCGCGTTCGTGTACTACTGCTTTTACTTTAATTTTCTTAAATTTAGGTTTTTCAATTTTGCCACTATTTCGTTTATGAATTTTTACATGTGCGTCTTCAGGGATATCAATTTCTTTATCTTGTGGTTTAGCGTATTTCAACTTGGCTTTTTCAATACTCTGTTTTACTTGTCGGTTAATTTCTTTATATATTTCCGAATGTTTATGTACGTAATCTTCTACGAGAATTTCTTCAGGTTTAATATTTGAATTTACGTCTATCCCGTATACAATTTCGATTGGCGTTCGTTTTGTTATAGAGTGGATACTGTTATTATACGCGATTAGAGCGTAATTTAAACGTTCTTTTAATTTAAGGGATATTGTTATCAGGTTTTGATTTATAATACGCATGTGTTCAATAAGAGATGTATGAAATCGTTCAACTATTCCATTGCTTTTTGGGTTATCTACAGAGATATAATGAATTTTTATTTTTCGTAATTCTAAGTAATTTTGAATCAATTTATTATTAAACTCCAAACCATTATCAGATATAATTTTTATCGGAATAGTAAAATGTGTAAAGTATTTTATTAATTTATTTAAAATAGTGACTGCGTTTTTATCTTTTAAAATATAAGCTATGGCAAATTTAGAAAATAAATCAACAATAGTAAGTATTTTAGTTTGTTCTAAAGATAACAAATCTACATGTAATATTTCAAAAGGCTTGTCAGCTGTTGGGGTTATAATATTTGGAATATGGATGGGGTTCCGCTCATATTTATTTGCGAGACAGACGTCACATTTGTTTATATAATTTCGTATGTCTTTAGACATGTTTGGCCAGTAGTATTGAAGTTTTAATTTGTTATAAGTTTCGGTAATTCCACGATGGTTGGTTTTACCCTCGTGGTAGTTCTGTATAGTTAGTTGTTGTTCGTCTACGTTCTCTATGTCTTTAACCATGCATTTACAGCGTACTAATTTATAACTTCCTTTCACAAAGTATGTTTGTAATATGGAATTGAAATTTAGTTTAAAATTTTCAGGTATCAAACAGTAATACGTAATACCGGGTTGAAGATAATTTTTTATAAACTGTGTAATACTAGAATTTGAATTTTGTTTATTTAAATAAAAATAAATACGTTGAATTTTGTTTCTTTTACAATAATTTGATTACGGCAAGTGTTAAGGCACGAATCTAAATATGTCAGTCCATTTACTGGGCTTTCATCGTCTGAGTGAAGCGTTTCGTTATCAGACTCGGATCCTATTTCAGCTACTACGGATTCGTTATCAGAGTTCAAGTTTAATTCTAAATCTTCGGGTTTATTAAAAACATTAAATATAATTGAAGTATTGCCAAATATTTTTTGTATAGATTTTTCAATTTTTATCCGGGGTAATTTATCGTGTCCAGTGCCAATGCGTGGTAGGTCAAGTTCATTGATATCATTTTGAATACAGTATTCCAGTAGTTTATTTAAACATTTCTCAACATCTAAAATAGTTGGTTTTCTTTGATCATAGAATTCTTTTGTTATTAAATGTAAAATTATTCTAGGTGATTTCTGAATATAAATTTTATTATCTAAATTAAATAATTTTGTTAAAGTATATTTTTATTTCACTTGTTTAGCAAATCCTTGTGACATATGTAGGTCTTTAGAAGCACAGTGCACCAATGGATTTTTTGATTCAAAAATATCGGAATTTTTTTATCGAATTTCAAATTTTGGTTTTATGCGCGAGAGAGCGTCAGCGACATAATTTTGACAGCCTTTCTTATACTCGATTTCATAATTAAATTCTTCTAATTTGAGGCGCCATCTGATAAGTTTTTGATTAGGTTCTTTTAGGGAATTTAGCCAGACAAGAGGGCGGTGGTCAGTGATAATTTTGAATTTTCGGCCTAGCAGGTATGGGCGAAATTGTTTAGTTGCCCAAACAATAGCAAGTAATTCTTTTTCAATGACAGAATAGTTAATTTCGTGCGAGTTTAATGTTCGTGAAATATAAGAGATTGGTAAGTCTTTGTTGTTTCCATCGCGTTGGGAGAGTACGGCGCCGATTGCGTAATTGGTAGCGTCCGTTGTCAAGATAAAGTCTTTTGTAAAGTCGGGATATTGCAGTATAGGGTTGTTGGATAGGAGAGTTTTGCATTTCTCAAAACATTCTATGTAATTTTTATTAGTTATATCAATTTTGTTTCCTTTTTTCAAGCAAGTAGAAAGTGGTTTTGTTATTTTAGAAAAATTATCAATAAAACGTCGGTAGTAACCGAGTAGTCCAAGGAAGGATTTAATTTCTTTAGAATTTCTTGGAATTGTAAAATTTTTAATTGCCTGGATCTTATCGGGATTTGGTTTGATTCCGTCAGTTGTAATGATATGGCCGAGATACGCTACTTCTTTACGGAGAAATTCACATTTATCTAACTGAATTTTGAGATTAGCTTCGCGTAATTTTTGAAACACTTTTTCTACATTTATTAAATGTTCTTCTAGAGATGTACCGAGGATGATAATATCATCGAGATATACGAAGCATATTTTATTTACCAAATCTTTCAATACAAAATTCATCAAGCGCTGGAAGGTAGCGGGGGCATTTTTAAGTCCAAAGGGCATTCGCTTAAATTCGTAGTGCCCAGTGTTAGTTGAGAATGCAGTTTTGGAGATGTCTTCGGGATTAACTTCTATCTGATGGAAGCCAGAGGTTAAATCTATGGTTGTGAAATAATTGGATTTTCCGAGTTTATCAAGTATGTCTGTAATGTCCGGGATAGGAAATTTGTCGTCAATAGTTTTGTCGTTTAGTTTACGGTAGTCAATTACAACGCGAAATTTCTGTTTACCGGATGCGTCCATTTTTTTAGGGACTACCCAGATGGGGGAAGACCAGGGGGAGTACGAATGTTGAATTATATCATCGTTCAGCATTTTTTCAATTTGAGTTTGCAATTCCTGTTTGTATATTTCTGGGTACTTGTATTGTTTTGCGTGTATAGGAATATTATCGGTTGCTTTTATGTCATGTTTTATTTTATTAGTAAACGAAAGTTTTTGATTATCGTTTAAGATTAAATCTTTATATTTATTTAAGGTTGTAAATAATTCTTTTTGTTCCGATTCGTTTAAGTGGTCATTTCTGATAGTTTGTTTATTTATTTCCATATTAAGAGTTTTATTTTGTTTTTGATTTAAGTACTGAAATTTATATTTATATTTGTTTAAAAATATTACTTCACCTTTTTCAAAATTGAATTTAGTTTTTAATAGTTCAATTCCAGGTATGCCCAATAAAATTTCAAAATCTTTATGAAAATTAAAAATATAACTTTTAAAATTTAAATTTTTAAATTGAAAAAATGTAAACTCACTTCCGGACGATTTGCCATTGCATGTATGAATTATGAAATGTTCACAAAATTTAGTTGTATCGGGTTTAATTAATTTCGGGTGTATATAATTTTGAGTTGAACCTGTGTCTAGAAGTATTTTAGAATTATTAATTTGTATGTAAGGGAGTTTACTTAAATTATTTGCTAAGGATTCGATTCTGGTGAATCGAGTTGGTGAAAATTTTGAGTATCAATTTGTTCAATGTATTCATTTTCGTTTTCAGTAATTTCATTTACTTCTTGTATATCAGAATAATTTTCGGTCTCTAAATTTTCGGATTCATTATTTTCAAAATTTTGATTAAATAATTCCTCACATATGTAATTTTGCTGTGGTTGGTTTCGTTGAAAATAATTTCGTGGACGGGTTGTTTGAGTTTGCATACTCATAGGGGTTGGATTCATGAACTGTGCGTTTCGAGTATTTTCTCGCGGGGCGAACGGTTTGGGTTGGTATACTTGTATTTGTTGTGTTCTTTGTGGGCTAGGGAATTTTTGCATTGGTGATACATGCTTTTGTTGCATAGGGGATGGTTTTTGTTGAATAGGATGGTTGAAGTTAAATGGTGTAGGTTTGTAAATTTTTTTGGATTTGTTTGGTATTTGGTTTTGGTGTTGATTTTCGTGTAGATATTGAAAATCGTTTGTGAGGAGATTTTCAATACTTTCCAGGGAAGATGGATTGCGAGTAGCTAAGTTATTCCTATAAGGGTCTTTGCAGTTGGAAATAAATGAATGCACGGCTATGGATTGGATGAATGCGATGATGCCATCTTTTGCGTCGGGTGTTAGGTTACATAGATTAATTTTTGCGACGGCACGATCGTTAAGTTTTTGTATTTCTTTTAAATATTCGAATGTAGTTAATTTACCTTGTTGGAGTTTAACCATATTACAGGCAATAGTTGGGGCCTGTTGTTTATCATCATATTTTGCGATAAGAAATGCGCGAAGATCTTTCCATGTATTGAATTTATGATCATTTATTAATTCTTCTGCGCGGTCAACTAATTTTGATTTAATTTGAAATAAAATAACTTTGCTTTGAATTTCATTTGGTTCAAAGGCATTGATTAATTCAATAATTTCGTCAGTTTGTGTTATGAAACGCGTAAAAGCTTTGGGTTTGCCATTATATTTTGGTATGGCGTTAACTAAATCATTGATAGTTTGTTGATTTCTATTATAATTTGTGATGGGTGCTACCATCGGCTGGTTTTCTAAATCTGGCATTGTGTTCTCGTTAATATTTAAACTATTTAATATTTCGAGTAGAGAATCCAGTTCAGAATTTAATTGTAATTTGTGTCAGTGAATTTGTGTAAACAGTGATTATGACAATATAATAATACAAATATAGACTTACAATAGTAAGATTATTTCTTTGATCATTGGTATGGTTCGTCTTCTTCCTTCCGATGTTCGCTCGGCAGGCTGGGCTGGAAGACGGGGACGGATCGGCACTTCCGGTGAGGTTGGTGCTGATTCCTCGGCAGTTGAGAATTCTGGTACACGTTGGAGAATGGGATGATGCTCTGACTGTGGCGACGGCTTCAACCCTCTCAGGATGCTTGTGTTGGAAGATCTCGTACAGTAACTTGTGGCACTAGCTTTGCTGGCACTTATGAAGTTCGTTTCGAGACGTTGAATTGACTATGTTCGAATTGTGATTTAACAGTAGAAACTGACTATCACTGTTTTTTGACGAATTGAATTCTTGTCGAATTTTCGAAACAATTGATATATCACAATCCTACCGACTGCGCCAAATATAATACTAGATCAATTCAATCTTAAAAAAAATTATTTTATTTTTACTCAAGCAACTACAGCGTGTTTATACTTTGATGTACAGAGCAGAATCTAAATCTACAAGTTACATATCTTTCTTTTATGTGCAGAATTTACCTTACTAAGCTTTTAGTCTCACCTTACAGCGTGAGAAATTGTCTGATGTAACATATCTAAAAAATTATTGTACAATACAGGGCTGGACTCCTATATAACTTATATATATATATATATATATATATATATATATATATATATATATATATATATATATATATATATAGATTAGAAAGAAATATTTAAAAAATCAATATGAACTACGAACTGGTATAGGACTAGCTTTCTATTGTACAACAAATTAATATTGCGAGATAAAGAAGAGTATAGAATTTTTTTAAGGACAAGGAACTCAGGATGTTTTCGTTGCTTAAAATCCGAGTCTCCCGTGACAAGTTGATTTATTATGTTTTTTTTTTGCATCTAGCTAAACAACAATAGTTTTAATATCAAATATTTCATAGTTAATAAATTTATAAACAACTTACTTTCAGAATACCTTATTCATTTTAAAATTTCACACTAGTATTAAATATATAAACAAAAAATTAACCTCAATAAGCAAAACTAGAATACTAAATAGAATACTACACAAAATAATAATATTAAAAAAAAAACAAACAAACGAAAGAAACTACAAAGGGGAGTAAACATAGATTCAAATTCTTCATCCTAAGATCAGTAGCAAATGGTTTCTTCGCATTTATGCAATGGAAATAGAAATAATTCTATTTCTATCGTGAAGCTGCTTGGTTTCGTCGTTCATCAGGCAAATCATACAGATGGGACTTAATTCACTAAAATATTGCAATCAATCATCAAATTACTCTTTATATTTTTCAACATTCAATAAAAATTTAAACATCTCCCAACTTTGTTTCAGTTTACAATTATTTATTTAATTGTCCTGAGTCTCACCCATAACATCACATGACTTATAATGTCCTCCAATACGTATAGTTACCACAACCCTGATTCACATCTATATCTATACGAAAACAATCAATTAATGTACCACCAACCCAAACCACCTCATTTCCTTCATTGCTCGAATCGCACCCAAATAATTACTATCCATACAATACTTTAGAATAGACGCTCTAGGTCTAGAGCATATATGGACAACACACGGTTCTCGGGAACGCCTTAGCCAAGTTCTAATTTCCATAAAATTATAATACTAAATGAAATAGCTCACAGTAATTTTATATTAAAATAAATGAAATAAAATGTATAAACTTCTAGTCTACTTAATATTAATTGAACATTTTTAATTATTTGATCCGACCATTGACTCAGAGATAAAATGATAATTTGCTCACCGTAATAGCAATAAAAAAAATTTCACCATGCATGCTCTAGACTTCTAGAGGAATGGTGTACAGAGTTTCTCAATATTTTAGATGGAGAAAGCCATAGATTCCCTGAAATTGCTTTTCAAGTAACTGATAACTATCGTATAGAGAAAAAAATAAAACTAATAAAAACCTTATTGCACTCACATTTAGATACTGTATAAAAACTTTTTAATAAAAAATTCAACCGACAATTAAAAGAAACTGAAAACCGAAAATCAAAATAAAACTTTATCAGTCTTAATAACTCAGCTCCTAATCTAATGTAAGTAACTAATTTTGAGTCGGCGTTCGTGGATTGTTTGTTTGACGCTGACTAAAAATTAGTTACTTATACCTATTAGTTTAGGAGCTTAGTTTAAAAGATATATTTTATTTTTGATTTTCTGTTTCTTATCTCATCGAAATCGAGTAGTCCAGTACAAAGTTATGCGTGTAAGAATCGGTTAACAGGTAAAATTATCATCTCTTATTTTCCTACCTTCGGTGGTGGAGCTTTTGTTTCAAATTTAAATAGGGCCAATTTTAAGGTATACCTAATTGCCTGTTCAATTAAATATATTTAACTACTCTGTAAAAATTTACGTGTGGTCTAAAAAAACTATACGCGTCGACTTGAAAACCACCTCATTTGTTTTCGTCGGTTAAAAAGCTGTATTATACGAATTAAAATCTATGCGTATAAAAATGAGGAAAATTTGAACACTCGTTCAGACAAACTGCCATTAAATGAAAACAAATGAGGAATCGTTCCAAAATATAAACATATCAATCTATCTGGTTCTTGCACTCACATTTAGATACTGTAAGAACTGCATCATACGAATTAAAATCTCTTCGTATAATTTCATTGATATGTACCGCAAAATTGTCGGTAAATAATTGTTAGATGCAAACTACAAGTTCTCATATAAGTTTAGTTATAATTAGCTGTATTTCATATTCTTCTTACGTGTTTATGTTCCTCTTTAAGGATATTGTATTTTAGTTGTAGTTAGATTTACTTCAAATATGTTTCTAGTTTTACGATTATAGTAGTCATAAATAGTTCCTAAATATTTAAGCTTTTATAATGTTTATTAGAATTTCCCATTAGTTCCATATGATTTTAACCCTTATTTGTCACGCTTGAAATTCATTTCTTTAGATTTTTAGTATTGTATTTAGTTGTAAAGATTTCTTTTTATGAGTCGTATCAGGCACGACTTTTACAAATTGCCATTTTACAACCGTTTCCTAAAACAACCCTAAGTTCCAAGAACCTCTCGTGACCTTGTTCGACTCATCACTCCTTCGATTTCAGAAACATCTTACGTACACTCTCCAGTGGGTGGTACCTAAATCTCTTATAGGTTAAAACTACATAAATTGTAATAACCTCTTTTTTAGGGTGTGGCTGAAAAGACTATTAAGAAGATTTTAGATTAAGTTAAGGGAGTTAAGTCAGGAAGTTCTGTCATGAAATATTTGTACCAACCTTGTGTACTCTTCTACAAATAAAACTTATTTTATTTTTGTTAAGTTAAAAAGTCCAGTTTCAGTTCGAAAACCTTGACCCCTATTCTGTAACTTAGAGCTAAGAGCCAGCTCTACAACTATGACGTCAGAGCAACAGTGACTGTCTCCATCTTCCAAAATACGAACTGTCTCTACCCTAGGAATTTTGTAGTGCTTAAGTTTTTAGTTGAAAAAATTTATATTGGCAGCAATGTTGTTTACACATTTCCTTACCACGTGGAAATTGAACTTTCGTTCATTTGCTTTGGGTGTCTGTTGGTGAGAGGTTATTTTTTTGCGGTTGTTCTAGTTTTGCGGGTTTTTTAAATTTTATTTTGCTTTTTAATTATTTAATTTTAGTTTTTACTAGTTTGTATATTATTTTAATTTTGCTATTGTATTTTTATTTTCATTTATTTTAGTTTTTACGGTGTTTTCTATATTATTTTTATTTAGTTTACTAATTTTTTATTACTTTTAGTTTACATTTATTTTAGTTTTTACGGTTTTATATATATTATTTTTATCTAGCTTACTTATTTTTTATTACTTTTAGTTTTTACGTGTTTATTTATAGTTTTCGTTTAGTTTTATGTTCTAGTTAGTTTAATTTTATACTTAATTATACTCTTGATCTTGACACTTGCTTTAAAAAATGGCGAACTTTATTCCGTTATACTAAAACTATATTACACACTAAACAAAATCTATAAATATAAGCCCGAAAAAAGATAAATTAATTAAAATGTAATAATTTAAGAATAAAACTAAACAAAAGAAATCTATAAACTAAATACGTAAAAATGATAAATATAGTACAAAAAAATGACATAAAAACTATAAACTAAACCGTAAAATTAATAAAACTATAATAAAGATGAATTAAAATTACAAACAAAATGATATTTAAAAATAATGTAAAAATACAAAAAAAAATGAAATACGAAAACTCTAACCAAAAACCACTTTCTTCCACAAATGTCAAGATAAAGCTAGCTCTACGAAACTGAAACAGCTCCCGAGGTAGCTCTCCGGCGTTCGAAACATAAAGACTGATATGACGTCATATACCCTGTTTCCAATCGTCTCCGCTAGGCACCACCACTGAATATAGTTACATTGCCGGTGTAAAGCTAGCTCTAAAGTTACAGAATAGGGGTCCTTAACACATAAAATAAATATATTCGTCGGTTCAAGACCGGTATACAACATAATGACGAACACTCATTTAAACAAACTTTGTCATTAAATAAAGACAAATGAGGGCTCATTCCCAATCATTAGAAACCACGCACAGTGTCAAAAAATTTATAAACAAATCAAACTATCTCTTTCAATATTTCGTTTCAAGATACCGGAAACATTACGCATTATTACTTAACTTGCATTCCCTCATTTACACTTCATTCATTGCTTCTATTTTTTTTTTTTGTAATTATCATCTACATTATTTACTTCATTTAGATTACAATACCATAAAATACTAGACACCATGTTAATTTAAAATATGAACAAATTTACCTTATTCCTACATAATTTATAATTATAACACTTGATTTATGTATTTAATAGCAACATAGTTTGATATATATTATAATGGTCGTATCCAAAAACATGAGATAACTGGAAATATTCGTCGGATGACGGATATAAAGGTAGATAAATAATTTTACATCTCCTCGTTGCAAACGTTTCGGTAATTTATTTTACCTTCATCAGTGCTATAAAATAATAACAAGAAACACAGAACAAATTACTACATTGTGAATAGCCACTAATAAATAAGTTAAACATCATTGATAATCTCCTGTGAGATATGTAGGTCAAACGTAACCAGATGATATGACATGTTTTCCAGTCGACAGTGTAAGATCAACTGTCAAACACGAAGCGAAACGAGAAAAAAGTTACTACTAATTGTTCACAAATAAACCAAAAAACACTGAATCATAAACTGGTTATAGAAAGAGAACCAGATACTAAACAAGGAGAAAATACCACTACTTATTTGATTGTTTCAAAAGTTTAAGTACATATTGATAACATTTGGACAAATTCTCAGTATCTGTTCTAAAATTAACGCTGTTTTGGTTATTGTAAATATGAACCATCTCTAGAAAATTTCTCTTTCTATAATTAGCCTCAGTGTCTAAAATTTTTACATTTTCAAAATCAAATCTGTGTTGTAAATTGATACTATGTTTCGACAGTGCTATCTTGTCTTCATTTAACTTTTTACAGTCATCCATGTGATTCTTGATGCGATTCTTTAAATATTGTTTCGTTTGACCTACATATACACCATTACAGTCTTTACAATTTATCTTATAAATAACATCTGACTTTTCTTCATCATTTACCTTGTCTTTTAACTTACTGAACAAACTGCCTACGTTTTTATTGTTGTAAAAACTATCTGTGTAGTTTCATTATTAAGTACTCTAGCTAAACAATGTGATAAATGTTTTATAAGTGGTATTTTAAAATATGCTTTTTTCTGTTTACTACTAATATTGTTATCTCTATCTAAATTATTGTTATTTGTTATATTAAATATTTTGTCTACAAATTTATTAGGGTAACCATTTTCCTTTAGATTAACTGTCAGTTTATCAAAATTATCTTTGTGAAATTCTATGTCACTAAGTTTTTTTTATTTTATTTATGCTGCTTTTAATTATACCAATCTTTTGAGAAAGAGGATGGTTTGATTCATAGTGCAACATTTTGTTGGACGAGGTAGGTTTTTTATAACAATTAGTTTTAAGTGTACCATCACGCCGTCTTAAGATTAAAACATCAAGAAAGGGAATCCTGTTATTATTTTCAATTTCAAAAGTGAATTTTATATTAGGGTCATAATTGTTAAGAATGTTTAAAGTTGTGTTAACACATTCAGCGGGAATAGCAGTAATAATATCATCGACATATAAATGTAAAAAATGCACTGTGAACGGAAGGTTCGAAATAACAGTGTTTAATAATTTGGTCATAACTAAATTAGCAAAAATTGGGGAAGCCGGATTACCCATCGCACAACCTTTTATTTGTTTAAAAAATTTATTATCAAATTGGAAAAAGCTACCTTCAAAAATAAAATCAATTAATTTCACAAATGTAGGTAGATCAATATTCGTGTAAACAGAAATATCATCCTAAAAGTCGTTAATAGCTTCGAGAACTAGTTCTTTAGTAACATTTGTAAATAATGAAGAAACGTCAAACGATATTAAAATATAACTTTCAGGTAATTTATAATTTTTACATAAGTTGACATATCTCACATGTGATTATCAATGATGTTTAACTTATTTATTAGTGGCTATTCACAATGTAGTAATTTGTTCTGTGTTTCTTGTTATTATTTTATAGCACTGACGAACGTAAAATAAATTACCGAAACGTTTGCAACAAGGAGATGTAAAATTATTTATCTACCTTTATACGAGGGTTGCCTTTTATATTTCGGGATTCGGCAATCCTAGTGCTGCTATCTGGCAACTAACGTTCCTATAGTAAAGTTTGGCATTTTTGACAATATATGTACTCAGAACGTTTTGACGTACGAACACTTTTTGTGTAGTTAACAGTAATTTGAAAAATTCATGTCGGCCAAAAAATGGATTTAAATCGTGAACATTTTCGTGCGATTATTTTTTACAACTTTAGACGTGGATTAAGTCAACAACAGTACATCGATGAACTTAATTCGATTTTTGTCGATGAAGCACCATGAGGGACCATTGTTTATTGATGATTTACTGAATTCAATCGCGGCCGTAGTTCGCTCAACCTCGAGTTTCGTGAAGGTGGTCCAAAATTGATTGTTGTTCCGAAAAACATTGATTCTATGCGCGAACTGATATTGCAAGATCGTCATGTAACTTATCGTGATATTGAAGCAACCTTGGACATTAGTGGGACCAGCATACATACAATATTGCATAAACATTTGGCTGTAAAAAAAATTTTTTCACGTTGGATCCCACATAATTTGACAATCGCTCAAAAAACGGCTCGTGTCAATGGGTCGCAAGAAATGCCCAACAATACGATCGCGGTGCTTCAAAACATGTGTTTGACATCGAGACAGGTGACGAATCGTGGATCTATGCGTATGAGCCCGAAAGTAAACAGCAGTCGACTGTAGGGGTCTTCTAAGGCGAGCCAAACCCAACAAAAGTCGTTCGGGCACGAAGCACTTCGAAGCAAATGGTCGCCTGTTTTTTCGGAAAAACTGGACCTGTCTCAATCGTACCATTGGGGTAACGTAGATCGGTCAATTCTGAATGGTACACAACCATTTGTTTGCCAGAATTTTTCGGAGAAATAAGAAAAATCAACCGCTGAAAACGGATCATTCTCCACCACGACAATGCGAGCTCGCACACATCGACTGAGACAAGGAAATTTTTGAGCACTCAAAACGTCGATTTGATGAGTCATCCGCCGTATAGTCCATACTTGGCACCCAATGACTTCTTATTATTCCCGAATATTAAAAATAAATTGCGAGGTCAACGTTTTTCGACACCTGATGAAGCGGTTGATGCGCTCAAAATGCATGTTTTGGAGGTACCTCAATCGGAATGGAAAAAGTGCTTCGAAAATTGGTTCACACGTTGCAAAAGTATATTGATCTACATGGTGAATATTTTGAAAAGCAATAAAGCCATTTTTGATGATAAATATTCATTTGTTTTCTCTAATCCCGAAATATAAAAGGCAACCCTCGTATCCATCATCCGACGAGAGATGGTTCATATTTACAATAACCAAAACAGCGTTAATTTTAGAACAGATACTGAGAATTTGTCCAAATGTTATCAATATGTACTTAAACTTTTGAAACAATCAAATAAGTAGTGGTATTTTCTCCTTGTTTAGTATCTGGTTCTCTTTCTATAACCAGTTTATGATTCAGTGTTTTTTGGTTTATTTGTAAACAATTAGTAGTAACTTTTTTCTCGTTTCGCTTCGTGTTTGACAGTTGATCTTACACTGTCGACTGGAAAACATGTCATATCATCTGGTTACGTTTGACCTACATATCTCACAGGAGATTATCAATGATGTTTAACTTATTTATTAGTGGCTATTCACAATGTAGTAATTTGTTCTGTGTTTCTTGTTATTATTTTATAGCACTGATGAAGGTAAAATAAATTACCGAAACGTTTGCAACGAGGAGATGTAATAGTTATTTACATTATACGTGCGGTAAGTTTAGTTTTACAGCGCGAAGTTTTGTATTGAAGCACGACGCGCAGCGGAGTGCTTTAATAAAACTGAGCGATGTATAATAAACTTAACGCACACATAATGTATTACATTTTCTGGCCGACAAACCTTTTTACTATATTTATTTATATGTATTTTCCATAAATTTTCTTAATTGATATTTATAGTAAGCTATGCATCAAGACGCTTTGAAAAACTGTGAAACGTCAAAATAATCAATAATTTGTATAAAGTGTCATAATCAAAAGTAGAACCACTCCCTGAAATTATAAATTAAGTTACGAGATATTTCAAGTTTTTGTGGTGTGGTGTGACGAGAAGAAAGGCAACAATTTAACTGAAAAACATCCTCTTGGCATATTTCACAGAGCTGATATCGCAAAATAAAAAATATTTTTGGGCAATTTATTCAATTATGATTTGCAAAAACACAGATATTTCGTAATATTCAAAACTACTTGAAAAGAAAGACCCAATTATAACCTAAAAATATGACAATTTAATAATTCCCACATAGACTACATGAGCGCTTCAAATGTTACCTACCTTTCTCGAAATTCTGTATTACAATTAATTTAATATAATTAAAATAAAATAAATCACCAATTTTCATCAAGCCAATCAATCAGTTTTATCTTTTGACATTTTATTAGTTGTTTGACAATTACCGACTGTGAATAATCAATACTTAGTTAGGATAAGTGTTAAGAGATGGCGCTGCTGACAAATGTCATATTTTATATAAAATTTTTAGTTTTATTTATTTCTATGTTACTTTATTTAACGATTTTGGCGGTAACTAAAGTTTTTTTAATCATTCTTTATTATTACAAAGTTACTTTTTATTTTAATGGCCTCAAAAAGCTAAAAAATATCGGTGCGCGTTCCCGCACCGCGGTGTTTCAAAAATCATGGAAACTGTAAAATCGTAGTTACCGCAAACGTAAATGATGTGTGATTGTTATGTTTACAGTTCAGGAGGCCAGAAAATTATTTATCTACCTTTATATCCATCATCCGACGAATATTTCCAGTTATAGTTTGAGCACAATAAATCCATATATAATTGTTGCAGATATATAAGTACGTAGTAGGTATCGGTTGTTCCCAACAAGTAGCCAGCAGCCAGGTTGCAAAGGAAGGCAGGAGTTCAGAATCCGACCATGCGCACATCATTTAAAGTAGCAAGCCTCGTCGGAAATACCTCAGTTCGCATTCGGTAGAGGGCGCGGATACAGCGTCGATAAAACAGCGTTCTTGAACACTGTGAAGGGTGAAAACGAGCTTGGTATGTGGCGCGCTGATATCACCTTTGCAAACTCGGAAGTTTAAAAGCCTAAAATCAGTGTTACAAATAAAGATTCGTAGATGTTGTTTTAACATACTAATAAGTATCTTACTGAATTTTCTATTGATTTTATAGTTGCAGTAAATTACTCTAATTACAAATCTTTTAACAATATCTCCTTTCAGTCACTACACCTTTATAATATTTTATACAAATTGGAGAATCAAGAGGAATTGTTCACTTTCGTTTTTAGACATATTATGTAAGTATTGCTTGATTTACTTGTTTTTCTATTCCCGGGTAGTAAGTGTCTATGCTAATATGACATCTGGTGGTAGAACATTGAATTAAATATTAGATAGATGTGATGAGATTTGCATTTATGCTCTAATAAATTAATATAAATTCATTATTTGTATGTGCAGAACTATATTTTATCTGTCAATAAACCGCTCATCCAAGTATATATCGAGTGCGTAAATGTTGGACTAGGCCAGTGAAACGTAAAGATCAGGAAAAAAGTATTACATTTAGTTTGACAGTAAATGTAATTATTGTATTTGTATAAATATATGTTTATTTAATTTAGTTTATTGATTTGTAACAAATAATTTACGGATCTGTTTTCAAAAGTGCTGAAATCTGTCTAAGAGACAGAGCTAAGCAAACACACAGCAAACACCAATGTACATACATACAAGGTTTTAAAAGACAAAAAAAAAACATGTATTTAATATTTTTCAAAAAACTATCTTATATCACCAAGCACGACTCCCACCGCCACCTCCTGGGGTTAGGGCGGGGGGCCACTTTGAAATCGTTTTCGTATTTTTCTTCCGGAATCATGGCAATAATTATTTAGCTGATTACAGCTCCATCATACAATAAAATGGCCCCCCGCCCCACCCCCAAATATTAAATACGTGTTTTTTGTTTTTTGATTCGATGTGTATTTATTGAGATACTTCACCGTCCCGGAACTTTTTGAATCAGTATTGGACAAGATTACGTCTCGTATACCCATACACTCTTAAATATCTCATTTCTACAACAGTTATACGTTGCTAGTACTTCTTCATCCACAGTCCACACCTAACATTCAGAACAATACATAAATGTAGGCACTAACACAAACACACCATTTTAAACACTCAATCGAGCATCCCTAGATACATTCTCGTTTCGAGTAAATGTATGACCCAGAGCATCCATCCCTTGAAAACATACTACTCAAATAGATAAATCTATTCACCCTACGAATACCGATTTTCCGTATAGCTTCCCTACCATACACATCAAAATTATCGCTGGAAAATAAATATTTGAAATCTAATCTAATAATACTAACAATTTATGCGAAGATAAATATACGAAATCTAATAATCTAACAATTTGTTAGAGCATTTTTAAAGTTTAAAGAGACCGGTATACATCCAGTTTAAAGTTTTTTTTTTTTACATAATTCGAAACTATTAAGAAATTGTATCATCTTCTTGAGCTATTGTATCTCCCGACAATTTACTTATTTTATTGTATCTAGTCAATATATACAGGGTGTTCAATTTAAGTGTGCCACCATTGCTATCTCGAGAACTATAAGAGCTACAAGTTTGGTTAAATTAGCAAACAATTTCTATTTTATAAGACTTTTTTAATGAGCTTAAAAAGTATTTTTTTTAACCAGTAGTTCTCAAAATATGGGGTGCAACTTTCTTATTTTAAATGGCAACCTATATTTTTTATTTGCTTATTCGATTCAGTATTTTTTTCAGAATTCAATGATATTCACATGTAATGACGAAATAATACAAAATATTTGAGAAAAATGGAAAATTAGAAATGTATAATTTTTATTTAAATATGCCCGTACAAAGTTTGCCATGGAAGAAAAACAATAAATCAAATGCAGAAATAATTGCAAAAACTGTAATTATTAGAATAATTATTCATTTTGTTGTTACAATACAGAAATACAGAAGTACACTTCACAAAACTAATATTAACATTGTTTGATTTATTTGTTTTCTTCCATGGCAAACTTTGTACGGGCATATTTAAATAAAAATGATACATTTCTAATTTTGCATTTTTCTCAAATATTTTGTATTATTTGGTCATTACATGTGAATATTATTGAATTCAGAAAAAAATACTGAATCGAATAAGCAAATAAAAAATATAGGTTGCCATTTAAAATAAGAAAGTTGCACCCCGCATTTTGAGAACCACTGGTCTAAAAAAATTCTTGTTTCTCTCATTTTAATTGCCTTATAATATAGAAATTGTTTACTAATTTAACCGATCTTGTAGCTCTTATAGTTCTCGAGATAGCAATGGTGGCACACTTAAATTGAACACCCTGTATATATATATATACAGGGTGTCCCAGATTTAAACGGCCTAACTTAATCCATAGATTAAACACGTAAAAATAAAGTGACAAGTTCATTTGAGCAAATGTCCGGAAATGCTTCATTCCAGAGATATTCATGTTTTTCCTATTGGGTTGTGCTCCTTTAAAAAATCAACTTCCTAACGAAATATTCAATATTATCTTATTGAGGTGTGACATAATAATTGAATTATATACAACACTAATCAGACCTGTACTTACATACGCAGCTCCAGCTCTCACACACCTATCACCCACAACACTAAAGCCCCTGCAAGTATTGCAAAACAAAATGCTTCGATTATTCACTGGCTATGACAGATATACACGAATAACAACACTTCATGAAGAAACTTGTACTCCATACATTTCAGATTTTATGAACAAACTATCTACAAAATTTTATCGTAACACATGGCTGACTCCCTCTGAAGACAGCGAACTGATTCATAACATGACGAGAATACGATATGATGACGACACTGTACGACATACCCACAAATTGACATACCAAACATTACCTATCTTCAATGAAAGCTTTCAGGAATAACTGACAACATTTTACCACATAATATTTAACTATCACTCTGTTTCTGTTATTTTTTATTTAAAAATACTTTTCTTGCTTTGTTTCTCATAATAATCTTTAAAATTTTCTGTCAGAATTCTTAGTGTTATTTAGTTTTAATTAGTTTATTGTTAAAATAAGTTCTAATTTTAGGTAGTTTTATTTTTAGTTTGTAACTTTTCAAATATTTAAAATGTATTTGCTTTGTGCAAACACATATATTTAATTACACCTTTAATCCTATCTTCTCCACATCACTTCTTATGACCCTGTTAACTTTTTTAAACTTTATTGTATATAATTATTTTATTTGATGATATGTTAGTTATCTAACAGGAGCATTAACCTATCATAGTTGTTACCACTTAGATTTAAGGTAATCTTTGTAAAATAATAACTAAACTTTAAAAAAATAAATTGTTCAAAAAAAAAATTGAATTAAATTAATAATAAATTGTTTATTACCGAATTTCAATACAAAATTTAGTTTGTTTGCCCTGATGCCTGGGAAAAAATGAGAAACTATCAATGAATTTAAAGAAATTTTTTGGGATGCCATAAAAGGAACAGTCTATGATGAATCGATAAATATTTTAGACTCACTACGAAATCATATCTCCCAAGCAATGTCACGCAGCATCCAATACAGTAGCAGATCGTTGTCGTGCCTGTTTACGTACTGTAGGCAAACAAAAAATAGTTTATGAAGTTATGTTATTACTTCATTATTTTAAATCTTAAATTTCTTTAAATTCATTGATAGTTTCTCATTTTTTTCCAAGACATCAGTGCAAGCAAACTAAATTTTGTATTGAAATTAGGTAATAAACAATTTATTATTAATTTAATTTACTTAATATGGCACACTTTTATAAGATAATATTGGATATTTCGTTAAAAAGTTGATTTTTTAAAGTAGCGCTGTTCAATAAGAAAAACATGAATATCTCTGGAATGAAGCATTTACGGACATTTGCTCAAATGAACTTGTCACCTTATTTTTAGGTGTTTAATATATGGTTTAAGTTAGGCCGTTTAAATCTGGGACACCCTGTATACATATAATACCTACCTATCTGTAATCCAAAGTATATGTTTCTAGCTAGAAAAGTTGTTTACAGTTTTGGTCAGCTCTGTCTTTCAGCTCTAATTTCTCGGGTTTGAATCTAGTCTATGCATCTAGCGCTTTCTATTACTCAGTACAACACAATTTTGTAACTCAGTGCTCTCTATGTGTACCTGGTTCATTTTGGTATAAAATGAAGGCAAATCAAACACATAATATCTCTGATTTGTTTTTACTTTTTTAGGTTTTTTCCCGTTTTCTTGCCCTAATTTTATTCCAGATAATCAATAAAAATTTCGCACATCTTACAGACTTGACAGGTATCCCTTATACTAAAAAAAATTATTAGAAATATAACGGCATGAAAAACTCATTTTTATAACCCTTTTTTGGAAAAAACAGTTTTTCTGTAATTTTTTTGATTTTTTTCGGCAAAAACAGGGTTTTACGGGAAAGTGAAGGTGATATATGTTTTAACTGACAGCAACTATGTTGAACACAGATGCATCGCGTATTGAACTCAAATACTCGTAAATACTTATACACTGCAAAAAAAAATCTGATGTCCCCAACACATAACCTCCCGCCCAATACAACTCTAAAACGGTACAAAATAGTATTTGATGATACAGAAACATAACTTCTTATTTTTTATTTATATTTGAGAAATTTAATTTTCTTTCGTATATTTATTTAATTTTTTGGCATATATTTCACTAAGAAAACAGCTTCAGAATCACAATGGCATGTCACATTTCGTAAAAAAATAAACATTTTCTAAGTGTTTCCATGGTGTACAGGGAATGCAAGATTTATTAAATTGAATTTTTTATGTATTTTATTATTTCAAAAACTAATGAATATTTATAAAATTAGTGTAATTAAACAGATGTATAATTAAAGATTCTACAACCTTTAAAATAACAAAAATTGTTGAAAAATTTAATTTAAGCGTGTTTGTCACGGATAACTGTTAAGGGCTTCTAGTAAACTGCTACTTCCGGTTTACCAATTTTAAACAAAATCTTATCAGCTATCCATATAAATATAAGAAGCAAATATACACAAAATTGTATTAAATTACGAATTTTGTTTGAAACATTTTTGAAATTCTTCTTTACAATATATATGTGGTATTCTTCTAATATTCAATCTAATATGGTCCAGCTCTAAAAGATGCTGCTTTAATAGAAACAAACCACAAAAATACAGTGATTAATTTTTAGAGCGATAATTTTTCTGTATCTTCTTGTCGGTGATAATATTCGGCAACTGTTGGCAAATTCTTCTACCATTTCTCGGCTTGATCGAAATGAGCAAAAAAATTGTTCACCCCTGTAATGTAGAACAGTTTCTTCAAATTATTCCGTAGTTTTAGGGAATTCTAAGAACTTCCAAGAATTCATCGTTCAAACTGCAATGGTCTAAAAAAGTGCGCATTTGCGAACAACAGATTCAAGCTCTATCGGCAGAACTAGTAGAACCAGTTAAAAATCAGTACCGAGCCGAATTGATTGTACCGCGAACAGAGAACTAATGCCCATAGTTCTGAATTATTTTATCGTCGAACGTTTAGAATCAAACTGCGAATACGAATAGTATCTGAATCAGTTCAGAACTGTTACCGTGAACAAAGCTTAAACCACCTTTTGTTTGTTTTATATAATCTAAGCAATTTGTATTAATTTTTTAATAATATTACTCGCGAAAAATGTATGAATTGACCTTATGGTATCTAAATTATATAATTCAAATCGCTGAATTTATTTTTAAAAAGTTTATTTGAAGCGGGAACAACGTTACAAGCTTGTCTAACATATGAAGACTGAGTTATCAGTGCATTCTACAGGGCTTATATTACCTTGTGTAAAGTTTATAACTGAATCAGCTTTTTAAAGATAATTCCATTTCATAATTCCTCCCCAGCAAATTTAAACTTTGCACAAGATTTACAAATCTTCAGCTATCTTATCTAAATTCTTTAAATTTCTATTAATTTTCAAACGCTTTACCATATAATATTTAAAAACAATTCTTACAATTATTACAGATATTATTACAGCAAGTATAACATATATTATATAATAATGATGAGTGTTACTTTCAGGGTTTCGAATTTCTTTTATTTTTTCTAATTGAGAAAATGATATATTTAATTCTTGTAATGGTTTTAAATTAATCTTATTTATTTTTATATCAAATTTTTGAAGTTGCACATTATCAAATTCTAGTTCTTTATAAGCTTTAGATAATTCATTAAATGACCATTGATTAATTTTACAATCTCCATAATTAATAAGTTTAAAAATTCCTTGAAAGTTTTTCTTTATAAATTTATTTGTGCAATTTATTATTAATTCTTGATTAATTGGAGAAACAATTATTATATTATTAGTGTTTGGAATTTGCACAACACTATTTTTATTATATTTTTCAACTATTTCACAGTCATCATTATTTTCACTTAATACTATATTATTAATACAATTACTAACTTCTATTCCTTTTGTTTGACAAAAGTTTACGTTATTAGATTCTTTATTGAATCTTTCTATCAATATATTTTTATTTCCTCTATTTATAAAATTTGTGGGCGGTTCCATAAATTCATATAGTTTATTATGGTGGATAAAAGGGATTGGATAGAATTGATGCAATGGGTAAGAATTCTTTGAAAGTTCTGGCTCAATTAACAGTATGTGGATTTGATCGTTTTCGTGTCGGCAGTATGTAGTTATTTCGTTTATTTGTGACCAAATATCAGTTTTACCTGTGATTTGAATTAAGTCGTCATGGTCTATGATAGTGGTATCTAATTTATTTAATGAACAAATTATTAATGTCAATTCTATGTGTTTACAGAATTCTTTTAAATTTTGGATAATGATCAATAATTGATTAATTTTTACTTCTGCCTCCATTAGGCTTACCCAGTTTTGTTCTTCATGAAGTATCTGTATTATACTATCAAGAGTTTTTGATATTTTAATTTCATTTAATTTGATTTGTTCTAACTTTGAATTAAATTTATTTGTCAAATATTTTTCGTTCTTTATTATTTGTTGGTTTTGATTTTGAAGAATCTTTTGATTATCTTTTAATTGATTTATTAAATTATCGTATTTTTCTGCGTCATTCTGGTCTAAGTTGCCTGTGATTGATTTAATTATATTTCCTAATCCATTTATCAGACCGCGTTTAGTTCTTTTACTATTAAAGAGTTTTTGAATTTGTTGCGTCAAGTCGTCAAGAAAGTAAGACAATGCTTTATTTTGTTCTTCGAAATGGGGATTATTTTGAATTTGTTTTATAACATTAATTGTAATATTTTTTAATTTTGAATATTCTTTATAAATTGGGGTGATATTATAATTAAAGTAATGTATTATTTCTCCTTCTTTTAATTTACAATTTCCGATCCCAAATAAGAGAAATCCGTTATTATTCGAGATGTTCATCAACTGAGCGGTGGTAAAAGCCCTGAAATCAAAAGTTGATTTTATCGAGTTTGAATTTTCGAACATGTCTTTTATTTTTTATTTCTACTGTTCCTAATATGGGGTTATAATTTTCAACTGTAACTCGTTTAAATATGGGTTTTTTATATTTATGCATTAGTCTATTGTTTTGTTTAACATAAACTTTATCTGGTAGTTTTAACGGTAATTCATTTTCTTTTACTCTTTTTGTTTTATCTTTTTCAATTAATTCATTAATTATTTTATTTGTATCAGATTTATTAATGAAGTAATCGTTTATGATTTCTTCTTCAGCTTTTTGTTCTCTATAATATTTATTATGTTCATTTTGTCCGAAAAGTATTTCGCAAGGAGTTAATTTTGTTATGGAATGTTTAGTATTATTATACGCTATTATTGCTTTATTTATAATGGTTTGAAGGTCTTTATTTTTTCTTGTTGAATGTAATATTCGTAAATGTTCTATTAATACGGAATGAAATCTTTCTACTGCGTTTGATTTTGGGTTTGCTATACTAATTAAGTGTAATTTTATATCATGATTATTACAGTAGTTTTTTACTAAAGCATTATTAAATTCTGGTCCGTGATCGGCGATGATCATTTTTGGTTTTTTATAAGTTTTTATGAAATCTTCTATTATTAACATTGTTTCTTTTCCTGTTTTGTTAAAAGTGGGGTGGATAAAACCAAATTTAGAAAATTGATCAAATATAGTCAGGAAGCATTCTTTATTTAATGTAAGGAGATCTATATTTATAATTTCAAAAGGGGTTTGTGGTGTAGGTGTTAAGTTGTCATGTAATTGTATTGGGTGTCGGTCATATTTATTTTCTTTACATATTCTGCATTGATTAATAATTTCTGTAATATCTTTAACCATATTTGGCCAAAAATATTTTTCTTTAAGTTCATTGTATGTCGCCATTATTCCTCTATGATTTAGGTAACCATTATGACTGTCAAATATAATTTGAGTTTGTTTTTCTTCATCCTCGACATCTTCTACAAGTTTATTACATTTTATTAAATTTATTGTATTTATTTCAAATTTACTTTGAATTATTTGATTCAATGTTTGTTCGTATTGTTTAGGTATTAATATTAAATATTTAATTTTTGGTACCACATAATTTTTTAACAGTTCTAGTAATTGTTCTTCTTTTTTATCTATATTAATATTAATAATAAATCGTTGTTTTTGATGATTAAATAACTTTTTTATTTTTATTTCAAATGGGTTGTTTGAGAAATGAAGAATGATTTGATTTTTTGCGGTATTCAATCTATTATCGACAAATCTTAATCCATTAATTGGATTCTCATTAGAACTATGTGTTTCCTGAATCTGAGCTATTTGCGATTATACTTTGTTGTTCGTTATTCTCATTACCATAAATTGTGGTTAATGTTTCATTTACAATTTGATCTAATTCATCTGTTTCCAAACTAAAATTTTCTGGCAATTCATATAAATTTATTTTTATTTGAGTATTATTAAATATATTTTCCAAGATTTTTATTAATTCCGAATTTTCTAATCTATCTAATCCACATGATAAGTAAGGGATATTAATTTCGTATATATCATTTTTAATTAAATAATCTCGTAATTCGGTAAGTGTTTTCTTAAAATATTTTCTATTTACGTTTTCTAAATGATTTTCTTTTGTAATTAAATGAAAAATTATTTTATTTTCTACATTTTGAATTATAATATTTTTATTAGTTACATTTCTTTCACAATAATTTTTACTATCAAATTTAGAGTTTATTTGTCTAGCAAGACCTTTTCCAAATTTTAAATCTTTTGATATACAATGTGCAAAAATATCAGTATTCGTTACGTCTCCTATTCTTTTCTCTATTTTAAATTTATCTCTTTGTCTTGATAAGAAATCTGCTATTTTGTTTGTTTTTCCTGGTAAATATTCAATATCAAAGTTGTATTCGCCTAATTCTACCTTCCATCGCATTAGTTTTTGATTCGCGTTTTTCATGGTAAATAACCACGTGAGGGGTTTATGATCAGTACGGATAGTAAACTTTCTTCCAAATAGGTATGGTTTAAAATTATCTATTGACCAAATGATTGATTTTAATTCTTTTTCTATGGTACTATAATTTTGTTCTGCGGCATTAAATGTTTTTGATGCGTAAGCGATTGGTTTTTCTTGTCCGTTTATGACTTGGGAGAGTACAGATCCCATAGCAAAGTCGGATGCGTCTGTAGTGAGAATGAATTTTTTTGAAAAATCAGGAAATTCTAATATTGGTGGGTTACTTATTAATTCTTTAGCAGTTTTAAATGAATCTTGATATTCTTTATTAGTTATGTCTATTTGATTTCCCTTTTTGAGGCACTGCGTAAAAGGTTTGGTGAGTTTAGCCAGGTTAGGGATAAAACGTCTGTACCAGGAGAGTTTACCTAAAAAGGATTTTATTTCCTTTACTGTTTTTGGAATCATTATTTTTTCAATTGCCTCGATTTTTTTCTTATTAGGTTTAAGTCCTTCTTTTGATATTATAAAACCTAAATACTCTGTTTCGGTTTTTAAAAATTCCGATTTATCTATTTGAATTTTAAGGTTCGCGTCTTGTAATTTTGAAAATATTTTTTCTATGTTTTGTAAATGTTCTTCCAAAGTATTTCCGAATATTATTATGTCATCCATATAAACTAAGCAAATTTTATTAATATATTCTGATAAGATCTCGTTCATCATTCTTTGAAACGTCGCGGGGGCATTAATTAATCCAAAGGGCATCCGGACAAATTCGTAATGTCCTGAGGCAGTAGAGAAGGCTGTTTTCGGTCTATCTTTTTCTTCTATTAATATTTGATGGAAGCCAGAATGCAAATCTAAGGTTGTAAAAAATTTTGGATTTCCAATATGATCTAATAATGTGTCAGTATTTGGCAGAGGGAATTTATCTTCAACTGTTTTCGAGTTTAATTTTCTAAAATCGATTACTAATCTTGTCTTGCGTTTTCCCGACGCGTCCATTTTTTTTTGGAACAATCCATATGGGTGAATTATATGGACTTTTTGAATTTTGAATCACGCCTGATTTTAATAAATTTTGAACATGTTCTTCTATATCTTTTTCGTAAATTTGAGGGAGTCTATAATTTTTTTGAAATACCGGTGTATCGTCTGTTGTACGAATTTTGTGAGTAGTTACGTTTGTAGCGGATAATTATTCGTCTGACTTTGGGAATAAAATTGAATATTTTTCTATCAAATTTTGTATTTTTTCCTTTTGACCATACGTGAGATGTTCGTGTCTAAATTGAACAAAAGAATTATTTAATGTTTCTGATGATAATAATTTAAACTTTTTATTTCCAAGTGTTATAACTTTATTTTTAAAATCCATTAATGCATTACAATGTTCTAATATTTTTACGCCGAACAACATGTTACTTTCTTTGTGAAAATCATGTATAAAGAACTCAAAATTTTTATTTTGAATTTTAATTTCAACACATTTTTTAAATTTTACTTTTCCTTGAGCTGTTTTAAAGGTAATTGGTTTATCAATAATTTTTAACTTTCTTTGTTCAACAATATTTGGAGATATTAAATTTATATCAGAGCCTGAATCGATTAATATAAGGTAATCATTATATTTTATTAGGGGAATAGATTTTAATTTTGATGTCATTACGTATTTTGTTCTATCGTGTCTGGGCCTACCTCTAAAAAAGAATCGGTATTGTTTTCATTTTCTGTTCTGCATTCTTCGAAATTCTGTTCGTCATTATCAGTATTATCGTCTAGAGTTTCAGTATGATAGTTTTGTTTTATTATTGATGCTGACATAGGTTGCGTATTACGTGTCTGCAGTGACATGGGTTGTGGTTGGAATTTACGTGTCTCAAAACTGTTTACTAGATTTTGTCTTTTAAATCTATTTGGTCCTGGAGTTGGTTGGGCATGAACATTGATAGGTTTTGAGGGGAAGTATTGACCAGGGAATTGTTTAGGTGGAAGATTAAATGTAAAGTTTGGGTTCTTTGATGTGTTTGCATTTTGTTTATTATCATTTCGTGTCAATGGACTGTTGTGTAAGGAATTAACGAAGCTAAATTCATTTTTCAATAATAAGTCACATTGTTCTAGTGTTGAAGGTTGTTTCACAATGAAATATCCTTTTATTAAGGGTGGTCATAATGAGATGAATTTATTTACAATTGCTTTTTGATTTTCTTGGATAATAGCATTTTTCTGATCTAAACTGTAATTTTATGCAAGTATTTTAGACTTATACAGTTCAAATTTATCTAACATTATTTTCAATGTAGTATCTGTATTTTGTTTAAATTTAATTTCAAACAATTCTCCTAACAATGTCTCGGACGTTGTTTTGTCTGAGAAATTTGTAGTTAAGTATCTTTTTAAATCATCCCAGTTTGCAAATTTATTTTGTGAAACAATCTTTTTTGAATTGTTAATTAATTTATTCTTAACTAAATTAAAAGCATACATTTTTTGTGCTGCTGTCAATTGTAAGGTATTTAAGATGGCATATGCCTCATCTACAGTTTGTATAAAATTATTAAGTGTTGTTATGTCCCCTTCGTATGTTGGGACCATATCAACGTAACATTTGATATCTTGCAAAGTCGCCATATTATTTGATATTACTAAGATTCTGTTAATATCGTTTTGAACAGTATTTATGAATTCGTCACTATCAGAGTTTTCAGAATCTGTCATAAATGTGTGTGATTGCCTTGTGCCGGGGCTCGTACTCTTTATTACTAGTACTAGCTAGAGAGTACCCTGTGTATTAATACAAAATAATTTTACTTACAAGAATAAACTTATGACTAAGATTTTCATTGTAAGGAGTCTTCTGGTGTGGTTTTCGAACTGTTTCTCGTAGAACGAATTAGACGAGATGTGAAGTTCTTGAAGCTTGTCGTCTGGATTCTCGTGATCGGTTGGAACAGCAAGAAGAATCGCTTGAGACGGTTGTGGTCCGGTCTGATGGGACGTTTGAATAGTCCCTGATGGGCACTGTTTAGCCGTGAGATGGGTAACCCTTTCTCAGATGGTTGATGTTGAGTAATAAGGCCTTATTGATATAGCCTTATGTGTGATTTGTGTTGCACACTTTGCAGTAGTTTCGAATAGCCACTTTACGTATTGAAATACGACAATTAGATGAGTAACTTTGTGTTTTTCACTGTTACAAACTATTGTTGGCTATCCTACCAAGACTGCGCCAATTATATAATTCAAATCGCTGAATTTATTTTTAAAAAGTTTATTTGAAGCGGGAACAACGTTACAAGCTTGTCTAACGTATGAAGACTGAGTTATCAGTGCATTCTACAGGGCTTATATTACCTTGTGTAAAGTTTATAACTGAATCAGCTTTTTAAAGATAATTCCATTTCATAATTTCTACAGCTATTTTACACAAAGTTACATCTTTTTCCCGTATTTTTTATATTTAATACCGGCGATATTTTTTCGTAATATTCGCAAACAACAGACCGCAAGAAAACAAATGTCCTTGTTGAACTTTGCCTAAATTAACCCGACCACTTCCTTCCTTTTCCAAGTTGAGTGTCTATTCCTCTCCCTGCGTCGGGTCCGTTTATTTAATACGTCAATGTGTGTAATCATGATGTTACGTACTTTTGTGTTTTTTCTCTCGGTATCTTCTAAATTATATTTGTAGTAAATAAAATATCCAAATTTTTTATATAATATCCAATTAATAAACATTAATAAATGGAGAGTATATTATGAGGCACTCTTAAACGAAGATAGGAAAGAATACGAAATTCAAGAAATAAATATGGACACATCGGACTATGAAGTTGTAGAACAAATTACAAAAAAAGAGATACAAGATGCCTTGAGATACATCAGCTCAATTTATAAGAAAGGAGACAAAAAATTATGTGAGAATTATAGAGGCATAAGTGTAACTAGTGCAATAGGGAGGTTGTACGGCAAAATTATAAAGAAAAGGATCGAAGGAGAAGTCCTGGATATAGAAGAGCAAAGTGGCTTTCGGGCCGGAAGATCGTGTCTTGATAATATTTTTGTTTTACAACAAATAATAGAAAAACGAAGAGCTAGAAACGTGCCCACTCATATCATATTCGTAGACTTAGCAAAAGCGTACGATACAGTGCCCTTGAAAAAACTATTTGAAGTATTGACGAAGATGGACCTTAGTAAGACGTATGTACGCTCTATATGGAACATTTACCGGAATGCAAATAGTGCAGTTAAATTAGGAAATTCAATTTCGCAACCTTTCCCAGTCACAAAAGGCCTCAAACAAGGTTGTAGTTTATCACCTACCCTATTTAAAATATACATTCAGGAAGCATTGGATGCGTGGAAACGCAAAGTGACGAACATGGGAATTGAAATTGATGACCACTGCTTGACAACCCTCCTATTTGCCGATGATCAGGTTATCATAGCAAATGACGAGGAAGATATAGACTATATGTTTAGAAAGCTAATCGAAGAATATAAAATATGGGACTTAACCATGAATATGACGAAGACGGAGTACCTTGTTGTAGCAAATGACACAGAAATATTAGATCCAGAATTACAAACAAATAAAATCATTAAAAAATGCGACCAGTATAAATATCTGGGCAGCATCACATCAAAAGAAGGAACATCAAAAAAGGACATACAAAGTAAACTGCAGCAAGGTCGAAAAAGTATTAGAAGTCTCAACTCGATACTATGGTCAAATCAGATAAATTTAAAAACAAAAATGACAATTTACAAGATGATTGTAGAGCCAATCTTAACGTATGGATCGGAATGTTGGCAGCTCTTTGCTAAGGAAAAAAACTGATTGACACAGTGGAGATGGATTTCAAAAGAAGACAATGCAAAATATCCAGAATAGAACGTATACGAAATGAAGAAATCAGACGATGGACAGGAAGCCTGTTCACAAGCTCAGAAAAAATAGAAACAAGACAGTTAATATGGCCCTAAATTACACACCACCAAACAGAAGAAGAAGCAGAAGACCGACTACTACGTGGATACAAGGAGTCCAGCAAAATATGGCTGATCGAGCCTTAGATGAAGACGACTGGCGAGACAGAGATACATGGCGATCGGAATACGGGATGGGGCAGAAGCTGTAGGAACCCTGCAGATATATATATATATATATATATATATATATATATATATATATATATATATATATATATATATATATATATATATATATATATATATATATATATATAATAAATAAAATATTACACGTATATTATTATTTGGAATATTATTATTTAATATCTGTAAGATTTGTACACCAACATTACATCGTGCTAGAGATACCATGCCATGAATGATCGCATGGCCTCGTCCCGGAAACAGTTCCCCCATCCTCTCACAGGTTACCAACAGTATTAAAATACCCTAAACATAACATCTCTTCCTCTCGTTGTAAAAAAATACAATACATGATAGATTGAGATCATAGTTCATAATAATACTCGTACAATACATATACTAATAAATACAAGTCACCATTCTATTAAATTAAATCTGTCGGGTGCTTTCCGGGTACGGACAGACCTCCGCAAGGGTGACAGCGATGCTGGAGGCACCGGGGAAGCAGGCAGTGGAAATCCTTCTGGCTCTCGTTCAGGTTCGACTTTGATGGTGGCCCGCGCGCCCTCTGTCTTATTCGTCTTTGTTTTATCATCATCATTTTCCATTAATACTGATTCAAAATTTGGATTAGTTTCTGTCAAAGCAAAATTCGGTGTGTTTTCCCGCGTATTTGATTGATGTGGCGACCCCGGTTCCTATTATCATCTAATTTTATAATGCAGTTTAACTTGTCAAGTTTTTCTTTGACGCGACTGAACTCTTATTTGTGATCACGGGTACTCGGTTTCCGATGTTAAACTCTCTAATTTTATAATTTACGTGTCTTTCATCGGTTTTGAGCACGTCATCGGGTTTTAATCAATTTAATTGCGATCTAATATCTCTACTAAACATTAATCTCGAGGGATTCACTCCCTCACTTGTTGCGTGAGGGGTGATTCGGGAGTTAAATAAGAATTGAATTAATTCCTTTTCCGTATCTATTCCCTCCAACGCTCGTAGTGCTTGTTTGAAATTTTCAACGTACCGCTCAAGCTGGCCATTTGAGGCTGGGTGGTACGGTGCAGTAAATTTAAATCGGATATCGTTACTTTTTAATAAATTCTTGAATTCAAATGAATCAAACTGTTTGCCATTATCGATTACCAGTACACTAGGGATTCCTAACGTACTGAATTGGATTGGAATAATGTTCGCAGCAGTGATATTCTTTAGCAAATGAATTTCGGGCCATTTGTACGAGTCAACCATAAGGAAAAAATAAGTACCATGAAAGGGGCATGCAAGATGCGGACTTTTTGGAACGGTTTTGTTCCCGGTTCCAGGGGTGTATAGTGTGCAGAGTTATTTTTGAATTGATTGAACTTTATACAATTTATATTAATATTTTCAATATCAACATTGATAGATGCCCAGCAGCAGTAACTCCTGGCAAGCGCTTTCATTTTTACTATTCCGAAATATGAAAACTGTAATTCTTGTAGTACACGCTTGCGTTCTGGAACCGCGCATGAGGCATCCGCTTTGTAACGTAAATTCGATCTGATCGATTCCCAATCTCTTATGTTTCGATATTATTTTCCCTGTTCGTATTTTTGTAATCTTGCTTTATGTATTCCACGCTTCTCAATATTATAATCGCAATGTTCTATCATGTTCGTCATAAATTTACATTTGCTCAAATTTACAGTTATATTGTATTTAGCTAAATGTAAGAGCACCATTTCCAGTTGTCGCAAGTGTTCGTTATCATTAGGATCAGTTATTCTAATAACGTCTATAAAGACAGTAGTTCCGGGAATATCTTTATGTATATTTTCAATTTCGCGTTGATAAATTGCGGGAGCGCTTTGCCACGCCGTACACTAATCGAGCACATTCATACAGTTCTTTGTGAGTGTTTAAAGTGAGCAGTTTCCTGTCTTCGGGCCTAACTTCAAGCTGTAAGTATGCTTGACTAAGGTCTAATTTGGTATATCAATCACCCCCGGCCATGGAAGCAAATAACGTATCAATTGACTGTAGTGGGTGTTCTTCCACTTATAAGTAAGGGTTTAGTGTGATTTTAAAATCCCCACATAATCTAATTCTACCATTTGATTTGACTACGGGTACTACTGGGGTAGCCCAGACAGAAGATTCAACCTTTTTAAGTATACCTTGTTTTACCAGCGAGTCTATCAGGCTTATTCACGTGTACATTGTTATGAAGTTTGTCTTGTTACATTACAAGAAATTGTTATTTTAAAGATAATTGTTCAGATTCATATTCACGTGTCAACAAAATCTTGTTGACTCAACAATTATTGTTAGAAATCTGGTAAGAGCTGTGCGGCACTTGCCTGGACGTCAACAAGATTGTTATACTAGGTTAAAATGGCGAACGGCTTTGTGCTTCTAGTGGATGCTCTTGCAAATCACACAGAAATCTATGAAAATAGTACATTAATAAGTTAATAAATAATAATAAATGAAAAGTACCCGTTTTGATTAATTATGGTCTGTAGAGAATTTGGTTATTACATACTTTTGAAAGTGTTCTAGACAAGAATTATTCGAGTCAGCTTTGAAATGTCAGTGATCAGTGATCTCTTATCCAGAAAACATAATTGAGTAGTTTTAAGAAAATAGTGACAGACAAAGTTTGATTTATTTGATGAAACAACTATATTAAAGAATTTTACAACGTTTTGATGGTATTTCCAATCAATTAAAGGTTATATAAATCACAATTCAAGCAACCGTAAGAAAGTATTAAATATATTTATTTATAGGTTATAACAACTCTTTTATTTTAATTCCCATGCCCGAAAACTCAATAACCACATAAGAGAAGGTTATATATTTAAATTGTGATAATTATTAAAACTACATTCTTCTGTTTGTAATTTGTTTTTTTCCAAAAATTAAACGTTTATTTTGTATTGATTTGTTGATGTTTGTTTGTTTTTTAACAATAATAAGTTTTGAGAAATGGACAAGCACATGAAGTGTAAGTAATTTCAACAACTGTCACACTAAGAATACGTGTATGTACAGTATTGTTCAGAAGTTATGCCCCATAACCCCTCCACAGGTACCAAAACTGAACTAAAATCCGACAAACGTTCTCGCTAGTCGAATGAGAAAGATAAACGATACGAAATGAATGACAGATATACAATCCATTGTTTACCTGAACCAGGTAAACACCTTGTAGAGATTATACAATTTCTCACTTATGATCCTACAATATTTTGCAAAATGCAAGTGAATATTGGATGCGGTATACAAGTTCGATGACGCATCTAAACTTGTTAAACTTTGCGACCCCTGTTGAAAATTAATTACATTTTCATCAGAAAATAAAACAAAAACATTCAACTACATATTAAATTCAAATTATCTGATAACTAAAATGTAGCATATAGGGATTTCAGTGTTATATTTTTGATATTGCTATAAATAATAATAATAATAAAAAATAATCTTTACATTGATATGGAGTTGATTATTGAATTTTCCAACTTCTTCCTTTAGTTTTCTTCTGTTTTCACGCCTGTTATTATAAACTTATTCTTATTTGCTTCTTTTTCTTTCTGTTCGTCTATATTCTAGTCTTTTTAGTTTTTCTCCTATTTCTCTCTCTTCTTTTACCAGTATCTTCTCTTCTCTTATTTTTATCTGTTTTGTTTCTTCATTTATACCTTTTATGGTATTAAATATCAAATTAAAATTAATATTTATTAAAAAAATTGTAACACAGCCAGGGAAAATTGAACAGAAATGAAATATTTATTTATTTACTAAAAAGAAATGGAAAGAAATGAACACTGAAATTCGCCATTATCATTTCAATCTTCTATGAAATTTCTAAAGATAATAATTCAACACTGTAATAAATAATTATAAATTTGTTCTCTGAAATGTATATTTTTTTTGTTTTTGTTTAGCCGTATTATAATTTTTTTAATAAATACTAATTTTAATTTAATTGATATATAGTGAAATATTAACATTTAGGTAACTATTGCATGCATTTTGAAACTCTAAACACCTTTGTATCTTCTTCTTTGCTGTATAGTAAGTAGGTAAAAATTGGTAGTAAATACAAAAAAATATCATTGAGATCCCTCTATTCTACATTTAAATTCTGCACGCGGTATACAACAAATATATCACAGGAGTTCAAAAGTGTCGTCAATTTATACAACAAATATATTAATATCATACAAGTGCAAAAATAAATATCACAAAAAGTGTCGTCAATATATGCAACAAATATATCGTACAAGTTCAAAAATAAATATCACAATTTGTTCTTCGATATATACAACAAATATATCAATCATACAAGTTCAAAAATAAATATCACAAAAAGTGTCGGCAATATATACAACAAATATATCACACAAGTTCAAAAATAAAAATTACAAAAAGTGTCGTCAATATATACAACAAATATATCTCAAAAAGTTCGTCAATATATACAATTAAATTAAAAATCTAATATTTACACCAATAGCCATTATTTTCAATAACAGCTTCTACTCGCCGCGGCATCGAATTAATTAAATTCTGGCAGTACTCGCTTCCTCTCAGATCCTCCCACACGCGGAGAACATTTTGTTGAAGTGCAGCCTTCGTTCGAACATTTCCTGTCACCCTCTGGACCATTGTCGCCCACACGTTTTCAATGGGGTTCAAATCTGGTGACAGCAGGCCAATGGAGTAAAGTGATTTCCGGGTGATCGTTAAACCAGGTTTTTACAATTCTTGCGGTATGAACCGCAGAATTATCCTGTACAAAAAAAAAAGTTGCGATCAGGATTTAACATCCTTACTGATGGCAACATGACTTCCTCCAAGATTTCTAAGTAGTAAGGCCGCATTCATTTTTCCGGATATCTCCACTAACTCTCCAGGGCCCCAAGACGCCATCTATCCCCAAAACCCGACGCTTATTCTCCCACTCTTTCTGATTGGAACGACGTGTTGTGAGTGAAGACGCGAGTTGTTTGGCCGCCACAGTGGCTTTTTCACGTCTTCGACTGATGAAAATACCTTTTCGTCAGAAAAAATAACAGAATTCCAATTGAAATCTCTATTTATTTCACAAAAATTCAGCCTCGCTCGCAAATGATTTGGCATAAGCTCAACTTTAGTCGCAGCCTTCCTACAATGGATCCCTACTTCATGAAGCCGTCTCCTGATGGTTAAAGCAGAAGCATTAACTCCGAGTCTCTGCTTTAGATCTGCAGAAGAGCAAAGGGGTAGTCTCGCTGACGGCCTGTTGCAAATTTTGGGCAGTAACGACATTCAGTTTGCGTGGCGCCCCGCTTCGTCGACGATTTTGTAGGTGAAACGGGCCACCAATTCTGTATCGCTGAATCCAACGCCAAACGGATTTTCTCTGAAATATAAAATTTTTATATTACATTAAATGTAAAGAATTTTCACCTCTCGCAAATACCTGATGTCAATTATTTTTTTGAGCTATAGGAAATACAATTCAAAAGTGTAATTAGATAAAATGTTCAAAATTAAAAAGCTTCTTGAACCGAGCCTAAATTTATGGATGTGATATACCTATTTCTGTCATGAGATAGATGTAAAATAAAATAGATAATTTTTAACTATTTCCAGAGTGCCATTGGAAACAAAACATACAAACAGTCATATTATTTGAGTTTGACAAATGATATTTGGAATAATTTTAATGATTTACTGGTTTAAATTTTTAAATAAAGACAAATTTTATAAATGTAAAAAATACTTACATCAATCTGAAGATTTTCTGCAATGTCGCCGATACTCCACCCTGCTTGCCATAGAACAATTATTCTTCCTCTCTTCTCCATTGAAATTTTCGCCATCACAAAATATTCTAATTGCTCAAGAACTGAACCATGAATGAAAATTACATGTAATGTAACATATTTATACCTAGTTCGCGTACTTAAAAACAAAGTGGGATAAGTAAATGTCATTAGCATCAGTTTGGAAATTACACCCTTTCCAAACAATAGCGGTTGCTTCGACCACTTTAAAGTTAATGCCAACAAATGACTATTGAATATTGGTTACACTAATCTTCTTAAAATGGTGTTAATATTTTGGTATTTTAAAATACATTAAATTTCTTTGTTCGCTGCGCTCAAAAGAATTAGTGTTCGCAAAATAATGCCGTCAAATGATTTTAAAATGTATAATATAGCGTTAACTAATTCTTTTAGATCTTTCAACATTGAGTATTAAACAGAGCCTTAAATGTTTGTTTCCATGTAACATTGTGGTATTAACAATATATTCAGAAAACAAAATGACATCTAGAACAATAAGTATCATTTGAGCTATAATTTCGATGCGACATTTTTTATTTATTCGGCGATTAATTTATTCGATACTTTATTCGTAAATGGAAATATCGGCCCTTATTTGTATTTATATTGATAAATGTTTTATTATAAGTCATACATATTTGATGTTAGTTACATTATGTTATTATTATTAGATTACAAAGAAGTTTGGATGCCTCATCGAACTTGTGTACAGCATCCAATATTCACTTGCATTTTGCCAAATATTGTAATATCTGAAGTGTGAAATTTTATAATCTCTACGAGGTTTTTACCTGGCTCAGGTAAACAATGGATTATATATCTGCCCTTCATTTCGTATCGTTTATCTTTCTTATTTGTCGGATTTTAGTTCGGTTTTGGTACCTGTGGAGGGGTTATGGGGCATAACTTCTGAACAATACTGTACAGAGCATGCTTGCCACCAGTTGAAATTTAATGTAGCAATAGTAACCTTTAATTACTAGCTTATAATTATTTTTTTACGTTACTTTTATCTTATATAGATATTCAGTACACAAATTCATAATAATTATACCCATAAATTTATTATTTTATACTGAAATTGTTATTAATTCATTTCTGTCATGTTGGGAACACTTCGACTGTTAAAAATGACAAGCGTCTTGTAGATAACTTCATGCAATATGATAACAAGAATCTTTACGTAACAATTTTTGTTACAGTTCAATAACAATTTGACAGCTGAATACAAAATGCGAACAAGATTGTTATTGAATATTGTTACCTAACAATATCTTGCTTAGTAACAATTGACACGTAAATAAGCCTGAATATCTTGTTCTACTTGTACTTTAGGAATCAAGAAAAAGGGAACGAGACGCGCTTTGATAATAGTCGGTTGTGCATTTTTACAAAGTTTAAGCTTAGCTTGCATTCTAGAAATGTTTCCAATATTTTTTTCGAAAACATTAGAGTATTTCTCAAAAGCAATTTGAAGTTTCGCATTGCGTACATTTTCGTTCGTATTTACTTGTGAAATATCTTCTAAATTTATTTTTAATTGTCATCCATTCTCTGCCAAGTAACGGTTCCTCATTTATTTTTACAATGTACAAATTTAATGTCTTACAAACGTTGTTACATTTCACTAATACGACAATATAACCAACTACATGCAATTTTGTTTAACAATATATAATCAGTTTTAAAGGCGATCTAATAATTTGTAAGTTATTGCAATTTTGTTTATAGGCATTTAGGCAGATGAGACTGGCTCCAGTGCCGTTATCGATTTCAAAATTGATTTTCTTGCCATTAACATCAATGGTGGCTTCAAATTTATCTCTGTACCCTGTATGTTCCATCTCGACCGACAGGATTGCCTCCTTTACCTCCGACTGTTGCGCTTTAGCCACCGCCGTCCTTGCTTTAGTACATACGCTTTTACCGTTGGTGTCCTCGTATGTGGCAGAAAATACAGACTAAATTTTTCTTTTCGCATTTGTCTGAAACCTGAAACATTTTGGTTTTGTATCGTTGATTTTATGTGTACCTCATTTAAATATGTTTTTATTACTTGTATTGGAACTATTATGGAATTTACTTGGAATGCCCGTTAACCTATAACGACGCAATAACCGATTTACAATACTTTGTCCATTTTCAAATTCGATTGTAACTTCAATTCGACGTCGCCGAGTTTGTAAGGTGGGTACATATTTGAGGAAAAACGCGAACGAGGCAAGGCGAGCCCGAACGGGTGTCTCGATCGTAAACTGTTTCGTTGCAAATGAAGCCACTTGAAGCAGCAAAAGACGCGCCGATCCAATTGTGCGCGATCCATTCGGGTAGTTTTCAACATGGCCTACGACTTGATAGTGTCTGCTGCTGAATTTATAATGATTGCCGAATTATCGCGAAAAACAAAAGAAGGCGCTGGTGAATGACAAAACTTTATAGAAATAATTGATATGTTGGGTGAAGTAGAAATTGGCCTGTTTAAAAAAATCACCAGAACGTTATCCATAGACTTTAATTAATTGTTACACTTGATCAATCAACAACTTATCGCTACTTGTTTATTCGCGCCGGAAAAGTTGCCGCGCCGCGCTTAGAGGCAAGGTCTGTGCATGAAAAATCGGCTACGCCGAACAGAATTTTCTTTGATATACCGACTCCGGACGGATAGCATTCGTACGGCCTCGGCTTGTTCGCCGAACAGGCTGAGGCAATGAACGGGCTCGCCTTGCCTCGTTCGCGTTTTGCCTCATATATGTACCTACCAACATACCATGCCACGTAACAACAAAAATTAATGTTATACTACAGTTAAATGATGAACATAAGACGCGTTGTTTAACAAATGTTAAACAAATTAGTTTATTAAAATTAATGAATCCTACAAGATATAAGAACCCAATTACAGGACAATTATTTATAAGAGAAAGGATATAAAATTAAGAAAGATGATTGATATGACAAAGATAACCTACATAGAGTACTTTTACTGTCGTAGAACATAAGTCTTTTCAAGTAACATCTTCTGTACATAAAAGAACAGATAAATCAACTTTTACCTTAAACATCGATCAGATAAAAATTATGTTTGGATAAAATATACATGGACACAAAATGTTAATAGAAAAATTATTTCATGTACTGAAATATCGTGTACATTGATTTTTGAATGACGTAAAATCTGCCATTCTGGACCTATTTATGCCAAAATTTTTGCATCTCAGGTAGGATCATCCACCAGTTACGATTAATTTCAAATTATTAGGTAATTATTCTATGAAACATGCAACTGAAATTAAAAGACACTTAAGTGGAAAGCTTAAAGAGAATGTAATAAATACAATGTCTGTGCAAAATTATAGTGCCAGTAATATTAAGAATAATTTTGCGAATAATTACATGGCAATTGGAGAGAAAGAACTAGTCTCCAAACAATAAGAGCTACAAAGAATTTACATTTAAAGAAGGGAATTATTGGACCAATGCCAAAGTATAAAACATCCGAAGAATTCATCAATATTATCAGAAATATAGGTTACTCTCCATTTTTTGTATACTATTGGTCAAATAGTCAGTGAACAGACATTACTGTGAAAATAATTATAACAGAATAGCCATATATTCGACAGATAGTATTGCAAAAAACAAATAATCTACCCTGATGGGTCGAAATCTAAATATGTTTTTCTTTATCATATTGTTATAACACCAAGAAAAAAACAAGTATTCCTTCCTGATTTCAGACTGGAATCATAAAACCCTTAAAAGTGGTAGCAGACATGTCATTAGCTTTAATGTAACTTTTACATTTTGTAATTCTTCCCATGACTGTAGTGTATAGAAAAAAAACTACAGATGGCATTGTCATACTAAAATATTATTCATTTTTATTGTAAATTTATACTTGTGCGCTAACGGCAGTTAGAGCCTAGAGCCGGTGTATTAAACTTATAAATTATCACGGGGTAGAATAAAATAGTTAAACGAGTAGTAACAATAAAGTTTTTAAACCAACTCACTTTCACACCATCTCAGTGGCGAGGTGGATAAAAAAATTATTTAAATTAAATTATATAAAGATAAAATAAATCTCTTAAAATGGAAAGTGCTGCAGTAGGACATCTCCGTGAATTGGATCCAGCAAGTGGAGACTGGAGTATTTGCAAAGCGGGACTAGAAAATTATTTCCTCGCGAATGTCGTTACCTAATAAACCTGAAGAAAAAACGTACCTGGAATTAATAAAATTAATGGACACCCATTTTACACTAGCAATTTTTGTTGCGCGTTATAAATTTTATGGCGTAACAATGTCAAATAACGAAAGTGCCAATGAATGGGCAGCTAGAATAGGTAATCAAGCAGTTCATTGTTAATTCAGTGCAAATAAAATTGACAGCTTTGAGGGATAGTTTTATCGTGGGACCGACTATTCAAGGAAAAATCTACAGCAATTTTCAGCGGAGTCGTGGAGGTCGCCAACACCAAATCAGCCGCTAGGAACAACACGGGCGATTTCATTCACGTTAAGGCCGAGCCGGGCCTGCATCACGTCCGAGCATGGGTTGCCGAGGAGAGGGAAGTGGACGGGGACAGAGCGCAGATCAACATGTTCATCATATGGCAAGTCCATATGTCAACAAAGTGTTTTTTTAAATTTTTTTCGTAATAAATAGTATTTGTAATGCATGTGGCTATAAGGGTTATATTGCTACGATTTGTGTGTCAAAAATCAAAAACAAATCCAAAAATTATAAAGTTTACACACATACAAATATTTGGAAGCTAATATAGAGCAACCATTTATTTAAATTGGAAAGTTAAATTAGTATCTACCAAATAACTTTAAATATACAAATCAAAAATAAAACATTTTGCTTTGAGATAGATATAGGAGCCAGTGCATCAGCTATTTCAAAACATTTTTTGGACGAAAAATGAAGTCAATGAAAATTACTTACAACAAGTAAATATTTCCTTTCGTACAATGGCAGCAAAATATTTCCAGTCGGTAAATTAAATGTCGTGAAAGAACTAACTAGACTTTTTAAAATGCTCTAATTTAGGAGTTAGTGAACTATACTTTATAAATGTATAAAACGAAATCAAATATTTTAAAAATAAATTTATTAATCTATTTTCACCAGGCCTAGGAACGTATAATAAAGGTTTAGTTTCGATAAAACTAAAAGATGTAACAGTAGCGTCAAAATATTTCCGGCCACGGCCAGTACCTTCGCCCTCCATTCCAAATCAGAGCCGGAACTAAATCGTTTACTTGATGCTGGTACTATATTATTTCGCCGGTGGCCTGTATTAAGGAAATATGGTACCGTGAGAGTGTGTGGTATTTTTAAAGTCACAATAAATCCAAATCTAGAAATAGATTAATACCCAATCCCACGTATCGAACAGGTTTTCAAATTTGGAGGGCGGGAAATATTTCTCAAAAATAGACTTGTCGCAATCCTAACTTGAAATTTGTGTGGACGATAAATCTAAGAAATTAATGGGGAGAAGTACACAAAGAATTGTATCGCTATAACAGATTACCGTTATGATATTGCTTGTACACCAGCTAAATTCCAGAAAATAATGGAATCTATAATGAAAGGTCTAAAGAAAGTTGCAGTTTTTTTGACGATGTTTTAATTGCCGGAACAAATAAACAAAAACGTAGAAAAAGTCTTGGGTCGTTTAAATTATGTAGAAATTAAAATATCACTTGAGAATTTTTTTTTTTAATTAGAATTATGTAGCAAGGTAATCGAAAGAAATGGATTACATACTTCGGATGATAAAGTTAAAGCTATTACAGAAGCACCAACTCCGAATTCTTTAACTAAACAAAAATCATTTTTATGTTTAGTGAACTATTATGGTAAATTTATGTCCAATATTTCAACAATATTGCATCCATTGTACGAGTTATTGGAATATTCAAGTGAATGGTACTGGTTCGACAAACGTGAGGAAGTTTTCTATAAAATTAAGTAAATTTTACGGTGCTATTCTGCATCTTACCTCTATAACGCTATAACTTTATATTTCTATAAGCAATAGAGCTCTATAACTTCGACTCTTATAGAGAACCAATTTTCGTATTCTTTATCTCGTTCTTTAACGGATCTTCTTACAGCGTCAACTTTATAGAGCGACTAACTTCATGTATATTGTGACAGTTCATATTTTTCGATATAAGAAATTTGTAAAGACGTAAAGACGAGCAATTTGAAGAATATAAAATTTTTGTATTTATTAATTTAATACTGTCTAAAATATTTATCAATAATGTTACCCATTTTTAAGCATTTTTTGAAATCACTATTGGAAATTGAATCCATTCTTGCACAAGATGGAATGATATGAATTCGTAAATTTTATTATTATAGTACTAAAGAATCCTTAATTATATATTTTTTAAATTTTCTATTTTCGTACACATACTGTACTTTGTTTGCCCTGTTATTGATGTATACTGTAAATAAATTAGTACTATTAATAAATGGCTTAAACAACCCCTACAAGAATTTACATTACATCCATTACACAAAAACTTTGTAAACACCTATAATAAAAATGACAACAATATTCTGTATCAAGTACAATATATATATATATATATATATATATATATATATATATATATATATATATATAACATAAAGGTATACCGCTAGTTTTCAATGGTGGTAAAATATATAATTGCAAATTATTTATTAAATCAGTTGCGAAATTCTTACTCACACCCCTTAAAAATCTTCTTTCTCATCTCATGTAATTTCAGTGATATTTTTTTAAAGAGAAATATATTTTACTGATTCAGGGTTATTATTAATTAATTATAAGCTTTTGAAGTCTTCTTTTATTAATACGTTAAAAAATTGCGGCACAGGATTAAAATTCAGTTCTAATGTTTTTATGTCAACCTATAAAATACAAACAAATTATAGGTTAGAATGCTCTATAAGAAGTTATGGCGAGAATATCTGCGCCGTAAGACTACAGTCATTCTATAACGCTATAGAAATATACAGAATCGCAGTTTGCTTACATTCTATAGCTTTCCAAGGTTATAGAGCTTACAGCGCCTATAGAGGCATACATAATAGCACCATTAAATACAAAAACCAATTCTATTTCACTTTAACGCAAAACTATAGTAGACTCATAGATATTTTAACTACCACATGCTGCGTGTTATGTTGTGAGCCAAACCGAAAAATTAACCAATCAATTTGCAAAGGGGTAAACAAGCAAAAGTACAGGTAAAAAAACAGGGATGTATTCAGTTTATTCACCTTTGGAATATTTATTATTTACGAGTAATGCTGTCATATAAATATTAAAATATTCGAAATGACAAACAGTACAACAAATTATAGGATGATTAAATTTATTAATTGAAACTAAGTTTCAAATTATCATAACTGATACGAGTCCAACCCCAAATGTGTGTACTTTTGTTAAAATTTATTCGAATATAATGAAAATTACAGTACGTTTTTTATATTCAATCATAGTATATTTTACAGGTGGTACGAAAACATTTGTGATGAAAAAATAAGATTAAGTTCAAATTTAATTTCACATAATCATAATCAGCAGAAAAACCTCTGAAAATTATCGTTAAATACGGGCCAGTACGGTCTTCAGAAGACCTCCAGCAGAACTGTACGTTCCCTTCGATAAGTAGTTTCCACGCCCTTAGCTACAACCTCGGCGTCTACAATACCAATAATTTTGACGGTAGATGCCAATGAATACGGGGTAGGAGCGGTACTAATCGTGCATCGTATGTCAGACCACACAGAGAAACCTATCGCGTATGCGTCACGTGTGTTGAACGAATGTCAGCGTAAATACGCTCAAATCTAAAACGATGCATTTGCAATAATTTTCGCTGTATAATTCAATCAGTATTTATATAATACGAAATTTATACTACGAACAGATCATAAACCATTACTTAAAAATTTTCACCCGAAAAAGGGTATTCCAGAATTCTCTGCCAATCGCCCGAGTAACTGATCTATCTATAATTATGAAATTGAATATGTTAAATCGGAGGCAAATAGCGCCGAAAGTAATTGTAATTCATACATATTACATCAAAGTTCACCACCAAAAGTAGAGTTAAATTGTTGGCCATGGCCAAAAGAACCCTGGAGTCGATTGCACATCTACTATATGGGAGAAATATTTCAATTTTTTTTTTTTAATAAATGGTATTATCCACGTTACGACACCACCATTTAACTCAGCCTCTAATGGCGCGGCCCAGAATGCAGTTAAAACCGTAAAAAATGCTCAAAAAAATACTATGAATAATAACAACAATTTATGCCGATCTCTGTGGCGTGGTGGCTATGTCACTAGCCTAGCACGCCAGAGGTCGTGGGTTCGAATCCCACTGAAGAGCATAGTCGTTTGTGATGTTTACATAAATTCACAATCATCCAATCATGAGGCGGCATATGACCATAGTAGTTAGTCCGCCTCTCATCTTCGTAATAAAAAAAAAAAACAATTTATCGCTTAATTTATTGATTGCTAATTTTTATTTGATTACCGTACGACCAAACACTGTACCACAGGTGTCTAATCCGCTTTTGTTATTATTAGATAGAGAATTACGTTCACGATTTCATTTATTAGACTGGAGCGATGATTGTATTAACGATGAAATAAAAAGTAAACCAACAAGATAACTAATGTAAAAATTTCAAGTGAAACCGTTAAGTCATTTTCGTAACTGGAGAGACTACTACTACTAAATAAAACAGAATAGAAAAAGTGTACATTAGTTAGGAAAATTAGAAAAATATTTATTTTATAAATATACTAGAATTAGGAAAAACACCGTCAACATCTTTGCCTGTTTCTAGTGTAGTAAATGAAAATCGGGAAGACACTAATACTAATCAAGAAAATAGTACTTCACGACACCGTAGACCTAAAAGAGATATTACAGTTCCTAGTCGTCTTCAATCTTCGTAATTTTGAACAGAATTGTTAAATTCATAATTATTTATATGCTTGATTATATGTTAAATTAAGCAGGAAAATATTGACATGGAATTGTCGTACTAAAATATTAATAATTATTTATTGTAAATTTATACATGTCCGCTAACGGCAGTATGAGTCTAGAGCCGGTGGATTAAGCTCGTAAATTATCACATTTGTAGAATTAAATAGTAATAGGAGTAATAAAAATAAATTCTTTTAAATCAACTCACCTTCACAACGTCGCAATGACTATCTTCAGTTGTGTTTTAATATCCTATTCAAAACAGACTGTGGTATAGAGAGACCATCATGTTTCATAAGAATAGATGTAGCCCATGTAATGAAATTAGTATCAAACTGGCCTACCGTCAAACAGGTTGTCTTCGGACTAGGGAAATTTAATGGTTCATGTTTGGCGCCGAATTTTTTTCACACATGTATATACGCGTGACTAGTGGTATCTGATATAACGTATTTCTAAATACTTATATCTTAATATTTAGTAAAAGAAAGAATGCACAGAGATAATGCTTTATTCATTGACGTATTTTTAAACACATGAAAAATTGTATGTATTGTTATCTTCTGTTTTCATGGCGCACTCTTCCTCCATTCTTCATGGCCAACTTACAGCAGACATATCATTTGTCTCCCTCTGAAACAAACTTCTGACTTCTGAAATATTTAGGAGGAACGCCTTTATTTGGTCTTGTAGATCTACGAAGTTCTTCTTTACTATTTTCTGACGGAGGAGAAGAAACATTTTCTGTAAACTCGTGACTCGGTTGACGACTCAAAATCAAATTTCTTGAAGACCAAACTTTTCCGTTACTCAGGCGAAATGTATGAGTTCCAAGACAATCAACAATCTGCATCGGTTTGGAGAATGGTGATGCACCCTTCGGTACAAAAGGAAGATGAAAACGAACCCAACTTCCTTTAGTAAATGTAGATTGTTTATTTGTAGTGATAGTAGATCCAGTATTGTTTTCTTTTTCAATATTGACTTTTTCCTTGTTTACATTGTTGTATGTAAATGTTCGGGGTTGAAAGTTAGTTCGCATTTCACGTCCAAACATGAAGAAAGCTGGCGATTTTCCCCCCTCTGAAGGAGCAGTGGCACGAAAAGTGAATAATAATTCAAGAATGCCAGTATTAAAACATTTTTTACTCGACTTAAATGTTTGTATACCATATTTTAAATACCGATTAAAAACTTCTACAAGACCATTTCGTTGTGGGTCGTAATTCGGTGTACGCCAATGTAAAATATCTTTAGAATGAAGAAATTTCGAAAATTCAGTCGAAGTGAAATTTGTGCCATTATCACTTACAAGAATATCTGGATTTCCATATCTTGCAAATACCTCTTTTAACCATTTGATTATAACATTGGAAGTTATTGAATGTGTAAGTAAAATTTCTGGATATTTTGAATAGTAGTCGATTATGACAACCACGTACCTTTGATTATACGGTGCTACTGCAAAAGGTCCGGTAACATCTATCGCAACCTTTGACCATGGTTTCTGTGGCATTTCAATTGGGAAGTGCGTTATTTTCGGTTGTTTGTGAGATTTTTCGCTATCTTGGCAAGGTACACAATATTTTACGAATCTTTCCACGTCTTTATCTTGTCCCGGCCACCAAAAAGATTTTCTTAGTTGTCGTTTCATTCGTACTATACCTGGGTGACCTTCGTGAGCTGATACAAGGATTTTATGTCGCATTATTTCTGGAACAAGTATTCTATCGCTGCGAGTAATTAGACCATTATCCACAGAAAATTCTTCTCGTAAGGAATAATATCTAGAAAAATCTTTAGTAATTTTTGATCTAGAAGGCCAACCATATTTTATATATTTAAACAAATTTTGACATGTGTCATCTTCTTTTTGACATTTCCGTAGTGAATGAAGTGAAGTATTCGTTGTGATTATTTGTTTAATGTCAAAATGTGATTCAACGGGAACAATATTTTTATTTTGGATTGGTGCTCTTGATAAAAAATCTGCAACAACGTTTTCTGTTCCTTTCTTGTACTCTATTGTATAATCGAATGCTGATAACCGTTCTAACCAACGAAGAAATTTTGCAGACTTCTTAGTTGACGTGTGTTTTGAAAGAAGTGTTTGCAGTGCTGAATGATCTGAACGAAGAATGAATGTTCTACCTAATAGAAATGAACTCCAATGCTCGCAGGCCCAAATGCAAGCAAGAGCTTCTTTTTCACCAACAGAATAATTCCGTTCGGCAGACGAAAGTGTGTGTGAAGCGTAAGCGATTGTGACTTCTTGTCCATGCTGGATTTGTGTTAAAACAGCTCCAATACCAATATCTGAAGCATCTGTTGTCACGATAGTCATCGCTTTCAAATCAAAAATTGACAGTTTAACATTATTAGAAATAGCCTCTTTCAAAATTTTGAATGCATTAGCTTCAGCATCTGTCCATTGAAATTTATTACCTTTTCTTGTAAGCATACGCAGAGGTTCAGCTTTTTCTGCGAGACCTCCAATGTAATTTGAATAATAGTTAACTGCACCCAGAAATGATTGTACCTGTTTCAAAGTTTTGGGTGGTGTAGCTTCAAGAATTGGTTTTACATTTTTTGAATCTGGTTGTATTCCATTGTTAGATATAACATGTCCCAAATATTTAATAGATTTTTTGCAGAATTCGCATTTCTGTATGTTCCATCGGAAATCATTTTCATGAAGTGCTTTCAGTACGTCATGTAAATATCTGTCATGTTCTATTTTTGTCTTGCCGTAAACTACGATGTCATCGATGTAAGTCTGTACATTTTTGCAATCCGACAATGTTTTTTCTACAGCTCTCTGGAAAACTGAAGCGGAGTCTGTAAGTCCCATTGGTAAACGATTGTACGCGAATAGACCAGCAGGGGTAATAGTTGTTGTTAGTAGTTTTGACTCTTCATGAAGTTGAATATGGAAATAATTCTAAGATCCAATTTTGAAAAATAGTTAGCACCACTAAATTGAGGAAAGATGTCTGTAGTATTTGGAATAGGATGCCTTTCTGGAATGACATATTTATTCAGACAGATCCGTCGTTTTTAGGTACTGTAACCAAACCATGTACCCATTCACTTTTCTCTACTGGACTCCATATACCATCTTCTACCATCTTCTTGCATTCAATAATAGTTTGCTCTCGACGTGCATATGGAATGGATCGAAGTTTAGTTGAAGTTGGTATTGCATTCGTTTTCATTGCTATTTCATGTTTGAACAACTTGAATGTACCTATTTTTTCACTTGTAAGATTCGGAAATTTTGAAATATAAGAAAAACTTTCGTTTACTGCAGCAACTCGAAGATCTTTACCATAAATGGTTAATTCCAAAGCGTGAATTACATCCATACCAATTGTTGGTGGCAAATCGTTTGTAGTGACATACAATTCAGTTTCTGTAGATTTATCTGCGATTCTGATTCGTGTCTTGACCTTTCCACGTATTTTTGTTACACGAGATCCATCGAAATTTCTAATTGATGTATTACTTGGCATCAATATCGAATTTAATTTTGCTACTTGAAAAATTGACTCTGTAATCGTTGAAATGTCCGAACCAGTATCAACAAAAGCTTTGTAATTCCAATTCTTCATCATTGTTGGCAACAAAGTGACTTTAACTGGAAGGCGACTTACATCTGGTTTTAAATATCTTACTTTCAACAATCTTACTTTATGTTGATTTTTCTTTGAATTACATACATTGTAGAAGTGATCTTTTTTGCCACATGCTTTGCAAATCTTTCCTCTTGCAGGACATTTTTCCGAACGAATGACATGATCATTTTTTCCACATCCAAAACATACTATATTTCTTCGGATTATTTTCGACTTTCCTTGAGCTTTTTTCTCGTTGAATGATGATGAAGTTCGAGCTACAATAACATCAGTTGCTTTTACTTGCTGTATTGCAGCAGAATTTTTATTTGCAGCTTCATCATTTAACATAATGTTGACAAAAGTATCAAAATTCACGTCTACTTCGGCAAGTAACTTTTGCTGGGTGATTTTTGAACTACAACCAATAACTAACTGTTCAGCTAAAAGTTTATTTTCTAATATACTATCGCCATAAGCTCGTAGACTAATTAATTTTCGCAATTCCGTTACATAAGCGGTGACGGATTCATCTGAGTGTTGCATACGTGTTCGGAAATCAAAAGCAGCTCGGACTTGATATACTTTTGGAAGAAATAGGACCTTCAATTCTTTGACAAATTCTGCATGTTTTGAAGTACCACGTTCCAAATAAAAAGGATAAGCAGATGCAATTCGTCGACCTTCGACACCTAAGAATTGACAAAGATATAAATTCTTTGTTTTATCATCCAATTTATGTTTTTCGGAAGCGATACGGTCCGTTAAAAAGAAAAAATCTTCTACTGTAGTATACCATGCAGACCAAGGTACTGGCGGATCTCCAGGCATAGGTAAAAAATCGTCGGTCGAAAGAATTTTTGATCCCATCCTCGTCGCCAAAATGATATAACGTATTTCTAAATACTTATATCTTAATATTTAGTAAAAGAAAGAATGCACAGAGATAATGCTTTATTCATTGACGTATTTTTAAACACATGAAAAATTGTATGTATTGTTATCTTCTGTTTTCATGGCGCACTCTTCCTCCATTCTTCATGGCCAACTTACAGCAGACATATCAGTATCATAAAATTTTAATTATTTATACTGTTAAATAATATTTCACTATTTTGATAACTTGTTAAACTTCTTATTGTGTAGATGTGTATATATATATATATATATATAAAGTTGGCCCCATGCATGCACTTTTAGATTTTGCTTATTTTAACCTAAAAAGAATTATCATTTATATGTTACAAATTTTTAAAGGAAACATCAACTACGCAGGGATGATACGAACATTCCGCGGAAATATATTTAACTGTTTGGGTTTAACTAATATGCTAATTATAAACAAAAATATTCAGATGCTGCCATAAAGGCAGAAAAATATGTTACACTTAAAAAGTACAATATTTTTTAAGGTTAAATAGCACTATAAATGATACATTCATTTATCCTATTATAAAAACATTTCTATCGCGAAAAAGATCAAATTATTTCTGTCCGTCAAAAGCCAAGTGAACTTAGATTAGATAGACAGGATGGCTATAAATTTATAATAATAATAATAATAAATTTATTGTCCGCAGAAAAATTAGTACAAACACAGTAAGAGCTACGTACAACAAGTCATAAATAAAGTATTCACATATTAAAATAAGTTTGACATACAAGTAAATAAATAAAATTAACTGTACAAATAATAAAATCAGTTAAAAAGACATACTTTGCAAGCAGAATGCACTTAAAATAAATATGCGTAAAATATTAAAATAACAGGCTAAAACATATATTATACGTACATTAACAAATTTCAACACAAATGTTTATTATAGTAAAATTTGAACATGCAACTAAAAATTCATCCATAGAGTAAAAATAATGTGTATGAAGGAACTCTTTTAGTTTTTTTTTAAGTAAAAAAAAATCTGTACATGATTTGATATCTGTTGGTAGATTATTGAAAAGAATTTTACTTTGATATTTGCAGTTACTTTCGTATTTCACTGAATTGTGTTTGGTTATCGGGAAATCTCTTTTATTTCTGGTATAATACATAGTTGTGTTCAAAGCGTACATTAAATGTTTCATCATTTTTGAAACTAAAACATAATGTTTCATACATATACAAAAGAGTGGCAAGATATGTAGGTCTTGGAAAGCTTACCTGCATGAGGAAAAAGGGGTAAGTTTGGCCAAGACTCTGATGGCCTTATTTTGTGTGATGAAAATCTTGTTACTACCCTGTGTTGAACCGCAAAAAATTATATCAAATCTCAGTAGTAAATGAAAATTGTCAAAATAGAGAGTTCTAACTACACTGAAATCACACACTTTTGTTATTTGTCTTAGTCCGAATATTACTTGATTAAGTTTATTGTTTAATAAATTAATGTTATGTAGCCACACCATGCCTTTATCTAAATATATTCCTAGCATTTTAGTATTGAGACTAAGGCTTCACTGTACACCATCGATTAGTAAAAAGTTTACTTGACTGATATTATACTTTTCAAATAAAACATAGTTTGTTTTTGAGTTGTTAAGGATTAGTTTATTATTTAGAAACCATGATTTTAATTTCGATACAGTTACTGTAGCAATTTATTGTAAGCACTCTAAATTCGAGGATTTCAATAAAATGTTAATGTCGTCGGCGTAGGCTATCACTGTAGTTTTACTGTCGATGAGTGAGAATATATCGTTGATGTATAATATGAAAAGCAGAGGGCCTAGGAATCTGCCTTGGGGGACGCCAGTATATACAGACACTAAATCGGAAGTGTAGATTTTCCCGTCATGGGTCACATATACTGCTTGTGACATATCCGCCAAGTACGAGCGCAGCCAGTTGATAGCTTCTCCTCTTATTCCATGACTTTCAAGTTTGCTTATTAATATATCATGATCAACCAGATCAAACGCTTTAGACAGATTTAAGAATATTCCTAAAGTATACTGCCTGGAGTCCAGAGCAGATAGGATGTCGTCAAGAACCTTTGCAGAGCCGTCTCTATGGATTTGGTTTTGCGAAAACCGTGTTGACATGTACTTATTCTTTTATTCAGGAATGAAGTTAGACTTGAATTCATTACAACTTCAAGAATCTTGGAAATATTTGATAGCAGATTGATTGGTCTATAGTTATTCAAATCGTCAGGATCCCCTTTTTTAAAACCTGGAGTAACAATAGCTGTCTTAAATACATCTGCAAATACACCTTCTTCAGTTGAGAGATCACAGAGATAGCTTAAAATACCACTTATAAAATCTCTGTTTATTATATCTATTTATGTACCATTGAAAATGTGATTAATTTGTAACAGAACTGTGATCATTTAACTAATTAAGAAGTATTTTTTCATATTATTGCCAAACAATGTTACTACATTCATACTATTACTTTGTGCAAATAAATGTGCCTTACTTTATGAAGAATATTGAATTTAAAATGTGTGTACCTATTCACAACAAAACAAGGTGTAAAAATTTATTATAAAACTTTAAATAGATGAATACAATTTTTTAAAACATTTTTGTGTCCGAATTCATTCATTGAAATTTACGATTTCAGTTTACTGTGCGTTTTAAGTGACCGTCGGAAGTCACCCCAAAAGAAGGGGTGACTCCGGACAGTATAAAATTAAAAAATATACCACAATTAAAATACTAAAAATAATGTTTACATATAAGTTGCAACATTTATGAAGAATATTGAATTCGAAAAAATATACAATTTATCTCATAAATAACACAGTTATTAAAGAAAATATCCCGAATTTGTCCGTAGACACCCCTTTTGAGGGTACGTTAAAAAACCTTTATTTTCTTCATTTAAAATGTGTTGGACGAATGGTTTAAACTATTTTAATAAAAGACCTTGAAAATAAATAATTATGTGTTTTTTTTACTCCAGTACTGAAGGTAAAGATAAAAATGGCGAATTATCACTATGTAAAGTTAATAAAGAGCGGGTTGAAAAGGAAAATAGCACGGGTTCTACCGTATTGTTATAAATATCAGAAGAGTTGGTACAAACGGTTGTAGAAAAACATATTATAAATGAAGAATTAACAAAGCAGTGTTTAAAGACTGTGTAAAAGAAATAGCAAATACTGAATTTACTAAAAAATCATCTGTACAGGTGCACCGGGCGCACATGCGTAAATACAGCCCTGACCGTAGTGTAAATACAATAGTATGGGGGGCAATGAAAGAGAAGCTCGACTGTATCTGTAAGGTTATTAAAAATAATGGTACTTGTATAACATTAGTAATTTGTAGGATTATCACAGTGCTGCAACGTTTCAAATAATTTTACAATAATTTATTGGCTAAGATATTTTAAATTTCGTTCTAAAATTCTAACCGTGGCGGTGTTAGCCTTTATTTTATTGAAGCTAAATAGAGCTAGTATAAAAGTGTTAAGAGTTTGCTTTTCGAATAAATTATCGAGTTTGGTGGGACTGGTATCGATTTGCTTGCAATCCCCCTCGCCCTAAATTTAAACGTTAAAATTGAAGCTAATAATTGAAGGCTAGCTTTATGGCGTTGACTAGTACAAACAGTATATAATGTGGCGCTAGCGCTTGTGATTCGAGTATTTTCATATTGAGGGGCTAAGGTGTCATTTTAATTTTAATTCTGAACTTCTGTCGAGGGCAGTGCTAGGTTATATTTTAATGGAGCTAGGTAGAGCTAGTATAAAAGTGTCTGGAGTTTGCTTTTCGAATAAAATATCAAGCTGGTGGGGCTGGTGTCGATTTGCATCCTAACTTGAATATAAACTTTAACTCTGGAGCTTCTTGACTGGATGGATGTTTGTAAAAAAATTAAGGGTAATATTTAAGTGCTAGATAAATGGAAAGTGGAGATAGGTTGCAAAAACAGTATGTTATATGGAGCAAGCTTTTCATTTAAATATTTTGAGGGGCAAAGATATTATTTTAATTTTAATTCTTAAACTTTAACGAAGATGGTGCTAAGTGTTACACTCAGGTGCAATAAAAACTGTGCATTTACAATTTATAATTTTTTTTTGATAGTACCTATCGTTCTAGTACTACTTTTTACAAAACTTTTGATGTTTCATGACGATTGTTGATTGCTTATGGAACTTAAAAAAGATTATAAAGAAAATTTTCTTTCTTTCTTCTTCTTATTGCCTGCTTTAACCCGAACTATTGCCTACATATGACGACTCATATCACTAATCCTAATATTCCGCCATTCTTCTAGAATGCAATACGAAGCTCATTATTTGTGGATGGCGCAACTGGCCAATTTTTAACACTCTTTTCCAGAATGTCCTAAACATGTTCTATGGAGTTTCCATTTACCCGATTTCATACAGATATTTACTGACACCATGCTGAATGAGGTTTGAGCAAATGGGATGACGTAGTTTGCTAGAATCTCCTCAATAAATCGCCGTGCCGTCAGCGAACCTCCAGGAATAACATACAAGTCTGTGCAGGTCTCCATTGAACTCATGCCCAAACCATCGCTGATTCTCCACCATGGTTAATTCTAGGGGTGAATTTGCACTTCACAAATCGTTCACCTGGTGGTCTTCATACTCATTTTCGTCTATTTGGTGAATGTGGACAGAATCTGAACATATCTGTACTCCATTGAGCCAAAGACCAACTCAAATGTTTCGAGTAAATTGGACTCTAGTTAAATGGTGAAGTGGGAGCAGTTTGGGGCCAGCTACTGGTCCGTAAGCTTTCAAACCATACTGTTTTAATCTCCGGTGGGCTGTCCAAACAATAACATGTGTGGCACGAACCATACGAAGCTGATCATTGGTTTCAACCCAAGTTAAGTGTCGATTTCTTAATGTGTTAAGGACAAGAAATCGGTTGTCATTGACATTAGTCTTGCTTGTCTTGCCAGTTCCTGACCGTCGCATATTTCTATCCGTCTCTCTGAATCTTTTCAGTAGTCTTCGAATGGTAGAATAACCAACGCTTACGACTCTGGCTACGCACCGTAAACTTCTCCCATTTTCTACAAGAGCTACTGCCTTCGCGCAAACTTCAGCACATAAAACCATTATTAGGACATACATTTGAAATCAGAATCTTAAGAGTGACATTAACTGTGAAAAAAAAATTGACAAATCAGTTTTTGTTTTCTTCTGCTCCATAATGGTATCTCTCACGGTAAATCATCAAAAATTTTGTTATAAGTACTACTAGACCGATATTATCAACAAAATGATTAAAAAAGTAAGTGGATCGTTTTTATTTCACCTGAGTATATTTTAATGAAGCTACCTACCATGACAGATTGTTACTTCTGCATCCCAGACTCTTCGAAAAGGAGAACAGAAAAAAATGCAGCTGTAATAGTATATCCGGATATACCTGCATCGTCTACTCCTGTGATAACGTATTCAGTAATATCAAAGAATCGATATATAAAAGGGATTTTTAAAGTGCAAAGTTTTCTTTACAGGAAATTTAACTTATTTATAAGTTTTCAGATGCAAGAAACCGAATTTATATTACGTGTTGCAATTTTATTTGTATATAAAAAATAGAACGCAACGATAATTACGTGATTTTGTATAAGGAAAATAAATTATTTCTAAATGCCGCCGTTCAAGTCACCAAGGTCTGCATTCAGGCGTTGTTACCATATTCAAATTATGTTACGTTTTTTTCAGGATACAGTAAAACAGTAATAAATACCTTTTTTACATATCGATGTGACAAAGCCAAAAGATCAGGTCTATGATCGCGACTTTAGCACTATTTGACACCCATACAATCGAAAAATGTCGGTCTAGTCCCAAGGACAAAATCGCTGTCGAGTAATATTATTTGAAATACTTTCATTATATTTTATTATTTTCATTAACGATTAAGATTTATTCTGAGATATCTCCTTTAATTTTAAAATTCCTGATGTTCTCTTCATTGTTTATTAATATTTTAAAATAAATTACTCGTTACATTATTATTGACATATTGTTTTTTAAAGCAAGCTCACGATGTAATTGGTTTGGAGTATACATATAATTTGTAGGATGATTTTCTTAAAATTAGATTACTATTGTATTTAAAAAAATATATAGATAGGTATATTTGAAGAAAGGTATTTTATGCAAGATTAAATTTTCAGCAAATTTAATTTACATCTTTTGAAAGAAAAATGGAAATACAAGTATTTATATATTCACATATTTTGTATTGGTCTAAATTTTTTTTTAATTTTCTCACTTTATTATTTAATATACGTACATAAATGATTTAAGAAAATCATTCCTAAAATTTTGCATCTATGAAAATTAGTTCCTGTAAAACAATTAAAGTTTTAAAAAATTGGCTTGGCATACTTGATTGTAATTTCTCTCACTTACTAATTTTTTTCTATGTAGCAGTCTTAAAATCATGAAAATATTACATATAATCGTTGCACAAAATTAGAATAAAGTAATTTGAAAAAAAAGTAATATTCTCTCTAGAGACAAGCATTATAAAACCGATCAAAGTTATTACAAGCGATTGAGAATTTCGCGCCAATCTTTACTTTCATATATTTGATCCAACAAGATGAAAACCGATCTTATTACATTCCTCATAATCCGGCACAAACTTGTCGTGGCTCGTGAAGTGCACGGCTTAAGATATTTGCTATTTGCTCACGCGCATTTCCTAGAAAGTTGAAATTGCAATTTTCTTTGGAACAGTTCAGGCTGAAGCTGGAAATGTGCACGTGTTTTATGTGCTAAATGAGCAGGGCAAGAAATGTGTCCCCATATATCCGATAGTCGTTGCAAGTTGGAAGTTCACCTTTACGTGTATTACAAATTAAACGTTTAGGTTAAACTAGAATAAAAACACAATAAATAAATTTTCTAACAAACTCTGTTTATTTGTGTATTTTAAAGTAAAGTTCCGGATTCAAATATAGTGCAGCGTGAAACTTTATAAATTAATAATAAAATTTTTAGAGGGGCTATCAATGAATTAAAGTAATTACATAATGATGATGTGCCCTTTTCCGTCTGAGTTTGTTTCAAACTAAATATCGTTATTTGAATGACACTATGTAATGACCATATTTTTACCTCCCTAACATATTCCTATATGTAACTCATGGCCGTTTGCACCGGTTTCCCTTAAAATATAAGTACACCTTAAAAACATAAATCTATTATAACGATTTTTAAGGTGCCCTTATTTTAACAATTCTGGCCCTTATTTTAACGAGAGGACAATCTGCCGCTTAGGGTACACTTAAAGTAAAGCGCATGCCTTGCTTGGTGTTGAATAAGTAAATATTTATATTTTTGACAAGATATTTTGTTCAGGTAATTGTAAGCTGTCTAACATAAAATAAAAATGAATTTTAAATATGATTTAATAGAAGAAGATGATGATTGGATGAATTATAATAAATCAAAATAGAATACCACGGTAAATAAAATAAATATATCATCACGCCTTTTACCCATTAAGGGTGTGGCACTCTGCTTACGCAGATCTCGGTAGGTGATATATTTTTGCGTATGAAATGCGGTTACCAGCCGTCAAGTCATAGCCCCCAAAGTTGTTAGTGGAGGGGGAACCACAGGGGTAAATTTAAATTGGCAACTGTCGGTACTGGGATTCGAACTGAGGATCTCACGATCCACAGTCCGATACGTTACCACTATATATATATATATTAGGGTGGGTCGAAAAAAATAGATTTCGTTCTCTATGGTCTAAAATGAAAGAGTTCCATCTAAAAAGTTGTGGAGATGTGCTGAAACATTTTTCTGATGAATAACCAGGCAGCACCGAGCACCTCAAAACGCCGTTTTTTGCACTTTTTTTAGATTATGGCCAATAACTTTTTTCAATTTGCTTCAAATTGCCTGAATTTTTCAGGTATTTTGTTATTCCGTCCGTACTTTTGTTTCTGTGTACATCCAAAACATCAGATTCATTCATTGTATGATCTAAAGAATAGTTTCAGATCATATAAATGTGAAGATAGATGGCAGCATCTAGTTAAATCCAATATTTATAACCTATTTAATGTTGATATAAATATTTCTAAATGTGGTTCGTATATTTGATTTAAAATAGTTCAAATGAAATAAAATTAGGAATTTCCAATCTACAATATTATTTTTCTAAACGGGAATTGTTTTATTTTCGATATGTTGAATTTAAAATTTAAGAAAGTCGAATTTTCTTTCTATTATATTTCATTTGTTCGACACCAATAGCAGCAAACCCGATTTTTGGGTACTTTGAGGATTTTTTCTTCGCCTTTAGGAAAGGGTAAACCCCAAGGTCTGTTATATTGACTTATTTGGTATTGATCTGGGAATACCAGAAAAAAAATTCAGCCAATTTGAAGCAAATTGAAAAAAGTTATTGGCCAGAATCTAAAAAAAGTGCAAAAAACGGCGTTTTGAGGTGCTCGGTGCTGCCTGGGTATTCATCAGAAAAATGTTTCAACACAACTCCACAACTTTTTGGATGGAACTCTTTCATTTTAGACCCTAGAGAACGAAATCTTTTTTTTTCGACCCACCCTAATATATATATATATATATATATATATATATATATATATATATATATATATATATATATATATATAAACCGTGTGTCCCACGTAAAGGTTGGCATAGGCAAATAACATGTAAAATCAGTTTTTTGTAAATAAAAAGTGTCCGGCTAAAAATTATGCATCCAAATTTTATAGCACAATACTGCCAATACCCCTACATCTTATTTAATACAGATTACTTTATTTTGATACCGCAATTTAATGAAATTAATAATAATAATTCCTAATTTTTGCCTACTCTTTTTATTGCTACTGACGTATAGTGCCTGCAATTTGTTTTAAATATTTTAATCTGTCACTGTCAATTTCTGGCGATGGAAACCATTCAGCGTTCATTCCTATGGTGTATTCAGATATTTGTTTTGCACTGCGCCCCCATAATACATTCTAATAATATTTACACGGTTCTCGACATTTAATGTATTCATGATGACAGTGACAGATTAAAATATTTAAAACAAATTGCAGGCACTATACGTCAGTAGCAATAAAAACAGTAGGCGGAAAATTAGGAATTATTATTATTAATTTCATTAAATTGCGGTATCAAAATAAAGTAATCTGTATTAAATAAGATGTAGGGATATTGGCACTATTGTGATATAAAATTTGGATGCATAATTTTTTGCCGGACACTTTTTATTTACAAAAAACTTATTTTACATGTTATTTGCCTATGCCAACCTTTACGTGGGACACACGGTATATATATATATATATATATATATATATATATATATATATATATATATATATATATATATATATATATAGTTACTTTGTGAACTATTTATACGCCGCAAAATGCCGTTTTAGCGAACTCGTCCTTTAAAGGTCACCTAGCAACGGATTTAGTTTATTTATTCATTCATATTACTTACAAATGGGTTTCCATGCTTATACCATCGCCTACCTACTACAAAATATGTACATAATTGTTTTAGTATTTACTTGCAATAATTTCTTACGTACCTACTGTATTAGTTTGGACAGCTTGAACTAAAAAATATTGCATGTAACACATACGCAAATTGAGTTTTAGCGGACTCATCTGATATTACGGCCTCGGCTAGCGCCTCGCCCGTGAACATCCATTCATCCGCTAAAACTTTATTTTGCGTACTTGTTACATAAATTACTATTAAAGTTTTGAAAATTCGCCGATTTATTAAATTTTTATCAAAAACAAATGTAGTCACCTATCACTGTTTTGTTTTTATTTCATTCAAGCTATTTATTTGACGTTTAAAAATTAATTTACGGAACAAAATTACATCTAAATTGTAATATATTTTACATTTTTTTTTATATCTTTCGATTGATACAACAATCTCTATTATCCGGTAGATCACCGAGCAACAGCACGCATAAAACTGATTTCGCATGTTAATCTCCTATGTACACTTTTAAGACAGGCACACGGTATATACGATATTAACACGCGAAGTTACCAAAGTTAAACTTTACAGATTCATGTCAAAATTTTACTTCACACACTCTTCTGGAAAACTTGATTTACAAATCGGAATTAAATCAGTTAAAACATTTAAAAACGGCAAGGTTTTGGTTGAATCGTCTAGTGCGAAAGAAATAGAAATATTAACAAATAAAATTAATGAATCTTGCACTGATTTGGAAGCTTCAGCGGTACAATATAGAAATCCAAAACTAATTATTTACAATGTTCCCGAAGAAACTAATATTGAAAATGCAGAAAATACCATTATAACACAAAATATAGAATTAAATTTGAAGCAAGGTGATATTATACCAAAATTTATCTTCAAAAATAAAAAGAAAATTACAAACTTAGTCATAGAAGTTAAAGCTGATATTCGACAGAAACTAAAAGGAAATAAATTAAAAATAGGCTGGAATATTTGTAATATTGAAGACTATATAAATGTAAATAGATGCTTTGATTGTAGTAAATTTAATCACAAAGCAAATGATTGTAAAGGAAAACAAACTTGTCCAATTTGCTCCGGTGAACATAAACTGAAGGAATGCAAAGCGAGTAAAGACAATTATAAGTGTATTAATTGTACAAATTGGAATAAGTATACAAAAGATGAAAAGGTTAACGTCAATCACTCTGCACTTGATAAAAACTGTCCCTGTTATCTCAACACTTTAAAAAAGTATATTAAAAATATTAACTTATAGTAGTTATTAAGCAATATAATCAAGAAACGGTAATGTAAACAATATAATTCAAAACATATTTGAAGAAGAAGAGGACAGGAACAATTTTACTCTAAAAATCATTCAAATTAATTTACAACATTCCAGAGTAGCTACACAAAATTTATTGCAAGTTATGGAGCAAAATAATATAGATTTAGCCTTTGTACAAGAACCTTATGAGACTGAAAATGTTTTAAGAGGGATTCCAAATAATATAAATATATTTGCTCAGGGCAATGGTCATAAAAGAGCTGCTATCTTAGTTCGAAATAAGTTACTTAACATTATATTATTGAATCAACTCTCAAATGAAGACATGGTTGTTCTAGATATTACTTATAATAATTTTCAATTTTACGCTGTCTCTGCTTATTTTGATATAAGACAAGATATACAAATTACCTTAATTAATTTGGAAGAAGTTATAAAATTTGTTAAAAATAAAGCTTTCCTAGCGGCATTAGACAGTAATTCTAGATCAACAATATGGCACGACATGGTGACTAACAAAAGGGGGCGAATTTTGGAAGAGTTTACAATGACACAAGAACTATACATAATTAATGAAGAAAGCGAGCAGTTCACCTTTGACAATGGACGAGGTAAAAGCAATATTGACTTAACTATAACCAGTCACCATCTGACAAATAAAGTTCTTAACTGGAAAATTGAATTGGAAGAAAGCTGTTCAGACCATCGATTTTTGACATACGATATTAAATTAGGGAAACAAAATAGAAAATTTTTATTGCACAATAGGTTCAAGTATATTGTTAATCCGGAAAATTGGGACACATTTGATAAATATATAAAAGGGGAATTCCAGAAAATAATGAATATTGAGAGCCATGATGTTACAACGGAAAAATTAGATGAAATCCTGGTTGGTAAATGGACCAAAGGGGAAGTGGATTTTAAAAGTCTTTTTAAAAAGTATTTTGAAGCCCTAAAGACAGCTTGCTCAAAATCATTCAAGACTTCAAGAGCTAAAAAATTCGAAAATAAAGGGAAAACAGTTCCTTGGTGGACGAATGAACTTACTGTCATGCGAAAAAATGTTAATGCTTTAAGAAGACGATATCAAAGAACCAAAAATGATTTAGTTCTTAGGGAGGAAAGGAAGAGACAGTATATGGAACATAAATTTAACTACACGTTACAAATTAAGGAAGCAAAGTACAAATCGTGGAAAGAATATTGCAATATTTGTAGTAAAAACAACCCCTGGAATTCGGTGTATAAATTAGCTGCCGGCAAAACTAAGCGTACAACATTACTGACTACTATTAAAAAAGAAAATGGAGAATTTACAACAGATACTGAAAGTACACTTTATCGCATGATGGAAGAATTTATTTTAGAAGACAATGATTCTGATGATAATGAGTACCACAAACAGGTTCGAGAAGATATTGAAAATCCAATTGATTCGGAAGACGATGAAAAATTTAATGTAGAAGAAATTGAACAAGTACTTAAAAATATGAACCCAAAGAAAGCTCCTGGAATGGATGGAATATCAAGTGAGATACTTTTGAGGATTTTAAAAATATTCCCACTATGTTTCACAGAAATTTATAATCAATTATTGTTACGGGCTTACTTTCCAAAAGAGTGGAAATCATCTACAATAATTCCAATAGTAAAACCAGGGAAGGAAAATTCACAAGATGTAGGTAAATTTCGTCCAATAAGCTTAATAAATGTGGGTGGGAAAGTTTTAGAAAAATTAATGATAAATAGAATAATGAAATTTATGAACGTAAATAACTTGATGAACAAAAACCAGTTTGGTTTTATTCCAAATTCAGGGACAACGGAAGCCATAATGGAAGTCAAAAAATTTGTTACAGAAAGTTTTCTGGAAAATAAAGTTGTGGTACTTGTCAGTTTAGATGTTAAAGGCGCATTCAATGCGGCCTGGTGGCCTGCAATTATTAAAGCAATGAAGGATTTTAAGTGTCCAAGAAATTTATTTAATCTAGCAAAAAATTATTTTCATGAAAGATTTGCTGTGCTAGAAGTTAACGGAATTAAAGTAACAAAACCTGTTAATAGAGGATGTCCCCAAGGTTCATGCTGTGGACCGGGTTTTTGGAATTTACAATATAATTCTTTATTAAATTTACCATATTCAAGAAATACGAAAGTCATAGCATTCGCTGACGATTTATTAATATTAACGAAGGGAAGAAGTGTTCTTGAGGCCGAAAATATAATGAATTTGGAAACAAGTAAAATTATGAAATGGGCTACAGATAATAAAATGCAATTCAACGACAGCAAATCACAAGCTATGTTAATAACTAAAAGAAGATCTTTAATAAATCAACAAATAAATATATTTCTAAATTATAAAGTTCTGCAACAAGTTAAAGTAATCAAATATCTGGGAATCCAAATAGATAATAAATTTCAATTTGATTTACACGTAGAATACATAACTAATAAATGTTGTAAATTAATTCATATTCTCTCAAGATCGGCAAAAGTAACATGGGGACTACGACAAGAGGCGTTGAATATTATTTATAAAGGTGCAATAATTCCAATTCTTTCTTATGGTCTACCAGCGTGGGAATGTGCCCTGCAGAAGAAATTTAATCAAATAAAAATTAAAAGAGTACAAAGACTTTTAAATATCAAGATACTTAAAGGATATAGAACAATTTCTTATGAAGCTTCCTGTGTTTTAACAGGAAATACACCCATTATATTAAAATTAGAAGAAATAATACGAATTTATGGGGAACTGAAATCCAGGGAAATCAAAGATTATCTCGAAGCAAGGGCTATTAAACGGGCAATGTACTATACAGAAAATAAAATCAGTATCGAAAAATGGCAAAATGAGTGGTCTAATTCTGATAAAGGTTTCAATACCAAAATGTTTTTCCCAAATGTAACTCAAAGACTTCTCATTAAGCTACCATACAATCCAAAATTAACAGCAATTCTCAGCGGACATGGAAAATTAAAAAGCTACCTTTACAAATTTAAATTAATAGACAACGCTATTTGTAAATGTGGTGAGATTAACGATTCAGTTAATCATTTAATATATGATTGTCAATTATTAATTCATGAAAGAGAGAAACTGAAAAATGAAATTTTAAGAAGTGGTGAAACTTGGCCGGTTAGAAATGAAGATTTGATAGAAAAATTTATGATACCATTTCTAGAATTTATTGAGACCATTGATTTTGAAATACTTGCCGAATAATTTGTTAAATTCGTTAATTTTTATTATGTAATACTTTTAAACTTATTTTATAATGTATTAATTATTAGATATTAATATTAGTTATAACAATGTTATTATAAAATGAAGTACATTATAAGCATGTAATATTATTGTATGGAGCATGCTTGAATAAAGTTACTATTAAAAAAAAAAAAGCCTCAACATTTTGTTTTGCAATCGTTGAATAGGTTTCAATGCAGTTTCTGATAAATGCGCAAAAATTGGAGCAGCATAAGTTATCGTTGGTCTGATGAGTGTGATGTATAGAAGTCTTTTAGTGTCTGGTGTAAGTGTACTTCTGTGTACAAGTAATGGGTATATTTGTTTGATTGTAAAGTGTGCTTTTCTGATTGTGTATTGTATGTGTTCAAAGAAATTTAAGCGTTTGTCTAAATAAACTCCCAAGTATTTTACTGTGTGTATTGTAATGTTTGAAAATTTTCTGCTGAAGACGATGGCTTCAGTTTTGTCAATATTCAATTTAACACACACACACACACACACACACACACACACACACACACACACTCACACACACACACGCACACACACACACACACACGCGCGCGCACACCCACACACACACACACACACACACACACACACACACAAAAGCTATTTTAATGAAAGACTTGCTATCTTAGATGTTAATGGTGTCAGAGTGGAAAAAGTAGTTAGCAGAGGTTGTCCGCAAGGATCCTGCTGTGGTCCTGGCTTTTGGAACATCCAATACGACTCACTATTAAATCAGGATTTTACAACAAATACAAAAGCAATAGCATTTGCAGATGATTTTATACTTTTGACAAAAGGGAGGGATATTTTAGAGGCAGAAAATGTAGCAAATTTAGAAATGAGCAAAATCATGATTTGGGCCCAAAATAACAAAATTAAATTCAATGAAAGTAAATCACAAACCATGCTAGTAACGAAAAGAAGATCACTATTAAAAAAAGATATAAACATATTTCTAAATTATAAAGTATTGAAACAAGTAAAAACTATTAAATATTTGGGCATAAAAATAAATAATAAATTTCAATTTGATGAACATGTAGAATATATTTCAGAAAAGTGTAGCAAGCTAATTCACACTCTATCAAAATCTGCGAAAATATCTTGGGGTCTTCAACAAGAATCATTACAAATTATTTATAAAGGAGCTATTTTACCCATTTTATCTTATGGAATTCCAGTTTGGCAAAATGCACTTCAGAAAAAATGTAATCAAAAGAAATTAATAAGAGTACAACGTCTTATAAACATCAAAATTTTAAAGGCATACAGGACTGTATCATATGAGGCGTCCTGTGTTTTATCTGGTAACACTCCTATTTTAATTAAATTACAAGAAGCTGCAAAAATTTATGAGAAAACAAGAAGTTATAATATCACGGTCAATTTCAACAAGAGGAGGTTAAATCGTACAAACGGGGAGTAGTAAACGAAGAGTTAAATATTTCTTTAAACAAATGGCAGGCAGAATGGGCAAAGAGTGAAAAAGGAAGCTTAACAAAATCGTTTTTTCCAAATGTTCAGTTAAGATTACATTTAAAAGTTCCTTACTCATTTAAAATTTCAATCATACTCAGTGGACATGGCAAAATTAAAAGTTACTTTTTCAAATATAAAATTACTGAAGATGCTACGTGTAAGTGCAGTAATGAAGAGCAAACTGTAGATCATTTAATATTTCACTGCACGTTACTAGATCATGAGAGATCAGTTCTTCGGAGCGCGATTATGAATAATGGAGGAAGATGGCCACCCACAAAACAGGAACTAGTAGAAGATTATAGGCAGAATTTCTATAAATTTATTAATTCCATTGAATTTGAAAATTTGATTTAAGTATTTTAATATGTTTATGTTTTGTTATTTCAATTTTGTGATTTTGTAGTATTTATAAGCATGTAATATGTAATATGTATTTATATGGAGCATGCTTGAATAAAAGGAATTATAAAAACACACACACACACACGCGCACACACACACCCACACACACACACACACACACACACACACACACACACACACACACACACACACACACACACACACACACACACACACACACACACACACACACACACACACACACACACACACACACACACACACACACACACACACACACACACACACACACACACACACACACACACACACACACACACACACACACACACACACACACACACACACACACACACACACACACACACACACACACACACACACACACACACACACACACACACACACACACACACACACACACACACACACACACACACACACACACACACACACACACACACACACACACACACACACACACACACACACACACACACACACACACACACACACACACACACACACACACACACACACACACACACACACACACACACACACACACACACACACACACACACACACACACACACACACACACACACACACACACACACACACACACACACACACACACACACACACACACACACACACACACACACACACACACACACACACACACACACACACACACACACACACACACACACACACACACACACACACACACACACACACACACACACACACACACACACACACACACACACACACACACACACACACACACACACACACACACACACACACACACACACACACACACACACACACACACACACACACACACACACACACACACACACACACACACACACACACACACACACACACACACACACACACACACACACACACACACACACACACACACACACACACACACACACACACACACACACACACACACACACACACACACACACACACACACACACACACACACACACACACACACACACACACACACACACACACACACACACACACACACACACACACACACACACACACACACACACACACACACACACACACACACACACACACACACACACACACACACACACACACACACACACACACACACACACACACACACACACACACACACACACACACACACACACACACACACACACACACACACACACACACACACACACACACACACACACACACACACACACACACACACACACACACACACACACACACACACACACACACACACACACACACACACACACACACACACACACACACACACACACACACACACACACACACACACACACACACACACACACACACACACACACACACACACACACAGAAAAGTGTAGCAAGCTAATTCACACTCTATCAAAATCTGCGAAAATATCTTGGGGTCTTCAACAAGAATCATTACAAATTATTTATAAAGGAGCTATTTTACCCATTTTATCTTATGGAATTCCAGTTTGGCAAAATGCACTTCAGAAAAAATGTAATCAAAAGAAATTAATAAGAGTACAACGTCTTATAAACATCAAAATTTTAAAGGCATACAGGACTGTATCATATGAGGCGTCCTGTGTTTTATCTGGTAACACTCCTATTTTAATTAAATTACAAGAAGCTGCAAAAATTTATGAGAAAACAAGAAGTTATAATATCACGGTCAATTTCAACAAGAGGAGGTTAAATCGTACAAACGGGGAGTAGTAAACGAAGAGTTAAATATTTCTTTAAACAAATGGCAGGCAGAATGGGCAAAGAGTGAAAAAGGAAGCTTAACAAAATCGTTTTTTCCAAATGTTCAGTTAAGATTACATTTAAAAGTTCCTTACTCATTTAAAATTTCAATCATACTCAGTGGACATGGCAAAATTAAAAGTTACTTTTTCAAATATAAAATTACTGAAGATGCTACGTGTAAGTGCAGTAATGAAGAGCAAACTGTAGATCATTTAATATTTCACTGCACGTTACTAGATCATGAGAGATCAGTTCTTCGGAGCGCGATTATGAATAATGGAGGAAGATGGCCACCCACAAAACAGGAACTAGTAGAAGATTATAGGCAGAATTTCTATAAATTTATTAATTCCATTGAATTTGAAAATTTGATTTAAGTATTTTAATATGTTTATGTTTTGTTATTTCAATTTTGTGATTTTGTAGTATTTATAAGCATGTAATATGTAATATGTATTTATATGGAGCATGCTTGAATAAAAGGAATTATAAAAACACACACACACACACACACACGCGCACACACACACACACACACACACACACACACACACACACACACACACACACACACACACACACACACACACACACACACACACACACACACACACACACACACACACACACACACACACACACACACACACACACACACACACACACACACACACTAGAGACCCTAAAACGTGCTCATCCAGTGAAAACTCACTACACAATTTATAGCATGATTCCTATACCTCCCTTACAGGATTTGGCGGGAGATAAAAATAATTAAAATTATAACCAAATTTGACACTTTGACAGTACTTTTGTTATCACAGCTATCCCCGTTTCAACAGCTAGCTGACGTTTTACAAATAGGTGCATAATGCTAATTATTTATGTTTTAAGTACTATTTTAACGATTACGGAAAAATATAATTTAGTGCCTTAATATAGAAATAACTATTTATTAGCTATAATTTTTATGAGAAACATTTTTATATATGTATTTATTACCGTGTAAAAATTTAAATATTTCATGTTGGTTTTATGCTGGGCACGTCAAATTATTTAATGTTTCACAAATACACTGAATACATAATGTTATTTTTTCTTTTTCTCTAATTTTTCTCCTACAAACAATCAGTCTTTTTCATATGAAGCTCGGTTTGCTTGTGTTTGAACTTCATGATGAAAAGAAATTTCTCCAACAAATTTGCTTTTGTTTCTCTGTTCACATTTTTCTTGCGTGCTGCAAAAGCTTTTATATCCGCCATTTTGTAAACGTAAATATAAAAAACAAAATTAGAGAAATATTTCAGATACACTACAATTTCGTAAAATACTAGAATGCTCTCAACTGAATAATAGCGGCAATTTATTTCAAATTGGCATTTACGGATAAATAAAATTTAAATAGGTTGCCGGATTTATATTTTAGGCCCTTTACTAACTGAAAATTGTACAAAGAATGCATACACAAAATAATTAAAATTTTCTTCGGAATGCAATCATTGATTTATTAATTCTAAAAATTCGACGTTTCTGTCATAACTGTGACCTTCATCAGGGAACTTACAAAATAAAACATAAATTAACAAATAGAGCGAAAAGTACCATAAGGTAAGCTTACATTTAACGTCGTTGAAAATTTACAGTTAACACTGGAAATTAAACATATACAATTCTCATAAAATAATAAAAATACAGAATTGCACAGCACATTAAAATAAATAAATTAATTAACTTAAAAATATAAATAATTCCACACCAACCATAATTAAAATGTGGCATATACTTAAAACAAAACTACTGAACCTAACATGTTAGGCGGGAAATTGTCTTAAAATAATTAACAATGCCTATAACATAACACAACAAATAAACTAAAGATTAGTGATTACTATCATCTTCCTACATTATGTTATTTTATCAAATATTATGATAAATGACACTTAAATTATGTATATCTGTTTGAGAGTTTATATTTTTATTGCCTGATTTAATCTGAAGCATTTCAGTCTTTTGTGTAATGTTGGTTCTATGCCTAGAATTTCAGTTTTTTCACAATCAAATTCATGTTGTTTGTTGGTTTTAACATGGTCAACTAAAGCACAGATTATAATTTTATTTGTGTCGTCCGAATAAATAGTTAATAATAGATTATTTAACTTTATATGTGAACAATATAATAGTTACAAAATTATTCAAAATAATAGGTTGTTGTTGATTTTCAATAGTATAATTGCACTTTTACCATCTCAAAAACACTTCAATTTTTATCATAAGAAAGCAAAAATAATTGGGTTTTCAAAATTATTAACATACTATACATATTCGTAATAAAAAATTGTTGATGAAATTTTATAAATATTTTTTTTTAATTATTCTTATTATTTAGTTATTTTTAGCTTAAGCAATCCGGCACTTTTTCTATGGTCAGTTTCCTATAGTATATGTATCCAGGGCCGTAGCCAGGGCTAAGCTCTGGTGAAAAAAAATTGAGCCCTTGTAAAAATAAAATGACCTTGAAAAAAAATAGTGTAACTATTATATCATTTAACCGAATTGTTTTAGCAGCGAGATGCATTTAAGAAAACCTATTCATTATTTGCTGCAGTTGCAACAATCGGATCTAGTGATGCGTTAAAATTTTTTTCAACTTTAACAGCAATTAATAGACCACAAAGATACTCAATGAATCATCCCCGTATGGCACATTTAATATATTTGGATTTTGAAAGGCAAAGAACTGAAGCACTTGATATGGAGTTATATAAAAAAAAAATCATTTTAGTTTTTTAATTTATGTTTTTCTTAAATATTTATTTTCTGGTACAGCAAAAAATATAAATTTTGAGTCTGACATGGCTTAAGACTTTAATAAATATATTTTTCTTCAAACGTCATAAAGTACGTAGTTATTGTTACGGATTTGTATTCAATAAGCACAAGAAATATTGTCGCCATCGGCGTAAAAGTGTTTCCTTGGCAACATTTCTACTCCGGCGACGGACAAAGTAAAATATTACGAAAAATATTTTGGTTTTTATACAATAATTGCAGTTACAAATGAAACAGATAAATAAAAATAACAAAACAGCATATTCTATAGCAACTAGAAATTTTGGATAAGACAGAATATTTTATGAAGATTTGGGCATTTTATATATATATATATATATATATATATATATATATATATATATATATATATATATATATATAAACCGTGTGTCCCACGTAAAGGTTGGCATAGGCAAATAACATGTAAAATCAGTTTTTTGTAAATAAAAAGTGTCCGGCTAAAAATTATGCATCCAAATTTTATAGCACAATACTGCCAATACCCCTACATCTTATTTAATACAGATTACTTTATTTTGATACCGCAATTTAATGAAATTAATAATAATAATTCCTAATTTTTGCCTACTCTTTTTATTGCTACTGACGTATAGTGCCTGCAATTTGTTTTAAATATTTTAATCTGTCACTGTCAATTTCTGGCGATGGAAACCATTCAGCGTTCATTCCTATGGTGTATTCAGATATTTGTTTTGCACTGCGCCCCCATAATACATTCTAATAATATTTACACGGTTCTCGACATTTAATGTATTCATGATGACAGTGACAGATTAAAATATTTAAAACAAATTGCAGGCACTATACGTCAGTAGCAATAAAAACAGTAGGCGGAAAATTAGGAATTATTATTATTAATTTCATTAAATTGCGGTATCAAAATAAAGTAATCTGTATTAAATAAGATGTAGGGATATTGGCACTATTGTGATATAAAATTTGGATGCATAATTTTTTGCCGGACACTTTTTATTTACAAAAAACTTATTTTACATGTTATTTGCCTATGCCAACCTTTACGTGGGACACACGGTATATATATATATATATATATATATATATATATATATATATATATATATATATATATATATATATATATATATATATAGTTACTTTGTGAACTATTTATACGCCGCAAAATGCCGTTTTAGCGAACTCGTCCTTTAAAGGTCACCTAGCAACGGATTTAGTTTATTTATTCATTCATATTACTTACAAATGGGTTTCCATGCTTATACCATCGCCTACCTACTACAAAATATGTACATAATTGTTTTAGTATTTACTTGCAATAATTTCTTACGTACCTACTGTATTAGTTTGGACAGCTTGAACTAAAAAATATTGCATGTAACACATACGCAAATTGAGTTTTAGCGGACTCATCTGATATTACGGCCTCGGCTAGCGCCTCGCCCGTGAACATCCATTCATCCGCTAAAACTTTATTTTGCGTACTTGTTACATAAATTACTATTAAAGTTTTGAAAATTCGCCGATTTATTAAATTTTTATCAAAAACAAATGTAGTCACCTATCACTGTTTTGTTTTTATTTCATTCAAGCTATTTATTTGACGTTTAAAAATTAATTTACGGAACAAAATTACATCTAAATTGTAATATATTTTACATTTTTTTTTATATCTTTCGATTGATACAACAATCTCTATTATCCGGTAGATCACCGAGCAACAGCACGCATAAAACTGATTTCGCATGTTAATCTCCTATGTACACTTTTAAGACAGGCACACGGTATATACGATATTAACACGCGAAGTTACCAAAGTTAAACTTTACAGATTCATGTCAAAATTTTACTTCACACACTCTTCTGGAAAACTTGATTTACAAATCGGAATTAAATCAGTTAAAACATTTAAAAACGGCAAGGTTTTGGTTGAATCGTCTAGTGCGAAAGAAATAGAAATATTAACAAATAAAATTAATGAATCTTGCACTGATTTGGAAGCTTCAGCGGTACAATATAGAAATCCAAAACTAATTATTTACAATGTTCCCGAAGAAACTAATATTGAAAATGCAGAAAATACCATTATAACACAAAATATAGAATTAAATTTGAAGCAAGGTGATATTATACCAAAATTTATCTTCAAAAATAAAAAGAAAATTACAAACTTAGTCATAGAAGTTAAAGCTGATATTCGACAGAAACTAAAAGGAAATAAATTAAAAATAGGCTGGAATATTTGTAATATTGAAGACTATATAAATGTAAATAGATGCTTTGATTGTAGTAAATTTAATCACAAAGCAAATGATTGTAAAGGAAAACAAACTTGTCCAATTTGCTCCGGTGAACATAAACTGAAGGAATGCAAAGCGAGTAAAGACAATTATAAGTGTATTAATTGTACAAATTGGAATAAGTATACAAAAGATGAAAAGGTTAACGTCAATCACTCTGCACTTGATAAAAACTGTCCCTGTTATCTCAACACTTTAAAAAAGTATATTAAAAATATTAACTTATAGTAGTTATTAAGCAATATAATCAAGAAACGGTAATGTAAACAATATAATTCAAAACATATTTGAAGAAGAAGAGGACAGGAACAATTTTACTCTAAAAATCATTCAAATTAATTTACAACATTCCAGAGTAGCTACACAAAATTTATTGCAAGTTATGGAGCAAAATAATATAGATTTAGCCTTTGTACAAGAACCTTATGAGACTGAAAATGTTTTAAGAGGGATTCCAAATAATATAAATATATTTGCTCAGGGCAATGGTCATAAAAGAGCTGCTATCTTAGTTCGAAATAAGTTACTTAACATTATATTATTGAATCAACTCTCAAATGAAGACATGGTTGTTCTAGATATTACTTATAATAATTTTCAATTTTACGCTGTCTCTGCTTATTTTGATATAAGACAAGATATACAAATTACCTTAATTAATTTGGAAGAAGTTATAAAATTTGTTAAAAATAAAGCTTTCCTAGCGGCATTAGACAGTAATTCTAGATCAACAATATGGCACGACATGGTGACTAACAAAAGGGGGCGAATTTTGGAAGAGTTTACAATGACACAAGAACTATACATAATTAATGAAGAAAGCGAGCAGTTCACCTTTGACAATGGACGAGGTAAAAGCAATATTGACTTAACTATAACCAGTCACCATCTGACAAATAAAGTTCTTAACTGGAAAATTGAATTGGAAGAAAGCTGTTCAGACCATCGATTTTTGACATACGATATTAAATTAGGGAAACAAAATAGAAAATTTTTATTGCACAATAGGTTCAAGTATATTGTTAATCCGGAAAATTGGGACACATTTGATAAATATATAAAAGGGGAATTCCAGAAAATAATGAATATTGAGAGCCATGATGTTACAACGGAAAAATTAGATGAAATCCTGGTTGGTAAATGGACCAAAGGGGAAGTGGATTTTAAAAGTCTTTTTAAAAAGTATTTTGAAGCCCTAAAGACAGCTTGCTCAAAATCATTCAAGACTTCAAGAGCTAAAAAATTCGAAAATAAAGGGAAAACAGTTCCTTGGTGGACGAATGAACTTACTGTCATGCGAAAAAATGTTAATGCTTTAAGAAGACGATATCAAAGAACCAAAAATGATTTAGTTCTTAGGGAGGAAAGGAAGAGACAGTATATGGAACATAAATTTAACTACACGTTACAAATTAAGGAAGCAAAGTACAAATCGTGGAAAGAATATTGCAATATTTGTAGTAAAAACAACCCCTGGAATTCGGTGTATAAATTAGCTGCCGGCAAAACTAAGCGTACAACATTACTGACTACTATTAAAAAAGAAAATGGAGAATTTACAACAGATACTGAAAGTACACTTTATCGCATGATGGAAGAATTTATTTTAGAAGACAATGATTCTGATGATAATGAGTACCACAAACAGGTTCGAGAAGATATTGAAAATCCAATTGATTCGGAAGACGATGAAAAATTTAATGTAGAAGAAATTGAACAAGTACTTAAAAATATGAACCCAAAGAAAGCTCCTGGAATGGATGGAATATCAAGTGAGATACTTTTGAGGATTTTAAAAATATTCCCACTATGTTTCACAGAAATTTATAATCAATTATTGTTACGGGCTTACTTTCCAAAAGAGTGGAAATCATCTACAATAATTCCAATAGTAAAACCAGGGAAGGAAAATTCACAAGATGTAGGTAAATTTCGTCCAATAAGCTTAATAAATGTGGGTGGGAAAGTTTTAGAAAAATTAATGATAAATAGAATAATGAAATTTATGAACGTAAATAACTTGATGAACAAAAACCAGTTTGGTTTTATTCCAAATTCAGGGACAACGGAAGCCATAATGGAAGTCAAAAAATTTGTTACAGAAAGTTTTCTGGAAAATAAAGTTGTGGTACTTGTCAGTTTAGATGTTAAAGGCGCATTCAATGCGGCCTGGTGGCCTGCAATTATTAAAGCAATGAAGGATTTTAAGTGTCCAAGAAATTTATTTAATCTAGCAAAAAATTATTTTCATGAAAGATTTGCTGTGCTAGAAGTTAACGGAATTAAAGTAACAAAACCTGTTAATAGAGGATGTCCCCAAGGTTCATGCTGTGGACCGGGTTTTTGGAATTTACAATATAATTCTTTATTAAATTTACCATATTCAAGAAATACGAAAGTCATAGCATTCGCTGACGATTTATTAATATTAACGAAGGGAAGAAGTGTTCTTGAGGCCGAAAATATAATGAATTTGGAAACAAGTAAAATTATGAAATGGGCTACAGATAATAAAATGCAATTCAACGACAGCAAATCACAAGCTATGTTAATAACTAAAAGAAGATCTTTAATAAATCAACAAATAAATATATTTCTAAATTATAAAGTTCTGCAACAAGTTAAAGTAATCAAATATCTGGGAATCCAAATAGATAATAAATTTCAATTTGATTTACACGTAGAATACATAACTAATAAATGTTGTAAATTAATTCATATTCTCTCAAGATCGGCAAAAGTAACATGGGGACTACGACAAGAGGCGTTGAATATTATTTATAAAGGTGCAATAATTCCAATTCTTTCTTATGGTCTACCAGCGTGGGAATGTGCCCTGCAGAAGAAATTTAATCAAATAAAAATTAAAAGAGTACAAAGACTTTTAAATATCAAGATACTTAAAGGATATAGAACAATTTCTTATGAAGCTTCCTGTGTTTTAACAGGAAATACACCCATTATATTAAAATTAGAAGAAATAATACGAATTTATGGGGAACTGAAATCCAGGGAAATCAAAGATTATCTCGAAGCAAGGGCTATTAAACGGGCAATGTACTATACAGAAAATAAAATCAGTATCGAAAAATGGCAAAATGAGTGGTCTAATTCTGATAAAGGTTTCAATACCAAAATGTTTTTCCCAAATGTAACTCAAAGACTTCTCATTAAGCTACCATACAATCCAAAATTAACAGCAATTCTCAGCGGACATGGAAAATTAAAAAGCTACCTTTACAAATTTAAATTAATAGACAACGCTATTTGTAAATGTGGTGAGATTAACGATTCAGTTAATCATTTAATATATGATTGTCAATTATTAATTCATGAAAGAGAGAAACTGAAAAATGAAATTTTAAGAAGTGGTGAAACTTGGCCGGTTAGAAATGAAGATTTGATAGAAAAATTTATGATACCATTTCTAGAATTTATTGAGACCATTGATTTTGAAATACTTGCCGAATAATTTGTTAAATTCGTTAATTTTTATTATGTAATACTTTTAAACTTATTTTATAATGTATTAATTATTAGATATTAATATTAGTTATAACAATGTTATTATAAAATGAAGTACATTATAAGCATGTAATATTATTGTATGGAGCATGCTTGAATAAAGTTACTATTAAAAAAAAAAAAGCCTCAACATTTTGTTTTGCAATCGTTGAATAGGTTTCAATGCAGTTTCTGATAAATGCGCAAAAATTGGAGCAGCATAAGTTATCGTTGGTCTGATGAGTGTGATGTATAGAAGTCTTTTAGTGTCTGGTGTAAGTGTACTTCTGTGTACAAGTAATGGGTATATTTGTTTGATTGTAAAGTGTGCTTTTCTGATTGTGTATTGTATGTGTTCAAAGAAATTTAAGCGTTTGTCTAAATAAACTCCCAAGTATTTTACTGTGTGTTTTGGTGTAATTTTTTGTGTTTTTACCTTAATAGGTGTGTAGATTGTAATGTTTGAAAATTTTCTGCTGAAGACGATGGCTTCAGTTTTGTCAATATTCAATTTAACACACACACACACACACACACACACACACACACACACTCACACACACACACGCACACACACACACACACACGCGCGCGCACACCCACACACACACACACACACACACACACACACACAAAAGCTATTTTAATGAAAGACTTGCTATCTTAGATGTTAATGGTGTCAGAGTGGAAAAAGTAGTTAGCAGAGGTTGTCCGCAAGGATCCTGCTGTGGTCCTGGCTTTTGGAACATCCAATACGACTCACTATTAAATCAGGATTTTACAACAAATACAAAAGCAATAGCATTTGCAGATGATTTTATACTTTTGACAAAAGGGAGGGATATTTTAGAGGCAGAAAATGTAGCAAATTTAGAAATGAGCAAAATCATGATTTGGGCCCAAAATAACAAAATTAAATTCAATGAAAGTAAATCACAAACCATGCTAGTAACGAAAAGAAGATCACTATTAAAAAAAGATATAAACATATTTCTAAATTATAAAGTATTGAAACAAGTAAAAACTATTAAATATTTGGGCATAAAAATAAATAATAAATTTCAATTTGATGAACATGTAGAATATATTTCAGAAAAGTGTAGCAAGCTAATTCACACTCTATCAAAATCTGCGAAAATATCTTGGGGTCTTCAACAAGAATCATTACAAATTATTTATAAAGGAGCTATTTTACCCATTTTATCTTATGGAATTCCAGTTTGGCAAAATGCACTTCAGAAAAAATGTAATCAAAAGAAATTAATAAGAGTACAACGTCTTATAAACATCAAAATTTTAAAGGCATACAGGACTGTATCATATGAGGCGTCCTGTGTTTTATCTGGTAACACTCCTATTTTAATTAAATTACAAGAAGCTGCAAAAATTTATGAGAAAACAAGAAGTTATAATATCACGGTCAATTTCAACAAGAGGAGGTTAAATCGTACAAACGGGGAGTAGTAAACGAAGAGTTAAATATTTCTTTAAACAAATGGCAGGCAGAATGGGCAAAGAGTGAAAAAGGAAGCTTAACAAAATCGTTTTTTCCAAATGTTCAGTTAAGATTACATTTAAAAGTTCCTTACTCATTTAAAATTTCAATCATACTCAGTGGACATGGCAAAATTAAAAGTTACTTTTTCAAATATAAAATTACTGAAGATGCTACGTGTAAGTGCAGTAATGAAGAGCAAACTGTAGATCATTTAATATTTCACTGCACGTTACTAGATCATGAGAGATCAGTTCTTCGGAGCGCGATTATGAATAATGGAGGAAGATGGCCACCCACAAAACAGGAACTAGTAGAAGATTATAGGCAGAATTTCTATAAATTTATTAATTCCATTGAATTTGAAAATTTGATTTAAGTATTTTAATATGTTTATGTTTTGTTATTTCAATTTTGTGATTTTGTAGTATTTATAAGCATGTAATATGTAATATGTATTTATATGGAGCATGCTTGAATAAAAGGAATTATAAAAACACACACACACACACACACACACGCGCACACACACACACACACACACACACACACACACACACACACACACACACACACACACACACACACACACACACACACACACACACACACACACACACACTAGAGACCCTAAAACGTGCTCATCCAGTGAAAACTCACTACACAATTTATAGCATGATTCCTATACCTCCCTTACAGGATTTGGCGGGAGATAAAAATAATTAAAATTATAACCAAATTTGACACTTTGACAGTACTTTTGTTATCACAGCTATCCCCGTTTCAACAGCTAGCTGACGTTTTACAAATAGGTGCATAATGCTAATTATTTATGTTTTAAGTACTATTTTAACGATTACGGAAAAATATAATTTAGTGCCTTAATATAGAAATAACTATTTATTAGCTATAATTTTTATGAGAAACATTTTTATATATGTATTTATTACCGTGTAAAAATTTAAATATTTCATGTTGGTTTTATGCTGGGCACGTCAAATTATTTAATGTTTCACAAATACACTGAATACGTAATGTTATTTTTTCTTTTTCTCTAATTTTTCTCCTACAAACAATCAGTCTTTTTCATATGAAGCTCGGTTTGCTTGTGTTTGAACTTCATGATGAAAAGAAATTTCTCCAACAAATTTGCTTTTGTTTCTCTGTTCACATTTTTCTTGCGTGCTGCAAAAGCTTTTATATCCGCCATTTTGTAAACGTAAATATAAAAAACAAAATTAGAGAAATATTTCAGATACACTACAATTTCGTAAAATACTAGAATGCTCTCAACTGAATAATAGCGGCAATTTATTTCAAATTGGCATTTACGGATAAATAAAATTTAAATAGGTTGCCGGATTTATATTTTAGGCCCTTTACTAACTGAAAATTGTACAAAGAAGAAACGTTGTCATGTATCCATTTGCACAATGCATACACAAAATAATTAAAATTTTCTTCGGAATGCAATCATTGATTTATTAATTCTAAAAATTCGACGTTTCTGTCATAACTGTGACCTTCATCAGGGAACTTACAAAATAAAACATAAATTAACAAATAGAGCGAAAAGTACCATAAGGTAAGCTTACATTTAACGTCGTTGAAAATTTACAGTTAACACTGGAAATTAAACATATACAATTCTCATAAAATAATAAAAATACAGAATTGCACAGCACATTAAAATAAATAAATTAATTAACTTAAAAATATAAATAATTCCACACCAACCATAATTAAAATGTGGCATATACTTAAAACAAAACTACTGAACCTAACATGTTAGGCGGGAAATTGTCTTAAAATAATTAACAATGCCTATAACATAACACAACAAATAAACTAAAGATTAGTGATTACTATCATCTTCCTACATTATGTTATTTTATCAAATATTATGATAAATGACACTTAAATTATGTATATCTGTTTGAGAGTTTATATTTTTATTGCCTGATTTAATCTGAAGCATTTCAGTCTTTTGTGTAATGTTGGTTCTATGCCTAGAATTTCAGTTTTTTCACAATCAAATTCATGTTGTTTGTTGGTTTTAACATGGTCAACTAAAGCACAGATTATAATTTTATTTGTGTCGTCCGAATAAATAGTTAATAATAGATTATTTAACTTTATATGTGAACAATATAATAGTTACAAAATTATTCAAAATAATAGGTTGTTGTTGATTTTCAATAGTATAATTGCACTTTTACCATCTCAAAAACACTTCAATTTTTATCATAAGAAAGCAAAAATAATTGGGTTTTCAAAATTATTAACATACTATACATATTCGTAATAAAAAATTGTTGATGAAATTTTATAAATATTTTTTTTTAATTATTCTTATTATTTAGTTATTTTTAGCTTAAGCAATCCGGCACTTTTTCTATGGTCAGTTTCCTATAGTATATGTATCCAGGGCCGTAGCCAGGGCTAAGCTCTGGTGAAAAAAAATTGAGCCCTTGTAAAAATAAAATGACCTTGAAAAAAAATAGTGTAACTATTATATCATTTAACCGAATTGTTTTAGCAGCGAGATGCATTTAAGAAAACCTATTCATTATTTGCTGCAGTTGCAACAATCGGATCTAGTGATGCGTTAAAATTTTTTTCAACTTTAACAGCAATTAATAGACCACAAAGATACTCAATGAATCATCCCCGTATGGCACATTTAATATATTTGGATTTTGAAAGGCAAAGAACTGAAGCACTTGATATGGAGTTATATAAAAAAAAAATCATTTTAGTTTTTTAATTTATGTTTTTCTTAAATATTTATTTTCTGGTACAGCAAAAAATATAAATTTTGAGTCTGACATGGCTTAAGACTTTAATAAATATATTTTTCTTCAAACGTCATAAAGTACGTAGTTATTGTTACGGATTTGTATTCAATAAGCACAAGAAATATTGTCGCCATCGGCGTAAAAGTGTTTCCTTGGCAACATTTCTACTCCGGCGACGGACAAAGTAAAATATTACGAAAAATATTTTGGTTTTTATACAATAATTGCAGTTACAAATGAAACAGATAAATAAAAATAACAAAACAGCATATTCTATAGCAACTAGAAATTTTGGATAAGACAGAATATTTTATGAAGATTTGGGCATTTTTTAATGATTTATAATTCTATTTTCTATGCTGAAGAAAAAATTGCATATGTTATTCGGAGTAAATGTGACTTTGGGTGTTCCGCATGTAATTGTCCGACTCGCTTCTGTCGTCGTTCAATCTTACATGCTCAGCACACAAAGTCACATTTACTCCTAATAACAAAATTTTTCTATTGTTATTCTATACGAATTTTTTTTAAATTGCAATATTTTGTTTGTTAAATGCAATAAATAAATATCATATCAACAGGGTTTAAATATACCGGGTGTTGAATTGAAGTATGTAACATTCAATCTCCATATTAAAAAATACCATTGTATACATACATTTTTTAATTCAACACCCTGCATTCATATACCTACCATTCCTAGGATTCCTAAAATTATGCTTTAAAAAAATAAATATAGGCAATGGCTAAAAAAATGAGCCCTTTCTAATGCATAGTTCTGGCTACGGTCTTGTATGTATCTTTCATATAATAGTTTCTACATTTTTGATTCATTTATGAACTATCACATTTACATTGTTAAAATTTTTTTGTACTCATTTATTTGATGGAAGTAGATATTTATTTGTTTCAATATTACTATTATTGATAATTATTCATATAGTAAATGCAATATAGTTTCAATGATAAATATGGACCTTTTGACAGTGCTTGCTCCTTGTTTAAAATACACTATTAACCCTAGATTACGGAATACTTAGATTCTTCATGCAATGAAAATACATAGCTACGGATATTTTCGGAAATGTGTAAAAATACAATAATGCAATTTTAAATACCGGTATCATAAATGATTTTGTTTTTTCCTTGATCTTTCGGAAGTCTATTAGTTAGAGCGGATAATATTTGTCTGGTGGTGCCTACCGGACATGTGGCTGCAGAATGTAAATAAAAACAGTCCAACGCCTGAAATGGCTTCAAAACATTTGAGATTGACGGAAATATTTTATTATTGTTATGATCATAATTTGACAACTATAAAAATATCTACTAAATATAATATTTTCCTCAAATTTTAAATTTTACTAATTAGAAAAAATATTGGAATTACATGTAATGCACATAAAATTTGCACATGATAATGATGAATCTGTAGTAATAAATAACCCACTTTATTTTAACGAAACAAATTACTTATAAGATACAAAACTAAATTAAAAACTTTTAATAATTATTAAAATTCTTGTCGTGTATCATCTGGTAGGGTCTGTGAGATCCAATCAGCTGTTTTTGTCATTGTGTTTATACACCACTAATTGGTTTTGAGTAAAATCTTAATCCTTTCAAAGAGAATTCATTAGGAATGAAATCAAACTATATATGAACTCGAAGCGAAGTTGTCTGAGTTGCAGAGTTGCTTGAATGCGGTGTATTATTCGTTGGATTCAGTTAAACTGTACTAGAGCGAAACGTTCGTGTTCATTTCATACCCGAGCTGTAGACATGGCCTCTCCAAGCATCCATTTAAGCCGATCCTACACCACTTGTGAGTATTCACGAGTACGGGCATTTACAAGTATCTACGAACAAACATTATTAACGAATCCGATTTCTCGTTTCAAGCACCTTTTGCAGTGTTCTTCTTTGTCAAAGATTTTGATCCCCCAAATACTGTTCATCATCGGTGACCGCAAATAGAGAACTTTGAAGATACAAGTAGGGTGGGTCGTTTTCCTCCATTTACCCAGCCAAATTTATTGAAAAACTATAAGAAAGTTCCAGTAGAGTTTATGTAAACAATGAAGTTAATAACTTCTTATTATAAAGTTTACGCATCTAGCGGTGTATACAATAAATTATAGCGTATTAGGTATATACTTTTAATTTTCTTTTGGATGTTGTTTGAATTTAGTGTATTTTATTTTTAATTAAACATAATATTAGATTAATACTGTAAACACGTGTTGTTCATCAGGCCTTAAAATCAATATAGTAGGAAAAAGTATTTTATATTTCTTTGTCGTGTTTCTGTACATGTTTATCATTGGAATTTATTTATTTATAGCACTCTTCTACAAATAATCGAGACATATATTGATTTTATATATTTGTAGTGCTATTCGCCTATTCTTAATTTAATATTCTTAATTTTAGTTTATATGTTTAATTGTTAAGACTTTACTTGTTTTAAGTAGTTATGTATTTTTGTCAGTCAGATTTCTAAATTTCCGAAATAAATATCGTTTCGATAAATTACAATTGATTGTTTAATTAAATTTTAATTTTACACTCGTTATACAACTTAACTGCTTAAAAAGTATTATTTTTACACTGGTGACCACGCTAAGAAGTAGCAACTTCATATTATCATGGTTCATTTAAATCCCGACCCTGTTATACTCTTGCTTCTTCCGAAGACAGTATGGTTCAACTTCTATCTGCTACCTTCAAGATCCCAGAGTTTTGGCCGGCGAACCCTGAGATTTGATTCGCACAAATTAAAGCGATTTTTGTCTCTCAGAAAATCACTTCCGAATTTACCAAGTTCACAAAATTTATCGGTGCTTTAAGTCCTCAACTCGCCAGTGAGATAAGAGACATTATCGTCACTCCTCCAACATAAAGACCTTATTCTACAATGAAAGCAGCCTTAATCCAACGAACTAGTAATTCAGGTAATGAAAAATTACAATACAGTTATAATGTCGAGCATTCAAAATTGCTATGAAATTCTCAAGATTACAAATTAAATTATGAGTTTAGCCCCGTGTCATAAAATCAACAAGTTTTGTTATGTTAAGATCTCCTACAAATATAGAATTATTACTTAATATTGGAAGAAATAATTCAAGACATTCGAAAGTATACGTCAATTGTTCTAGAGAAGAAGGGGGAGAAGATGAAAGCATTAGAAGCAGAAAATATTTTAGTACGTACTATATCATTCATAGAGTCTGAATGGAGTGTTATATTTATTGATACTAATATACATTTATTTTGAACACCACTCGGTGTGTCACCACCGCGTTTTTTTGCCACTTATTCCCTCTGTTCTTCCTGTGTATGGTATAGCAAGGCATAAATAATTCGGAATTAAATACACTGTCATTTAAACATGTCTCGCTAAGACAAATGATATCAGTTTTAATTGCTATGCAGTTAGCAGTTGTTATAGAAAATATCAATTTTAGTATTCAATCCTATAACATTCTTGTAATAAAGTTGCATAATAATGATCTAAATATAAATCAGGTTACAGAAATAATAAAAAAAGTTAAATTCAAACTAGAAAAAAAAAAAGTTTACAGTGTAGAGATCTTGCAGTGCAGTAAAGCAAGTTAATACTTTTATTGCGACAACACAGAGTTCAATAACCTCTAGTTAATTTAAACAAGTGTTCCAACTAGTTAGTTTCCTGTTTATTCAAAATCTGCTGTTTAAATTTTGATATCTCTAATTTAAATCACAAACAACGGATTCTTAGTCTAAATAATCTAACACAAAATAAATAAATAATGTTGCGCAGACTTTCCAAATGATACAATTTGATCGAAAATAAAAAATTATAGGTTCAAAATCTAAATAATATACCACAAAATAAATTTATTGTGTTGCAAAAAATACGAAACATTTAATTTAGTTCAGAAGTTGTCATTTTTTTTATTACATTGTGTACATTTGCAAACATTACACCACACATTTTTGAAACTATATTTTAAGGAAGCGGCTTTTAAAACTTCAAGATGGGGTTGTTCAATCTTCTTTAATTGTTGATCTGCTATCTTTTAAGTTCTTGCGATATAACGGGGCTAGGTAGTGATTGTCCAGAAGATGATGGATATGATTGTTTTTTTAAGTGGTTCTATTTCATCTGTCTATGAGTGTAGGTTCCACTTTTCCTTTAAGTTTGTAAAGCGGGATATATAATGAAGTAAAGTAAGAAGTAACGCAAGATGCAACGCAGAAGTAAAGCAAGAAACTTCGGTAGGCTTTATAATGAAGTATCCGTGGCTGCTTGCAGCCAATCACAGTGCTAGTGCGTGTTGCTTCTTCAGCTGTTTGAATTTGACGTTTGTACTGTACAGAGAGAGCACTTGCTAGTCGAATGTAGAACAGAATCGTTTTTTAAGTGGAATGCTAAAGTTGAGGATGGTAACAATAATGTACCCTTCAAATGGTAGGGCTGAACAGGCCACGAAAGAGGCATGAAAAATTCCCAATTCCAACTTTCTGGGAATTTATGAATTTGCAGATGTTCGCACAGACGGTAATTAACAGTTTAGGCGGCAGTCTGCCTGGCATTAAATGCATACAAAGGCAATAAATTGATCATACAGAAATGAAATCTTTTAAGCGCCTTTACAAATACTTGAAAATTAACTAAATTGTTAATAGCGCAAACTGCAAATCAGAAAAAATAAAATGAATACAAGTTGTGGTTTGAAATCAGTTCCGAGAAAACAAATAAACATGTCGGTAATATAGCTTTCTGCATTGTAGTTTGAAATAGTGCATCCGGATTGGCCAGAGGTAGAAAAGTAACGCAAGAAGATGGAAGTTGGCCAACTATTGCGTTGCGTTGCTTCTGCGTCTCTGCGTTGCGTTTTGTTATAAAGCAGTAAGTGCAGTCCCGTATATTTATCTTTTGCGTTACTTTACTTCAACCGCGTTGCTTCTTGCGTTACTTCATTATAAATCCCGCTTAACAGAAAACTGGCCGCAGTAGCTCCTCTGTGTTTTCATTGGCTCTTTCTGGTACGCCAAAGACACGTAGACAATTTTGTCGGGAATACTGCTCTAGTTGATCCAGACGGTCCCTCAGGAGTTTGCTGCTAGCAGATAGGTCATTGATTATTTTTCCATAGTGCATCTTTTGTCCTTCGAGTTTAGCATCCACACGTTGGAATAATTTATCGACCAGGTTTTCGATAAATTCGTCGTTCGACAGGAGAACAACCATTGCGTCTTTAACAGAGCTTCTCGTGGAAGACATGATTTTATTTTGGTGATTATTTAGAACAAACTAAGCACTATTTATGTAATATTTATGAACAAATTTACAACTGTGACGAAGCGATAAAAAACACGTCTACTCGCGACGAATTATATGACTATATGTCTGTTGATAGTAGATATAAAATTACATATCGTTGTAGATGAATATTACTCGTATATTATTGTAACGTTCGTGAATTTAAAACGTTTTTATTTAAACAATAAGAAATATTATCAATAACAACTACTTGATAATTATTATAATAAATAGTAAAAGTTAATTAACAATAGGTATATAACACTAAAATAACAAATGCAAAAACTTATACACTAACACTTATCACTACTATAAATAAACACTATTATTTATATAAACTAGCCGAGCGATATTTATTTAAGACGATATATTTATATTCAGACCGCGCGATATATTTATGTTCACAAGCTCTTCATAGTAGCTTCGGAGTCGACTAAGTCATCTGACTTACTGAGTCTGAGTCAACTAACTGACTGGCCGACTCAACTCGACTAACTGAGTCCGAGTCCTCTAAATGACTGACTGCTCGGGAGTCATCTAAAAGACTGACTGACGGCTGCCGGCGATTACTTTTATATACGGCACGTTCATTGTTTCTGGAAGCTTCTGGAACATTCCCTATTGTGGAGCAAACGACTTCTTCGAACCCGCAAGCGTTGAGTCATGCACGCGGCGACGCGGCGTGGCGGCCCGGCGTGGCGGCGTAGGCCGGCAAGCTTCAACTTGTCGCTGCCGCGTTCGTTACAGTATGTTATTATATGAGCGATTATGATGTTTGCGTTACGACTCGTAGGAGAGTGATGTAAATCATCCGATTGATTAATGACCATGATCTTGAATATAATACGTTATCGTAAATTTAGGTCATATAAGATTTGTAGATCATGCAATTATCTATGAGAATTGTTCAGATACTTTTTTTCCTACGATTCATCATTCATGAGATATCGGAATTTCAACAGTTGGAAAATAATATTCTGCATAATACCTCGTACGAGGTAGTGTACTTGGCGCTTTTTATAACGTAGTTTCCCTAGAAGGCATAACCCAAGATCTATTATGACTAAGCTAACCTAATCATATTTAAGAAAATTGCACTATTGGTAATTATCAAAGTTGAAATGATAATTATTGGCCTTTTGAATATTGTAATGTGATTAATAATCTTCAAGTTCTACTTAAACAGTCATGTCTTCTAATTCACTTTCTTCTTCTTCTACCTCTCCTTGCTAAATTTCCTCATCCTCATTTGTTGTATTTAATTCAAAAGTGAAGCAAGAATGACCTTGGAAATTGGTACAATTATTACTACAACCCTTCTTGCAATTACAAAAAATGGTATTATAATTTTTTTCTGGAGCAGGCAACCTATTAACTATTCATTTCGATTCCCAGACCTCTGGATTCAGTTCGTTGCCTAGCCATACTTCAATTTGTACAGTATATACTTTTGCTCCATGAAAACTTTTTCATACTACTGTTATTTGAAGATTATTAATTATACTACAATTTTAAAAAAATTAACAATTATCCGTTCAACTTTGATATTTACTAAAATTGCCACTTTGGATTATGCCTACTAGGGAAAATACGTTAAAAAAGCGCCAAGTACACTAACTCATAGGTAGTACGAAATCGGAAATGTGTATATTATGCAGAATACACTTTTTTAACTTTTGAAATCGCAATATCTCATGAATGATGGTTCGAAGGAAAAAGTTGTAGACAATTGCATGATCAACAAACCTTTAATTACGTAATTTCACGCTAACGCTTGCCGTTTAAGAAAAATATGCCGAAAACGATATTCTTGACATTTAACCTTGAATAGCAGAATTAGGATAGACGGGGACTTTTGATATTTTATTTGTAACTGTATTTAAGGTCTGTACAAAATTTGTCTAGTTTGATTGGACTATAATGGGGGTTGGCATTAAATCCATTTGTTTCATCATCTGAAACTTCGTTTCTCAATTAATCATATTATCAAAATAAAAAATAAGTTTTATGCTAACCAATCTTTATTACAATCTTAGTTAAAATAAATATGTTCCAAGAATGAAAAATGAAGTTACGAATAATAATAAAAATTGAGTTAGCGCTAATCCCTTTCATGAATCTGCCTGTAAATGTCACCTTCCAAACTCAAACAATACGATTTTTTGTATATTTTGCTTACCATGGCACGCTGAGAATTTCTATAAATTATAAATTTTATTTTACATCTATCTCATGACAGAAATGTATTGTGTCAGTGAATTTAAGCTCATTTACTCCAGTTTTTATTTGTGAATATTTTTTGTATTTACACTTTTATTCTAAAATTCATGAGGAAAAAACTATTGCCCAATGAAAATTTTAACATTGTATTTCCTGAAAAATGACGCAAATATAATTTTAATAATTGACTGCAACCCTGTTTATTCTTCGCTCCTCATTGTATTTCCTGTCCTATAAAAAAGTAGACTCCCGGTATATATCATCACGCCATTTACCAATTTCTGGGTATGGTACTCTGCTTAAAGCAGATATCGATATTATGATATATTTTTGCGCGTAAAGTGCGGTTACTAGCCGTTATATCACGGCCTCCAAGAATGGCAGTAATGGCCTAGCCATAGGAGTAATATAATGTAAGGAAAATTCTCGAAATTTAATTTTAAAAATTTGCCAGCTTTGGGCCGGAACTTATGATCCATAGTCCGATGCGTTACCTCGGAGTTATTTATTTTAAGCTGTTGATAATGTAGATACAGTTCTGAAATAATTTTGGGAACTGATCAGTAATTATAATTTCAGAACTATTATGGACCGCGTTCTCTCTCATCAGTTAGTTATATATATTCTATAGTATAGAATACTGGTATACTAATATATTCAATTACCTACTCGTCCATTTATTATGGAAATATTGGAATTCTATGCATATTTGATGCATAAATTCCTTGTGAGATTCCTACAGAATTCCTAATGGATTCCTATCCCATGCCACGAGAAAGTTCTTGATGGTATTAAAATTAATTAACTAGCTGTCTATCGGCATGTTTTGTGAATGCAAGATCATAAATCTAATATTTGCAGTACTGTAGTGGTACATTAATCATCAATGCAGCACTAGATTCACACTACAAACTGATACCCCTAAAATGTATACAAGCCACTGATCTGAATGTATCACTGGATTGCGTATTCAAAGCTAAATACGTGTGACTGACAGTAGCGCACCATGTTGCTAAAGTGTAGTCTGTCGGCCTACTTTTGGCGGGGTATTCAAACTAATTTAATAAAAATATATTAAAGGTCAACAAATTTGCAATGAAAAAAGTAAAAATGTGAGTACAATTTCATTAGTTCTTTATATTGTTATTTGGAAATATTAACTGAAATGACAATAAGGTTATTTATAATATTATTTGACTAATAAAATGCCGAAAATGTTTTAATAATATTTTTCCTTTATTAATGAAAGGTAATACATAACAGAATCAATGCAGGTACAAATATTTATATACGATAAACAATAGGAAATATATAATTAATTTTATATTCGAATCAAATCTATTATCCAGAGCTGGGCAGTACTCGAGTACATTACTCTAAAGTACTACTCAAAGTACAAATTTCGTACTCTCTACTTGAATACATTTGAAAAATCTGTACCTATACTCATACTCCAATGATTTTTGCTATAATACTCTAGATGGCACTCTAAGTACATTTAAAATACTCAGAGTATTTTTAGAATTAGGAGTACTTCAAATATCTATACTCTGTTTGTTTCAAAATACGAGTACAACGATAAAGTTAGAACTGGAGGAAAAATATAATTAATTATTTTGATTCATTTTATTCGATATTTGTACATGAGCCGAAGACGAGTGTATAATCATTGACTGAATTAGAGTCGTTATGTGCGAACCAAGTAGGTGCCGCGTTTTACCTACGAGTATTTAAATTAAACATTCTTATTTACAAAGTTTTATTTATTAAAATTAGTAACAATTCAGGCTATTTGTCAGACTACAATAAAGTATTTATTATATTATTACATTGAAAAACGTTATTGGAATAAAATTACTCACATTTACTATAATGACGTCATAAGTACTCAGTACTCTAGGAGTATTGAGTACATTTTGTTCTCTGTACTCAGCTCAGAACCATTTTTCAAACATTCAAGAAAAATTAACAAGAGTACTTTTTATTAACAGTACTCGTACTCTATACTCGAGTACATTTGCCAGGTTCTTTGCCCAGCTCTGAAATTATAACCTAACTTTCTGTTTCTTTTAGATACTTATTTTGTTTACATACAAACTAATAGTAATATTAATAAGAGATGCACAATTCACTTGCTTGTGAAAACTGAACTGGTGGTATGGTTTTCTTTTTTTCTTGCCGCAGAATACGCAATTCACAACTATATTCACTTGTTCACCGTTATATGCGCTGTTTAAAACGCGCGGCAAAACTATGCCGAGAGACTACACATTTTTAAAGATGGCGACGCTCAACTAGTCACACGACGTTCTATACTCATACGCAAACGCAATCCAGTGATATATTCAGATCAGTGATACAGACAGTATTGATTAGGCACATTGCGTGTGGCTCAGTGTAATGTTGTCATAGTCGTTTAAATCCCGATAATAGTATTTTCTATTCGACCATATTATACAGGACAATACTGCACCAATTCCCGCATCCCAATTAATGCAGATTATTACATAATAAAAGGAATAATTTAAATAATTAATTTAATATTATGACTAATTTTTCGCTTCTTGCTTTTATTGCTCTAGGGTTGTAAATTGATAATTATCAATTCTAAGTTATAATTTTTAAAATAAGAATATAATAATTGTGTGGACACTTTATTTATTTAAATATTTTTCTTAATTTTAAGTTTCCGATTACATTTATCTTTCTGTTGCGCACTACATCTTATTTCCTTACTTAATGATTTTGTAACATGAAATATTTTACATCTTAACAAACGAATTATAATGTAGGATTTATGAGTTCAACAATTTACATCTGAATTTATCCTTTTTGAAATACCGGGATGTTGAATAATTATTTGTGTTTAATATTGTTTTAAATTATATGTGAAGGATTTGTTCTCAAAATACTTTTCAAATAATTTCAAAGCCGTTGTCGCAATATATATTACATTATCTGTAGGTCGTTTTAGCATACATAAAGTATTTAAGTTTGCTCTGTAATCCCTATTCAATAATAGTATTTCGTTGTCGTCATAAATTGAATCTTGTTCACATAATTGTTGGGAACAAATATCACCGTTAATTTTTTTTACAACTTTATAAATTAAGTAATCCCCAAAATATGTAACTGAACAAGCTTCTAATGTTAATGCATTTTGGTTTAAACTTGTAACTACAACAGCAGAGTCAAAATCAGGATCAGAATTGGATGCATTGTCAGCGCTATTCGATTCGGTATTACATGTGACCGTGTCAGTGTTATCAGTATTGAAGTTGTGAGATGAATTAGTTTCAAGTATATTGAATAAATATTCATCATTTTGATAATTACTTTTATCAATATTCATGCTTCAAGACACACTCATTATTGAATGTAAAGCTAATCTGAAGTGTTTTGCAGATGGGTTTGGATCGTAACCGCGTCGTTGTTGGATTTTTGAAATAAATTTGTATGTGGGTCTAGACACAGCCTACTTGTTATTAGAAATGTTTTGTTAGATGAAATGTCTGACCACAAGTTCAAAATTGTATGCATACTTAAGATGAGTCTTTCGAAACAATATGGAGTATTTGGGACTGTCCAAGTTTTGATCTACTGTATACTTTGTTGCAATGTTTCAATAACTAACGTATTTTTAACACTTAGGGCACAGCAATATGGGTTTGAATCATATAAAACTCGTGAATTCAAACAATCAAATATATTATTTACTTTTCCTAAAAATTTAGCAGTTTCAAGAGAAGATTCTGATTTTAACTCACCTGTTGCTATAGCACAAAACATAGCAGCCGAAAAAGATTTGCTTAGAACATGAACAGTAAGTTTTACGTTTATTTTATCAAACGAATTTGGTCATATATTTTGGGGATATTTTTGGTAGGGATTTTGCTAATTTGTTTTTTTTTTTTTATCTATTTCGCATGTTTTGACAACATCTTGCCATGACACACGTTTCCCTGAAATAAATATGTCCTTTTTAAGAAAACAGTTACGAATACCTTTTATCAAGTGTGGTGCGTCGAATAAACTATAAATTTTATGCTGCTCATAAAAGAAGTAAGGAGATTCAGAAGTTATACTTAAGCTTGTATACAAAGCTTTATTATTGGAACCCTGATTGCACACAGTTGCTCGTATACGAAGACCGAGGGAAAATGCTAATTCCAAACAAGATAGTAACAATTTCTTTAAATAAACACCTTTAACAGCATTACCACATATGATATAACCTAATGGCATTTTCCAATTATTATAGAGGCCTAGATCTTCGTGTCTCTCTATAAATTCAATATTTTCATTATAGTCTAGACCTTTCTTGATAACCATCTCATCAAACATGATTACACACTCTTTCTCTTGTTGTAATATAGTTTTAATTTTCTCTGCTAACATTTTGTGGTAGTTATACGAAAAACCAGTTTTTAAACGAAATATTTGCAACCACGTACGAATTGTTTGTACCGTAGTTAATTTAAATTTTAAATCATCGCGTAAATACCTATATAGTGACGGAGATTTGTAATAAATTGCTAAAAAAAATTTTTTTTCGGCATTCGTCCACTTGCATCTATATTTATGGAATATATGAATTTTAATAAACGTTTTTGCGTTAATACTCCAAGGAGCAAGTAGTCGTTGAAGTACTGCTTTTTCATTTAAATACAATAATTTTTTGTTCAGTCTATTATCTTTTGTTCTGGTATATTTAATTACTTTATTTTTCACAATTTTAATTTTAGTTTCTTTTTCGAGGTGTATATTCGTCAATTTTTTTATCAATCTTCGGCGGAGTATCAAGATTCAGTAACAAAGGTACTGAATCTTGTTTCGATGGTGATTGTTCGCAGCTTGTGGAGACGCTTGTTGCCTCTTCTTGGAATAATCGTTTTCGAGTGTAAGTTTTCTGCGGACGTGAAACTTGTAATACTTCCGGAAACTGTAAAAAATGGTTAAGATTTGTATGGCAATACTCATTCTATGGAAAGCCTATTTGTTTTTCAATTTTGGTTAAGAATTTTATATAAATAAATAAATATATCATCACGCCTTTTACCCATTATGGGTGTGGCACTCTGCCTACGCAGATCTCGGTAAGTGATATATTTTTCCGTATGAAGTGCGGTTACCAGCCGTCAAGTCATAGCCCCCAAAGATGTTAGTGGAGGGGGAACCACAGGGGTAAATTTAAATTGGCAACTGTCAGCTGTGGGATTCGAACTGAGGATCTCACGATCCACAGTCCGACACGTTACCACGGAGCTATTTACCCCATTGGAATTTTATTGAGAAAGTAAATACAAATTACTATAAATTTCACAAGATATATTTTTCTCTTAATGTTTTTTTACAAAAGAATAATAAATAATTTGAAAACTGCTGCTTTATTACTTAAAATTTCAGTTACATCTCTAGAAATTTTAGTGCGCAAGTAGCAAAAATGAAAAAAATTCATTTAAGCGCTAATTAATGCGCTGAACTCATTATATATTTTTTTATAACCGGGCAACTTATCCATGACTTCCAGCGTTGAATCCAGAGAGTTTACTCCGACGCAGAAATTGAAAATTCTGGGGGGTGTATGCATTTTGATACTCATATACAGGGTATGAAATTTAAATTTGGAGTACAGGGATTTCAAGGTTATTTTTTATATTGCTGCAAATCTTTACCTATTCACTTAACAGCAAAAGTTTAAATACTACAACAGTTGTTTTAAATTTAAAAATGCATGCAATAAGACCCATTTGGTTACCGAAATGTTAGCATTTCACGATATATCAATGAAATTTAAATTCATATTTAATATAAATATTGTAATATATCCATGGAAAATTAAAAGAAAAATTTTATTATTTTGTAGGATATTATGATATAATAGCGAATTAGAGCGTTCGTTTTTTTTTTTTTCATTTCTTTCCCTTAAATAATACATAACCCTAAAACCGTTTGTTTCATTTTCCATGATTTAATTTGATAGAAGTATATTTCTTTTAAATGCACTTAGGCAAATTGTAACTTTTTATGTATGAAATTATTAAGAAATACTAACATATTTGAATATAAATGATTAATTTTACCTCGAAAGGGAATTTCATATCGCCGGGAAGGAAAGTCATCCCCGGTCACCTTTCTGGATTGATCAATGATGACTTCATATTTAGATTTGGGTAATTAAAATGGTATACTCAATGCTATATAACAACTTTGGGGGCTATGACTCGACGGCTGGTAGCCGAATTTTATACGCCAAAATATATCACTTACCGAGATCTGCGTAAGCAGAGTGCCACACCCGTAATGGGTAAAAGGCGTGATGATTTTTTTTTATAATCACAAAAGCTGTAACGTTTCAATCATAGTAATAGAGATAGTAGCCAGTTACTTACCTGTAATGTTTAAATTTTACAATTCTATTTACATTAAAATCAATATTATTTGCCTGATCATTTGGAGGTTACCATTTTATTTGTTGACATTTGCTAATTAAATTTTAGTTGTTGTTAAACGCGCATCAGCAGCGCCACAACCGTTTCTAAAGGTTGTGTTACAGTAGTTCACTGACCTTCACAGTAGTTTGCTTTAAATAAAAATCGTTTCTCTGTTGATATAAAATTTTATTAATTATATTATAGTACAATAATAACACCTGCTATTTTTTTTTCTCCTAATTCATTATTTCCCACAACTCTATTATTAACATATAAGAATTGTAACGTGTAGTTTAGCCTTTAAATTAGTTCTTTTTAAATATTGAATTTAAGCGCAAAATCGTGACTTAAGCCAGTTGGTTTTCTGTGGTAATTTTTTTTCGCTAAAGTTATTTCGCATTGTTGCGAACCCTTTGTTTGTTTAGTGAAATTTTGTTTCTGTTCGCACGAAATATTTTTCGATTAACGTTTTAGACGTTATTTTGTTCGTGGAACACCCATTTTGGGGAGTTAATTTATCACGAGACTTAATCCGCCATTTCGTCACCATCGACGATATTACGGCCAGTAACCACCCAGCTGCGAGGTACCTGATTACCATCATCAGAGCGACTGTTCCTGGTTCCCGGTGAAGTGTTCCTGGGGTGATCTCATCTTTGAGTAACCTGCTATTCCCGCGAGGTCATCACGCCATCAACCCGGAAGCGACCAGTGCGCGCCTGAGCGTCTGCAGCTAAATCCATTTCATAAACTTTTATTATTGTACAGTTTATTGTTGAACCGTTTTTGATAGTTTTGCAACATATCACAGATTTTGTGGCATCAAGCTCAATTCTTGGTGTAGCTTTAATTCTGATTTATAGTTTTATTGAGCTGTAGCTTACAGCCATTTGTACTTTATTATTTAAGTTCATGTCTCATGTAAAATTGCGAACAGCCTTAGTTAGCTGTCATTTTATTGTATTTTCCTTAAGTTTTGTGTTGAATTTTTATGCGGATCGTTCTACTTTTCTCATCCGCTGTAATTTCGTTTTCGCGACTTTCGCGCACGAGCTCGACTATTGTGAACCACGTTGATCAACGCGGGCGTATTTTAATTCTTTTGAATTTTGAGAGTATATTTTTCATCTCGTCGAGTAGCACTGAAGCCGTAACGCGAGTTTACAGTGTGTTTTTCAATAATTGTTTGTTGAGATTTCATTTAATCAAGATTTATTTTTCTACGAACATCCTCATAAAAAGTGTGGTGTTCAGAACTAAATATTTTGGCTTTAATTCTATTCAATCATCATTTTGTTTTATATTTCTAAATTTATTTTGTTCATTAAAGCCAATTCAAAATTACGGTTTGGTCTTTCATTATTTGGGGAAAATTATATTCAAAATTTCAGGATATAATAAATTAGTTTGTGTGCTTCATTTATCTATAGTAAGTTGTAACTCACCGGTAAGTTTCTACTATTTTAAATAATTTTATTGCTGCGAGCCTCCGATCTGGTGCTCGTGAGCCACTCACCAACTGCCTACCAACCTTTCGTCAGCCTTATCCTTGCAAGTCCTTCTCGCCTTTGTCGCCTTGTTAATTTGTTCCAGGTACCTTCGTGGTTGGGTACACGCTGGTATAAATTCAACTACGTGGCGCCCTTTTTTGTTGTTGTCGTAATTACAACGAACCTCCCCGTCTTCGACTGAGCCAGCGGCATCCATCTCTGGAGCTCGTAACAGCCACAAGTTGTTACAAAGCAGTTTTTGAAAAAGGTATTGGCACTGCATTGTGAATAAATTTTCACATAAAGACATCATTTTTAAATGATCAGGGTGTACATCTAAAAATTGGAATTGTGATTAATTTATTTCAGCGATGGAACATAAAAGAATTTCTTTAGAATACTAAAGTTGTGAGTAAAAAAAAATTGTATAACGCAATAAATTGAAAAGTATACATACCGAGCAGTTTTAAATTCTCACATGATAATACCCATTGTTCACATCTTTTAGTATCAGATATAGAGAAATAGTAAAATATATACGTACTTCTTTTTTTCTTATCTTCGCAACCAACATAATTACATTGTATATACGACATTAGGTTTAAAAATGTACGAGAGTGATTCGAGCTAAATACAGCCTATCCGTACAGAAATACCTAGCTAAATGTTACTAAATCTTCATGGTAAACATTACATTGATGACAACAATGTTTTGATTACAACAATGCACATATCACAACAATGTACAGATTACATCAGTTAAACCTGTTTCATTTTTTGTTCTCATTGTATCTATGATTATATTTTAAAATATTAATTACTATCTAGTCTCCAAAACTCTCTAACAAATAATACAAATATTGCTTTTATAATATTTCAAACGACACATATTTTTGACACCACAATTATTTGACATGCAGATGTTAAAAAAAATCATTTTGTTCCCATTGCAACTAAGATTATTGAAATATATTATTAAATACATAATTTAGTTTCACTCAAAATTATAAGCATGTACGAGTACAAAAAAGTGCAAAAAAAATTTTATATTCCAAATATTTTTGCTAACATCTTCCATTACAGCCTTTTTCCACACTGATTGTATTTTTAAAAAATGGAATTTTTTTTTTGTTTTGTGTGTCCAGTAAAATTCCTTTTCCGGTTTTTCATTTCATTCAAAATCAACTTTGCGTATTTTCTTGAAACTTTAGGATTCCAAGTTTCGTTAACATATCGTATCCATCCTCACACACAGACATCATTGAAATATTGATCTTAACTAATTCATTCATACAATTAAATATTATCAAACTGGAATTTAACGAGTTCTAGGAGTAAAGAAATTTAATTGAGAATTAAAATTGCAAACATATTGACATATTTTTTACGTTCATAAAACAACTTTGAAAGAAAACAAAATAGAAATAAAATTTTAAATGGGAATTGTAGCTCATATTATTTAACATATTTTTTTTATTATAATAGAATTTACTCTAGCTCAATTATTTACAGAGATATGCTCAAAATACATTATAGGCATTCAAATAAACTACCGCTTCCACTGCAATAATCGTTAGATCTAACAGTTACGATATGACAACGCTGCACAGTTCATTGTAGTTTGTTTCGAAATAGGTTTGCCATTTGTCACCAGATGTCTGTACTTCCGTTTCTACTCTGAAAGCCTCATTTGCATATAAAGTTAAAAACTGGTGGTGTCATCTCTAACTGAAAGTTCTAAAATTTGCTACATTATTTTACAAAGGGTCCGTGGTTCTATATATTGTGTATTCAGTGCTTCTACTTTATTACTTTAATGTGCCTTCTATTTACTCTATTCATCCGCTATCTTGGTTCACATTATCGACTGGATCATATTTACAACTATCTCCCAGCTACTCTCATCTCGAAGTATTGTAATAATGTTGTTGTTTGTGTTCAATGTTATTTCCAGCCAAACGAGGGTACATTATAAAGAGGGGTCCTGTTGTGACTGGGAGTCAGCAATAGTAAAACTTCAATTCGTGGACTAACTTACATGATCTTTATTTACTCGTAATAATCAACGTACTCTATAACTTACTGTACTCTATTGTACTTCCTCACTTACTTCCTACCATACATATTACCACTTATATATAAACAATAATATTGAAACATCTGACCTACTTACTTAATCATTGCGTGAACTATAATGTGCTGACTTAAGACTTGTTACATTCCTCTAGTCTTTGAGAAATTTGCTCCGAAGGGCACAATTTCATAAATAAAAAACACATAAAAATTTAATACCACAACATATATAATTACTTAAATATTAATATCAAAATATCACTAAAACCTAAACACTTCACTAAAATTTATTAAAAATGTTCATCTCCATAAATACACCACCACCTTCTAAAGTTTATACTGTGATGCACTATTTTCTTTGGCATTTGCTTCCTCCCTGGATTTGTATAATTTTTACCTTGAATGGGTTGGTTCCGCTTGGATTTTTTGCACTGCTTGTCTGACTTTTTGGAAAAGTTGGAACCTCGTTTGACAATCATTTACTGCTACACATTCTTCTCTGATTAGGGCACTCTCGATTTTTGTGCTCTCTAAAGCACACTCCTCAACTTTGACATCTGCATTTATTTCTTCCTTAACTGCAGCCTCTTCTGCCTCGGAGTTCTCCGCTCCTTTTTCTCAGAATTCATCACTGATCAGCATACTCAGGATCGGTGCGCTCTCTAACGCACCCTCCACTTTAAAAACTTCAATAATCTCTTCCTCTATTTCAGTCTCTTCTGCTTCAGAGTCCTCCGCTCTTCTCTCACAGAATTCTTCTTCGGGATATTTCTTGTGGTTCCTGTTGTTTTTCTTCCTGCTCTGCCCAAATGCAGCAACCCCGTTTTGGGAGCAGACAACTAACACACTCGTGAATTACCTCAGTTTCTGCAACGCTTTCAGGTTCTTTCTCGTCTTCATCTTTATTTGTTTGTTCTTCCGGTTTCTTACAAAGAATAATTTTTTTGGGCATCAGACATCCAATACATCGTAAAACACCTTCATCGGCCGGAAGGCCACCAAGATGTTCAAAAATTCTGTATATTTCTTCCTCCTGACCGAATATCTGGGCTCTTAATAATTTTGTATACCAGCATTTTATTGTCTCTTTTTCTATATCGAATGGTTCTTCTATTCTTCTTTCTTGTTCGCCCGGATAATTTTGTTGATATTCAAACCTCGTAGCGCGGTGATTCTCTTAATATCTTCTGTAGCGCTCGTGTTATTCGTAGCCTTTCCTTTGATTGTTAAATCGTTGCTAACACTGCCTGGCGTAATTGTTTGCTCCACAATACTAACATTGTACGCGTCTTCTTTCATTATGATGAAATCTTCTCTGACCGTACATCTTCCTCCTTGCGTCTTCTACAATTTATCGGCCACAACTCTCGCCTTCAACTATCTTCGTATCACGCTGACTTCCGCGAGCAACCAATACAGTGTGTACAGGCCACGCTGGTCTGACAAATGAACCCAAAACCGCTGCCACCAAAATGTAACCCCCTTAAACGAGGGTACATTATATAGAGGGGTCCTGTCGAGACTGGGAGTCAGCAGAAATAAAACTTCTATCCGTCGACTAACTTACATGATCTTTATTAAACGATAATCAATGATGAACGTACTCTACAACTTACTATATATATATATATATATATATATATATATATATATATATATATATATATATATATATATATATATATATATATATATATATATATATATATATGCAGGGTGTTTCAGGACTAGTGTAACAAACTTTAACAGCTTATTCCTGCGGTCATTTTGAGCCAAAAATGTCATATGAACATATGACCTATTCCTTCTAGTTACCAAAATACAAGAGGTTGAATTTCTACAAATAACACGAAATTTTCTCATTTTTTGTAATCAAGGTACTTTCGGAAAACAAGAGTTTTATTGAAAAGTCATACCTTATTTGTCTTAATTAATTTTTTTTTATTAATATTAACGAATACAATTTAGAGAACAAAACACACAATGACACAATTAAATAGACAAATAACTAATTATAAATACAGAACAACATTGGAAGGTTGGCGTTTGTTTGGGTTTCTGTCTTGGTATACTCTAGACGCGTAACTGGTATTACTATTACATAATCCATAAATAAAAATCATATCTGCATTTTCAGCAGTACGATAACCATCCATTATGAAACAAAAATACAATCAAAAGTAAAACAATTTTAAATTAAGACAAATAAGGTATGACTTTTCTATAAAACTTGCTTTCCGAAAGTACCTTGATTACAAAAATGAGAAAATTTCGTGTTATTTATGGAACTTCAACCTTTTGTATTTTGGTAAATAGAAGGAATAGGACCTATATTCATATGACATTTTTGGCTCAAAATGACCTAAGGAATAAGCTGTTAAAGTTTGTTACACTAGTCTTGAAACACCCTGTATATCTGTATATATATAATACTAAGTCGTTACACCCGAATAAGGTAGATAGAACTCATTAAAACAAACTCCTTTTTTCAGCTCAAATTTTTTATTTGGAGCCCCATTTCATAGTTATTTGCGTTCTCTTGTTTTTCGAAAAATCGTAATAACTCCCTTATTTTAAGGAATATTTAAAAAATACAAAAACTTTAAGCATTTGCTTTCGGTTCTCTAAAACACTTGTATTTACAATTATTTTCTATTTCATCAAATAACAAAATGGCGACCAATTAAAAATTTCTAAACAAGATATTTTGAAAACCACCTCACCGATTTTCGAAAATAAAACATTTTTAAAATCCTTAAACTTTCTATTACAATATTTTTCTGAAACATTTTTTTCTATCTGGCCAACAAAAGTTTTTATTGAAATTGAATTTCAAGATAAATTTTAACAAACGGCAACAATAATTTAAAACAAAGTAGGCTTGCTGCCATTAAACAAGAAAAACAAGAAAAATAAAACAATAAACAATGAATCAAGAAGGGTGGGACTAAATATTATTTTCAAAGTGGCCACCATTCGCAGCAACGCAAACCATATATATATGTATATATATATTTGTACGTACAAAGGCAGCAAAATAAGTGTCACAAGTAAACAATAATATTGAAACATCTGACCTACTTACTTAATCATTGCGTGAACTATAATGTGCTGACTTAAGACTTGTTGCAATAGCACAGCGATCTTCCTTGTGCAAATATTTTAATAGGAGTAAGGCATACCATTCCCTGTCTCCGTTGCAATATGGTATGGTAACTCCTACTTTCCCCGATTGCTAATTTCCGGTTTGCTCTATTGTCCATTCTCTCGTAGTTTGAGTAGTTTAGCGTTTTCGACCATATTGGTGCAGTGTACAGAAGCGTGCTATGGGCCACCGATGCTAGCTGTCTTCTCTTCATTTCCTGCGGCCCATTTATTTTCGGGTACATTAATCTTAGTGCATAATTTTTCCGTTTTCTCTATTGTTTTCTTTATATGCGTGGCATATCTTAGATTCTTGTCAAAGTTTACTTTATGCTTTTCTTGGGGTTAAGTTGGCAGTCGGACATTTTACAAGATATGGGCCTATGCTTTCTTTCCGATAATAAGAACGGCTTCTGACTTATCAGACGCAGCTGTTAGCCCGTTTCTTTCTAACCACTCTTCCACCAGCATAAGTGAAGCAAAACCGATACGATAAGTGTATCTTCCTCTTTGTTAATTGCTATTTTTACCCCTGTCGGAACTAGCAGTTATTGGATGCCGTCATAGAAAATGTTCCACAGTGTAGGCCCTATAATGGAACCCTGAGGAAATCCACAGGACATCTTGTAACGATTTCCCTTGCAGGTGATATACCTTATACAGTCCCTATGATATTAACAAGGTACGGGCGAGAACCCATTGCCCTCAACCGGAATGGGACAACTCGCCACGGCCGGCTCGCCGCGGCCAATTCGCCGCGGCCGACTCGCCGCCGAGCCAACTCGCCGCTAGGCTAACTCGCCGCCAAGTCAACTCGCCGCCAGGCCAACTCGCCGCGAGTTCATTTACTAATAAGAATTATAACGAGGAACTGAGGCGGAATATAACCTTAGCAGTTGAGAGTTTACAAAAAAATTATAATAATAATAATAATTATTATTATTATATATCTTTAAAAAGATCGTAGATTAAACTTTTATGCATTGAGATGAAGCGCTGGTGCCTTAAAAATTACCTATTTTTCCACTTTTTTACATTTTCATTTGTAATAAGTGTAGTTATGCTTAAATCATGGTTTTAGTGACATGTGCAGAGGCGTTTTCAGTTACTCTTATCCGAAAGCGGCCAAAATTCACGTTTTATTGCGATTTTCGTTTTTTTTATTATTATGGGATGTCAACTTCTTGTTCATGTTCTTTGACTTAACAATTCTCAGAAATCAGCATCCCATAACAAAAAAAAAAACATGGAATGTGTTTTATTTGATTTAAAAACGGCGAAAAGTAAAGGGTGAAACTGATACGAAATCAAAAAAACGTGAATTTTAACCGCGTTAAGAGCTCTATACGTTGAAAAATCGCAACGGTATATGCAAATAAGCTTGATAATTGATAGGAATAACTCAAAACGTGTATATATATATATATATATATATATATATATATATATATATATATATATATATATATATATATATATATATATGTAATTAAAAACATGATTAAACATAACTACACTATAAAAGAAAATGTGAAAAAGTGCAAAAATGATCATTTTTGAGGTATCAGCGCGACCACAAAATAGGGTAACATGTACCGAAATCTTACTTTATGAAAATCTAATCGATCCATTTTATTCTTTAATTGAGAAGAAACAAACAACGGACTATATAGTTGTCAAAAATTTATTTAAAAACTATTCTATCGAAACGTTGGCATAGTTTTTAAATAAATTCTCTAATACCTCTAGTACGTTATTTGTTTCTTCCCAACTTTCCGCATTAGTCGATCACTGCATCCTCTAATCTTTAATTTCTAGCAGCCTACTTACGGTTAATGCGATTCTTTATTTTACTATAAGTTGGAATAATCTCTGCTCTGATGTTCCCAACAGGTAAAAGCAATAACATTTATTATTATTTATTTGCATTTAATCCCCGATCTGGTAGTGTTTTTGCTTTTACCTCTTAAGCGCATCACAACAGAATTTATTTCTACTTATAGTAAAGTAAAGAGCCGCATTAACCGCTAATAGACCTGCTAGAGATTAAAAATAGATAATTTGTATTAAAAATACTATTATATTAATATAATACTTAAACCTTATTTAGTAGATATGTTGCCGTTTTCATATGTATAATTATCATGAGCAAATTACAGCATATTCCCGGAATTTAAGCAAAAGGTTTTATGAAATACAAACCGTGGAGAGGGTAGTTGTTAATCAGGCAGTACAATATGTCCGCCTATAAATATGAATGTTCGCTTTACTTTTAAGTCATTACTTAGTCAGTTTGAGTTCTAATAGTTGTGCGCAAGAAAATGGAGTTTTATATTGAATCACAACGTGGAAAAGAAAAGTTTTATAGTGGTGGTTATCTTTACACGTACGATAAGAAATCTGCGGATGGAGTTACAGTATTTTGGCTTTGTGAGAGAAGAGGAGAATGTAAAGCCAGAATTCACGTTCTAAATGGTGAAATTGTAAAATCTATAAATTTGCATTCGCACGAAGCACCCGCGTCTAAAATTGAAAACGACATAGTTGTAACAAACATTAAACGTCGCGCTAAAGAAACAGTGGAGTTAACATCTCAAGTTATAAATGAAAGTGTGTGTAAATTGTCAGAAGCATGTCAAGGGACTTTACCAACACAGAATGCGCTTAGAAAATTAGTTAGAAGGACAAGAAATGAAGTGTATTCTGCACCAGTGAATCCAAATTCCTTGAAGACCTTAGAAATACCGGAAAATTATAAGGTTTATAATGCAAATGAACCACAAGAAAATTTTTTGCTTGCTGACAATGGTGCTGGTCCGAACAGAATTATCATTTTTGGCAGAAAAGAATCTTCAGGTATTTAAAAATTCGAAAACATGGTTTGTTGATGGAACATTTAGTATCGCCCCACAGTTATTTTCACAAGTGTATGTTATTCTTGGAGAGAAACTTGGAGGGGTGCATCCAATGTTTTATGCTCTGCTTCCAAATAAACAACGGACGACATATGACAAAATGTTTGAAATAATTCAAGGACTTCAGCCAGAATTTTGCCCTGAATCTATTTCGTGTGACTTTGAAATAGCAGCGTTTAAGAGTATGAGTGAACATTACCCGGGTGTACAAATAAGATGATGTTTCTTCCACTTAACTCATAATATGAAGAAACATTTATGTGCCTTGGGATTAATTCAAGAATATAATAATTGTGCACAATTCGCTCTACAAGCAAAAATGATTAGCGCTATAGCCTTCATTCCAACCGCAGATTTGAATGAAGCAATTGAAGCATTGTCTGATATCTTACCGGAAGCATTGCAACCTCTTCTGGAATGGTTTGAAGATAATTATGTTGGGCGAATGAATAGGCGAGGAACCGGGCGTCGTCCTCCATTGTTTCCTCACGATATGTGGAATTTGTACAACAGGGTGTTGAATGGAGAAGATCGTACGAACAATCACGCCGAAGCGGCCCACAGACGTCTTCAATGCGAACTTGGTATGGATCACCCAACTATTTGGAAATTCATTGAGGGACTAAGAAAAGTACAACGTGGAAGAGATCTCTTTTATGAGCAATTAATAGCTGGACAAAACCCTCCCTTGAAATTAAAAAAATATAGGGATGCTGACGCAAGAATTTTTTCAATCGTCGAAAATTACGAAAATAGAAGTATTGTTGAATATCTAAGAGCTATTGCACATAATTTTGAAATGGATGCGTAACATGTAAATAATTTTTTATTACTCTTTTTGCATTTATTCAATTTAACGTGTAAATACTTTCGTTTTTTTGTTTGTATTCTCTTACGTGATATATATTTTTTGTTTACTTTGACGAATATTTTAACTTATGTGATATAATATGTAAATACTTTAGCTTTATGTATGCGTTGTATATATTTTTTGTTTACTTTGACGAATATTTTAACTTATGTGATATGTAAATACTTTAGTTTTATGTATAAGTTGTATATATTTTTTGTTTACTTTGACGAATATTTTCACTATCTACTTTCGTAATATACTCTTTTAATGTTATTTATATATATATTTTTTTTGTTTCATTACCCTTTTGACTAGTGTTTCCATTTATGTAATATTACATGTAAATACTACTATATTACTATCTGTATATATATATATATATATATATATATATATATATATATATATATATATAAAATAAGGTAAGTTCATATAATTGCGAAATTATTATTAATATTAATGATAACTATGCAACACGATTTTTCTTGATTTTTAAAAAATATAAATCCAATCCCAATTCGCATATAAAAATAAGACTGAATTAAATGGGGCCATTTAAATTGCAACAAGTCGGTCCGGCGGCGAGTTGTCCCGGCGGCGAAATGGCCTCGCGCCGAGTTGGCCTGGCGGCGAGTTGGCCGCGGCAACCCGGCCGCGGCGAGTCGGCCGCGTCGAGTTGTCCTAGACCGGCCCTCAACGCCTCTATTACCCTGTCCCATGGTTCGTTTGTTACGTCGAATGTCACCAGGGCGCACAGACCTCTGCCTTTTCCTTTTTTGCCTCCATTGTTGCTGTATCGTGGACCACCTTCATGGCCTGAAGTGTCGATTTGCCTGCCCTAAACCCTTTCGGAGAGGTTGGTATGATCTTCCATGTAGTTGTGTGATCTGGAACATAATATTTGCTCGAAGAGTTTGTTTATGCAGTTAGAGGCATATTGGTCTGTACGCCTATGGTTCCTTCATATCCGATTTGCCCGGCTTTTGTATCAGAATAAGATCCGTTACCTTCCACTCTTCCGGGTAAACTCCTGTAGTAAGGATATCGTTTAGTATCTCGGTTATCCACTCTGGCCTAGATGTAGCAACCAGTTTTATAATCTCGGGGGGAATCCCATCTGGGCCTGTTGCTTTGCGGCATCTTGTTTTAGCACCCGCATCTACTACTTCCTCACGGGTTATGGGAGCTATTTGAGTAGCCTGCTGTTGTGGAGTCCATCTTTTGGTTGTGTGGGACAGAAACAAATGGTTAATTGTCCTATCTTCAGTACTTTGCTCTGGGCTAATGGAGACTACCAGTTTAGTTCTTTTAATTATGAGCTAAGCTAACCTAGTCAAAGAGGTTGTGGACAAGCATTACCAAGTGGTCCTGCTCACAACACGGCTCGGACTACAGACGTATTCAGTTGTACATACATTTATACACCCAAAGAAGGAATAACCACAAATATTGTACACAGATTAGTATTAAGATAAATTCATCATTTAGATTTAAGAGATCCACTTTAATTTTGTTCTTCGTTATCTAATTACATTTATATATTTGAGGTATTCCAATTATACTGAATAATAGTATATTGTGTTATTAGGATTAAAAGTGATACTCGGTTTGATGAGCAATTATTTTGCATTTGCGAGGCGAAGCGTAGCGAAGCCGCGCGAAAGCAAAAATTGCGCATCAGACAAAGGCAGTTTTAATCCAAATAACACATACTATTTTTTCTGCAACCAAGAAAATTACATCTAAAATTATTAAAATATGTTGCTGAAGCTTGATTGTACTAAGAAGGTAGCTTTGCTTCAACTTTCGTTTTATTTACAAATTTTATTGTTATGTCAAACTGAAATAATAACAATAATAAAAATGATTCAGTGTGACGACTTGGCAAGTACACCGCCGGATGTGGTTGAATCGGCACAAGAAATAGCTTTAAATCTATTGCCACCGAAATCACGTGGAATTTACGAATGTGCATATAACCGCTTCTTAAAATGGTGAAAGGAAAAAAATATAAAAGTGTATTCGGAAAGTGTTTTATTGGCATATTTTGGGAATTTAGCCACTAATATAAAATGCTACACCCTGTGGTCGCAATATTCAATGCTTAAGGCAACACTGAATCTGAATAAAAGCATAGATATAGGAAAATTCTCGAAATTACGTCTATTTCTGGGAAGACAAAATGACAATTTATACTCCTAATAAATCAAGAGTTTTAACAAAGGAACAAATTGACCAATTCTTCAATTCTGCTCCTGATAACACATACCTGATGATTAAAGTAAGTGTTTAAACATCAGGAATGAGAATATAACTATCCAAATATTATTAATTTTTATAGGTTGTTTTGAAATTGGGAATTTTGGGTGCATGCCGTTGCGATGAATTGGTATGTTTAAAAATTGATGATATTAAAGACGTCAAATCCGCTTTACTGGTAAAAATTCCCAACACTAAAACCAACAAAATCAGATTATTTACGGTTATGGGTGCAAATTATTTGAGTTTTTATAGAAAATATATTGCCTTTCGCCCAGAAAATATTGAAGAACGACGTCTCTTTTTAAGATTTAAAAATGGAAGATGTATTATAACAGTAGTTGGAATCCATAAAATTAGTAGTGTTGCGAAGGAAGTGGCAAAGTATTTAAATTTAGAAAATGCGAGTGAATACACCGGACACTGCTTACGCCGGACTTCTGCCACGCTGCTTGTAGATTCTGGCGGCGACCTAACTTGTCTTAAGAGACATAGAGGTTGGAAATCAAGCAGTGTGGCAAAGGGATATATAGAAGACTCTATTGAAAATAAAAAAAGACATAGATAAAAAAATATTACGACTTGATGAACCCAGCAATAGTAAAAGTATAATATCCTCCATTCCTCGTGATAATACCAGTAAAAAAATGAAGAAGCGCTTGACGATCAAGCTCAAGAAATATTACGCTCCAAAGATTCCAGTACTAATGTAGCATTTACCGATATTGTTAGCGAGACTACTAAAAATGTTAATACTGTTAAAACTTCTGGCTTGCTCAATTTTTATCAAAGTTGCTCAAGCTGTAATTTTAATATCACTGTGAATTTGTAATAAATTAGTAAATTAATATTGAAACCTAGGTACTAAAATAAAAGTGTTTTGAAATGAGATTAATAATATCTTGTTTTTTTTTTGATTTGATTAAATTAACAAAAAAAAATTATTCAATATCTATAGAATACAGAAATACTGAATCTGCATTTAAGGCTAGGATTAAAAGTGTAACCTAGCAAGTTACAATTTTTTATTAGTAACAAAAACATCAACTTTTATTACTAAAAACAGTATTAAAATCACTAACTTTTAAGATTTTATTTCAAGAAATATATTTTGCTAGCGAAATCTGTTGCAGGGAAACGTCTGCAAACCGGGTACGCTAATATTATTGTACATCTCAGACTGCGAGCTTGAGATTCTCAATTCTAATTCCGCAGTCGACAACTTTCATTTTAACCTTACCCCTGTTGTTCCTCTCCACTAACATCTTTAATGACTGATAATAGCACTTCACACGAAATAATTATTTACGTATACAGAGTCCAAAGAAAAGATATACGCCAGTAGAAAACATTTTCATTTTATTCGTCAATCATATGAATAGGCTTTTGAAATTCTATAATTTTCAATATTTTACTTTCTTTTAAATATAGTTATATTTTTTAGAGGTACATCACCTGCTTAATAATTTATGTTCTGTTTTTAAATTTTATGACTTGTTGGGTTTAATATGTGAGTTGTACTGCAGATAGTTAATTGCAATGCCTTTATTTAAATTTTAACACTCGTTTCACTAACAAAAAAATATATAAAAATAATATTTTTGGAATATGACAACATTCTTTTATTGAATGAAAAATAAATTACTTGCAATGCTATTGACTATTAAATTTTTTGATAATATGGTTTACATCATTGTTATATATTTTAGGTTTGTTTGCATATCCATACAATGATTTCTAAGGTAATAGAGAATCGTGAATATCAGAAGATTCATGGTCCTTCGTAGCTGTCCACTCCGAGAGGGTTTTCGCGACGGAGCGGCGGCGTGTGGTTTGCTGGGTTATTTTCTCCAATTACTCTAAAAATTACCGAAAAGTTTTTCAAAAACTATTTTACATTAAAATGCCAACATATTTGCAGTATGAGTTTTTTGCCGCGTATTCCATTTTCAAATATATTTTTGAATGAAATGCTCTATTTTTTCAAAATTTTAATAACCTTAGATTATCTTTAAAACAGTTCTTATTCATTATAGACCTAAAACGATCAGGACAGAAGTTATTCATGTTTTTATGAATTAAACAATAAAAACATGAATTATTTCTGCTCTGATTATTTTAGGAATATAATGAATAAGAAATGTTTTAAAGAGATACAAAAATCACTTTAAGACTTTGCAGAAATATTCAGGGTTTCCACTTAAAAATATAAAGGTGCATATCATTGCGCGAAAATGGAACATTCGGTAGAAAAACTTATACTAGAAGATTAGAAAACATTGGTTTTTTATCTAGATCTCTATTATCGGCATATGTACTATTTTTATCATGATTTATTTATAAATAAAATTAAAACTGATCGAGAGAGAGATATATATATATATATATATATATATATATATATATATATATATATATATATATATATATTGATTAAGTAAAGGAAAACATCCTTGTTCTTTATTAATTAAAATTATTATTATAGTTAATGATTTTGTATAAAAAATCTTTTGTACTATCCAACAAGTAAAAAGAAACTTTGTATTTAGACCGGAGAGTCAAAATTCTATAAAGAAATTCAAAACTGCATTATTCACTTGATTAAACAAATTATAAATGTTCTTTTCTCATTTTTTGTAAAATCTAGACTCTTTTTAAGCCCTGCCCAAGGACTAGTTTAATTTATGTTTGTATAAGCGGTCTTAACTACTGAGATTATACGCCGGCCTTGTTACCTTTTTTTTCGGTGGTATGACAACGGCACACAGTGTTTTCAGAAGCGGTCACCCATCCAACTACTGACCGTGGGCAGTGATGCTTAACTTGCGTTATTAAGTGAACCGGCTTCAATGCTACCTGCCATGATCGTTGTGTAGTGTAAATTTACATTCATTTTTAATCATGCTGTATAGTTAATTATTAATGACCAAAATGAAACGACTATTACAGTGATTCAAAGTAAAACTCATACACCTCGAGAAATTATGGAAATATAGGTTTTTTTTTTATAAAATCTTTATTTATTTTGTTGAATACATGTTGGCTACATATTCAGCTAGATCTGATATTATTATAAAACACACAAAAAATGCAATAATAATTATAAGTAATGTATTAAAAAAAAAGTTTTTCTTAATACTGCATGAACATCAAAATAAAACTTATACACTCACAAATAATTTAAACAATGAATTAATTTTAAATATTTTCGGTTTCAGTATTTAGTGGGATGATCTTTGTTTTTTTAATAGCTTTCAAACGATTAGGCATGGATCGAACAAGTGTTTCGCAATAATCTGGACTAATAGTTTCCCATTCTCGTAAAAATGCTTGTTTTCGGTCATTTTTGTTGGAAATTTTATGTTTGCGAATAGCAACCTCTAAATAACTTCAGAGATTGTCTATCACATTAATGTCAAGAGACTGGGTAGGTGTTTCAATGCAGTTATAAAGCAACCATATTTTGATCTTTAGGCTTAGGATCGTTATCTTGGTAGTACTGAAAAGTGTTTCTAATTCCACATTTTGGATCACTGGTTTCCAATTTTTCTTTATGGATGCTTAGGTACTTTTTGATCCTTATTTTCCATCAATGAACACTAATTTCCCTGAACGACTTCCTGCCATACAGCCCCAAACTGCTACACTTCCACCGTCGTGTTTCACATTTGGTCTTAAATTTTAATTTTATTTTTTAGAAAACGGTTATATTTGCACATGGATCAAATTTAATTTACTTGTTCCGATGTGAAGGTCAATGTTTGGAGGAAACCAAACAAAGAAATAAAAACTATTAATTTTCGATTAATTGATGGAATAATGAATCAAAATGTATACTTAAGCATTCTGAAAGAAAATTTGAAAACCAATGCTGAAATATGTGGAATTAGGAACACTTTTCAGAACTACCAAGATAAGGATCCTAAGCATAAAGTTCAAAATACCGTATATGGTTGCTTTATAACTGCCCGAAAGTCATTTAAACACCTGTCCCAATCTCTTCACATTAATGTGATATAAAATCTCTGAAGTTATTTAGAGGTTGCTATTCGTAAACTTGAAATTTCCAACAAATATTACAGAAAACATGCATTTTTACAAGAATGGGAATATTATTATTGCAAAACACTTGTTAGATCCATACCTAATCGTTTGAAAGCTGTTTAAAAAAACCGAGGTTTACTAAATATTGAAACCGAAAATATATAAAATTAATTCATTGTATAAATTACTAATAAGTGTATGAGTTTTATTTTGAAGTTGTTCATGCAGTATTTAGAATAAACTTTTTTTAATATTACTTAGAATTATTATTGGTTTTTTTTTGTGTTTTTATAATAGTATCACATCTAGCTGAATAAGTATCAAATATGCATTCAACAAAATTAATAAAAACTTATTACTAAATTTAAAAAAACTTACATTTCTATAATCTTTCGAGTTGTATGAGTTTTACTTTGACTCACTGTATGTGATTCTAGTATACGCAGCTAATCAGTTTATTATTTTGTTTGCCATTTTTATACGAGTATACGTATATGCACTGAATTGGAATGTGGTCTCATAAATTTACTGTAAGCTTCTGTTATTAAATTATTATGTAGTTGCTATCCAGTATCAAGGCTATAAATCAATTATAACGCCTGTTTATGTGCTGCAAACACACTGAACATTTACATTGTTCTTTCTGTGAAATATGAGAACACATTGTTTTCAGACAATTGATTTTGCTACCAACATTGCGTTATTTTATTCACTCTTCCTACTTTTTTGTGATTTGTAACATTGTTTAAAAACAAACAATGCCTGCCTGTTCCTGCCACATGATTTATTCTGAATTTGCTATGAAACATAAGTGGCAACTTTGAAATACCACGTCCCGACAGATGAAATATTTTTAGCTTGAAATGCGGGTCTCAGCTGTCAAATCACTGCATTTACAGCTGCGGATGAAGTGCTGATAAATACGAAAAGATTGGTTTTCAGTCGGTCTTGTACGTTTTTTAGACAGGGCAGTAGGGCATTGCGCTAGCAATTTATTATATTACGCTTACTTATTGTCAATAATCATAAAAATATAACGGGAGTCACACAAATTACTTGATAAAAGTCTTATTTTTTAATTTAAGTAAATTTTTTTTTATTTAGCCAGAAATTTTGATTTTGGATATATAATGCAGACATAATTAGTGCTATTAATAAAATTGAAATTATAAAAATATGCTTTGTACTACATAGAATTCCTTCGAATTTCGAAATGTTTTGAATGGATAATTACTTCGAATTTTACATTTCTTCTATAGAAGCCATAAAAACGAATTTTAAATTTCGAAAACTGAATACAACTCATCATTCCATTAAATCTGAGCAGAAATAAAAATTGGTAGATGGCGCATTCCTCGAATTGAATTTTAATTAAATTATATAATTTCAGCACTTAATATTTTGCGATTTTCAATTTAGATATTTCATTTTTATATACTGGACGTAACATGCAATGCGTGCTACAGGCGTTTAACACGGGAAAACAATTTTGTTGTGCACATTGCTTCCCAAATTATTTTTGACAAAAATGCTTCAAACATATTGTCGCGTTTAAATTTCTGCATATAAATCGGTAAACAAAACGCATTTACTATGGGTAACTGCACAAATTAAACATGAAAATTTACAAAATTACTATTTAATAGTATTCGCCATGGAATAGATCAAAATGACAAACAAATGTACAATATTTTCCTTTTCATTATTTTGACATTATTTATGTTTGCTTTGCTGTTTAATAATGATTAACAATTATTTCTCATTTTGTTTTAATGATTGTCGGGCGCGAAACCTTAAATGATTTGTACCGTACTTCACGGTCGTTACTATAACAAGGACTGCAAAATAGGGTAAAAGAACAATCATTTTGACACTTTGAAAGTCAACTTTATATTTACAACAAAATTGTTTAAAATTAATAGGATTTGCAGTTACATATTGTTTACAGTTGCACAAAAAATTGTGTGTACACCTTTAGCGCCCCCGAGATTTTCCTGCCTCGTCCACAAGCGACATTAGAACAGCAGAGAATAATTGGGCAAGAAATGATAATGAAAAAATGAAAAATGTAAAGCCTTCGCAGAGCACATGGAAAAAGTTTTCTATCCCTATCCCACAGAAAATGAAGAGGATGAAAATACAATTAAAGAATTTCCGGAAACTCCTGACCAGTTATCACCACCTATGAAAAATACAAGTATGCATGAAGTTATTGAAATGATAAAGAATACGAAGTCCAAAAAAGTACCAGTGTATGACCTAATAACCGGGAAAATACTAAAATAACTGACAGAGAAAGCAGTGAAACTAATAATATTCATATTCAATGCCATCATTAGAAGAAGTTACTACCCATCGCAATGGAAGCTAGCGCAATTCATTTGAATTCACAAGCCCGGAAAGCCAGTAGAAGAAACCGTTTCATATAATCCAATTAGTCTATTACCAATATTATCAAAGATGTTTGAAAAGCTCCTCCTGAAAAGACTAAAACCCATACTGGAAGATGAAAATCTGATAGCAGACTACCAATTTGGGTTCAGACAAAAACACAGCACAACCGAAAAGATACACATAATAGTTAACACCATCCGAAGGAGCTACGAAGAAAAGAAATACTGTTCAACAGCATTTCTGGACATAACACAGGCCTCTGACAAAGTCTGGCACGAAGGGCTGCTATGTAAACTTAAAGAAACTTTACCAGCGAAATTCTATCAACTCCTAGGTCATGCCATACAGAAAGGTATTTCCAGGTAAAATATAACAATGAATACTCTTCTCTATACTCATTAAAGTCGAGCGTTCCACAAGGCAGCGTACTAGGGCCAATATTGTACCTAATTTACACAGCAGACATCCCAACATCAGATAAAACAACAACAGACGACACTGCTATACTGGCAACAAATAATGACCCCCGAGCAGCAACCGATGCACTGAAGGAACACTTAGTAAACGTACAAAGCTGGCTAAATAAATGGAAAATAAAAGCAAACGAAACAAAATATGTTCACATTACGTTTACAACACGACGGGAAACATGTCCACCGCTCCACCTAAATGGGAAACCACTACCTCAAGCTGATTCTGCAAAATACTTGGGAATGCACCTAGATAAACGTGAAACATGATCAAGACATATAAAAACAAAACGAAACCAAATAGCAGAAAAATTCAGGAAACTTTACTGGATACTAGTTAGAAACTCGAAATTGTTAACAGAAAACAAACTACTTCTATACAAAATAATACTTAAACCCATATGGACTTATGGCATTTAATTATGGGATAAAGTCAGCAAATCAAACATTAAAATAATACAGAGGTTTCAATCGAAAGTGCTAAGAACAATTGTGTGTGTACCGTGGTATGTGTCAAATGCAACAATATATAAAGTTTAATTTCAGACATGTTGGCCATATAGCTTCGAGCATTCATGTAAAAAATATGCTCATTTAGTTGCTATGATTGCTATATACAGGGTGAGTCATCGAAATGCCCGTCTTCGATATCTCCCTTGTCGTTAGAAATACGGCATATATTTATTAACAAAATTTATTCGACTACTAAAGAAGCATAACGTAAAATTATTTTCACATATACAGGGTGTAACGTAACGGCTAGACGAGAATTGTTTGTCTTTTTTTAAATGAAACACCCTATATATTTTTATATATTTTGAATTGTATTTTATTCACCTATACGGACATATGAATTTTGTTTTAGTTTTCCGCGGCGTTGTCAAGTTTTTCCGTTTTTTCTCTAAAAAAGGCCGAATACACGCATTGCTTTGTGAAGGCGTACTGAAGTTATTTTAATAGTAAAATTTAAGAATTTTTTTTCTGCGCAACTGTAACTATACTCTATGTTTTGACATACTTTCTTTTAAATGTAATTATACAGGGTGTTCAATAAAGCGAATCAAACTTACTCCACTTCAAATGATTATAACTCGCAATTTTCAAATAGAACACCCTATATTTTATTATTCTGTTGTGTGCCATTTTGTATTACCTTCAATTATTATTAAGGATATCCTATGCCTAAAACCAATAATTTCGGAGATTTTTACCATTTTTCACTAAATTAATTTATTCAATTAAAAATTAAATCTACTATACCATGAATATGGTTTTTTTTTTAAATTTATTGTTTTGTTTTAATTTACAAAATACTTCCAATATAACCGCAATTCTTACGGAAACATATTTGCAGACGGTTTATAAATGAGTAATTTACTCTTCGCTTGCGTCGACAATTCCAAATCAGTTACGGATTTGCATCATACTTTTTTGATAATAATACGAGTATTAACGGACAAAATTATTGTTAATTTTTACAAACTGATTCTCTAAACGATTTAGAAAATTTACCTCTCAATATTATCCGGAGATTGTGGTTCCAACACGATGGTGCACCAGCTCACAACAGTCTTCAGGTTAGGCATTATTTAAATGAAGAATTTCTTAAAAGATGGATTAGACAAGGTGGTCCAAGTAATTGGCCCGCAAGATTTTCGGATCTATGTTTTGACATACTTTCTTTTAAATATAATTATACAGGGTGTTCAATAAAGCGTATCAAACTTACTCCACTTCAAATGAGTATAACTCGCCATTTTCAAATGGAACACCCTATATTTTATTATTCTGTTGTATGCCATTTTGTATTACCTTCATTTGTTATTAAGGGTATCCTATGTCTAAAACCAATAATTTCGGAGATTTTTGCCATTTTTCACTAAATTAATTTACTGAATTAAAATTAAATCTAGTACAGGGGTGGGCAACCTACGGCCCGCGGGCCAGGTCCGGCCCGCGTAAAGTTCCAATCCAGCCCGCGAGATCTACAGGGTGTCCCAGATTTAAACGGCCTAACTTAAAATTAAGATTAAACACCTAAAAATAGGGGGATAAGTTCATTTGAGCAAATGTCCGTAAATGCTTTATTCCAGAGATATTCATGTTTTTCTTATTGAGTAGCACTACTTTAAAAAATCATCTTCATAACGAAATATCCACTATTATCTTATTGATGTGAGACAGAATAATTAAAATAAATTAATAATACATTGGTTATTACCTAATTTTAATACAAAATTTAGTTTGCTTGCACTGATGTCAAGGAAAAAATGAGAAACTATCAATGAATATAAGAAATTTTTATAAGGTGCCATAAAAGAAAAAGTCTATGAAGAACCGATAAATAATTGAGACTCACTACGTAGAAAAATTATTCCAGTTTGCGAAGCTATATCTCCCGAGCAATGTCACGCAGCAACCAATGCAGTGGCAGATCATTGTCGTGCTTGTTTACGTGTTGCAGGTGAACATTTTGAACAAATATTATTTTAAAAAAATAGTTTATGTAGTTATGTTATTACTTTATTATTTTAAACAATAAATTTCTTTAAATTCATTGAAAGCTCCTCATTTTTTTCCAGACATCAGTGCAAGCAAATTTTTTGTATTGAAATTAGGTAATAAACAAATTATTTTTAATTTAATATGTAACATCTCATTACGATATTAGATATTTCATTATAATGTTGATTTTCTAAAGTAGCGCTACTCAATAAGAAAAACATGAATATCTCTGGAATGAAGCATTTACGGACATTTGCTCAAATGAACTTGTCACCTTATTTTTAGGTGTTTAATCTATGGATTAAGTTATGCCGTTTAAATTTGGGACATCCTGTATAAAGAAGAAATAATAAATATTTTCAAAAACACAAATTTTTAATTAGGTTAGTACCCAACATAAAAAACAGGAGAGATTTATAGTTTAAATTAGACAAATATAGCAGCATCTTTATTCATAATTTAGTACTAACTTCATAACATAGAAAGTCGTAATACTGCATCTTTGGGTATTATAAGTGACAAAAATGTGTTCATTAACTATTACGGCCCGCTTACGAAATTTAAATCTTATTCTGGCCCCTGTTATACAAAAGGTTGCCCACCCCTGATCTAGTATACCATGGAAATTATTTCCAATATAATTGCCATTCTTATGCAAACATATTTGCAGACAGTATTTAAATGAGTAATTTACTCTTCGCAGTATATTTGCGTTGACAGTTTCAAAAGAGTTACGAATTCGCTCCATCATATCTTCTCGTGTAGTTGGTGCTGTCTGATAAATCGATAAACAAGAAATAATGTAAGTTTGCAAGATCCGAAAATCTTGCGGGCCAATTACTTGGACCACCTTGTCTAATCCATCTTTTAAGAAATTCTTCATTTAAATAATGCCTAACCTAAAGACTGTTGTGAGCTGGTGCACCATCGTGTTGGAACCACAATCTCCGGATAATATTGAGAGGTAAATTTTCTAAATCGTTTAGAGAATCAGTTTGTAAAAATTAACAATAATTTTGTCCGTTAATACTCGTATTATTATCAAAAAAGTATGATGCAAATCCGTAACTGATTTGGAATTGTCGACGCAAGCGAAGAGTAAATTACTCATTTATAAACCGTCTGCAAATATGTTTCCGTAAGAATTGCGGTTATATTGGAAGTATTTTGTAAATTAAAACAAAACAATAAATTTAAAAAAAAAAAACCATATTCATGGTATACTAGATTTAATTTTTAATTGAATAAATTAATTTAGTGAAAAATGGTAAAAATCTCCGAAATTATTGGTTTTAGGCATAGGATACCCTTAATAATAATTGAAGGTAATACAAAATGGCACACAACAGAATAATAAAATATAGGGTGTTCCATTTGAAAATTGCGAGTTATAATCATTTGAGCTTTTAAATTATTTATAATTTGATCCGCATCCATTTTTTCACCAATACCAACAATTTTTAATAGAGGATTTTTGAGACTTCCAACTGATACTTCATATTTATTACCTAACTTTCTTGTAACTGCCCTACTTAATTTGCGTACATCATCATTTTTGGTGGTACAATGCACAATAATTCCACCATCTCTAACATTTTTTTATTGATTTCACCCCTACTGACAGTTCAGATGGTTTAATTCTTTCTTGGATTTCTTTTCTCGTTTGTGTGCTTTGTTGATCTATTTTCGGTTTCTCGCTCGGACCATTATTTAAATTTTTTTTAATAGATTCAATTTCTGCTCTGTATTTATTCAGGGCTTCATTAATTAATAATTTAACTGATTCCAAAGATACATATGTTTCCTCAAAAATTCTGCATTGAGCACAGAACCATTTTAGACCATTGCATGATTTAATAACAGCAAATTCTTTCCTACATTTAAAACAATGTTTGGTTTCTTCCTCTATTGTGTCCTCCATAGTTCCCGCATTTGACAGTCACTGGTTTTTAAAGATACTCCACATTGATGCGCACGAAACACTACTCAGTAATAATGTTTTAGCGTGGCTAGCGCAAACTTGAATTTAAGTAATTATATTAGCCAAAATACAAAAAAATATGACTCTGGCTCAATTTATTTTAGAAACAAAGCAGTTTTAAATACTTTATCCAGCAAAAACTCCACCGTATTTTAGAACAATGAATGTAGAATTAGAACATAGTGATTTTGAATATTCACGCACTTTTTTAACCACAAAACACAGCCTCTCTCAATCAATCATCAATCACTAAAAAAAATATATATATATATATATATATATATATATATATATATATATATATATATATATATATATATAACTTAAAGTTTTATTTATAGTCGCTGTGTTTTTAAAAACTTTTATTTTGTTACTAACAAAAGTACAATTTAAATTCAGATGTTTTCCGTTTAGCAGTTCGACTAAGACTAAATACAATATAACATAAAATATTCTAAGACAACTACAATCTTATCTAATTATTCTAAAAGGGGTGTCATGTTGCACCGTGGGGCAGTGCTGACGGTGCGGTTCCCATCTTCTGGAGCGATGTAACTTATATATATATATATATATATATATATATATATATATATATATATATATATATATATATATATCATCATCATCAATGGCTCGACAGCCCTAAGCGGGCCAAGGCCTCAAGTACCACGGTACTTGTCTCGTAACCACTCATCTTAGCGCCATCTGAATCTCAACCTGTGCGACAGCCTCTGTTTACAAATGTAAGCAGAGCGGCATCAGAGAGAAACGTAGGCCACCAAGATTACTTTTAAGATGTAGAGGTGGTTGGTCTCTAGCATCCGAGTGTGATTCAAGGCCATGGTGTTTTTTTACCTTTTTACGACAATCACACTTGCCGGCCGGTAGACTTGAACCTGAGAACCTCAGATTCAAACGTCACAGCTTGCAGTGAACAGCGCGCTAACACACTGAGCCACCACACCGGCAATATTTACATTTTAGCCAATATCTAGTGACCTATGCATTCAATTGGAAAAATAAATACATGTTAAGACTACCCTACTAATCAAGCAACTTTCGTCTAATTTAACCAACCTCGTATCTCTTACGTTTCTCGAGATCCCAATGCATTCGTACCTTAAATGGGACACACTGTATATATTATATATATATATATATATATATATATATATATATATATATATATATATATATATATATATATATTAGGGTGGGTCGAAAAAAATAGATTTCGTTCTCTAGGGTCTAAAATGAAAGGGTTCCATCCAAAAAGTTGTGGAGTTGTGTTGAAACATTTTTCTGATAAATACCCAGGCAGCACCGAGCACCTCAAAACGCCGTTTTTTGCACTTTTTTTAGATTCTGGCCAATATTTTTTTTCAATTTGCTTCAAATTGGCTGAATTTTTTTTCTGGTATTCCCAGATCAATACCGAATAAGTCAATATAACAGATTTTAGGGTTTATCCTTTCCTAAAGGCGAAGAAAAAATCCTCAAAGTATCCAAAAATCGGGTTTTTCAGGTATTTAGTTTTTCCGTCCGTACTTTTGTTTCTGTGTACATCCAAAACATCAGATTCATTCATTGTATGATCTAAAGAATAGTTTCAGATCATATAAATGTGAAGATAGATGGCAGCATCTAGTTAAATCCAATATTTATAGCCTATTTAATGTTGATATAAATATTTCTAAATGTGGTTCGTATATTTGATTTAAAATAGTTCAGATGAAATAAAATAAGGAATTTCCAATCTACAATATTATTTTTCTAAACGGGAATTATTTTATTTTCGATATGTTGAATTTAAGAAAGTCGAATTTTCTTTCTATTATATTTCATTTGTTCGACACCAATAGCAGCAAACCCGATTTTTGGGTACTTTGAGGATTTTTTCTTCGCCTTTAGGAAAGGGTAAACCCCAATGTCCGTTATATTGACTTATTCGGTATTGATCTGGGAATACCAGAAAAAAAATTCAGCCAATTTGAAGCAAATCGAAAAAAGTTATTGGCCAGAATCTAAAAAAAGTGCAAAAAACGGAGTTTTTAGGTGCTCGGTGCTGCCTGGTTATTCATCAGAAAAATGTTTCAGCACATCTCCACAACTTTTTAGATGGAACTCTTTCATTTTAGACCCTAGAGAACGAAATCTATTTTTTTCGACCCACCCTAATATATTATATATATATATATATATATATATATATATATATATATACCGGGTGGAGCATCATACCTGTGTACATAGGCGATTAACATGAAAAAACAGTTTTTCCGTGCGCATTGCTCCCCAAATTATTTTAGGCAAAAATGCTTTAAATAAATGTTGTAGAGCATAAAATTCTGCATCTAAATCAGTAAACAGAATTACTTTTACTTGCTTTATAACGACAGAAATTAAATATGAAAACATTGAAAATTACGTCGAAAATATCAAGGAACCATAAAATTGAAACAAAAATAAATAAATGCTTCTCGTTTTTCTGTCAATTTGATATTTTACCCGTCAAATTAATCACTCATCTGTCAAATGTCAAATGTGAAATATCAAATTGACAGAAAAACGAGAAGCATTTATTTATTTTTGTTTCAATTTCATGGCTCCTTGATATTTTCGACGTAATTTTCAATGTTTTCATATTTAATTTCTGTCGTTATAAAGCAAGTAAAAGTAATTCTGTTTATTGATTTAGATGCAGAATTTTATGCTCTACAACATTTATTTGAAGCATTTTTGCCTAAAATAATTTGGGGAGCAATGCGCACGGAAAAACTGTTTTTTCATGTTAATCGCCTATGTACACAGGTATGATGCTCCACCCGGTATATATATAAGAATTTCCATCGTTCTGAATAAAATTTTCATACTCGCGCTATATTTGAAATACCAACAAAATGTACTGAACTCTATGTAACAGAATCATAACCGAACGTGTTCCGGTTGTTGTTTTTACTCATATACCAGTGATAATTTGAGGTAATCGCTCTTCCAGTGTTTAAGTATGTTTCTTGTAAGCAGGCAAACCTGATATCGCATTTCCGCTGAATATTGTCAATAGATTTTCTTTTCTCTATTCTCGTACTGTTACGGTTTATTTTCTAATTATTTTGTTTATTTTGGTTCGCCTTTTAAGTGCACCACCGACTACGCGACGGTGTAGCTCTGGTCGTCGGAAGCTGTGATTTCGGCTTTTTGCAGGATTTTTCACGTTAGAAGAGTCGTTACTGAGTTTTTAAGAGATCTGGTTGTGTTACCTTTTTTTTGTAAAGAAATTCAGTGTAGAATTGTATCAGATTAGTATCTGGATTATTGGTAATTTAAACAATTTTGGAATTGTTATATTCTGCGGCCGTTAGCCGGATTTATAGATCTCGAAATTCTCATACTTTAAGCCGACCTACATCTCAGGTAACTATATCCACGTGATAACCTAATTTTGCAATTTTCTAGTTCAAATAAAGTCAATTAGTTTAACGTAGAGTCAGTCACATAAATTAGAGTCAATAGTTAATTTCATTTGTTCTGTTTTTATTAAAGTATAACATATTGCCACGTAGTTGAATAAATAGTCAGTGGCGTACGTACCTTGCTATGAGTCTGATCACAAACTTCCTTTTTAGGCTTGCACTTTAACGTTTCACGTTTCCGTTACACTTGCACTTTAACGTTTAACGTTTTACGTTTGCGTTGCACGTTTTCGTTTTTCGTTTACGTTTTACGTTTTACTATTGGATTTTACCATTGGGATTGGTATTACTGGGACCAATTTAGTCCGCTGTTCCGTCATTATTGGAAATATTTACGGGAGTACCATACTCCGTACTTTGGAACCTGGAATCACTTTGAAGTCTGTGTTGACTTGGGAATGCGGAGCATCGTGGAGTACCACCATCCACTTCCACATTGGCTTGCTGTGCGTCGGCACTCGACACCTCATCTTGCGAGACCGATAGCCATGGGGAAAGACATTGCGATAGCGAAACGGGAAGTCGCCGCCACTGGGTCTGACGCGATTGCGATCCACGTTACGCCTGCGCCGTTCCATCTCGGACGAGAGGTAGCCACATTGCCCAGCAGTGAGGAAGGTACCCTGCAAACCCCTGGCCCGCAGCTAAGCCATTCATTTATTTTTATTATTTAAAATTTTATTTTTGTTATGCTAAATTTGATTTATTATTTATATCATCAATACTTACGTGTTATCATTGTTACGCGGTCGATTTTTACATTTTGTGTAAACTACTTAATTGTCGTCAGCATTTATCAACCGATTGCGATTCGGTCTAATCGTCGCGATTGTAACACTTGCATATTGTTTAGCGCTTATTGTTCCGTGGCACGACGTACGTCGCCAGCGGTTGGGTTCACTGATTCTACTTACGCGCGTCACGTGTATCCTTGGTTGACCAACGAAACCATCGTGATCCTGTTGAGCGCTTTTAACACCTTTTTAAGTTTGTGCCCTGACTGTCACTGCGTCATCGAGCCGCGCGAAGTAATTCAACCACAACTTGATTTAGTCCACGCCGATCAGAGCAGTCATAATTCGGACGATAACATTATTGTACACAATTGTAAATACGTTTCTTTACACCGCAATATACTCATCATTAGCATATCTTGGAATTGTTATTCGTTGCCACCCCCTTTACTACTGCATACGACGGATTGCTACGTCCCTTGGCCACTCTGGAGAATTATTGGCCAGTATCCAGAAATTCGTTTTCGTCAGCTGCATGGCCAGCTGGCGCCCTATAAAAATTATTTTGATAGCTTGCTGCACACATTGATCGCACGACCGTCTCCACTGTTCAAGCTAGCCGCGGCAGCCAAGGCGACGAAGAAAGTGTAGCAGTACATCCTCTAACATTCCATGTTGCTAAGTAAATTTATTTATATTTTTCGCCGAGAATATTGGTTGTACTTGATGACGTAATACTGTAAGAAAGAAAAAGTTTCATAATTGACTTTTTATTTTTGTAAAACGGAATCCTTATAACGAAATACTCGACTATTAATATGAGTAGTAGAAAATAGTAAATTTTTCTATTTTCCGCCTTTTATGTTCTTTTAAAAATAAAAAAATCTGATGCACAAAACCTTCCACTTAAACAATTTTTAAGCGGTACAAAATAGAAAAAAGATATGTTCAAAATACCTTTTAGGCCTTGAAGTAAACTACCACTTTCGGTTTCTGGTCTGTCACCAAAATCTAATCTTTTTTAAAATCCAAGGTATAAAATATTAAATTTGAAAATGTTATTGTCATTAGAATGTGATCTTACCATCACAAAACTTCCCAAAATTTTAATTTCTAAACGGGACAAAATGAAGAATAGAAGTTTCTTATAAAAATTGAAGCAAATTCTCTACATCTTTTTCACTTTGACAAAATTTACTATTATTTTGTTATTTACTAAGATATTAATTTTTCAAATATAAAATTTCAATATAATATCTTTATTAAATTTTGAGTTATCGTAAACTAAAAAAATCATCACACACAAGCACACAAAGAAAGACGTCACACTGAAGATAGTAAAATCATATTCTAGAGTGCAATATTTTCTTATTTCCTGACATTATAATATATCGACGGAGTAATCGACCTAAAAAATATAAATTGTACTCCTTTATATGCTGTAGTAGCGCGTGATAGACGCCAAATAGAGAAAAGTAATAATTATTTTGATAAGTAACATATAATAAGTTTATGCATTTTGTTTCGAGTCCTTGAATAACTTGAATGAAGCAAAGTATGATCTTTATGCATAATTCACAAATACATGAAATTATTATATTTGTTATTTAAATTAAATCAAAATAATATTTGAAAATAATACAGGACTGTATAATTGACTTTACCTGTATCATCAATAATATCTTTAAAAATATTTTTCATTGTTTTTTTTGTGGGACAATTACGTTCGCCAAATTATTAAGTAATTAATTCATCATGTATAGTTTGATTAGCATGATATGTACAGTGTGTTGATTGTGCCGGGGCAGACTTTCACGTTTTATGAAAGATTGAAAGTAAAAAAAGTACTTCCCAATTTTCAGTGACTATTTAATTTACGGAAGGTACTTGAATATGGTAATGCTGTTAGCTGTCAGTAGCAGTGCAGTTTCCATCCGGATGATTTTAATTGCATTTAAATAGCGTATACTTGAAAGTTTAGCTCATATGCAAATATACTCGAATACCAAAATGCTCTTATTGAAATTCTGCGTAACTTCCGGCTTCAAAATTAATTTAAATATGTACCTAGTAAAATATTCGTGAGTACCTTCATATAATTAAAAAAATAAACGGTTTCAGTCTTGATATTTACATTTTTACTAGCTTAGGTTCACTGATTTCATCAAAAATATCGAAATATGTAGGTATTGATAATTTATTATTTATATTGTAAAATGTTAGTGCCAAAACAGACTTCATGGTCTTGCTACTATTTTTTTCAACTTTTCCTGGCTATCGTTCTTCTTCCGCTACCTTTCTCCCACCAATTACGGTAGCTGTAATAAAAGTTATGATTTTTAATTATCTAAACATTTTTCTTACCGTTTATTTATTCATTTCTTATAATTATATTCTAAATTCATAATATTTTGTAGAACCATCAATTTAATAAGTTATTTTTTTTTAGGTTATAATTATTTATTTAGTTGTCATTACATTAAGGGCGCCGTCGAATTGGGCTTGACAAACTAATTCGCTTACTCGTTGCTACAATCGCCAGGAGAGGCGCCAAACTCTCTTCAGAGAGCAATATTTTAAAATGTTAGATAAAGTTTGCAGCTAGCGCTTGTATAAGTATGACCTGAAGTGAGGTGGTGGCGAGCGCGATGCAAAGAGAGCGAAGACAGAGCTTCAGATCGCGCTCCGGCAAAACGCTGCACTAAATTTACATTATAAAACGTCTATATTCTAATTCCGTTCGTTTACAACAATTACTTATTGTATTCAATTTTTCTTTTCATTATTAATTATAAAATATTTTTCTTCACAGCTTGCACATTCTTTGATCCCATTTTTAATTTTTCTGCATTATTTAATGTTATAAACAATGTAATTATTTTAGAAAAAAAAATAAATATAAGTGCAAACCATAGATGTGCATGTCCAAAAATCAATAAAGAAAAGTGCATTTGTTTATAACAATTCCTTCAATCAAACGATTGGAATTACGATTGGACTGTATTACACGACGAATTTAATTGTTACTTTAGTTATTTTATTTTAGTAATATCACTAACTTTTGCGTCGACAAGTTAGATGTCTGGTTGTTACACTCCCATCTCTCTCTCCTTCATTTAGAGTTCGAACTCTCCTTCTCTCTCCCTCGATCGTCTCGGTTCACTCTTTACTGATAATGCAAGGTCTTCTAATTCTGGCGCGTATTTTGATTGACTTCTATCCCTTTCTACACATCGACGCTACGACATAGGCGTACGTTCATGCAGGTCCCGGTAGATCGTGGATAGTCTTAAGTACCGGATCGCGAAAAGTTAACAAAAAACCACCCTTGTTGTTCGAGGAATCGCGTTTTTCGTCGTTGAAAAGTAGTTATTTATGCAGTAAATTACCAATTTCGGGATTTTACTTTTCTTCGAAATTTTAGTCCGTTAGCGTATTTCCGTTTTGTTTGTTGTTGGGACGTGCCTGTTCGCCCTTAAAGGGATTTGTGCATGACCCTCGTTGCCGAGCTTGCTACTGAGGTTATTCTGGCCGACCATCCGCGTTGCGGCCCCTCATGGCCTGTTAGGTTTCTACGTTCGTTCTGCCGCCGAAGGTCGAGGTGAACTCTGGACCAACCCAGGCCACTTGTGGAGGAGACGCAGATAAGTGAGAAATGTATTGTGATTTCATTTTGTATTGTGCACTCATGTGAAAAGCTTTTGATAAAAGATACGTATTTGATAAAACATAGATGCTTTTAACAATTAAGGTCAACCATACGGGCTGAAGATAGCGCAACATGATTATGACTTTGTTTAAACAATATATCATTATTATAATAAATCAAACATATAATGTTTTATATCTATATTTGTAAATAAAAGTCCAAAGGTTTGTAATAATTTTTAAAAAGCTAATTTTGTTTATAAATTATACATGAACATAATTTTCAAAGTAGTAAATATATGCCACACATTCCCATGAACGACTACAATAATGCAAATAATTTGTATATTTATAAATATGATCGTCTATGACATACTAAGATTATTTTTCATTTGAATTTACAGTTTTTGAGAAACAAATAAAAACTGTAAATTCTGTTTATAAATAATAGTCAGTTCTTTTAAATCATATATTTATGTACATTGACATTCTTTTTCTTTTTTTTTTTCAAATCACTTCATAAAACATTCTAGGCCACCTCCTGTAATTTATATCTAAATAAAAATTAATTAAGCATTGCTTTCTTCAACACCCTTCCCTCAATATTTAATTATTCTTTTTATTTTACTCCCATTGCATATTTTAATTTCGCAAATTTATCTTTTGGCAAACCCTTTGTAAAAATATCGTCCAGTTGTTCATTTCCAGGTACATAAGTAACCATAATATTTCCAATTTCAATTTGTTCTTTAATGTAATGATATCTTACATCAATGTGTTTTGTTCTTCCATATGTCTCTGTACTAGTTCTTACAGCACTTTGGTTATCTACTTAAATAGGCATAACCATCTTATAACCTTGAATTTCTTCTCTTAGTCTATTCAACCAAACTGCTTCCTGACTTGCCTCGCCCAGCATACTTAGAAGACTTTGACCTAAATAATTTGGAACTAACTTATGAAGAAGCTGTGAATAGTGAACAAGTTTCAGAATGGAAACAAGCAATGAACAAAGAAATTTAATCACTGAAGAATCATAAAGTATGGGAAATTGTTGAATTACCAATTAACAGGAAAACATTATCAAGTAAGTGAGTATTTGATATAAAATATAAAGCAAATAAAGAAATTGATCGTTACAAAGCCAGATTAGTTGTGAAAGAATATGGACAAAGGGAAGGAATAGATTACAATAAAACTTTCAGTCCTACCTTGAACCATACGTCTATTAGAGTAATTCTCTCAATGACAGTTTCTATGAAGGTGGCTCAATTTTATGTGGAAACAGCATTTTTATATGCAAGTATAGAGGAAGATATATTTATGCAAAACCAAAAGGATATGAAGATAGAACAGAAAGAGTTTCTAAATTTAAACAGAATTTATATGGTCTAAAACAAGGACCAATTGAATGGAACATAGCAATTTTTTGAAAGAACATAAATTAATTCCATTAAAAACAGATCCTTGCATATTTATTAAAGAAGATAGAAGTGTTATTACTGCTATTTATGTTGATGACGGACTTATTACAGCCTACAAACAAGAAGATAGTGATACAATATTAGAAACTTTAAAAACAAAATTCAAAATAAAGATATGCGATTTAACTTAGTATGTAGGACTAGAGATATCACAAGAACAAAATAGCTTGAAGATTCAGCAAAGAAGTTTTACTGAAAAGCTACTTTAAAAATTTGGGATGTCAGAATGAAAGAAAAAATTAATGTACCATATAGAGCCGCAATAGGTAGTTTGATGTACCTAGCCAATGGTACACGATCAGATATAACTTTCATTATTAACAAACTTAGCCAGCATGTTGAAAATCCAACAAAAGATCATTGGAAAGCCGTAAAAAGAGTCTTCCGATATCTAAAGGCTACGGTTAATCACGGAATTATCTATTCAACTAAAAGAGGTAATTAAATGCTGGTCTTTTTGAAACTCTTGAAGATTTTCTTTTTTCAATTTGAGAATTTTCTTCTTCAGTGTCTTCTTTATCACTTAAATCAGAATTAGTTTGTGATTTAAGTTCGATTATTTCATCCCTGTTTTCACTATAATTATCTTCATTTTCATAATTAAGATAATTTTTATAAATTTTAGTTTTGAATGGAAATACGGTCTCATCAAATTTAATGTTACGAGCTAAAATAACTTCTTCCTTTTTAAAGTTCCACACTCTATATCCAGTTTCTCCATACCCTAACAATATTCCTCTTTCTGCTCTATCTCCTAATTTAGATCTCTTTTCTTTTGGTACATGTGCATAAAGCAAGCAACCAAAAATTCTGCATTTCGATAGATCTGGCAAATTTTCCTTCCCATAGTTCATATGGCGTTCGTCTTACTCCTAAACCTGCAGATGGGCTTCTGTTTTTTAGATATAGAGCTGTTAATAACGCTTCTCCCCAGAACACCAGTGGTATCCCTGAATAAGTTAGCATAGCCTTTGTTTTCTTAACAAGAGTTTGGTTTAACCTCTCTGCTTTGCCATTAGATTGTGGATTATATGGAATGATAAACTGTAACTCAATTCCTTTTTCTTTTAGGTACTTTTTCAAACATATATTATCATGTTCACGAACATTGTCGTATCTGAATTTCTTCACTTTCTTCTCCAGTTTATTTCCTACTGAATTTATATACTTCTTAACACTCTCAGTTACATCACTTTTGGATTTTAGTAAACTGACTTTTGATAAATTTGTAAAATCATCAGTGTATGTTATAAAGTACTTATTCCCAGCAAGTGTGCTTGGTCTGATAGGGCAACAAACATCAGTGTGTATTAAATCTAATTTCTCTTTTGATCTCGACTTTGATTTCTCATATTTTGATTTATTCATTTTTCCAATAATACATGGCACGCAAAACCCAATTTCTTCATTTTGTTTAAAATCAAATCCAATACTTATTTCTTTTAACTTCTTCAGGTCACTTTCACATATGTGACCAAGTCTTCTGTGCAACAATTCTATATGATTTATTGTTACTTTGGTATATCCCCTAAAACTAATCACGTACAGGTTATCTAATATTTCACATCTTCCTATTATTCTGTCTTTATTCCTTAGTTCAACAGCATTATTATTAAAAATTACTGTAATCCCAGCCTGCTCCATATTTTTTCTCAATTCAGGACAAAATATGACGTTTTTAATTATGCAGGATGCTCTTTCTTCAGATATTCCCTTTACTGTACCAATGCCTAGGTACACCTTGTAGAGCACAGAAATTATTATAATCAATGAAAAATTCTATTGTGTTTATAACATGGTGAGTTGCTCCAGAATTTACAATGAAGCTAATTTCCTTTAAATTATCATTTGTAATATTATTATTTCAGAATCATTAACAATTTTATTATTATTAATTTCAGAACAATCATTTTCATCCAAAGTAAACACAGATTATTTATTACATGTCGTATTACTTCCAGATTTTCCTGTATTTTTGTTATTCTAATACTTAAATTTTTTTCTTCATTCTTCTGTAGTAATTTACGATCGCGACTAATGTGTCCAAGTTTGTTACAGTTGAAGCATTTCTCTATTCTACAATCCTTCTTTAAGTGCCCATGTTTACCACAGTTAAAACATTATCTTCCATTAACATTAAATGCATATGGTCCCACTTTATACCTGTCTTTATCATTTAACTTTAATTCCTTTTGCATCAATTTTAGTTTCACATCTTCTACTGTATTATTTTGTTAAGATTCTAGTACCTCAATTGTATTTAAATATTCACATGGAAGTCCCTTTAATAAATACACAACCTTGTTTTCTTCGCTCAAACCCATATTTACTTGTATACATTTGATATTAATTTCATCAAATCGTTTAAAGTAATCATCTAACGTTTCCTTTTGATTAATTGATATACCGGGTGGTCCATCTGTCTGTATTTTTTATTTTATGCGATTATTATAAATGTTACTGAAATTTTCTTCAGACAAAGCTAATTTTACATTAAAATGCCCATGTATCTGCAGTATACGTTTTTCTACCGGGTGGTCCATTTTCACGCAATCGTATGCAACTTAGTATTTTTAAAAGGAACACCCCATATATTTTTACATAATTTTAAAGATCTTATGATTCTCTTTAAATAAGTTCTTATTCACTATAGTCCTAAAATGATCAGTACACAAACTATTCATGTTCTTATGATGCAATAATCGCACAGAAACTATGCAATAAAATTGTGTCTGAATGTTTAAACAATCAGATTAGTTGCTGTCAGATCTATAATAATAATTATTTACTATTTTCACTTAGTTTAACAACTTTTTTTCGTTATATTTTGTTTAGTATGTTGAACTAATGTTCATTTCGAATATTTTTTATAAAATTATTTATTGTTTTTAATTTCATGGCATACAATTATTACATGAACTGCCATACGAGTTAGACGTGTCTGCGCGTTCTGGCAAAGATTCTAAAAGTATACTCTCTTTTTTGATTTTTTCAACGCTTTTTAAATAATTTATATTATTAAAATGTTGTCGCGTGACGACAGAGAAACCATCACTTCGATGACTTCTAAAACTTGGTGATAATAAAGAGTTTATAAAAGTTATTGTTGAACAAGTGACGAGTGCTGTAAAGCAAGTGTATGAAGAAAAATTAAAAGAGCTAAAATCGGAGATACAATCTTTAAAACAAGAAAATATGGACTTAAAAGATACGTGCGTGAATTATGAGAAGAGTTTAGACGATATGGAACAATATACCCGACGCAACAACATCAGAATATTTGGACTCCCTGAAACTCGAGATGAGAACCTAGACGAAAGTGTAGTGAAGCTGTTTCGTGACAAACTTAAGGTGAACATTAGTGTAGCTGAAATAGACCGTACACATAGACTAGGTAAGCCTGCTCCAAATAATACGAATCGACCGGTCATAGTGAAGTTCGTCAGTTATCGTTCCCGCCATCAAGTTTTCAGTGCGAAAAAACTGCTCAAAGCCTCGGGCATTACTATACGGGAAGATCTCACTAAAATGAAACTGGCTCTTCTAAAACTAGCATCTGAAAAATTCTCGTATAAAAATGTTTGGTCTTCTGACGATCGTATTGTTCTAAATATCAAGAGGAAGGGTAAAAATGTTAAAATATACTTGAACAGCGTCAAGGATCTGGATAATATAGACTCATAATAAAAACAAATGTTATTTTTTAACTTCAATTCACCTGTATTTAAAATGAATCGATGGCTCAGTATCTACTTGCTTAATTACTTAAGCCAGAACGTGCCTAAGTCACTGACCTTTTGATTGTTCATCCTTGAATTGGTGACAGCGCTAAGTTGGTTTCAGTTTGTATATTTTTTGTTTGTAATGTCAAAATCAGCTGTTTACAATACACAAGCAATTGATATACACGAAAATAAGTTCTCTGTATGTCAAATTAACGTTAGATCAATTAATTCTTGCTTTTTAAGATTTAAGGACTTTGTCAATGAGTTTGAGTTTGATATTGTAGCGGTTACTGAGACATGGATAGGAGAAACAGCTCCGGCAAATTTATTCCATATCGATAATTACACCTTAGTTAGCAAAGAAAGACAAAATAAACGCGGTGGAGGTGTCGCGCTCTATGTCCGTAACGGCATACAATTCAACTTTCTAGATACTTCATTTGTACCAAATAATAATGTAGAACATGTATGGATTTTATGTACGATTTATAACACAAAAATATGTATAGGTGCTATGTATAATCCAAATTCAATTTTTTACAAAGATCTTGCGATTTTGGACTCAATATTTACTGAATTTAACTCTCAGTCTGACTATTTAGTATGTACTGGAGATATTAATATAAACTTATTAGTGGACGACGCCCGATCCAGTTATTTCAATAACATATTATCAGCTAATAGCATGCATCAAATTATTAATAAATTTACAAGACCAGCATCTAAATCATTGATTGATGTCATGCTATTATCTGACAAAAATATTTGTCTAAATTCAGATACTATTGATTGTAGTAATTTCTCGGACCATGACTCTGTGTACTGTGTTTTAAATTTTCCAAAGACATATGTTCCTCGGAAAACTTTTTCGTACAGAGATTTTAAAAATTTCAATTATGAACATTTTTTGATAGATTGTGAAGCAGTGAACTGGAATCACATTGTTTATTTAAATAATGTTAATGAGAAAGTAAATTTTTTAAATCAGAATATAGTCAGCCTTTTCGATAAACACGCTCCCATTAAACAAATCCATACAAGCAGGCGATATACACCATGGATAACTCCAGTTGTAAAAATAATGCAGAGGAAAAGAGATAAAGCTTTGTTAGATTATAAAAAATTTAAAACGGAGTCAAAATTTGAATATTATAAGCAATTGCGCAACTTAACAACAGCTGCTATTAGAAAAGAAAAGCAAGCCTATATTAATTTTAACATAAATAATAACATTGGTGATTCTGGTAAACTGTGGAATAATTTGAAAAGACTAGGTGTTAATAAAGTAAAACAAAATACAATGGATGATTCCTTATGTAAACCTCAAGAATACGGACAGCATTTGATAGATAAACTCGATATTGTAAATGTAAATCCAAATACCGTTAATCATTATTATAGTAACAATTTTAATGGGGTAACTGGAGAACAGTTTTGCTTTAAATATGTAGACAGTGCAATGGTAGAAAAAATTATAAAAAGTCTTAAATCTGATGCGATTGGTGTCGATGGAATATCAAGAAAAATGTTACTAATTGTTCTCCCAGTTATATTAGATTATATTACACACATCGTAAACACTTGTTTATTGGATGGAGTAGTTCCTGATTTGTGGAAATCCGCAATTGTAAAGCCAATTGCTAAGCAAATAAACTCCTCTACATTTGATGACTTACGCCCTATAAGCATTCTGCCTACTCTATCTAAGGTTATGGAGAGAGTATGCTGTGATCAAATCATGTCTTTCGCTGTGGAAAATGATATCTTACCGTCTTCGCAGTCCGGGTTTAGAGCAGGGTTTAGTACCAACACTTGTCTTCTAAATGTAGTAGATGAAATAATAAAAAACTTCGATAATTCGAATATATCGCTGCTAATTCAAATAGACTTCTCCAAAGCGTTTGACATGGTTGATCATGGACTACTTCTGGCGAAACTAAATTACTATCATTTCTCAACTAATGCAATTAAATGGTGCAAAAATTATTTCGAAAATAGAGAATTTTTTGTTAGCATGTCACAAAATTCTCAAATAATTAATTCAACTCCTTTTTCATTAAAATGTGGCGTACCGCAAGGATCGATTTTGGGGCCACTATTTTTCTTAATTTACATCGCAGATCTACCAAAAAATCTATTGTATTGTGACGCACACTCTTATGCTGATGATACACAAATTTTAGCATCAATGACTTCCACAGACTTAACAAAAAATTGTCAGCTAATTAATTCAGACCTGGAAAAACTTGCAACCTGGGTGAGAAATAATGGTCTCAAAATCAATGCCTCTAAGTCATCATTGTTAGTTTTTGGTTCACAGAGTATTCCTCCCATAATTTTGGATGGAGTTACATTAGAGCGTAGTCAGGTATGCAAGAGTTTAGGAATGTACATTGATGAGGGATTGAATTTTCGTGTTCATCTACAGAAAAAATTAAAAGCAGCAATGATTAAACTACGCCATCTTTATCAGTTTCGTAATATTCTTTCGTCGCAAGTTAAATTGCGTTTAGTAGATTCACTGGTGCTCTCGATATTTGATTATTGTGCTAGTGTGTACATTCCTAATCTGACACAATATGACAAACGTAGAATAACAACGTTTCAAAATTCCTGCTTAAGATATGTTTACGGTGTGTGTAAATATGATCATATATCTGAATATAGATCTCTTGCAAACATGGAGGATATAAGCACTCGAGCAAAAAAGTTTCTGTTAATTCTAACACATAAAATTAAAATTACTGGTACTCCAACATACCTCCATAACAAATTAACATTTAAAAACTATAATTATGGTTTGCGGGCTAAGGACTTGTACTCTGTATCTACTTTCAATAAATCAAAATTCAAATGCTCGTTTACTTACTTAGCACCTACTCTATACAATAACTTATCGAATGAAGCAAAGTCTCTATCGTTAAGTCCATTCAAAAAGTATATAAAACAATTGTCAAATTTATCAATATTTCAGTATTATCATGCTATTGCAGTATTTTGTAAACTCCTGAAAGTTCTACTATTAATTTGTACTTAAAGTCGTTTGTAATTTATTGTGGTATTTATGTAAATATATTTTTGTAATCGTGTATGTATTGGTTGGGTGGAAGAACAGCCTTTGGCTGAACCCCGCCATTGACTGGTGTCAATAAAGGTTATTATTATTATTATTATTATTATTACTTTTTGTGTGTGATTCTTCATTAATAAAAACGTGAATAGTTTTTGTTCTGATCATTTTAGGACTATAGTGAATAAGAACTTATTTAAAGAGAATCGTAAGATCTTTAAAATTTTGCAAAAATATATGGAGTGTTCCATTTAAAAATACTAAGTTGCATACGATTGCGTGAAAATGGAGCACCCAGTAGAAAAACGTATACTGCAGATACATGGACATTTTAATGTAAAATAAACTTTGCCTGAAGAAAATTTCAGTAACATTTATAATAATCGCATAAAATAAAAAATACTGACCGATGGACCACCTGGTATAGTCGTTCGGTAGTTGAAACACTTGTGAATTTTGTTTCAAGCATTTTCAATATTGATAAAAAATTATCATTAAACTTAGAATCAAATTCAGTAATCAATTCATCACTTAAGCTATTACTAAGAAATGCTTTTGCCAACTTATCACTCTTTGTTCCTTCTTTGACATTTTCAATTTCAATATTGTTTACTTCAAATATTGTCATTATTTTTCTTTTCCATATTAAATAGTCCTTCCTTCCTTTTAACGGTGAAACATTATTCATCAATTTCTCTATATTTTTTCTGTCTTCTTCTTCAACACTCGAGCAAACCCCAAAATGTTGAAATGATGTTCTATTCTCTTGCACTTCTATCTTGTACCTCTTACAAAACAGTTAGCTAACCCAAACTACGCTCTGCTACCACTGTTAATAAATAATAGTCAGTTCTTTTAAATCATATATTTATATTTCATTTCAATAAATTCAAATTGAAAATAAACTTAGTATGTTATAGATGATCATATTTATAAATATACGAATTATTTACATTATTGTAGTCGTTCATGAAAATGAGAAATACAGTATAAAAATTCTGAATTTTTTACCAACTAGACTTCAATAAATACTTTTTTATAGTTTAATGTTTTAACTATCCATTTCATCCACATATATAAATTATAGAATATTCACTTTACTATAATAATTGTTTTGTTTTTCGATAAGAATAATTGTAAGAAATAATTTATTCAAATTTGAATTTGCAAAACAAAATTCATGAGAGTGAACGAAAATATGTACTTCATATGACATTGCAATGTATGTACAAGTCACTATAAAAAATTCACGAAATTTTGACGGATGGAGGTTGTTGGACCATAAAGAACATGAAAATAAATGAATAATACAGAAATTGATGTTTGAACTTAAATGTTGACTGCACAAAGTGCCGTGGTATAATATACTAAAAATAATTAACATTGATGATAAAGTAAGTTTTTTAAACACTAATATTATGACAAACATGCATCAATTAAATCAGTGAAATCCAATAGAACACTTGCTTCATGGTTTACTAACGTCATTAAAATCATGCAGACCAAAAGAAATAGGGCGCTTTCTCAATACAAAAAACATAAAACTCCTGCTTAATATAAGTATTATAAACAGCTGCGTAATTTGACAACAATTGCTATAAGAAGAGACAAATAAGCTTATTTTGAAACATATATTAATAACAATATTAAAAATTCTAGTACTCTACGGGAAAACTTAAAACGAATTGGTGTAAATAATCATTTAATCAGTCTCCAAAAACATACCTGAGTCTCTCTGCAATACACAAAATTATGGCCAATATATTTTTGATAAAATGAACAGTGTAAATATAAATACTTGTATTTTAGGATTCTTCTCAGAAAATAAATTTAATTGTTCTAATGCCGACCAATTATATTTCAAAGTTGTGACTACAGACAAAGTCAGAGAAATTATGATGGACATAAAATTTAATACTTCACAATCTTAATTATATTACGCATATTATCAATTCATGCATTTGTGAAAGTATTTTACCTAAGGTTTGGAAGGTGGCTGCAATTAGTCCGATAGTTAAGCAAAACAAATGCGCAACTTTTGATGATTTTAGACCAATAAGCATTTTACCTACACCGAAAAAACAAAAACATTATTACTAGTACAACTTGACTTTTGTCAGTGTCATGACGTGACAGTTACCTGAAAACCAGATCATATTATGTAAATATGACTACAGAACAAGGATGTCTGAATTCGAATGTTTTCTATCACACTTGGTTTTCCACAAGGGTCAATTTTATTCTTTTTAATATTTGTCTAGACCCTGAACTGTCAAAGGAGTAATACCTAGAAGTTTAGTGTCTAACAAAATCAGATAGTGCCACTTACGTGTTCCAAAGTTGAAAAAAGAAGAGGACAGAACTTTAAGAGAAGGTATGGTACCCTCCCTTAAACTCCTCCTTCCTCTACCCTACTTAACTTAAATTATCTCAACTTAAGATAAAATCTAACCTTTGGAAACCGTTAAAATAATCAACACGTACGACATCTACGGCACAATAGCCGTAAAGTCTAAAACAACCAAAATTCATATTCACTTAAACATCTAAACTCCATAAGTTTAAACAAATAAAAACCTACTGACATCCTCTGGAAACAGGAGTCGTCAAATAAACCAAAATGCAAGCAACCAACATCGCCAATCTACACCTACAAAAACACAATCAGTCATACGCAAATGTTACCCGAAACACAGAATTCCCAAAAAAAGACCAAGCAATTATCATGCCAGCAATGGAAGAGCTAAAAATCAAGGATTATATTACAGCTATAGGTTCTATTTTTTAACCTAAAAATGTAATATTTGCGTCTAAAATATCAAAACAAAGAATATGTATCTTCCTAGAAAATAAAAATTAGCAGACGAATTAGTCGAAAAATATGGAACTATAAAAATAGATAGCAAAAATGTGAATAGACATTATAGCACACCCGCAAAAAGAATAATAATATCGAATATGAACCCTATAATACCACATTATTTAATAGAAGATAAACTCAAAGAACACAATATAAAATTAGTCTCACTAATAATTTGTTTCAGAGTTGGCATGCAAGATACACAATATGACCATATTCGGAGTTTTCGACGAAAGTGTATATAACGCCTGATGAAAACACCACTATTCCAAACACAATATCCATAGAATATGACGATATGACACATAGGATATTTATAACAGAAGAAAGCATGACATGTGTTCTATGTAAAAAACCAGGACACACAGTAAACCAATGTGAAAACAAAGAAATGATGGACGCAGATCAAACACAAACAAAAGAAATAAATAAAGAAACAAATGCAGAAAACGTAAAGTTGAAAAAACTATTATAAACGAAAATTCTGAAAAAATACCTAATCCAACAAACAAAGAAAGTACAGAAAATCTCCAAAATACTACTCAAGAAACTCAAGACACAACAACAAATACAACGAAAGATCCAACAGTGTTCAAAAGACCCAGACCGGGAAGACAAAGTGAATCAGGATCAACTGATTCAAAAAGTCTGCCACCAACTAAGACCAAAAAAATTAAAACCAGTCAAATAAAATCACAAGAACAACAAATAGAGGCAAAAGTTTCAGAACAAATACAACTTCTAAAAGAAATATTAGAAAATGACCGAAATAAATACATCCTAACATAAAGTGAACTAAAGGACTTTCTAGAAAATGTGCATGGCAGCGAACAACAACTTACCATTGCTAGACAGCATACTGACCAAAAAGATGCATTAATAGAAATGTTAAAGAAACTACACCCGCATCTAACTAATAAAACAATGAAAGCCAGGTTCACAGGAATAATTAAAAAAATTACACGCCAACATCTTAGTGAGGCATGAGAAAAATTTTGCGACTCAAGCCAATCCAAGTACGAAGAAGCAGATGATCAACTTAGCGAAAAAAGCAATGACTCCCAATATTTCTAACAACTCAACTATAATACATTGTAATTGTAACGGAATCTATTCTCACTTATCAGAACTTCAGAGGCTTATACAATACACTAAACCACACTACATATACCAAACATGCTAGCGGAGGCGTAGCCTTACTTATAAAAAACGAACATCACTACGTGTACTTTAAACACAAACATGGAAGCCGTTGCAGTAAGAAGAGTATAGTGTTCTAAAAGCTGCGCAACTAATAAATGAATCACCTAAAAATAACTACGTAATATGCACAGATTCTCTAAGCACTATTCTCAGTATTATAAATCTCTATTCCATTGATCCTTTAATCTTACAAATCCAAGAACACCTCCACAAAAGTATTATGGAATCCAAAACCATCACTTTCCTCTGGGTACCATCTCATTGTAGCATTAAAGGTAATGAAGAAGCTGATAACCTCGCGAAAAAAGCTACAACCCACACGGACATTGTTCAACTATCCATACCACCAAAAGATCTCACCAGCGTAATTAAAGACAAAATGAAAGGAAAATGGCAATGCCCGTGGAATCAAACAAGAAATAACCACCTAAGACAAATAAAAGACACCATAACACCTTGGAAAATAAACGGCAACAGAAGATCGCGAATAACAGCAACAAGATTGAGAATCAGATACACTCTTCTCACACATGATTTCATATTCGAAAGAACAGACTCAACAAGATGTACAACATGTGATGTAAGACTCACAGTAGCCCACCTATTGACCGAATGCAGAACCTACATCCACCAGCGTCTAGCATGCAACCTACCAGCAACAATTACCGAATACCTGGGAAACGAAGAAATTTGCAATAAAGTATTAACGTTCCTCAAAAAAATACAAATTTTAAATAAACTGTAAACTTCTGTTAATTTGCAATAATCTAACAACACATTATCTAGACATGTAATAACATAAATTATATATACTGTAAAATTATGTAAACCCACTGAGCCGAAGCATCAATAATCTTGTAATTGTTGCTGACACCCATTTTTAAATTTTGTACATTCATTTGCAGTTGATTCGCAAGTTATGGCAACACTAGATCAACTGTTCATTCACGAACAATAAAGAACTAAAGGAACTTATGGGCTAGAAGTAACGGATAAATTAATTAATATTGACAAATCGTCTCTTCATTTTTTAATGACTGTGGTAAAAAACAAGATATTATACTTGATGGATTAGTACTTAAACGTATAAGACTATACAAAGATCTTAAACTTCAGACATCGTTTAAATGCAAAACTGTGCGCAGCATGATTAAAATTGCGACGGTTGTACCATTTAATATACGGTCTGAGTCCTGCAGTGAAACTGAAACTTGTAAATACTTTGATCCTCCCATTGTTTAATTATTGTCCATGTACCTTCATACCAAACCTTAAACAAACAGATAAGTATCAAATAACGGTTTTTCAGAATTCATGTGTAAGATTTGACTATGGTGTACAAAAGTATGATCACATATCTGGGTATCGCCCTAAATCAAACTTGCTATCTGTAGACAACTGTCTAAGATTTTTATATTTATGTTAAAATTAAATTAACTGGTATTCCTACCTACTTATATAACAAATTTATGTAGGTATTGTTCCATCCTTTAGAAAATTATAATCAAAAAATTAATTTTCTTATTTGACCCCATATTTTTACAATTGTGTACCCGATTATCTCAAAATGCTCACTCTAAATTGTTTTAAAAAGCAGATTAAAATATTCAAAGAGTATTCAATTAGCTTAGTGTATACCAACAAATATGTGATCATGTAATATTTTTAATGTTAGTCTTTATCCTGTTGTATCTATTTGTGTAATACGAGTAATATGTCTACGAGATATTTATTTATGTTATTTTCGTTTGTATGGTTAGGTGAAAAGAGCAGCTCAAGCTAAACCTAACCTTTGATTTTCAAATCAATAAAGCTCATAATTTATTTAAAAATTTCTGTATTCTTAAATAGATGATAAGACTGCAATTACGGCCACGATGACATATAATTGCAGTTTATTAGTAATTAATTATTCATTTCGATAATACATTTTTGATTATTATGTTTAAGGTGCCAGAGCTACGGGATCTTGGGTTGAGGCTCCTTTTCTGCCTTCCCCTATGACTCCCCGAACTTTTATGCCCGTGCCAAAAAGCACTGCTTTTTGCATTGGTAAGTATATGTTCTTATTTAATTTCAGTAGTGAAAGACTGTCGTAGAGGGATTTTGGAATTTTCCATGTTACCCCGATTATAATGGGTACTATACGTACTGAGTTTATGTGCCTCATGTCCTTGACTTCGTCTGCCCAAGGAATATGCTTATTTATTTTATCTGCATGTGGTTTGTCTATGTTCAATGGCCAAGGAACAGTAATATATATTATAAAATTTGGCTCTCTTCCTTTAATATAAGCACACTGTCAGGAATGTTATTTGATATTGTATGATCTGTTACTATTTTCCTATTCCAGTAGATCTTCACTTGCTTATTTTCTCAAATCGTCGGCAGGGTGTAATTGAAGTACTGTATATTATCGGTTAGATACATGAATTTTTTCAGATCTATATGCAATATAGCAGCAACATTTTTATGCCTGTCTAGATACTGGTTATGCGCCAAGACTGAACAACTTGATAATATGTGTTTCAACTGTTCTTTCTCCTTCGAACACATTAAACATTTGATGTTCTTTCAAAATCTTTTTTCTGTAACTGCGGGTAGGTACAACCTGTGCGCACTGGGTATGCTTGTACCTCCATATTTTCTGGTAGGTGGGACCTCAGTAAAGAGGTTTGTGGATGATGTCCGCGATGTATCCTAAACTGTCTCAATACTCTAGCGAAATTCCTTGCCGATATGCTTGACTTCAACACTTCTATATACACTGTTGTTATGTTCTCTGCTTATACTGTATTTCTCTTACCTTTAAATAACCCAGCAGTGGTGTCTTATCTATGCAAGCAAGGCAAGCAGTGCTTGCCTTTATATTTTATAATTTTTCATATATTTCAACATTATATTTACTTATAATTATTTATTTAGAATTTTAGTATTTCAAAACTTAAAAGCAATGAGACATAATTGTTCTGTCGCTCTGAAGACAGTTTTATGTCGTCCATATACCATTGGTGGCTAATTTCTTGGTCACCCAGCACGTATCCTTTCTTTTCTTTTCTTAATGTGGATGTTGATGGTTTTAGGACTAGGCAGAACCACAACGGGCAAAGAGCGTCACCCTGGAAAAGCCCCCTCTTGAAGGCTACTGGTTCCGACTGGATGTTTCCCGTTTGTGTCTTCAGTACCGGTGACGTTTTCTACTTTATCATTATGTGGCCGAGGAACTGGGTAATATGTTTTCTATTTTATATTTTTTAAGGATCTCTTTCAGCCAGGAATGTGGTAGACTATCAAATTCTTTACGATTAGTAGATATACACTGTATATAAAGAAGATTTTCTTTTGATTGCGTCACCCGTAACAGTAGAGTCTATAATTAATTGTTCCTTGCTACCGCGAGACTGCTTCCTACATCCCTTCTGTGCTTCGTCTAGGAGGTTATTTTCTTCCATAAGGTTGTAATATTTTTGTGAAGTACGCATAGTAGTACCTTGTATATTGTATAGGCCTATACCAGGGGGGGGGGGGGGGGTCAGCGCTCGGTGTTTCGGTTTTGTTTAGAATGTAGGTGATACCTTCTGTAAGGGTGGCATTTTATTTGGCTCTTCTAGGATAGTAGTCGGTGGACTGCAGTGAATTGTTTTAGACAGAAGTTTTGGATTTTTTCTGGGCCTGGGGCTTTCCAATTGAGTCTTTTTAATCACTGCTTCAAAATTGGTTTCTGACACCTTCCAGTTTAGCACAGTTATTAAATTTTGAGTGTTGTTATGCTCTTGAAATAGCCAACTAGATATTTTACGGTGCTTCTTTTCTTCCCAAATGCTTTTTCCGTATTGCAATAGTTCTTTGGTGTATGGAGATTCCACCGTGTCTGATGTTCTGCCGTTATTCTGCATGAAAGTAAAATAACCGCTGGTTTGTCTCAAACTGGTGGTTTTATTGCCTTTTCTTATTACTTTGTCAGTATCTTCGTAGTCTCTTAGATAAAGCTGTCAGCTTTTGCTTTAAAAAATTCAGAATTTCAGCCGTACCTGGGTTGTCGGTTGACTTGTATATTCATGCTATGTTTACTCCTTGCACCATGACTTATCTACTTGGGTATTGAGTTTGATGCTGGGTGAGAATTCCTATTTCACTCCGAAGATTATCTATTTTACTGACTATGCTTCTTTCCCAAGGTGGTTGCTTAAGGTCAATCATACGGGCTGACGATAGCGCAACATGAACATGACTTTTTTGAAATAATGTATCATTATTATAATAAATGAAACATATAATGTTTTATACCCACATTTGTAGATAAAAGTCTAAAGTTTTGTAATAAATTTTGAAAAGCTAATTTTGTTAGCAAATTATACATAATTTTCATAGTGGTAAAATTTATATCACACATTCCCATGAACGACTACAGTAATCCAAATAATTTTTATATTTATAAATATGATCGTCTATAACATAATAAGATTATTTTTCATTTGAATTTACAGTTTTTGAGAAACAAATAAAAATATGCCAAGAAGTGTGTATCATCTTGCTTTTTTGAGTTTTGTTCGAGATATGATTTTTTTGTCCGCAATGTTTTGGTGAAATACAAAAGAGGTTGAATTACATTTTTATGCAGTTAACTTCAAGCTCATCATGGTCACAAGAAATATCAATACTAATAAACTTAAGAAATAAATAAAACAACATTTGTCAAGTATAAATATTCAGTGAATATATTTTATTTGAGTTTCAGCCGTTAATATCAATCTGTTACAATTAGTTAATGACACGAAATACTTTAGACGAGTTGTCTATGAACTATGAAAATGCAACAGCGCATTAACTTCTGTCGCTAAAAGAATGACAGTACCGCCTATTGACGGGTGTACGGCATTTGGCGCCATTTCAAATGATTAATATTGAAGTAAACATAATTTTAAAGAATATCATTGACATTCAAGCGCACTTGATAATTTCTGTACTACGTATTTCTAAAATAATTTTATAATTTTGATATTTTTTGTGCCAATATTGAGCGTTAAACTTGAAGCAAACTGCATGCAACCACTTTTGAATTTCACCCAAAACAAGCATATCTCGGATAATACTCAAAAAAGTAAGATAAATCCTTAAAAAAATGAAGCTCTTTAAATGCAGAATCTGTGGTAAAATTTCAAAAAATATAAAAAATGAGGTATTTGCGAAACAACGTTGCAAAGTTCGCTGTTTTTACGAAAATCCCCATTATTTTCAATTTTCAAATCGAAATACTGGTATTTTAAGCTTCTAAATGAGAACGAAGCTTTTGTTAACGTTATTTAGGTAATTCTGAAGATTTTAAACCAGAAGCGTACCAACTAGCTGGCTAGGTCGAATGTAGGTTACAATGAAAATCCTGCTTTTTTCATGAATTTCACTCATTTTTCGAACCTTTATTCATACCAACGATTGATCTGAATCACGAAGACGAGTAAGATTATACTTTTGAGGCTTAATTCGTCAAAGAATCGTTTAAATTTGTTACTAAACAAAACAGTTATTCACTGTAAAAAAAACTCAATTTTAAGGAACGTATTTTTTCAAATAATTAAATTATACAAATTTTTTTGTTTAGAAAAAGTTTCAGTCAAGTCGGTGAACCGTATTGGTTATTCCTGGTTGGAATGACCCTTTCGTAAACAAATAAATGGATTTTAATAATAACAAAATTATCCTCAACGCTCCTCCGAGCACCGGGCCGCACTCGATTGTATCCAGGTCTTACCCTGACAAGCGGGGCTTTGTCAGGGCGGACCAACCCTTTCCTAGCTACTCGTGGGACCAAAAATGGACACCAATTTAACAAAACAAATCAAACCAACCAACAGCACCGAGGGCTCCAAGGAGAACTCAGGGGCTCCTGCAGGAAACTCCGGCGGTACAGGTACTGGAGGACCTGTGCCTGACTGGCCAAAGCTCTCCGGGGCTGCCCGCCGGAAGCTGAAGAAAGAGCGGCTGGCCAAAGAATGTGGGATCGCCAAGATACCACAGGCGGAGGCCACCCTCAAAACCAACAAGGAGCCTGCCGCGACTAGGACGCCTAAGCGACACCGTGCGGATGCTAGTGCGCCCAAGGACCGACCACCCAAGAAGGTCAAAGGAACTGCCCCAAAGCCCCTTTCCTTTAAGGATGCGATGGAGGGATGCAAGATGGCGATCGCTCATCTTAATCTCGAAAAGTCCCTGTCAGAGGAGGAAACAGGGAAGCTGAAGGAATGGATCTTGGAGAAGATCGACGCAGTGAAGACTGGGGAGGATTCACAGATTGCACCTGCTGTGACCAGGCCACGCGGGACTGACTCAGCGGGTTTTTGCAAAATTAGACACCGTTGGAAGGGGCGAAGCTTCAATTCGTTGATTCTAAGAACCTTCCTAAGCTGGTTCGTGCATTGGTGTGGGTGCCGGGGCCAGTAATGGAACCAGAGAAATTGTTCAAGCGATTTCAACTCCAAAATAAAAGTCTAGAGACCAAAACTTGGAGGGCAGGTGACCGGAAGGAGGACCCAAAGGGACAGCAACTAGTTGTCTTGATGGACCAAACTTCCTGGGCACGTACGAGTACAATTCAAGGCCTTGGCTAAGAAGAAGAAAGAGGAGGACGAGGCCGTTGAAGAAAAAATTGAGGTAGAGGGGACGTCGGAGGAAACCCCAACCTTCCACCAGTTTCAGTTAGGTAAGCTTTCCTGCGCATTGTACAAATTAACCTACAGAACTGTAGGGCAGCATCCTTTGCCCTCAGTGCTTTCATGACAAAACACGACATAGACGTGGCCTTAGTCCAAGAACCTTGGATACACAAAGGGGAAATTAAAGGTTTAGGGGGAAGTAGAAGAAGGATCATTTCTGATTCTTCAAACTCTATACCCAGATCTGCATACTTATCAAACATGATTTGAATGCAATACAACTATGGGACATGTGTTGCAAGGACCTAGTAGCCGTAAAACTGGTTGTGTCAAGGGCAGGGAGCGCGAGTGAGCTAGTGCTCGGATCCGCATACCAGGAAATCCACCACCAGCGGGCCTTCGCAAACTGATAGAACAAAGCCGTGCAAAGGGATGGCATATCCTTTTAGGTTGCGATGCTAACTCCCACCATGTTGTTTGGGGCAGTACTGGAACCAACAAAAGGGGTGAGTCTATCACTCTCGATTATATAATTAGTAATAATCTAGAGGTAGCTAATAAGGGCAATGAACCAACCTTCGTAAACAAAATACGAAGGGAAGTAATCGATATCACGATAGGCACGATGTGCGCTTGTAGTACAGTTTTAAAATGGCATGTGTCAGACGAGCCATCGCTCTCTGCTCATACGATTCGATATAGAATCAGACAAATCATCATCCGGGTATTATATGGCACTTTCCTTGTTTCTGGAAGCTTCGGGAATATTCCCTATTGTGGAGCAAACGGCTTGTCCGAACCCACTAGCGTTACGTCATTCACTCTGCGGCGCGGCGTAGGCTGGCAAGCTTCAACTTGTTGCTGCCGCGTCCGTTACACTGCCCCCTCCTTAGGTCTGTTTCGTCCCGAAACTTTCCTGCTGCTTTTTCTGGATCTACAGCTATTCCTCTTTCAGTGGCCAAGATAATGAACTTCTTTACGAAACAGGTTACATTTCTTAGGACTTCGCTTCAGGTTAGCGCTTCCAAACCTCTGGAAAACTTCTTCTAAGTTCTTCACATGGTCTTCAAATGTTTTGTCGACCACAATTATATCATCAAGATATACCAGACAAGATTTCCAGATCAACCTTTTCAGAACGGATTCCATCACACGTTCAAATGTTGCAGGAGCATCACAAAGGCCAAACGGCATTACAGTAAAATGCCAAAGTACAGATCCAACAGTAAATTCTGTCTTCTCACGATCCTTTTGCTCCATTCCCACTTGCCACTTTTCAAGTCCAAAGTTGAAAAGATTTTCGATCCCGCAAGTGTGTCCAACGTGTTTTCAATCCGTTTTTAGGCTGTTGGTTTTGTGATCGATGTGACTTTCGAACAATAGCCCAGAACTGTACCTTCCTTCAGCACTGCTGGGTAATGGTTGATGTTCATCAGTCGCACTGGTATTCTAACGTTTGTTAAAATAACGCTTTTCACAACCAACACACCTCGTCCTGTTTCTGTGTCACTGCAGTCTAGTTCTGAAACTGCCACTTGCCTATTTCACGTACCCTCTTCTGTTTTTCCTTCTACAATCACTTCACTGCGAACAGGAAGAATCAAGCCTTCTGCTAGGATTAGCCGAGCCCGCACGTCGTCCTTACGTTGAAGAATAATTTCTTCTTTTTCGATTTTCAGTATTCCGGCTGCTTCTTCATTTTCTGGAGCTTGCCACATTTATTTCTGACTTGCCCTATTGCTTGTAATACCCGTAAAGCGTCACCACGTAATGATGTACTTAACACGGACGCTTTAACACTTGAAGTTCAGCCATGAACAACCTAAAGTATCTCGAACAGAATCAAATATTCTTCCCCATGATGATTTTCCGTAGTAAGTTGGTATATCATGACGGCCAGGGACTGTTGTCACTTTCGGTTCTTGCAGCTTGGTTTTTGTATCTAGTGATGGTTGATTAACGGCTGGTAAACTGTCAGTCTTGATTTCTAGAGATTGCAGCTTCTTTTCCAGATCTTGTATTTTGTCTTCTACGTTCTTGGACAACCCTTCAAGATCTTCTTTCAATTTCGTCTCAAGCGTTCTAGAATGTTCGAGAAATGCATTTTTCAAACATGTAGATATTCCTTGAATTTTCGATTCTAGACTTCTAGAATGTTCGAGTAATTAATTTTTCATACTTTAGAACTTTCTTCCAATTTGCTTTCCATAGTTCTCGAACTTTCCTCTAATTTTGTCTCAAGACTTCTTCTTGCACTAGCACTGCTCGAAGACGTTCTAGCAACACAGATTTTTTTCAGCCGAATCTTCATCTCTCTCTACAAGCTCTTTTCTTAATTCGCATTCACTGTCAAGTCCTTCGACTTTTTCGTAGCCATGATGCACTACACTTTTATTTAACACTTATTTATTTAAATATTCATTTTTATGTACAACTCAGTTATTTATTTTTAAGCGTACCCCACACCTGACACCAATTGTCACGTTTGTGAGTTTTAAAACGTTTTTATTTAAATAATAAAAGTAATATTAATTTATTTATTTTTATTTATTTATTTATAAGAAGAAGGCCGCACAACAGGATAAGTCCCAATAACCGTGCAGCACTAATAACATACAAAAATTTCTACATTATTGTCAAAACAAATACAAAAAATATTTATACACAAATGTACATATTATAAATTTAATTAACCGAAGTTAAATGAAATTAAATTAAAAAGTGAAAAATAACAACAGATATGAATCATTTCAGATTCACAGAAAAAAAGAAAATTCAAGTACAATGCTTAAATACAAAAGTCTTAAATGTTTTCAATGTACAGTTATAAATGTTAGGAAAGTTAGACATTATTGATAAATTATTAAATGTGGATATCATTCTAAGAAGTGGGGCATTGACGGCTGAGTTAGTTCTACAGCTTGAAACAGTAAATAAATTTCGCAATCTGGTGGAATATGACGGTATTCTGAATGATATTTTATTAAGTAATGCTGGACTATCAATGATATTGTTTAGCAACTTAAATAAAAATGTTAGATCCATAATTGTTCGACGTTTTTGTAAAGATGTTAATACAATAGAGTTATTTGGAAATTTTTTACTTAAAATGTACAAAAATTTTCTTTGAATTCCTTCAATTCGATTTATGTATATTTGATAAAAAGGAGACCAGCAAATAGCGGCAAATTCAAGATGAGAACGAACAAGTGAATAGTACAAAGATATGAAAGTACCACAACTTTTAAATTTATCCCCAATTCTTAAAATAAATCCTAGCATTTTATATGATTTTTTGACAACATTGTCAATGTGTAAATCAAAAAATCTTTTACATGATTTACTCGGTTCACATTGTTTCCGTCGAAAGAGTAATTATAAGTATATGTATTTCTGTTCCTAGAAAATGTTATACATGAACATTTATCGAAATTAAGGGTTAAATCATTAGAATTAAGATAGCAGTCAAGTCTGCTAAGGTCCTCTTGAAGTGCCAAACAGTCAGATAATGAATTAATTCGCATATAGACTTTTAAATCATCAGCGTACATATTAAAGTTGGCATTTAGAAAACATTTCTTAATATCATTTATAAAGATAATAAATAAAAGTGGTCCAAAATGGGATCCCTGCGGGACGCCAGAAGTAACAGGGAAATATTCAGATTTATATCCATTTAGCGTAACACATTGTTGTCTATTATTGAGATAAGATCTGAACCAAGAAAGCAAATCACCATGTATACCGAGTACCTCTAACTTTGACAGTAAGATTGTGTGGTTAATCTTATCAAAAGCCTTACTGAAGTCCGTATAAACCGCATCAACTTGTACCATGTCGTCCATGGAAGAAAGAACGTAATCTGTAAATTCAATTAAGTTTGTTTCTACTGATCTTCCGGAATAGAAATTTATAATATTTTTTACAGAGGCAAATAATTGTCTGTAAATAATTTTTTCAAAAACTTTTTCAAAGACACATAGTATCGATATTGGACGATAATTCCGAACAAGGTTTCTATTACCATTTTTATGTATAGGAATAACTAAAGCTTTTTTCCATAAATTAGGACAGTGACCTTCAGTAAGTGATTTCTCAAAGATTAGCTTTAAAGGCAGAGAAAGAGATTCGGCACACTCTTTTACAAAAAGGCTGGGGATACCATCGTGGCCAGCACCCTTATTAATATCAAGAGATGTTAAAATTTGATGAACCTCACTTTCCGTAACAAATATCTTATGTAGATCAACAGTAGTATTACAATAATCAGTCGCATACTGTGTATGTGAAGCATTAGTATCTAAAAAAGAAGTCTGAAAATGGTTAGCAAACATGTTACATATTTGAGTGCCATCAGATGAGTTAACCCCGTTGAACGTCATGTTGCAAGGAATGTTGGACTTTTTGACAGAGGATACGAAAGACCAAAATTTTTTCACATTATTTGGGATTTCTTTTTCAACATTATTTATGTATTGCATGTAACAAAGTTTGGATAAAGTTTTTACCTTTTGACGTAACGAAGAAAATTCCAAATAATATGATTCATTTCCAAAACGTTTAAATTTGTTGTGGGCCTTGTATTTAGCCTTGATAAGCCTTATTAATTCTGGTGAATACCAACAGGGATATGACTTTTTTGTGACATGTTTTTTAGGCACAAAAATATTAATTGCTCTATTTAAAATGCCATAAAATTTATCCAACGCATCTTCAGTACTCAAATTCTCAAATTCTGATGTCCAGTTAATATTGATTAAATAATTGTTTAATGAAATATAATCTGCTTTTTTAAGTAATAATACTTCCCTTGAATTGAATGTTAAGACGGAATGGGCTTCAAATCCACAGTGAACGATTAACGGAGGATGATGATCATCAACCTTAGTAAGAGGACTGTAACACGGCTTGACAGTTACATCATTATTATTGGAAAATATTAAATCAAGATAATGATTATTTTGATTAGGAATACCATTAAATTGTTTAAGATTACAGTACGACATAAAATCAACAAATTCAGAGGATACAGCATTATTTGTATTATTAGAAATATAACAATTATTAAATGGACGCCATCGTAATAGTGGTAAATTAAAATCGCCACATATTAAAAACTGATCCTTTGGCTGAGAGTCGATAACTGATATTAAATTGTTCACAAAAATATTCCGAGATTCATCACACTTTGGAGGAATATAAACACAGCATATATGTAGTTTAAAGAATTTGCAGTATACAGTTACCCACACATCTTCTACGCTTGTTGACCACTCTGGTTTAGAAACACATTTAATATCACTTTTCACGCCAATAAGTACGCCACCACCATCGTCTTTATGTGAACAGGTAGATTGTCTATCACGTCTAAACACGGAATAATTATCACCTAGCACTTCACGGTCAAACACTGATGCGTTTAGATTTGTCTCGGTTAGACATAAAATGTCAAAATCACTTGTTGAAGAGCTAGATTTAATTTCAAAGGTTTTAGTTCTTAATCCTCGGACGTTCTGGTAGTACACGCTTAAAGCCATGAGGAGTGAATATGATATTATATTAACAAAAGGTGCTTAATTCAGTTTTTTAATATCTTGTTCCGTGTATATTGTGTGAACTTTGGAATCATCAGTTTTTCTCGTAAGTATCTTTGCATTTTTGGTCCAAACATATTTGTAATTTTTAAGACGAAGTTCTTCACGAGCCAATTTAAATAAATGCATTTTATTATTTGTTAAATGATCATTAACATAAATATTTTGTGAAGTGCCTTCATACCCTAAATCGTTTGTTGTTAATCTTTGCATTTTGGAAGCAGTCATAAATTTTTGTTTCACATTACGTGAGATAAATTTAACAACAATGTTTTTAGGTCGTCTCGTATTACTTTTATCAAACTGAGGAACACGATGGGCAGCGTCAAGATCATTCTCAGTGATATTAATATTAAGTTTTTTACCCATATTGGAAACAATATCATTTATATTCTCATTGGGCTTCTCTGGGATGTTCTGTATAACTACATTGTTTACACGTGAGTATTGCTCCAAATCATTAATTTTATTATTTAATTGAAGTACTTGCGACTTTAGTTCCAGGTTTTCAGATTTCAGTTTTTCTAACTCTTTCAATTTTTGGTTAATTGTAATTAAGTTTTTTTCAAAATCTGTTATTTTGTTGCTGCAAAATTGAACTGATTCTATTATGGAATCTAATTTAGAATCTAATTCTGATTTAAATATTTTCAGTTCGGTGCTTATGTCGCTAGCTTTCGATGGAGAAACTTCGCCGAAATCCAGAGCGGCAGACACCTTGGAAGCGCCCTTCGGCCTACATTTCGGACATAACCATGCGATAACACTAGCATCAAGCAGTGTACTTTGTTCGGCATTAAACTTGATATCAGTGCAAGCTTGATGATAAAGGGAAGCACACTTGAAGCAGTGCAACCCAGGATATTTATTGTTGACACTTCTGCTACATCTGCTGCAGTTTGGCATGGTGACGTATTGTAGATTAGACACGATAAGACAAAGCAAATATTAATTAGCAATTTTGCAATTTTTAACGGTCTATGTATCACAAAAAAGATTGATTTACATCAATTTAGCTTGCTAAACACAAAACTGTACTGTTATATAAATCACTTCACATAAAAATAGGCACTTTTATTTATAAATAGACTAATTTTGAGAATTTTTTAAACTATATTTACACTCAAATTTTTCGAAAATAGAGGAACTAAGAAAAAACGCTTTGACAACAACGACAATATTAATAATGCATAATTATTATAATAATAACACTAAAATAACGAATACAAAAACTTATACACTAACACTTATCACTACTATAAATAAACACTATTATTTATATTAACTAGCCGAGCGATATTTATTTAAGACGATATATTTATATTCAGACCGCGCGATATATTTATGTTCACAAGCTCTTCATAGTAGCTTCGGAGTCGACTAAGTCATCTGCCTTACTGAGACTGAGTCAACTAACTGACTGGCCGACTCAACTCGACTAACTGAGTCCGAGTCATTTAAACTACTGACTGACCGGTGCCGGCGATCGCTCTTTTATATGGCATATTCCTTGTTTCTGGAAGCTTCGGGAATATTCCCTATTGTGGAGCAAACGGCTTGTCTGAACCCGCTAGCGTTACGTCATTCACTCTGCGGCGCGGCGTAGGCTGGCAAGCTTCAACTTGTCGCTGCCGCGTCCGTTACAATATTATACATACCACTAACAAAACCTACAGGATAGAAATTCCTGCAAGGGATGACTGGGGGGAAATAAATAATCCGGTAGACAAGGATGACATAGTCATTTATACAGACGGTTCCAAAACTATCAATGGAACCGGGGCAGGAATACATGGAGCAAAAGGACTGAGACATAACCAATCGGTTTCACTTGGGACAAACGCGACAGTATTTCAAGCTGAATTGTATGCGATTTCAATCAGCGTACAGCTACTTATGGAGAAGAACTATAGCAATAGAAAAATCTCCATATTTACAGACAGTCAAGCCGCCTTAGAGTCGAAATAAAGTCTGGGCTAGTCCTAGACTGCATTCACAGACTCAATACTCTAGGAGCGAGGAACAAACTCAAGTTAATATGGGTACCTGGGCATTCAGAGAATGAAGGAAACCAGATAGCCGACCGCCTAGCTAAAGACGGGGCAAACTTACCTTTCATCAGACCAGAACCCGTTTGCGGAATTTCTATGGAAAGAGTCAAACAGGAGATTAAAACACTGCTACAGCAATGGCACAAAATACATTGGACACTATCACCAGGCCAGATACAAACAAGGCTCTTCCTGGATGAACCATCCAAGAAAAGAACATAGAGCCTAATCTTAATGAATAGGCGGAACGTAAGAATACTAACAGGACTAATAACGGGACACAGTGCAATGAATAAACACCTATACACACTGGGACTGACACATGAACCATTATGCAGAGATAGACCTGAAGAAAATCCTGGACTTCATTAAACAAACAGGAATCTTGTCAGAGGAGTAAATATAGAGGGTACAATTGGCCAAACGGTCGCAGTACAGGGATTTTTAAGAAGACCACCTCTTGTCATAATAATAAAATCCTTAACGCTTCGAAGATGTTTATATGAAGTTTTAAATAACTGCATCTGGCACGTTAAAAAATTAGTTGATTTATTTTTTGTTTTAATGTATCTATTTATTAAATTATGTTATTAGTGGATTGATAATAAAAAAAAACTATTTTATTATTCGGGCATGAATATAATATCAAATTTATTACAACACACTTATCTGTTAAATATATTTGAATGTGCATAATATTTTACAAATTTCATTTGTTTATGAAATATACTAGGTTTGTTCCAAGTGGTTATTTCTGACAAGTTTGTGACAATTTCACTGCGACTGCGATAAATGTAGACAAGGTAAGTTTGAAACATAGACTGGATCGGGGAATAAAGTGAAGCGCATGCATATGCTCATATTTTTGTTTTGACTGCTAACCTTAAATATAAATATAGAAATTCATACATTTTTCGCTACAAAAATGAAATGGAGCTTATGTTTTAAACTTAACTTGTTTACATTTATCGCAGGCGCAATGAAATTATCACAAATTGGTCAGAAATAACCACTTGGAACAAACCTAGTATCTACCTAAATTTGATAAGTCATACATTAAAAGCCCGCCATCATTTTTTTTTCTTTATAAGTACACATACAGCAAGTGTCCGAATTTTTCTTTGGTTTACTAAAGCTATTAAAAAGATTTCATGACACCATCAAGAGGTCAGAATAAGAAATCTAATAGTATATTAGCGGAAGTCAAATACGATATAAAACTATCTACACATATTTTAATTGACACTAAAATTGTTTTCAGTGCATCTTACGGGATACAACACGATCAAAGATTCCGACAAAACATACATTCTTCATACTACATACAACATACTGCACGACACTCAGAGTGTCTTTTAGTATGTCAAACAGGAAAAGTATATGTTTTATTTTATTTTCTCACCCTGAAGAAGACTGGTTTATATTAAATGCCTCTGCAACTAGCTGTTTTATTTACTAACAAAATGCTAGGTGTAAAGTTGGCAGTTCAATTATTAAATAAAGTTAATTATATCATAAACCACTAATTAAAAAACTATAAAAGTACAAAGAAGCACTAACGGGGCACTAACAAATGATACATTAGTTATTTTGAAAATTTGTCTGTGACGTGCTAGGTGTGAAGTTGACACATCATCAAACAAAGTTAAATATTCCATAAACCATTCAATGAAATTAAAAAACTGTGGAAGCACAAAAAAATAAGTTTTGTTAATTTTGGCCTGGCGCTTGGTTTCATTTCTCCATACAGCAAAACGTTCGTTTCATATTCGTCTTGTGTAGGGGTAAGTTATGAACCTTGTGTATCCTCGTTAATATCATCTTCTTCCCCCGTCTCTATTCCTAACTCGATAGCCTCCTCTCTTGTTATCTAAATTATTGTATTATTGTCTGCGCTGATCTATAATGTTTCGCATGGTCTTGTTTTCCATTTTGGGATAATTTTCGATAAATGAGCCGTGTAGTGCTTTTGAAAACGGTGTATTGTCTGTTTCAATTTTAGTTTTCTGTAGTAGCTTCGTACTATAAAAATATTCATTTCTTCTTCTGACCAGTAAGTTATACGCTTTTTTCTGTAGACGCTGTTGGCTGCGGGTTATTATCCGCAGCAACACTAGTGCCCGGTGTGAACAGTGGTCAGAGGAAGATGTGTATGCCCTGCTTTGGTTTGTACTCCAACGTTGCTTCGGTCTGTTGCAGGTCCAACCTCAAGATGGTTCTGATCTGGGTCCCGCTGCTCCAGTCCGTCTGAATATCGGTTTCTTCTCATTCGAACCATAATTTCACATACCACCCTGTGAAGGGGTTTACATATTACACCGCCTGTAAGGTTTGTATTCAGCCGCTCCTAACATGGAGAACGGACGCTGTTTGGCGCCGCACACTGTATGACAGACGCACCGGGTGGGTGGATGCCGAACCTCCTGCTTACAGCCGAGTCCTGTGCTACTTTTTTTGGACCGCCCCGAGAGGAAATTAGAAAACCCGTTCGGGGAAGTTTATATATTATTATTATTAAAGCCGCCAGATGATGTAAGGACCTGTGTACAAATGTGAACCGAACCTCAAAATCATATATACTGACAAATGTATGTGAACTATATAAAAAATGATTTCAAGTTCACGAAGAATAATTTCTTTTTGTAGTTGACATACGTTTGTCATTATAAGTGACTTTGAGGTTCGATTCACATTTTTACTCAGGTCCTAACACTGTTTATCGGCTTTATTGGGCTCTACTCGTCTCAAAATTTAATAAATATGCAACATAATATGTTGTAAATATGCGAAGTCAAGACTTATGAAGTTCATACCTCATTTATAAAGAAAGCAATTTCTTATAAACAGGCTGTTTCCTTTAAAACAAGCAGCGCTTTTTTTGTGCGAACTACTGACTTTAGAGAGAAATGTTATATGCAAAAAATTACCAGGAAAATAGAAATAACAAACAGAAAATTAAGCCAGTAGTTCTCAGACGATAGAATAAAATTATATTTTTTTAAATAGTAACCTATATAAATGTTTAGTGCTTTAGATAGAGAATTTTATTTCTGATTTCAACGATATAAACATTATATAAGGTTGTATAAACAACTATTGACATGATGTAGCAGGCCAAAGTATTGGACCAGTATTGCCTATCCATCTATCATCTAAAAGTTGATAAAGTGCTAGATTGACACGTTGTGTATTGTGTGCTGGAGCTCCATCCTGTTGGAAATAAGTTTCTCTATACTGGTTTAACGACAGATTGTCTACGAATAGGATTAAATCAATAGTATTTAAATATAAATCACTATGCAGATTTTGTTCATAAAATACAGGTCCAAAAATTATGTTGTCTTTAAATCCGCACCACATGTTAAAAGACCAATAAACTTGATGATTTCTGCTTCGATTTATGGTTAAATTTTACTCTCACGATTTTTATTTATTAATATAAATATTCTGAACCTGCATACATATTAATTTTACAATAATTGGAATTGGAAATTGTAACATTATACGCATATAAGTCTATTGTTTATTCCATTTTCTACTCAATTATTATCTTGAAATTATTTGTAAAATTTCAAATAAATTTTTCATGTCAGTCAAATGAAAACGATTATCTTGTTGTGAATTTAGGAAAATTAAAAAATCTAAACAAGAAAGTGTGTCAAAAGTATCGTGTTCAATTAAAAAAAAATTAAATTCAACCTTGTCCAAAAATAATTTCTTGTGATACTACTAGTATAAAAAATACATGTCAAACTCAAAATGAAGGGAAGAAAGCTAAATCGGAAATTTTAATGCCAAATCAAAATAAAGAGACAATTCTTAGCAAAAATTTTTACACGTCTACGTCTGTTATAATTACACAGAAATTTAGAAAAGTATTCAGACGTAGAAGAAAATAATTAACTTTATAGAGATTCAGTTGAGTTATCCGGATATTTTAAACAATAAAACTAGATGACTGTTAGTTGAGAACAAATCAAAACAAATTAAATTATATTTTTTCCCAGTGAATATTCCGGTAGAAAATTTTCGTCTATTTATTGTAATAAAAAGTACAAAATGGTGAAACCATATCGCGTAACTGGTTATTATTGAAACTATTTAAATGCTGTTTTTTGTTATAATTGCAAATTATTATCAAGCAATAATAGGCATTAAAGTTTCGCACCAGGGCGGCAAAATAGCCTGGCACGGCCCTGATCTAACGACTTTATTATTAACCACTCACAAAACTGTATTCTTCTTATGTTATCATCGTGGTACAAATTTTGAGTCAAAGTATATATATATATATATATATATATATATATATATATATATATATATATATATTAGGGTGGGTCGAAAAAAATAGATTTCGTTCTCTAGGGTCTAAAATGAAAGAGTTCCATCCTAAAAGTTGTGGAGATGTGCTGAAACATTTTTCTGATGAATACCCAGGCAGCACCGAGCACCTCAAAACGTCGTTTTTTGCACTTTTTTTAGATTCTGGCCAATAACTTTTTTCAATTGGCTTCAAATTGGCTGAATTTTTTTTCTGGTATTCCCAGATCAATACCGAATAAGTCAATATAACCGACATTGGGGTTTACCCTTTCCGAAAGGCGAAGAAAAAATCCTCAAAGTACCCAAAAATCTGGTTTGCTGCTATTGGTGTCGAACAAATGAAATATAATAGAAAGAAATATATATATATATATATATATATATATATATATGTAGGGGCCTACTACAAAATATCATTTTTGAATTTATAAAAATCAAGAAACCGAAAAAAAGAAAAAAGAGTAATTATTTAGTAGTTATGTATTTTTGTTAGGATAGATTAGAAAAAATAAAAAAAAATAAACAAGCATTAAAAGTCTCGCTGTGTAAATTTATTACATATATTTATTTCAAGATTTACAATTCAATAAATAATAGTTATTTGTGTATTAAGGGTGCAAAATGCTGCATTGTAGCACGAGCATAAAGTTTGAAGCTCGAAGCGCAGCTGAGAGCTTCAATTATGCGAGAGCAGCAATGCCATTTTGCACCCGTAATACACACAATATTTTTCCTACAACTTTCTTAATATTCAAATAAAAGAAATGAATTAAATAAATATGTAAAATTATTATATTTTTCATACAAATTTATTGATACATTTTGATGTTACTAAGCAACAAAAACACTCAACACGTACCTGTCAACATCAATATAGAAAACCAAATTCTGAGCTTCAACCAATAAATTATCGGGCATTAATAAATATTAACCATTACTCGTATAAAAATTGCAGCATTACCTTAAATATTAATAAATAATTATACTTAACGTTACCTTAAATACGTTTTTTTATAACCAATTGTATAATTTTTCTTAGGTTAGATTAGGTTAGGTTAGGTTAATGTCATAAATTATTAATTTAATTCAATCTTTTATTTATCGAATTTGTCAATCATCCTTTAAATTCTATTATGTCGTTTCTGTTCTTAATTAGTTGCAAGTTTGTGTTCAATAAATAAAAATAAATTCCAAAATTTACAAGTAACTGATTCATTTAGCACGTAGGGCGCGTTCAGTCAGTTGCAAAGATGCAAGAGCTGTGCGTTTGCGCATGTTTAATTTACAAAAAAATTATTGGATACATTTCAAATATACGTATTTTTATTCAATCTTCTTACAATGCGGAAAAGAGTTTGTAGCCCATGTGCGCAAAATACTTTTTTTCACGTTGCCTGGGAAACACAAGTGTTGTTTATATATAACCAAGAAATAGCATATTTTGCGTATTGAAAACAATGAAAAAATGTCAAGTTTTTTTTGACAGTTGTAGGAAAAAATATTTTTGTATTGATATTGGTTCCAGCTAATATAGACAAACATTAGTGACGATTCCTCATATATATTTTATTGTCACTAAATTGGTGACCCCGACTTACTCTTCTATCTTATTAAATGGAGTCTACTACAAGCCCTCTGGACTCTCTTACAACAAGCCCTGACATCTCTGCCTTAACACCAGCCAATTCTGTATATATATATATATATATATATATATATATATATATATATATATATATATATATATATATATATATATATATATAGACATATGTCGTGGCCAGATCTTAAAATTGATCACTTCATGATATGACCAACCATTTCATGAAATGGTTGTATTTCATGAAATGGAAAATTTCCGCTGACCACATCATGATATGGTCTGGCCAGATCAATGAATAATCAGCGTTTGACGATATGGACAGCTAAACGCAAGGCCATTTCATGATATGGCCAAACATTAGTGATCATATCGTAAAATAGTTACATTGTCTACTGTTAGAGGCGCTGATAGCGGTGTGTTTTCGTGATTCATCATGTCGGCGGCCAATTATTGCGTTAAAAACTTAAATAATACCGTGCTAATACAATCTAAAAGTGAAGAGAAACGCCATTATAACAGAAAGCTGAATGAATTTTATGAAAATCACTCAAAAAATGAGCGGAACGTTAAAAAACCTTGGAGTTCGGAGCGTATTTAACAGGTAAGTAGATTTCAAACTCAAATAGTATTATTTAGCGGTACCTTTTAAAATTAAATCTATTTAATATGTTTAATTTAACTATTGACCAAGATTACTCAGATTATACGAATACCAGTAACTTTTAAACGTATGTTTATTTTTAGGTTATACAACAGTTACAAGGTTTTCAGAAATGCTCATGCAAGCCTTCAAAAAACCAATGCCATACAAACAGATGCGCATGTTTTGAAAAATAAATCACTTTGTACTTCAAAGTGCCACCAAAGTTTGTCATGCGTAAACAAATGACCGAATGCCTAAAATTAATTTAATTTCATACTTTTGTAATTTTTAATTTTTTTATTTGTACTAAGAAAAATATATAAGTTCCTTTTTTATTAAACCTCTGATATCATGGAAACCCTACATTAATGATATGGCCAAACGTGGATTGACATATCATTAAACGTTGACGTTTAAACGATATGGTCAGTTTGAATTGGCCATTTCATGAAGTACAACCATATCATGATATGGCCAAACGTGGATTGAAATATCATTAAACGTTGACGTTTAAACAATATGGTCAGTTTTAATCGGCCATTTCATGAAATACAACCATTTCATGAAATGGTTGGCCATATCATGAAGTGATCAATTTTAAGATCTGGCCACGACATATATATATATATATATATATATATATATATATATATATATATATATATATATATATATATATATATATATATATATATATATATATATGAATGATTCCGAGTGTGAAGAATAAACGAGCATGTATGAATCGCACTATGAATGTGGACGAGGCGAAAGTGGTGTGTCAGGATAGGAATGTTTGGAGGAGATTGATTGTTGGTTGACTGTTTTTCTGGGTTCGTGCTACCCCACTAAGTGGGACATAGCGTGACGTTATGTATGTATGTATGTATGTATGTATGTATGTATGTATGTATATATATATATATATATATATATATATATATATATATATATATATATATATATAAGGACGATATTTATGCTTTTTTAAAAATTTTCCATATTGACTTATTCCAATTTGAAACTCCTAATGCATTGAGATTAGCAGCAAAAAATGCTAGCACAGTAATTACAATATCTTCATCAATTATTCTGGGTTGACGTTCCCTTTTCAACTTATGACATGACCCAATAGTTTGGACTTTTCGAAAAATTGTTCTCAATAATTCAGGAGTGCGTTGCACTTTTTGGGGATAAAACCGTGAAAATCTTTGTATTGTTGAATTAAAATTTCTTCCACACTCTCCGTACATAACAGTAAGGTTAAAATAGTCTAAATTTGTAAATGCTTGCAACTGCAAAGCGAAAACAAACACTTAGTAAATTAAGTAACAAAACTATATGTATAATTTATTTGCATTTGTTTATTGCATAGCCTACTTCAATATTGTAAAATCCTTTCTGATATTTAATACCATTTTTCTCAAAATAATTGTTATGCAACCTCATATGATATTTATATCGTTGAAATCGGAAAAAATTCTCTAGCCAATGAACTAACATTTATATAGGTTACTATTTTTAAAAATTGAATTTTATTCTGTCGTTTGAGAACTTCTATTCTATTAAATAGAGCTCCTTTTGCTGTTCATTTTTTGTATATAACATTTTTGGCCTAAAAAAGCGCTGATTGTTTTAAAGAAAACATCCTGTATAAATTGAAACTATTTATATACTGTTCTGAATGTTTGTAAAAAAAAAATTTACCTCATAAAACGATTTTTAATTTTATAAAAGCAAGGGATACCAACTTAATTTGTCATTTACAAGGTGGTAAATGGTTCCACAAGAGCAATTAAGATTGCAACCGAAGAGATTTGCAAATGTGTTTATAAATAATCCAATAACAAAATCATGTTACTAGGAGAAAATAGTTTCGCTCATCATTCAAACTAAAATGTATATAGTTCTAATAACAAAATTTATCCCTGTTTAAATGACAAATCAAGTTGGCATCCCTTACTTTTATAAAATTTAAGATCGTCTTATGAGGTACGTAAGAAGTTTATTTTTTTACAGACATCCCTAATGGTCGATATGCGAATTAATTTTTGTAAAGTTTACTCCACTACTTACCTACATTTACAAATACAGTTTATTCACAATCACTACAGTAATATGTCAATTCCAAACCTATAAGAGGTTGGGAAATATGTCATTTCTTACTAATATGACCTCCTCTTGGGTGGGAAGTGACAGATTTATACCATGGGTGGGAAGTGTTTATATAGAATTGCCTGTCAAACATATTGATAAAATGAACATAAATTTTCCTTGATTGGAAGGGTTGATGAAGACAAACGAAAATTGACTAAAATCCAGTAATTTTCGTTTGTCTTCATATTGATAAAACCTTATAATTACAATAAAACATCAATTATTACAATATTCATATTGACCAGAAGCATTTTTATTATAAAGTAATATAAAATTCCATTGTAATGCTGTGTCATTTGGATTTGAGTTTTCTTAACTGTTGACACATGTCAAATTATTGAAATAAATTTAAACATTTGTTTTCATAGATTACTACCATATATCACCTTTGTTGGATGTACGAGTAGAATGAGAAGTTAATTTAGATAATTAAGAATGATTGTGAATAAAATAGTACACATAGTTCAGTGGCAGTTTCATTGCAGCCTTGCGCTATATTTGTGCCACGAGGCTTCGCCTTTCGGACATGTAATATACCTACTATTCTTTTATGCGTTAAATAAATTGTATAATTAAATTGCAGGTCCCGATAATGATGTGATCGATATGGATAGGCTGAAAGAAAAGGGTCCAAGACACAGCAACTCAAGATCGGCACCACTGAACAATTTCATTATTCTGGGGAATAACAGAATAAGAACACAAAGTAGAGCGCCTCGATGCGTCATAAGTATCCTAACCATACCACCTACGGTACTGTGGACTTGAGTTGTATTCCGCATCACCGATAAAGTATCTTCGCCCGCATACGGCTTGCAGTAACAACGAGGCGACGAACCTGAACCAATATACCGAAGAAATAAAATATAACACGCTTAGGTTTACAATATCAAATGAAACAATCAAAGTATGTAGTTTCCCATTATCAAAAGAACTAAGAGAGATGCATAAGCATTACAGAAGTTGTTAACAACTGGCGTTAAAATTGAGTTAAACTTAACAAAATGAAATGACATATTTAAACTAAACGATTGCTTGCGTTAATATTAAATCTATCTTTAAAATCAATCAACTTATAGCTGGTTTATACCAACTTACATTGAAAGATCGTTATATATAGTTCATATCGACACCAGCCCCACCAAGCTCGACATTTTACGCGAGAAGCAAGTTCCAGATACTGTTATACTAACTCTACCTAGCTCCAATAAAATAAAAGCTAGCACCACCATCCTTATAATTTCAAAATTAAAATAAAATTGAAAGATGGCTGCCCCTACCATCCTCTCCAAATAACGTTAATTGTATTGAAGCTGGTTCCTTATTAATTACAAGTTACTTTGGCAAGCTCAATTAACCCAATAATATAACTAATATTTGAAGAACCTGCATTTTTAGTCCATGATCTTTTGAACATTGTTTCTCAAAAAAAAATTATTGATTATCTTATATTCATTATATTCTACCAAGTAGTGACTATAAATTGTCTGTCTATTATTTATAGTGATGTTAAATGACCGGTTATTTAAAAAAAATAAAAAATTATTTAGACTCACACTCCTGACTATTCTAGTCATAAAATAGTTAAATAAAAATAACCTACAAACATACATACCTTTACCTATATTTTCGTTACTGTTTGTGGTAACAAATAACTTTACGGTAGTAGAAGGGTTCTTTTTTATATACGTATATATCTTTTTAAAAATAGAACAAAGAAAATATTTATAAACTTGAAATATTAGTTATGATTTCGTTTGTATTGAACAATAATTCACCTACCCACTACGCATGCGTGGTCTGTTTTAAAAATGACCGGTCATTTATTTATTTTACCCGACCAAATATGTGACCAAAATAAGTGACCTGACCGGTCATGACCTACATCACTAATTATAAGTAATTATATTCTAACAGTATAAAGCTTTTGTTTCGAATATTTTCATTTTGAGGGGCTAAGGTATAATTTTCATTCAGAAATCCTATCGGTGGCGGTGCTAGCTTTAGATTTTACATAGCAACCGTTCAACAAATGCATAACAACCGTTCTAAAATCAAGTGTTAGAAAAAAACGAGTGGCCCACAACATTTATCTCAGGCTCAGTTTTGCCATATTTTAGTGTTGTGGCTTAGTAGTAAAATTTTATTATATTGCAACAAAGGTTATCCCAAAGGTTATACAATGATTTGAGTAGGATATATATATATATATATATATATATATATATATATATATATATATATATATATATATATAGCAAGTAATAACTTAAATAGAATTACGTTTCACTTGAACTGAAAGCAATAAATTACTACAAGTTCAACGTACGAAGGTTTCATTTTGACATTAATTTTTATTGAATCAGCCAAAATGATATACTGAAAATGATTCACGCCATTAGTTCAGTGATATTTGTACTTCATTCAACCTGGCGATATAGTATGTTATTGATATTATAACAAATTGTGTACCTACTGCATTATTTATTTAGATTATTCAAGGAAACATACATTAGTATAATGTGAAAAGTAAATGACTGTGATATGAGAAATTCAAGGATTTATTTCTAGGAAATAGACGGTCTAATTATTATATATATTATAAATATTAAATATTATAATATTCATTTATTTAACTGTTTGACGTCCTAATGTGTGTTGTTCTCAATACTTCTTTAATGTGTAATTGGAAAAATGTACAAAAATCAATATTCTTAACATAATCACGTAAGTTTTAATCTGTAAAAATAAATTGTAAGAAATAGATTACATAATATACACTTCTGTAGCTCCTGAAGAAGGTAAATGTGTTACTGAAACCGGTAGAGGCCGATTGTTTTTAAAAAAATATATTGACTGCTATCCAATATTTTAATTAAAGTTACAAACACCCATCCTGTCAAAAAGCTTCAGATAATATTTATGTTTTGTTCACCTATAATTCTGAAATTTTTAAAATCAAATTTCTCCTGTTTCTTGTATACGTTTTGATATACCACTATGGAGTCTATTTAAAAGTTTCTAATGGAAGCTGTGTTGGTAAATTCATTTTTCAAAGGGTGGCTTGTCTCTTCAATGCGGACTTTGTTAATTAATAGTGAATTCTACTTGATAGACAACGTTCTGTATATCTGTAGGTGCTACTGGATCTATTAATTTACTAAAAAGATTATAAACAGTATGAGTATGTTCAGTAGAATATGAAATTGTTTTACAATAGTACTTTTCAGGATCTTTTTAATTTCAGTGTTAATTGAATTGTAGAAAGGAATCCTCGCAAATATTGGTTTTTTGTTCCAATTATTCTTGTCATGCTGCACAACTCTTGACGTCCCACATGATTTCCGATTTTCCAGGTTTTTCCTGAATCTTGACTGCTGTTTTTAACATATTTTTTATCTAAATATTTTTATATTTGTTACAATTTTTATATTTTATACTCCTTCCTACGTATTTTATAATTTGATTATTCACTTCTTGGTCAGATTATTTATTTAATTCCATTTACCCTACAGAATACAATCACAATTATAAAACAAGAAAATCTAACTAGTACATGCTAAGTATTTAGATGAAATAATATTGTACTCTAGAAAAGTTGATAACCCTTAAAAACGAACATAAAGTAATAAAACAAAAAAAAACACCGAAATCAAAATAAATTCCACTGATAAATACCTATTTTAGTTCGGTTAGTTCGGTCAATTCTCATTTAAGTACTAATAAACTACTTGAGAGATCAAGTAAATCCGAATAGTTGTTAAAATTGGCGCATATTGAATTTATTGGAGAGTTAGAATAAAAATTAGTACTCGAAAAATTACAAATAAAAGTGACCAAATTTATCGTGTTCATCAAATTGTTTACAATTTAAAATATAAATAATACCTCTTGTTTAATTCGTCGAGATTCCAAAATGAACAAATTAAGTATACAGTTGTAGTAAAGGTCTATGTAGGTGTGAAACAAACTATAAAATAAATGCTTGCAAAACTTTTCTTTAACTATTTTCGATATTAATAATCCCATAATTATAAAATGGCTGCCAATGCTGCAATACTTAAGTTTACTACAAACTAATAAGATACATAAATTTTGCAAACATAGTTTGTTACAACACAAAATGAAGACTAAGTTCTTACAAGCAGGAGCTACTCATTGCATTAATACGAGGATTAAATATAAGTTTATTATCAAAAAGAATGCCAAGGCCAAGAATTTTCTTATTACTGACCCTTTCGAGATAAATTGAATAGTGTCAGTTTTTCATGAGAATAACAATAATTCACACTTATCCAGTTTAAATTAAATTTATTTTTTAGTGACAATCATAGATTCTGTTCAAATCTTATTGCAGTCAGTGGCTTAGCAATCGGGGGTACAGGGGATATGGTTGACACAGGCCCACAAACCTAGAAAGCCCATAGGGGAAAAGATTTTTTTTAAATTATTGTCTCTTACATCTTGACAAACACAAACGTCACAAGATGATGATTATTAATTTAGGTTACTCGTTTTTATAAACACACTGTTATTGCATATCTAAGATCTGAGTAACATATAGTCTTTAGAAACAGTACAATAAAACAAGGCAACTTAAAACACAAATTTGAAAGGCAGATGGCAATCTTTACCATCTATTAAATATATAAATATAATATAGTGCAGTTATATACACGTGTATACAGTTAGAGGTAAATGTCTTTGCATATTGTTTTATCAATTTTCATGCAGTGGACTGCGATATTGATATATTTTCAAACATTTGCATTCCGTGTATTGAGTATATAAAACCGAAAAAATGTTATATAGGTATTAAAATTCAAATCTGCAATACGACCATTCTTCACACATCTACAGAGAATCGAGAGTCACTAGAATAAAGTGCTGTCCTTTTACCAGCGAGATCATCTCCGAGTAGAACTTAATTACCCTAAATGTGATTTACGATGATACGATGTTACTTTTGAACGGAGTAGAATGATTGCAACTATTCACTTCCTTCATTCCTGAACCCTCGAAGCACCCCGAAAAATTTGGTGCAAATATCCCCTGAACTGATCGCGCGTGCGCATTGGGACTAGAGATGGGCGCTGGGCGTGAAATCTAATGGGTCACGCTGGGTCATTGCATGATCCACCGTGAACGTGATCAAAATTTTGAATTTACGACGTGAGTAGACGTGAACGTGAAAGTTATTTTCTATATTAGGAATGAATGGACGTGAGCAAATAAAAAGAATTACTCACGAAAAGTAAAAATTTTACTTTAAAACAAAAAATCATTAAGTACAACTAGTTTTTATTCATAAGTAATAATATAAAATAAAACAGAATAGCGAACAGGGGCTCTTGTAGTTTGCAGCCACATAGCTCATATAACCGGCCTAAAATAATTTATAGATAACATTTCTTCTAAGACAAACCTTACAGTCACAGAAAAAAAAACCATCTTGGAAAAATTAACGTGACCCAACGTGACCCACACTGATGTACCCTCTAAAACAGCTTGCGCAATGACCAATGAAGGAAGATTTCGAAAAGTTGTTGATTGGCGCACTTAACCTCCATATCCATATGGTGCGATTATTGAAATGTATGCACATTGCTATTATAATTTAGTTGAATATTATATAGTTTCTTACCTGCAAGTAATGCTATATCACTTATATCAGGCAATAATACTATTTATATTTTCATAACATTGAAACAGAATTAGATACCAGTGATGTAACGATTACGTTAAGATTAATCGTAATCGCCGATTATGAACATATAAACGATTAATCGCCAATTATTAACAACGATTATTAAAATGTACATGTATTTCTGTCTGGTGTCTGTACTCACTCGGATCTGTAGTCAAATTTGAGTCTAAATAAGTGAAGATATACTACAGAAATGATCCTGTGAAGTATGATGATCTGTAGTCTGCAGCTTATTAATGATAATAATACCTATTATATATAAAACGAATGCAAGTGATATAAATCTGGTAGATATTGATGTGTTTAAATTAGGATTATTTTGCAAAACTGATTTTTTCGGCCATAGTGGGGAATAAATCTTTAAAATGTCGCAAAAAGGAAAGACTAGTATATAATGCTTGGGCCACTGATCTGAATACATCAGTGGATTGCGCATTCAATGTTAAAAGCGTGTGCCTGACAGTAGCGCGCCATGTTGCTAAAAGTGTAGTGTATAACGGCCTACTTTTGGCGGGATATTTAAACAAAGTAAATCATAAAATTATGAAACGTCAACAAATCTTCAATGAAAAAAGTAACAATATATATATATATATATATATATATATATATATATATATATATATATATATATATATATATATATATATATATACCGGGTGTCTGTCTTAAAGGTGTACATAGGAGATTAACATGGGAAATCAGTTTTTTGCGTGCTGTTGCTCGGTGTTCTATCGGACAACAATTATTGTGGTACCAATCGAAAGATATCATTTTTCTGAATCAAACGATGTAAAATACACTACTATTTAGTGGTAATTTGGTTCCGTAAATTAATTTTTAAATTTTGAGAATTCTCTGGTTTATTCAATTTTTATCGTAAATAAATATAGTCATCCATGACTGTTTTGTTTTGATTTCTGTCAAGCTATTTATTTGATGTTTCTGACTTTTGGACTTGTTTAAGACAATTTGTAAAAATATGGCTAGTTATACTACTGAAGAGCGTATTTTTATAATAAAACTATTTTTTGGAGGAAAAAGAGGAAAAGAGTGCGAGATCTATTTTCTATTAAGTTTATGAATCGACCGAATCCAAGTGCAACCACAAATGCCAGTATCCACGAAAAATACACGTGAGCTTAGTAATTGCAATTTAGCAAGAGCAGAAGAACGTGCTTTATTGGAGGAAAGGGTTTTAGGAATGATAAATGTAGATCCTTCGTATAGCATCTATTTAAAAAAAAACTTAACTCTTAATAAATTAATATTATTTAAAGAAAACTGGTTTTTAGACTTTAATTTATTTAATAAAATCTTTACGCAAAAATTATAAAAGTACGCTTGTCATTACTGAATATAACCATATTTTACAAATTGACAGAAACGTCAAAAATAGCTTGACAGAAATCAAAACAAAACAGTCATAGGTAACTACATTTATTTTCGATAAAAACTGAATAAATCGCAGGATTTTCAAAATTTAAAAATTTATTTACGGAACCATATTACTACTAAATTGTAATGTATTTTACATCATTTGATTCAGAAAAATGATATCTTTCGATTGGTAGTACAATCATTGTTGTCCGATAGAACACCGAGCAACAGCACGCAAAAAACTGATTTCCCATGTTAATCTCCTATGTACACCTTTAAGACAGACACCCGGTATATATATATATATATATATATATATATATATATATATATATATATATATATATATATATATATATGTAAAAACCATGATGTAGAAAAAATATTTCCGTTAAATGATGTATATTATAATGGTCGTATCCAAAAGCATGAGATAACTGGAAATAGTCGTCGGATGATGGATATAAAGGTAGATAAATAATTTTACATCTCCTCGCTGCAAACGTTTCGGTAATTTATTTTACCTTCATCAGTGCTATAAAATAATAACAAGAAACACAGAACAAATTACTACATTGTGAATAACCACTAATAAATAAGTTAAACATAATTGATAATCACCTGTGAGATATGTGGGTCAAACGTAACAAGATGATATGACATATTTTCCAGTCGACAGTGTAAGATCAACTGTCAAACACGAAGTGGAACGAGAAAAAAGTTACTACTAATTGATCACAAATAAACCAAAAAACACTGAATCATAAACTGGTTATAGAAAGAGAACTAGATACTAAACAAAGAGAAAAAAAAAACATTACTTATTTGATTGTTTCAAAAGATTAAGTACATATTGATAACATTTGGACAAATTCTCAGTATCTGTTCTAAAATTAACGCTATTTTGGTTATTGTAAATATGAACCATCTCTAAAAAATTTCTCTTTCTATAGTTAGCCTCAGTGTTTAAAATTTTTTACATTGAAATTACATAATTCATTCAAATTGTTTAAAATGTAGGGTTATAAATTTTGAAATTTTATACGAAGGAGAATTAATACATGACAAAACAGGCCTAAGTGGCACTGGTAAAGGTTTATGCGTTTTGAGTAAACCATATATTTTTGGAGAAACTGAACACTCTTTAATTAATGTCATGTATTAATTCTCCTTCGTATAAAATTTAAAAATTTATAACCAACATTTTAAACAATTTGAATGAATTATGTAATTTCAATGTAAAAAACTCCTTTGAATTTGTCAACTTATGTAAAAATTATAAATTACCTGAAAGTTATTTTTTAATATCGTTTGACGTATCTTCATTATTTACAAATGTTACTAAAGAACTAGTTCTCGAAGCTATTCACGAATATTGGGATGATATTTATGTTTACACGAATATTGATCTACCTACATTTTTAAAATTAATTGATTTTATTTTTGAAAGTAGCTTTTTCCAATTTGATAATAATTTTTTTAAACAAATAAAAGGCTGTGCGATGGGTAATCCGGCTTCCCCAATTTTTTTCTAATTTAGTTATGACCAAATTATTAAACACTGTTATTTCGAACCTTCCGTTTACAGTGCATTTTTTACATTTATATGTCGATGATATTATTACTGCTATTCCCGCTGAATGTGTTAACACAACTTTAAACATTCTTAACAATTATGACTCCAATATAAAATTCACTTTTGAACTTGAAAACAATAACAGTATTCCCTTTCTTGATGTTTTAATCACAAAACAGAGTGATGGTTCACTTAAAACTAATTGCTATAAAAAACCTACCTCGTCCAACAGAATGTTGCACTATGAATCAAACCATCCTCTTTCTTAAAAGATTGGCATAATTAAAGGCGGCATAAATAAAATGAAAAAACTTAGCGACGTAGAATTTCACAAAAACAATTTTGATAAATTAACAGTTAATCTAAAGGAAAATGGTTACCCTAATAAATTTGTACAAGAAATATTTAATATAACAAATAACAATAATTTAGTTAGAGATAACAATATTAGTAGTAAACAGAAAAAAGCATATTTTAAAATACCACTTATAAAACATTTATCACATTGTTTAGCTAGAGTACTTAGTAATGAAACTACACAGATAGTTTTTTACAACAATAAAAACGTAGGCAGTTTGATCAGTAAGTTAAAAGATAAGGTAAATGATGAAGAAAAGTCAGACGTTATTTATAAGATTAATTGTAAAGACTGTAATGGAGTATATGTAGGTCAAACGAAACAATATTTAAAGAATCGCATCAACAATCACATTAAAGACTGTAAAAAGTTAAATGAAGACAAGACAGCACTTTCGAAACATAGTATCAATTTACAACATAGATTTGATTTCCAAAATGTAAAAAATTTTAAACGCTGAGGCTAACTATAGAAAGAGAAATTTTCAAGAGATGGTTCATATTTACAATAACCAAAACAGCGTTAATTTTAGAACAGATACTGAGAATTTGTCAAAATGTTATCAATATGTACTTAATCTTTTGAAACAATTAAATAAGTAGTGTTTTTTCTCTTTGTTTAGTATCTGGTTCTCTTTCTATAACCAGTTTATGAATCAGTGTTTTTTGGTTTATTTGTGATCAATAAGTAGTATCTTTTGTCTCGTTCCGCTTCGTGTTTGACAGTTGATCTTACACAGTCGACTGGAAAACATGTAATATCATCTTGTTACGTTTGACCTACATATCTCACAGGTGATTATCAATTATGTTTAACTTAATATTAAAGGTTATTCACAATGTAGTAATTTGTTTTGTGTTTCTTGTTATTATTTTATAGCACTGATGAAGGTAAAATAAATTACCGAAACGTTTGCAGCGAGGAGATGTAAAATTATTTATCTACCTTTATATCCATCATCCGACGACTATTTATATATATATATATATATATATATATATATATATATATATATATATATATATATATATATATATATATATATATAGCTTTGTTAGTTAGATGGAAGTGTGCAAATAGTTTCCATGGATCTTTGTATACTGTATGATTCCGCTGTGAAAACGCTGGATATCGTAGGTAGATGATACATTTTTATTTTTTCGTCGACTACAAAAGCTGCTCGTGTTTTGTGTTTTAGTTTTGATCCGTCAGAGTAAATAAATATATGTTGTGGGTGATTGTTTTGTATTTCTTTAAAAGTATTCCTGTAAACGCTGTGGGGGTTCTCGTTTTTGTGGTATTTCGGGAGTTGGAGGATGGTTTTTATATTTGCCAGGGTGGGGTAATGGTATATGTTTTCTTGTGAATTGTAGCGAGCGTGATATTTAGGGATTGAAGATGTGTATGTTTTGTTGGATTGGTGTTCTATTTTTTTAATACAATTTGATTGTCTTTGGTGATGAATAAAATATTATAGATTGGTATGACAGGGCTGTGGGCAAGGTTGAATGTGTACGATAGTATGAGTTGTGTTCTGCGGTATGGTAGGGGTAGTTCTCCAGCTTCACAAAGTAGACTATCTACTGGACTAGTTCGAAAGGCTGCTGTTGAAATTCTAATTTTGTATTGTGGATAGGATTTTTAGTCTACTTTCTTTTACGGTGCCATATACTACACATCTCTATTTACTATGTGTTTTTAATAGGTTGATGCGAGTGTTACATTTAAGTTATAGGTTTTGAATGTGTGGAAGCCAAGTCAGTTTTTGTCTAGTATGATTCCTAGGAATTTTACGTTTTGGACGTAACCTATATTGTTGTTTACTCGGATTATTGGATTTTGAAGTGGTCTTCTTAGGTTGCAAAAGTGGATAGCTTTGGTTTTCTCTGTTAAGAATTTAAAGCCCGTGTTTTTACTCCATTCCTCAAGTTTATTTATAGCTGTTTTCAGGTTACTCTGTATAGTAGTAAGATTTTTTTCTTTGCTGTATATTACGAGATCGTCTGCAAATTATGCTATTTTAATATGTTTTTGAAGTTTTTCTGTTAATTTGTTCATTGCTATGATGAAGAGTGTCACGTTGAGAAGTCCTTGTGGAAGTCCGTTTTCTTGAGTTATCTCTTCCGGAGAGACAATCATTTGTGTTTACTCTAAATTTTCGATGGACGAGAACATTTTTAATAAAGTGTAAAATATGGCCGTCTAGGCCATATTCTTTTGTTGTCCGTAAGATGTTGTATCTCCATGTGCTCTTTTATGATTTTTCAATATCAAATAGTATAGCTATTGTGTGTTGTTTATTTATAAACGCTTCTTAGATTTCCGTTGCTATGCTTATTAGTTGGTCTTGGGTTCATCTTCCGGGTCGAAATCCGCTTTGTGTGTAGTTAAGATAGTTTTTTGGTTCAAGGTAACACAATAATTGTTTGTTCACCATTATCTGGAGCCCTTGCTAAGACAATTAGAAAGTGACATTGGTCTGTAGTGTTCTGGATTCGTTTTGAATTTGTTTGGTTTTTGGATAGGTATGGTTAGAGATGTATTCTATTGAGTTGGGAAGGTATTGTTTTGCCAAATATTATTATAAATTTTTAGTAGTTGTTCTAATTTTTCAGGTGGGAAATGTTTTATTAGCAAATATGTTATTCCATCTTGTCCGGGGTTACTATCATTTTAAAGGGATATAATGACTTGTGAAAGCTCTGTTATCGTGAAAGGGATGTTTATTGAGTCGTTATTGTTGTTGTTGATGCTGATTTCTTCGTTTTCTGTTTCTTTTTTGTGTATGTAAAATTGCTGGCTGTAGTATTCGTTACAAGAATTGGACTGGAATGTATCTGCGAATAGTTCTGTTATTTTTTATGGATCAGTGATAATTTGTGCGTCTGTAATTAATGAGGAAGGTCCTTGAGAAATTTTTGTGTCTTTTGGCTTTCTTATTTTGTCCATACTATGTTTGTCGGGTGTTTGGATTAATAGTGTATACGAAGTTTTCCCATGATTTTTTCTTGCTATGTTAAATAGTACAGCGTGCGATGGCTCTTGTTCTTTTAAGGTTCATGAAGTTTTCTATTGTTCTTTATTTTTCTATAGATATATAGAGCTCCCTTTTTGTTTTGTACTGCATTGTGTCATTCTTGGTTCCACCATAGTATTTTATTATTGTTTATAGTTTTTCGCCCGAAAGTTTGTTCTGCAGCTATAATAATGGAGTCTGTGAAGTAATTAACGGTTTCGTCGATATTTGTGGATTCTATGATAGGATAAGTTTTAATGTGTGTCGTGAATTGATTTCAGTCTGGATTATGGAGGTTCTATTTGGAGTAGATTGGGTGTAGGTTTTGGGGATGTGTTGTGCTAGGGAATGTTATTTTGATAGGAAAGTGATCGCTGCCAGTGCTGGATTAACCAACAGGCAATACTAGGCAATTGCCTAGTGGCCCCCGCCAAACAGGGGCCCCGAAAAATAGTTGAAAAAATCAGTTTAGCGAGTTGAAATGCCGAAAACGCGTCTTCTGAATTAACCGTTGGAATACAATTACAAATTTTTTTTTCATTATCAATTATTATATATAAAGTTTTATGTTTGCTGTTTATTTGAATTAATAATAAAGATTATTAGAATTTTAGATATTGTATTTTTTGGTCGGGGGGGGGGGGGGGGGGGGCTCACGTTTGCGAGTGCCTAGGGCCCCGCCTACTGTTAATCCGGTACTGATCGCTGGCATGGAGATATGGTAGTACTTCCCATGTTAGACTGGATGCCATTGAAGCATCGCAGAGCGTTAAGTCAATGGCTGGAGAATTTGCCCGTTCTGACACAGAAGTGAGTTGCAGATCCATCGTTCAAAAGTATTGTGTCGTCGTCTATTACGTCTTCAATTAATTTTCCCCGCCGATCTATGTATGTGCTTCCCCAAAGTGGATTGTGACATTCAAAGTCGCATGTAAGGATACATGGATGTGGTAATTGTTTCATGAGCTCTGAGATGATTTGTTTGTTTATATTTTCATTTGGTGGTAAATATACAGAGCAGAGCGTGAATATGGTGGGTACTATGCATCTAACTGCAACTGCTTCTAGGTATGTCTGAAGATTTATTTCTTGTACGTGGCGCATATTCTTAGCATATGTTGCTACTCCCCCGCTGGAAATTCTGTTGTCTGCTCTGTCTTTTCTGAATGACGAGTATCCTGCGAGATTTGCTTTTTTATTGTGTTTCAGACGAGTTTCTTGGAAACATGAGAAATCTGGAGAGTTTTGTTTTGTGATATTTTGTATTTCTCCCAGGTGGAAATGGAAACTGTTGCAATTCCAGTTAAAATAGCCATTTTATTGATTATCTAAAGATGCCTTGGATTCTTGACTTAAATAGATATTATTTGGATCGTTTGTAAGCTGTTTCGATTCTTTGTTCGGGTTAGCCTTGATTTTATGGCCCTGTGGTGTGAGTAAGGGGGTAAATATTGGATATCATCTCTAATAGTTTTTCGGTGTCATCTGTATATTCCTTTGAGATTTGTAGTTGTTCATAGGTGCCGTACACATTTCAGAGGAAATGAATGAGAGGTCAAAATTTTCTGCTTCCAATTCATTTTCTTCGCTGGTTTAAGTTGTTCTTCTAGGGGTATTTCAGCTAATGGTGGCTCGAATTTATGCTTCTTAGTATTTGTTTGTATGCTGCTTGCGTCGTTGTTTAAGGTTGTTTTTCCTTCTACAACTTCGCTTTCGAGTTCAGGTGTGCTCTGGTTGTTCACTGGATTGGAATTTACTGACGCTGGTCGTTTTACTCCTGGAGTTTGCGGTGCTTTATTTACTAGCAAGGGTGTTGGAGGTAGACTTAAGGTTGGCGTATTGTTTTTGCACTGATTGGAGATATGTCCGACTTGCATACATACGAAGCATGTAATCTTCAGTCAGGAAAATTTTATATTTTGTTTCTACGTAGTATATACCCAATGTTTCAGGTAATGGTATATTTTCATCAGGGGTTATTGTTAAGAATATTAATTTCTCAGATGTAACGTCAATGCCTTCAAATATAATAGAGTTGTTAAAATATAGTTGTCGATTGTTACGTCTGTCAATAAAATTCAATTACAGTTATACTTATTTAGTGTTGTATTTTTTCACCGTATCTTTAAAAGGTTATGGGCCCAGGCTCGCGCGGTAAAAGCGAAAAAAGATAACGGTGGTAATTTTGAACATTTTGTTGTTAAACGCGAATTTTTGTATAACGGTTGGGTTAGAAATTGTGCAGCGTTTTACGCGAAAAAATGGCTACAAGTATGATGCATATAGAGACATTGTCAAAAGATAATTCATATAAGTCAGGCGGGACAACTGCTGCCGAATGGGAAGAACGAGACAGCGAAGCGATGTCTGATATTCTTCTGGCAATTCATCCCTCTGAATTCAAATAAGTAAAGGACTATGTTACTTCGAACGAGTTGTGGAAAAATTTGAAGTCGATATATCAATCCAAAGGTCCAGCGCACAAAGCAACATTATTGAAGCAAATAGTACTCCAAAGGATGAATGAAGGTGACGACGTGCGCGAACATTTGCGGAAGATTTTTGATGCTGTCTACAAGCGCAATGGGATGGATGTAACAATCAATAACAACCTGTTGACAATACTTCTACTGTACACCTTACCGAAAATTTACGAATACTTCAGATGCGCGATTGAATCTCGCGATGAATTTCCAAACCCGGAAGCTTTACAAATTAAAATCGTTGAGGAAAACGATGCAAGAAGTAGTAACCGTCGAGACAACATGTCAAATGCTATGTTTGCTGAAAGAAATTATAATAATAATTATAAAAAGTCCAGAAATAAACCAGGACGATGCGAAAAGGATAAGAGTTTATTTTGAAGTGCAAAAAGATGGGTCACAAAGCTGCAAATTGCACGCTAAATCGCAGATTTGAGCAACACAATGCAAGGAAGTCGCAGGATTCATTGTATATTACGTCAGAAATAAAATCTTGCGAAATGACATATACATCAAATCCTGAGAATGACAAGATATGGTGCATAGATAGCGGATGCACATCGCACATGTGCAAGAATTTGAACTATTTTTTTATCAGTGGAATCTAATATTTCCGATAAATTAAAATTGGCGAACAATTTCACGACAACAATCAATGGGCGTTGTGCTGATTTCTACAAGATTCGGTAATCGCGATAAAATCTTCAATCTTTGTTATGTGACCGATTTACGGGCTTGTCTGTTGGCAAGATCGTTGACAAGGGACATCGTGTAATTTTTAACAAGACGTATGTTCGAATCGTAGATTCGAATGATAAGACGTTATTTATTGCTCAACGTAATGATCGACTGTTTTACGTTTCTGAATCAAACGCTGATGAACAAGCAAGGATTGAAACTGAGAAGTCACGTAAAGGAACTCTTAAAGAATGGCACGTGAAGTTAGGCCATTTGAATATTAAGATTTTACGTGCAGCAGTGAGAAAAAGACCTATTGAAAGAATTAAAGTAACAGATTTTGAAAGTGAAACTTGTCTTCAAAGAAAAATTGTACGAACTCCTTTTCCAAAGAAGTCCGTCAGACAGACAGAACCTGGTCATCTCATACACTCGGACGTCTGCGGTATCATGCGTGTGTAGCACGGCGGGCCAAGACTGAAACTTAAAGGTTTGACAAATTAAATACACAAACACTTTTAAAAGGATGATAAAAAAATGGTATTTATATTGAAATGATAAATGCTGAATTGAACAATTTTAGAAACAAATACAAATATTACAGCGCCGACAACGTACGAATATGTTTAAAAGTTAAAATTACCAAAACATATTTAGCAAAACAAAATTTACTTTAAGTTTCTACATTTTCGTAGAGCACTGCAGACGTAAAACACGTCTGCTCTGTTCAAAATCTAACAACTAACTCCACGTCTTGTGCTAGCCAACATATGCATCTACCCCCATAAGCGGGTACACGGGGCAGAGAAGGAAACGTTTCCCACAGATCTAGCACAGACATTACCTAAAAACTAAAACCTTAATCTAGGGTTGGACCAGGATGTGTAAATCTGTCAACCCCAGATGGCGTCTCAAGCCGATATTTCAGAATATTTGCCGCGATAAACTCAAATGACAATTTAGGATAACAAAAATCTAACACACATGTGTGGTAATAAATTAACCTCAAGAAAGCACTACTGTCAAGGCGATTTTCGATGCGTTCACGTCCCAAACGCAGTTTGAAACTTGATATTTTAAAATCGCTTTGATAGTAAAAACAATAAATCGAATTCTGAATGTTCGCCTTGTTACACGTGTCTGTTCAAACGGGAAGGCTCATTACTTCGTTACGTTCATCGACGATGCCACTGGATGGTATACTGTAAAATATCTTCGTCAAAAGACCGAAGTATATAACGAGTTTCAAAATTTTCGAATATACGTTAAGACGAGGTCAGGTAAGAAAATTAAATACCTACAAACCGACAATGGTACGGAATACAAAAATTCCAATTTCGATGAGTTGCTATATAAATCTGGAATTCAACGCAGATTAACAGTTCAGAATAATCCAAAGCAAAACGGAGTGGTGGAACGAGGAAATCGTACTCTCGTAGAAATGGCTAGGTGTCTTCTGATACAATCAAGACTTCCTCCTTCTTTTTGGGCCGAGGCTGTAAATACAGCGAATTTTATTAGGAATAGATGTCCAACAAGCAAGTTAAACGAACGAACTCCTTATGAAACTTGGACTGGAAAAGTTCCAAATGTCAATGAATTTAAAGAATTTGATTTTCTAGGTTAATGTTTGAACCGGTCGAATAATGCTGGAAAATTTGACTCACGTGGGAAGAAAGGCATGTTCATAGTTTACAGTGAAGAATCAACAGGGTTTTGAATTTGGATCCCTGACGAGCGCAAAATAAAATTTATGACAGATAATGAAAGTCAAGCAAACGAAAGGCAAAGTATGACGAATTTTACCAAGGCCAGCGTACGAATTTAAATCAAAATCAAACAAACGAGAAACAAGGAAAAATTGATTTCATCGAAGTAAATATATCCCCTAAACCTGAAAACGATTTCAAGAGTTTAAATTAAGATTTCCTAGGCTTCAATAAAGAAGATGCAAGGAAACACCAGAGTAAAATGAATGAAGATATCTTGAAATTTGAAAAGGAACCAACATTACAAAATACAAACAAGCAAGTCCCGTGATAGCAAATGGTGATGAAGAAAAAATTGACTTTGCTGAAGTTTCAGTAAAATCAGCGATCTCAAGTTCTGAAAAAGAAGAATGGTTGCTGGCAATGGCGGATGAACTTATATCCATTTTGAAGAGCAATACGTGGAATATGATTGAACGCCCGAAAGCTAGAACAGTAATAGGAAGCCGATTAATTCTTAGAAATAAATATGGGGCAAATGGCGAAATCACAAGAAAAAAAGCTAGAATTGTAGCAAAAGGTTTCTTTCAGAAACACGATTTAGCTCAATTCGACTCGCCGTAGCTCTAGATGTGCGTGGGAATATGTGTATTCGGCAGTTCGATATGACTACTGCATATATGAATGAAGTTGTCGAAGAGGAAATTTTCATGGAGGTACCGAGTTATACCATGGAAATCCTCGAATTTATATTACAAGAGGGACGTGCAGAATCCAAAACTATGGATAAGGCTCAAAAAATGCTGAAATCACCGTCTTAAATAAGAATTAATCAAAATTGGAGCAAAACCAACAAATAATTATCCATGCGTCTTTGTTAAAGGCATAAATGATGATCTTCCCCTGATAATCGGTTACGTCGACGATATTTTGGTTCTATCGAGAAATTTAAAAGAAATTGATTAAGTCTGCCATCTCCTACGGAAATCATTTGAAATTGGGCGACGTAAAATATTGTCTCGACATAGAATTTTCTCGAAACGAATCTAATATAAGCATGAATCAGAAAGGATACATAATAGGCATATTAGATCGTTTCAAAATGGCAGATTGTAAACCTATGGCTACGCCGATGGAAATTGGAAGTAAATTATGTAAATCAAGTAGGTGGCTCAAAGATGATGGCGAAAAATTTCTTTACAGAGAGCTAGTAGGTGCATTTCATAAGCAAAAATATATCACTTACCGAGATCTGTGTTAGCAGAGTGCCACACCCTTAATGGTTAAAAGGCGTGATGATATATTTATTTATTTATTTATTTATTTAGTAGGTGCTCTCATGTATCTGGCGGTAACAACATGACCTGACATATTCCACGCTGTAAGTGTACCATGCCAATTCAATGAGACATTTAATAAAGAACACTGGCAAGCAGCAAAAAGGGTCCTGCGATATTTGAAAGGTATTCCTGACATGGGTATTACATTCAGGAAAGAATCGGACGATTTAATCGGTTACGTGAACGCTGATTGGGCGTCATGTATGGACGACCGCAGATTCTACACTGGTTTTGCGTTCAAATTGAACATTGGAGCCGTGTCGTGGAAATCTAGGAAGAAGAGAACAGTGGTGATGTCATCCAACGAAGCTGAATATATGGCTTTAAGTGAAGCAGCCAAAGAAGCTCCACACTCGAAGTGTTTAGCGAAAGAAATGGGAATCGCCGATATAGAGACCATACAACTATATAAAGATAATACGAGTATAGGGGCACAGAAGCTCGCCGGAAATCCCGTATTCCATTCTCGAACTCAATATATACATGTGCGACATCAATTCATAGAGTGCGTACACATTAACTTCAAGCCACCAAGCCTATGAGTTTGTTAGTCTAGGTGGCTTGAAGTTAACGTGTACACACTCTACGAGAAGTCCTTTCATCTGGGGACATTCGAGTGGACTATCTGTCAATCGATAAAATGCCTGCCGACATACTGACGAAAGGACTGCCCAAGGGAAAACACTGGGATTGCCTAAATAAACTTGGAGTTACAGGTTGATGCTGATTCAATGGGTCCAGTCTTCGAGAGGGGGTGTTAAGAATTTTCATTTCTCAGACTGTACCGTCAGTTGTTAAAATATAGTTGTCGATTGTTTATATAAAATATACATACGTCTGTCAATAAAATTCAATTACAATTATACTTGTTTAGTGTTGTATTTTTTCACCATATCTTTAAAAGTTATGTATATTTGACGCCGGAAGCATAATATATGAGATTACTCCGGGTCTTGTAATCGTGCTCTTAAGAAGCTTAATGGTGATATTAACGTCGGTCTTTTGTTTCTCAGTTCAATTTAAAATTTATGTGTGAGAGATGGTCGGGTATACGTTGGATAGGATGATACATTTAGCTGGCGTTATAAGGCGTCGGATACTTATTTGATGATCGTTGATTTGGATTATGTTATTTTTCATTAGGATGGCGGCAATCGTGCTGACGACTAACTCTTTTCTTGATAAATATATACAAATGAGTTAATTGACATGCGAAAAACAAATAGAATATTGCAAGGTTGAATTTTATGGCTTATAGCGAAGACATATTCTTTGAGTTTTAGGCCGTCAATCGCGTTGAGTACTAATTCTTGCTCTTTTGTCGGAAACGTATCTTGTTATGTTTTCAGTTTTTGTTGTACGGTATTTGCATATGTTTGTTGCATGGTGTACATGTTTGTTGTGTGGGTTGACGTTGTTTGTGTTAAGTGGTTTAATAAGGTTTGAGTTTGTGGTTGAGACATATTCGATTTGCAGAAGACACCTGTACTCAGAATTTTTTCCGTTATATTACAGGTATCTGGTTGTCTAGTATATTTCTCTGGGTTGTATTAGATGGAAACAGCGTTTGGTTTTGTTTAAGTATTGGATGGGATTAAAAGGTAGAGTTTTGGGAGTAGTTGTTTTGGCAAGTGCCAGGGTATAGGTAGTAATACCACAGAAACTTTATCTCCATCTTCGCTCCATGGTATATATACAATTGGTTTACTCGTTGTAGTGGAAACATTTTACTTATATCAGCTGTTTTGAATATAACTCTAGTGTGACATAGAAATATTCATTTGACGTATAGTAATGTGTACGTTTTAAATAAATATAAACCTCTTGGTAAATTATAGTTTTATTACAATTATATTTATTTAAAGCTAAATAACGTTTGTTTGATATAGAGAAGTATCTCAGATCAAGTAGATTTGAAACAGACCCCGATTCTGCGACTGCTGCTAAATAATGGACTCATTGACTAAAAACGTTTGAAAACTTTATGGAAATTGAAGAATTTACAAGTGATGAAGATAAATTGAAAGTATTTATCAATTACTTATCTCATAACGTATACGAGTTAAATAATGACTACGTACAAAGCAGCAATAACTATACTAAGTGCTATTTATGTTAAAAAGAAAAATGAAATATTTGCACGTCATCTCTTAGCATCGAGAAAACAACAGTCTGGCGAGTCAATTGACCAATTTGTCCAAGGGTTAAAGCTCCTAAGCAAAGATTGTGAGTTCACTGACGTTAAAGCTGCTGAACATAGAGACGAATACATACGAGATGCTTTTATAAACGAGCTGACATCTTCAAATATAACACAGAGATTGTTTGAAAATGATTCACTGGACCTATCTGAGGCTGTAAAACAAGCACGAGCTTTAGAATTAGCACAAGTTCAAGCTGTACGATATCCTACTTCTAATTCTTATGTTAATGCTGTTTCTAATCCTTCAGAAGATATCACTAAAGCTCAAAACTCCATCTCAGATAAGGTTGAAAAAATATACAGGCCCAAGTGTTTCTTTTGTGGAAATGACCGCCACGCCAGAATTAACTGTCCAGCTAGAGAGGCAACTTGTAACAATTGTCATAAGAAAGGACATCATGCCAGAGTTTGCAAAATGAAAACGAATTCGAATACGTCTGCTGCAATCTTGGCTAATACATCTAGTGGATTTGTTACAGTTTTAAATAATGCCGTAGATACAGGTAAAGTCAACGGTTTGAAATCTACCTGTTTAATAGACACAGGAAGTTCCACAGTTTCATCAATTCCGCATTTGTTTCACAAAATCACATCAAAATATATAAGGAGTCGGGACAGGTTTCAATGGCTACTACAAGCTTGAAATCAAACATTGAAGGCTATGTTTTAGTTAATCTAGTGTTACTGCGACATGAATATCCTAGGTTTAAACTAACAATACTCGATGAATTATGCACTGATGTTCTTTTAGGCCATGATCTTTTGAAACAACATTCAAATGTAGATTTAGTTTTCGGCGGCCAGAAACCACCACTGTTAGTTTGTTCCTCTTGCGCAAAAGTGGAACCACCAAAATTGTTCAATGTCCTAACTCCCGAATGTAGACCTATAGCTACAAAATCTAGAAGATATTACAATGACGACATGAATTTTATTAATAAGGAAATAACCAGACTCTTGAAGGAAGATATCATTGAAGAAAGCTGTTCCCTTTGGAGAGCTCAAGTATTAGTTGTTAATAACGGAAATAAAAAACGTCTATGCATACATTATTCTCAGACCATAAATAAATTTACTTTATTAGATTCATACCCTCTCCCAAATATTGACGAATTGGTTCGAAAGGTTGCCTTGGATACAGTCTTTAGTACAATTGACCTCAAACAAGCTTACCATCAAGTTCCGGTTTCCGTAGAAGAAAAATTATTCACCGACTTTGAAGCAAATGGACGTCTGTATCACTATAATAGATTACCCTTCGGCGTAACCAACGGTGTGGCGTGTTTCCAAAGAGTAATAGACAAGATCATAGTTGATGAAAAATTAACTGGAGTCTATGCCTATCTTGACGATATTATAGCTTGTGGGAAAGACAAAAAAAAAAACACGATCAACACTTGGAAAGACTTGCATGTTTTAGAAAAATACAATTTAGTAATTAATGAAAAAAAATGTCAATTCTCCATGTCAAGTATGACTACTAGGCCATTTAGTTTCACATAAAAGAATTCAACCAGGTCCTGATCGCTTAACACCGTTATTAGATCTCCCTCCACCTTCGGATACATCTTCTTTGAAACGAGCTCTAGGCCTATTTGCTCACTATTCCAAATGGATTCCTCTATTCTCAAATAAAATTCGAAATTTAACTGACTGTGTCTCTTTTCCTTTGTCAACCGAAGCATCTCAATATTTTGAAAATCTCAAAAAAGAAATCTGTAAATCAGTTGTAACAACCATTGACGTAAATATCTCATTAACAGTAGAAACAGATGCTTCAGACGTAGCCGTAGCTGCAATTTTAAGTCAAGAGGGACGTCCTGTGGCCTTCTTCTCACGAACTTTAAACACATCTGAAAGGTTACATTCGTCAATTGAAAGGAGGCTGCGGCTATTGTAGAATCTCTAAAAAAATGGAAGGCATTTCTTATCGGCAGAAATTTTCAACTTATCACGGATCAACAAGCCCTCTCATTTATGTTTAATTTGAAACATTCGAGCAAAATCCAGAACGATAAAATTATGAGATGGAGACTAGAATTATCGCCTTACCAGTTTGATAATACCGCCCATGAAAAGAGAACGTAAAAGCTGATACTCTCTCATGAATTTGTAACGCCACATCTGATAAAAAATTATTTGACCTACACCAATCACTCTGCCACCCAGGAATAACGAGGATGTTCCAATGGGTGAAGAGTGAGAACATAAACTATACGCTAGAAGATGTTAGAAAAATGTCATCTGCTTGCCCGATATGTGCAGAAGTTAAACCGCGATTCCATCACTATCAGGGTCTTCTCATAAAAGCTACTAAACCATTCGAACGTCTCAATGTCGATTTTAAGGAGCCGCTTTCTTCCAGGACAAAAAACCGTTATCTACTCACTATTATTGACGAATATTCCCGTTTTCAATTCGCCTACCCATGTCAAGATTTATGTGCTTCAACTATAATTGAATGTTTTCCCAATTATTCTCAATTTTTGGAGCACCCGCTTATATTCATTCCGATAGAAACGTCCTTTCTCGAGAATTAACGGACTACCTTCATTCTAATGGAATAGCTACAAGTCGCACGACCCCATACAATCCACAAGGAAATGGACAGACCGAACGCTACAACGGTACGATCTTCAAGACAATAACTCTATCTCTTAAAAGAAATCAAATGAGTCCTTTAGACTGGGAATGTGTTTTGACAGAGTCACTGCATTCTATCAGGTCCCTTCTATGTACAGCAACTAATTGTACTCCCCAGGAAAGATTCTTCAAACATCTTCGGAGATCTATGAATGGAAACTCTTTACCATACTGGCTAATCGCTCCAGGCCTAGTTTTTCTAAAGAGAAATGTCCGTTCCAGCAATACGCAGATCTTGTGGAAGAAGTGGACTTAGTTGAAGCCAATCCACAATAAGCCCATATAAGACGAAAAGACGGAACTGAATCAACAGTCTCTCTAAGACATTTAGCACCAAAGGGGGAAAAGGACCTTGTAACAACATAAACTCAAGAAACAACTAAAACAACTGAAACACCTGACTCATTCACCATTCCTGTCGAAACACACAGACCTTTGATGCTATTCCTATAGACTCTAACCTTTAAGATCCAATTCCAGATTCGCCAACTCAAAATTCTATAAACTCTAGAACTGTCAGAAATAAAAGAAGACCTAATTACTTGGAAGATTACGTTAGCTATTAGGCACCTAATGTTTGTCCTAATACTTTGTTAATGTTTAATGATTTAAAATTTGTTATATTCCATTTGAAATAAGCAGGGATGAATGTAGTGGAAACATTTTACTTATATCAGCTGTTTTGAATATAAGTCTAGTGTGCCATAGAAATATTCATTTGACATATAGTAATGTGTACGTTTTAAATAAATATAAACCTCTTGGTAAACTATAGTTTTATTACACTCGTGGTTGGTTGAATTTCACTACTATAAACTGACAGCTGTCACTACACGTCACTCACGTCTAGCGGTTCGCAATCGAACCGGGGATGCTAGTTTAGTTCAAGCAAAAAACCTAATTTTTTAATAAGTCATGCATACAACTTTTGTTAAATAGAAGACATGATTAGTTTCTTCTATAGAGTTGTCAAATAAATGTTCATTTAATGTAGGGAAAATGGTGCAAGGAGATTGCAGAAGTTCATGTGATACTTTGTTGCATAGTAAGCCTGTGAAACTTAATTCTGGTAGAATCAATCCATTATTAATGTTTAAAGAAAACCGTAAAAATTTCTCTGTTGTTTTCAGGGATTTTGGGGTTCGGTTACGGTTAACGGTATTTACATTAATAAAAATTCGGTTTCGGATATTGGTTAATGTTTTTTGAAAATATTTTATTGGTTTTTGTTTCAGTTAAAAGAAACAAATAAATTTCGGTTTCGTTACAGTTTCGGTTTTTTTTTTCGATTTCGCTTACATTGGTAACTTGTTTTTAGTAAAAGTATAGTTACTTTAATTTTAAATTATGATCTAAAAATGAAAATTTTATTTTTTAATAATACTTATTCTGTTCAAAATTTGAATAGTAATACTTAACTTAAAGGGTGGTTGAAAACAAACAAATGAGTATATTTTTTATAAAAAATACAGTATACTGCTTTCAATTATTAAATAAAATGCTACTTTTTATGACTTCGAGGGCATACAAAGTATTTCTATGAATAATATTTATAGTTAATATTTTCAGTTCAGTACAATATTTATATTTGTACTGGTTTTAGTACCGATATTATTTGGGTTTGGTTATGTTTTCAGTTAAAGAATAAATTTATTTTTCTTATCGGTTTTCGGTTTCCATATTTGAAGAAATAAAATATGGGTTTTGGTTTTCGGTTACGGTTTCATAAAAAGTCAATAATCGATACGGTTTTCAGTTACGGTTTCGTTACGATTCGTGTCCCTGGTTGTTTTGCATATAATAACAACTGATTCACTGGAAAAAAATCAGCTCTCCGCTAGTTTTAACAGACCGGCATTGTTCACAATGTATGATAGGTCGTTTTTATCAATAATTTTCTTCACAACTCAGCCAGCAATATGTGCGACACAAGATTCGGAAAAATCTGTCAATTTTACGCTTAATTGACCAGCAAAATGAAGGAACTCTCTCAAGGGATTAACTTCGTTTGTATTGATATCGAAATCATTATCCAGTCCATACTTTTTTGCAACATTTATGTTCATCATTAAGTCATGAACAGCAGGAGAATAAACAGAATTTGCTTTACGACATGAAGATGAAGAAACATTTTGTTTGATCCATGGTGTCAACATTTCCATTGGACCCTTCAACTTGGGGATGTATAAGTAACCCTTTATCAGCCGATATAAATTGCGAACATGTTGGATTTGGGCACCAACCACCACAGCTTCTTATTGCACAAAAGAATAACTTCAGATGATTCTGACTCAATTTGTATATTAACTAACAATTAAGTTGGGAAGTGTCTGGTTTAACAAATGCATAAAAAATTGCAATTACCGACAGAACGCCTGTAATAAAGCTATTGAAAGTAATCTATTTCGGATAAAAAGTGATTTCACCAAAAAAAACCTCATTACTTCTGCGCAATGGACTTTTAAAACCTATACCTAACGAACTTTGAGAATTCAAGTCACTTAGCATATCTTTAGATTTTATAAATTGTACTGTAGCTTCACTTCCCTTAAATTCGGACAGACCAACATATTTATCGCAAAACAGTATCGCGTTAGCCAAACTATAACTGTGTCTGACAGCTAATGAAACTTTCATTTTCATTTTGAAATAGGAGATGTGAGCAGGTTTCAAATTATTGCCCGCTCAAAGACCTTCTTGTTGCTAAATCTGTGCTAAGGAAGCAATGTATTTCCAATTTATATCGCCACTGTCACGATCCCTCATAGTTTTAACATCGCCGAAACAGTTCTGCATCAATTTCAGCATGTGACATGCATCAAAAATAATCTGAACTTTGTCACCTATTGTTGGATTGGAAAAATAAGGTTTCAAGTTCGAAATATCAAAGCTAGCACCAAGGTTTTCCAAAGTCGAGAAATGTTGAGCAGGGCCATTCATTGTCAATGACACTGCTTTAACTCCGATGTCATTTAATCTTATAAAATCCACTGTGACAATACCTGCATTTGTCGTACTGTCTATTCCATTAAATAAGAAGAAGCCATTTGGAATTTTCAAAGAAGAATGTAATGGTACCACCATCAATACTAGCGCATCTTTTGCTACAGAATGATTGCTGCCGCCTTCGGATGAACAACCTATATCAACATATCCTCGAACTTTGTTTTTTGGAAGAAGCAGACCTCTTTTAATTTTCATCTTGTCAGTTATAAATGATACCAAAATTTCTTTGCAGCTTTTCCTTGCTTCAGCAACTTTCAGTATCAAAATCTCAAAGCTTTCTGACGTGAATCCTAGTTCACCATCGACCGAAGAATAAGAATTTTCGACTGACGAAAGCGTAGCGTAAGTAAAAATGCAGGATGAGAACAAATTATCTAAGTGCAGGTGGATACTTTTCCCGTGAAATCCTAATACGAGCAGTACGCTGATCTGAATGTATATTAGTTATTTACGATACAAGTTTAATAAACTTTCATTTTATGGGGAAATTGCCACACGAGGCGTAGCCGAGTTTGAAACCCCATAGTGTATCATAAAATGAAGTTATAAAACATGTATCGTACATCGTTTTATCTACTTTCATGAAATATAGTAGAATAGTAATTTACGATACAAGTACGTAAATATCAAATATAGAATATTTTAAATTTGGCGCTTGAAGAGAAATGTACAGAAATCCGAAGTAAATTATGTTGCATCAACCTCTGGATTACAAATTAAAGGTTGTAAAATATGTATCATTAGTGCACATAATAATAGTTATTTGTTTACCTAAGCACCAAAATACCAAAGTTAGAGCAGAGGCTGCTTTATACCTTAATCTGTGTTTGGTGCCAGGTTGAACATATATTTTTTGCAGATTTGGAGTTAACATTAATTTAGCAATTATTTTACATACAAATTTTGAACGTTATCGTTGTCAAATAACGTTGCCATGTGTTTGTTGAACGTTTGCTAAGCATTTGTTGACGGTTGCTATGCGTTTGTTAAGCGTTTGCTATGTAAAATAATTTTACAGCCTCGGCATAAAAGTTACATTTTACAGCTAGCAGTCTGTAAAATCCGACCTTCAGTGTCAATCGACAAAAAATAAATTTATAAAAGCGTAGAATTGAAATGTCAAATATATTTTCGTTTTTGCAATTTTTTTAATAAATATTTATTTTAATTTTATTGATATATTGTGAAATACTAACATTTAGGTAACCAAATGGGCCTTATTGCAAACATTTTCAAATTTTGACAACTTTTGTATTTACACTTCTGCTGTAAAGTGAAAAAGTAAAAAGATGCAGCAATATTTAAAAAAATAGCATTAAAATTCCTATAAATCACATTACAATTCTACACCCGGTACACAGATCAATAGAGGAGTCCTACGATGATGTTTCAATTATCGGTTGTTACCTGTAGAATTTGCAGGACCAGTTTTGTTTTTTTTTTGTTTTTACTGTCAATTCAAGGTATCAGAAGCACTTTTCGGTACAGCTCTAGTTCTTCGTAACTCTCGCACAATATCCTTCAATGGGGCAACTTTTTTCTTCAAGCGAACAAAGCGTTGGTTGCGAATTCGAATATCATTCTGCAGCTTTTTGTTCTTCAAAATTTTCTGTTTTAACTTGCGTTCCTTGAGAAATAATCATAATTATGATCATTCGTTACATCGAATAATTTTCTTTTAACAGATAGTGTCCCTGTAGGATTTACTGATGCACTGGCTATAATTAATTTTAATCTAACTTTCTGTTCTTTTAGATACTTAGTTTGTTTATATACATACAAAATAATAGTTAATTACAAGAGATGCATAAATTCACTTACTAGTGATAACAGATGTTGTTGCTTTCTTTTTTTTTGCCACAGATTACACAATTGTCAACTATACTGATGTGCACCGTCGCGACGCGTCGTTTGCGATATTTGGAATGCGAGGTGTTCATCTTCATACACAACCCAGTGATATATTCAGATTAGTGGTTTGGCCACACTTAAATACATATTTTATTTTCTTTCATTTTACAATATACGCTTAATTAAATTTCTTATAACTATTTGACTTTGAATTAGAGTTTTTTTTTTATATATATATATATAACAAATATTTGTCACAATTTGAGTTGTTATGAAGTTTTCAATATTGGTCTTTTTCTTTAAGTTCTTTATTGAATCTTGTGGAATAACTGTTACCTTTAATTTGGGGGACGTGTAAATCCAAGAACAATGCATCATAAAATATCGAACTGCTGTATCAACACTATTACAAACTGCTATTCATCTCCAATCAACTTCTGAAAGCAAATAGTATAAAACCATATTTAAATTGATAATACGTTTCATATTTACTAGAATGCTTATATTTTTGCTTATTTAATGTTTAAAATTATATTAACAGTGAAGGAAGATAATTGTATGCGGTCAATACTGGATCAATCCATTTATGTACTCTGCAATCAAAACTGGCTAATGCAACATTGATAATTCGACAATTATTATTAAATATATGGTTATATTGATTCATATTAAGTACATTTTCAAAATTATAATAATAATATTTGAAACATTTGTACTTAGAATATCATTGTAAAATTTTATAAAGTTTGGTAAATTGAAGTCACCCACAATGAATGTTTCATACTTTAAATAAATGGCAAAAATATCCGGGAATCAAAGATATTTTCATAAACTGTGACTGAAATATCAGTAGGAATGTATATAGAAATAAGATAAATAGCTGATGGACATATTACTAATTTTACACACAGTTACTTAACATTTGGATCATTGCACTTATTGTCAATTTTGGTAGGAGTTAGCGAATTCTTGTCTACAATCAACAAACCTCCACCTCGCACCTATCCTGTTGCCACCGGATCTCTGTACTCCAGTAACTTTATACAGGATGGGCCATTTTAAGTTGCGTTCAGGAATATCTCGGAAACGAAGCATCGGATGAAAAATCCAAAAAACACGACTAAAATATCTTCGAGGGGGACATCCCATGACACCAAATTCAACCCCCCCGCCCCAACCCTGGTGGAGATCGTAATTTTTTACAATGTATTCTTATATATACGTCGTCTAGAAACCAATCCTTATTCTAATATCGACTCAGATATGGGGGCTTAATTAATTAACATCTGACAAATTCACAAGGTGTCTAAATGCAGTGGCGATTCGTCCCACACCGAAAACGTGACGCGTAATGTACAATAAAAAGTACGTTCTCTAGCGACTCAATCAATGCGATTTCAATTGTGAAAGATTGCGATTAACCATCCGATCTCTATAGCCCAGCGGTTAAGGCGCTGCCCCGGCAAGGCAGAGACCCGGGTTCGAGTCCCGGTGGAGATCGTAATTTTTCACAATGTATTCTTATATATACGTCGTCTAGAAACCAATCCTTATTCTAATATCGACTCAGATATGGGGGCTTAATTAATTAACATCTGACAAATTCACAAGGTGTCTAAATGCAGTGGCGATTCGTCCCACACCGAAAACGTGACGCGTAATGTACAATAAAAAGTACGTTCTCTAGCGACTCAATCAATGCGATTTCAATTGTGAAAGATTGCGATTAACCATCGGATCTCTATAGCCCAGCGGTTAAGGCGCTGCCCCGGCAAGGCAGAGACCCGGGTTCGAGTCCCGGTGGAGATCGTAATTTTTCACAATGTATTCTTATATATACGTCGTCTAGAAACCAATCCTTATTCTAATATCGACTCAGATATGGGGGCTTAATTAATTAACATCTGACAAATTCACAAGGTGTCTAAATGCAGTGGCGATTCGTCCCACACCGAAAACGTGACGCGTAATGTACAGTAAAAAAGTACGTTCTCTAGCGACTCAATCAATGCGATTTCAATTGTGAAAGATTGCGATTAACCATCGGATCTCTATAGCCCAGCGGTTAAGGCGCTGCCCCGGCAAGGCAGAGACCCGGGTTCGAGTCCCGGTGGAGATCGTAATTTTTCACAATGTATTCTTATATATACGTCGTCTAGAAACCAATCCTTATTCTAATATCGACTCAGATATGGGGGCTTAATTAATTAACATCTGACAAATTCACAAGGTGTCTAAATGCAGTGGCGATTCGTCCCACACCGAAAACGTGACGCGTAATGTACAATAAAAAGTACGTTCTCTAGCGACTCAATCAATGCGATTTCAATTGTGAAAGATTGCGATTAACCATCGGATCTCTATAGCCCAGCGGTTAAGGCGCTGCCCCGGCAAGGCAGAGACCCGGGTTCGAGTCCCGGTGGAGATCGTAATTTTTCACAATGTATTCTTATATATACGTCGTCTAGAAACCAATCCTTATTCTAATATCGACTCAGATATGGGGGCTTAATTAATTAACATCTGACAAATTCACAAGGTGTCTAAATGCAGTGGCGATTCGTCCCACACCGAAAACGTGACGCGTAATGTACAATAAAAAGTACGTTCTCTAGCGACTCAATCAATGCGATTTCAATTGTGAAAGATTGCGATTAACCATCGGATCTCTATAGCCCAGCGGTTAAGGCGCTGCCCCGGCAAGGCAGAGACCCGGGTTCGAGTCCCGGTGGAGATCGTAATTTTTCACAATGTATTCTTATATATACGTCGTCTAGAAACCAATCCTTATTCTAATATCGACTCAGATATGGGGGCTTAATTAATTAACATCTGACAAATTCACAAGGTGTCTAAATGCAGTGGCGATTCGTCCCACACCGAAAACGTGACGCGTAATGTACAATAAAAAGTACGTTCTCTAGCGACTCAATCAATGCGATTTCAATTGTGAAAGATTGCGATTAACCATCGGATCTCTATAGCCCAGCGGTTAAGGCGCTGCCCCGGCAAGGCAGAGACCCGGGTTCGAGTCCCGGTGGAGATCGTAATTTTTCACAATGTATTCTTATATATACGTCGTCTAGAAACCAATCCTTATTCTAATATCGACTCAGATATGGGGGCTTAATTAATTAACATCTGACAAATTCACAAGGTGTCTAAATGCAGTGGCGATTCGTCCCACACCGAAAACGTGACGCGTAATGTACAATAAAAAGTACGTTCTCTAGCGACTCAATCAATGCGATTTCAATTGTGAAAGATTGCGATTAACCATCGGATCTCTATAGCCCAGCGGTTAAGGCGCTGCCCCGGCAAGGCAGAGACCCGGGTTCGAGTCCCGGTGGAGATCGTAATTTTTCACAATGTATTCTTATGTAACTGTCATGTTGACGTAAAATTTATACAGCATAATTTTTTATTTTAAATAACAGTTATTTGCAAGGTTATATGTTTTTTCGGTGTTTTATGAAAAATGTACATTTTTAAAAGGTAAGTTTATTTATACATTTAAATTATTTGTTATAAATATACAAATCGGTGCTTACATAACCTAACTTATTATCTTTTCATTTATTTTATAAAACTATTTTAAAATCTACAGGCGTTAACATATGTATAATTTGCAGTGTTATTGAAATATGTGAAGAGAATATAAGGAAAAAATAGTTAAAATTGTCAGTCATTGCCTAGAATTATGTCAAACTGTAATTATTTATGTTGCTTGTATTTTATATACAATAAGAAAGATCAATACATTTTGAATTGCCCCGAATTCACCGCCAATTCAGATTTAATAAAGATTTAATAAAGTTCAACAATTTCTTTATTCTTCAGGCAATAATCAATAATATACGGTTGAGATTGCAATAATTCTTTGTTGTAATCAGTAAATATAGTAATCAATGCATTGTTGTATTCTTTGATACAAGTTTTGAACGGAAATTTATCTGCACAGGGTACTGACAATGTAATGCAAGTATTTAGGGTTTTTTAATATATTTTCTGTTGTTTCCCAGTCCAAGGAATAACAAGAACAATTAGAAATAAGTAAGAAGTGAATAAAATAAAGTGGAACCAATCACGGCGGTTCCATTATGACAGATTGGATTGAAATGTGTATATGCTCCATGTTATGTTGTATACGAGAAGTGTTATGAATTGAAATATATATAGATGATAACTGGTTACAAAAAGGTAAGTTCTTCAACCAACATATTCCACAGATACAAAATTGGTATTTTAAAGTGTGTTAATTATACTGACATATGTTAATGTGAAATACGATAGCGAGAATATTTGTAAAAGAAATTTCAAAAAGTGAAGATAGTTGATAAGGTGACGTAACCAATTGGAAAAAATTTTTTGTAAATGAAACTTGATAATACATTAATCTCATTGTTAAATTTGATGAATGTAATGTTCCATCATTGCAACACATTTTAGTTGTATTCAAATTAACAAATTTGATCTCCAACGTGCAGGTGCCTGGTATGTAATTTTATTTGTCAGTTGTATACATTTTGAAATATTTGTTGTAGGTCCCTACTATAGAATTACGAGGCATGCTAATCAAATTATGTGGATTATGTAGATGTTTCTAATGCGACCAATAGTAACAAATTTATACCAGTGGCCCGTGTGTGTTTCCAGCAAGCGGCAGGTTAAACCCCTTCAAGAGCTTGATTACAACAATGAAATATATTTATTCTTTGTATCTACCTTACCAGGGACTTATCTTTATTTATATATTATTTCCATAGAGTATGTAGTATGTTATAATTATATAACATTTTTAAAACTATTAAAAAAATTAAGAAAACGATTTAAGTTCAGCCCCTGTTCCTCGCGCTAGCATCGCATAGTTCAAAACTGTTCGGTACAATTCTGAATACAATAGTTATTCTAAAGAAATGATCGACGAATTTAATGAAATTTTAATTTTGAATTTTAATTGTAGACAAGTTGTACAAGTTTTGTAAAGTTATTTGTATTTAGAAAAAATAAGCGATTATATTTACTAAATTTAATATTGTACCCCTGATTACAAAATACAAACTTTGAAGCTGGGCTAAGAAAGTCAGTATTACACGATCAACTTTAGTAAAAAATTAAGTAAAACCGCGAAAATTGTCGCTAACGGAGGAAGCAAATTGTTATTTATTATTAACTATACTTTTAAAATTACAAGATGACAAAAGAAATGTCAGATTGAGACAGGTCGGTATTACATCAACAAATATTAGTGCAAGTTTTGATTGATTTAAATTTATTTAAAAATCACTTTTTTAGTCGCAAAAGACAGGCAATGAAGATAGCGAGTCCGGTCGATGTATAGTACTAATCAGTAATCACATTTCTCCTATTATATTGTTATAACTACGTAAGTTTTATGAGATTTCCAGAGATGGCGGAGCCATAGCTGAGACACCCGCCGAAGGCGGGGGTCGACGCTAGTCCTATATACTAATCGTCTTAGTATTTCTCTATGTTTTCATCTGCTTAGTAACCAATTTATAGAATTTGTGCGCAGCTCTAGAGCCTAGATGGTTTGATATATTCGAGTGAAACCTTTACAGGCATTTAGAGTTTGATTGGGAGTACGTGCTTTTTATGAATTCACATTTTTCTTACACGTGATGTGCGAGATATTAAATAAATAAGGCCGAAAATTTGAACAATTTGTGCGCAGCTCTACAGCCTAGACGATTTGATGGATTCGAGTGAAACATTTTCGGACAATTAGAGTTTGATTGGGAATACGTGCTTTTTATGAATTCACATTTTTCTTACTCATGATGTGCAAGATATTAAATAAATAAAGTCAAAATTTACAAAATCACACTATCCGTGGTACTTTTTGTTCAATTTTAAATAAAAAGAATTGCGCCCGTTGCTATGAATGTGACATTTATGGATTTCATTGACAGTTCACTTAGAAATTTTAAATATAAATTACTTTAATTGTAAACATGTTAGATAAGTTTAGTAATTTTATTTGTGTTTAGAATAAATGTACGTACATATTTAATATTTGGTAAAATTTAAAAACCTTAATTTAAAAATAAGAAAATAATTTTCAATAAAAATTTTCGCTTTGACTATACTATATAACAGATGCCCTTATTCGTCCACTTTTTGGCGGTAACGTATAAATAATAAAAATTACTTATCTAATATGAAAAGGTTGAAAATTATTTTCAAGATCGCTATAAATATTTATAATCAAGAATTTTCTTTTTAATCTAAATTCGTAGAACTGACTATAAGTTATTTTGAACGATCATCAATTGTTTTTTATATATGCTAATTAAATACAATCGTGTTTGGTATCAAATTACAGGTTTCACGGAGGAGATTTAAACTAAAGTGTTAGAAAGTTATTTTGGATGATCGTCAACTGTTTTTTATAAATTTTATATAAATACTACCGTATTAGTAATCAAATTAAAGGTCTCACGCAGGAGATTTGAACTCAAGTGTCAAAAAGTTGTTTCGGATGATCGTCAATTATTTTTCATAAATACTATGTAAATCCCACCGTGTTTATAATCAAATTAAAGGTCTCGCAGAGGACGTTTGTACTCAAGTATCAAAAAGTGGTTTTGGGCGATTGTCAATTGTTTTGTACAAATGTTATTTAAATCCTACCGTGTTTGGAATCAAATTAAAGGACTCGCAGAGGAGGTTTGAACTTAAGTATCAAAAAGTTGTTTTTGGCGATTGTCAATTGTCTTGTATAAGTGTTATTTAAATCCTACCGTGTTTGGAATCAAATTAAAGGTCTCGCAGAGGAGGTTTGTACTCAAGTATCAAAAAGTGGTTTTGGGCGTTTGTCAACTGTTTTGTACAAATGTTATTTAAATCCTAACGTGTTTGGAATCAAATTAAAGGACTCGCAGAGGAGGTTTAAACTTAAGTATCAAAAAGTTGTTTTTGGCGATTGTCAATTGTTTTGTATAAATGTTATTTAAATCCTACCGTGTTTGGAATCACATTAAAGGTCTCGCAGAGGAGATTTGAACTTAAGTATCAAAAAGTTGTTTTTGCCGATTGTCAATTGTTTTGTATAAATGTTATTTAAATCCTACCGTGTTTGGAATCAAATTAAAGGTCTCACAGAGGAGGTTTAAACTTAAGTATCAAAAAGTTGTTTTTGGCGATTGTCAATTGTTTTGTATAAATGTTATTTAAATCCTACCGTGTTTGGAATCAAATTAAAGGTCTCGCAGAGGAGGTTTGAATTTAAGTATTAAAAAGTTATTTTGGATGATCGTCAATTGTTTTTATAAATGTTATTTAAATCCTACAGTGTTTGGTATGAAATTAAAGTTCTCAAGGAAGAGATTTAACCCCAAGTGTCACAAAGTAGTGTCATGGAAGCGAGGAACGAAATGACGAGCTTTCTTTGTCAATGCACTAACATGGAAGCGAGGAACGTGGTGACGAACTTGCTTCGCCAATTGTTTGGTATTAAATGGATGGTATTTAAGACTACTCAATTTATTTTTTTACATTTTCAGTTGTAATCGTTTTCAGTGACGCGGAGCCTAGGGGTCAGACCTGCGAAGCAGGTCGGACCGCTAGTCCCATATACTAAAAGGCTTGAGTGGTTCTCTATCTATAGATTCATCTGCCTAGTAACCAAAAATGTGCGCAGCTCTAGAGCCTAGACCATTTAACGGATTTAAGTGAAACTTTTACAGGCATGTATAGATTGTTTTGGAATAGGTCCTTTTTATGAATTCACATTTTTAGTACACATGATGTGCGAGATATTAAATAAATAAGGCGGAAATGCGTTTACGGATGAGAGTGTGCGGGTTGCTATCAAAGTGGAGTTTGTTGATTCTGGTTGTAACTTTACAAAAATTTATGTTCAATTTGTCATTTCTGACAGATCTGTTTCAAAAATTAAGTATAAATTACATATATTCTAGACAACTTGAAGATGTTTTGTAAATTTATATGTGTTTATAATTATTAAGCAAACATATGAACTATTTTATAAATATTTTTAAAGTCAATTTTAAAAAAATTTAAATTATAGCTGCCACTTTTCAAAAATTTGCGAGCAACGTGTCATTTTTGACAGATCTGTTTGAAATTTTAAATATAAATTACATTAATTGTAGTCTATTTAGACAAGTTTGGTAATTTATTTGTGTTTAGAATAAATGAGCGAACATGATTATTATTATGTAATTTTTTTTTAATTTGAAATTTTTTTTATATTTTTTTCAATTTTAAAATAAATTAGACAGATGTCTTTGTTCGTCAACCTCGATTATTTTAAGGATTTTAGGCGGTAAAATTCAAATGAGTTAACTTCTTATCTAACACAATAAAATTAAAAATTATTTTTTACTTAATAGACAGTTTCTTTTTCTTCTCAAAAAAACAGATGTCTCTGCTCGACAACTTAGATGGCTCTTTTTAGCGGTAAAATTTAATTAAGTTAATTACTTATCTAACATAAAAAGATCGTTTTTAATATTTATAATCAATATCAGATTTTTTAAAAATCTAAATTCGTAGAATTTTCAAAAAGTTATTTTGAACAATCAGTTGTTTTTTAATTCTAATCCTGCAGTGTTTGGTACTAAATTAAAAGTTTCACAGCAGACATTTAAAATCAAGTGTAAAAAAATTATTTTGGGCGATCGTTAACTGTTTTTTCTAAATGCTATTTATATTCTACCGTATTTGGTATCAAATTAAAGGTCTAGTAAAGGAGGTTTGAACTCAAGTGCCAAAAAGTTGTTTTGCACGATTGTCAATTGTTCTGTATAAATGTAATTTAAATCCTACCGTGTTTGGAATCAAATTAAAGGTCTAGCAGAGGAGGTTTGAACTCAATTATCAAAAAGTTGTTTTGGACGATCGCCAATTGTTGGAATTAAATGAAAATATTTCAGTGATTAACTAACAACTTCCCCCAATAGGAAACACATAACTTCCCTCAATGGAAAACATACAACTTTTGTCAGTGGGAAACACACAACTACCCTCATTGGAAAACATACAACTTTCGTCAGTGGTAAACACACATCTTTTTCAATGAAAAATATAGAAATATTATCAGTGGTTAGCACACAACTTCCCTTAACGAAAAACATATAACTTTTATCAGTAGTTAACACACAACTTTCCTCAATAAAAAACATACAACTTTCGTCAGTGGTTAACACAGAACTTTACTCAATGAAAATCATACTACTTCTGTGTGTGATAAAAACACAAATATCTACAATAAAAAACATACAACTTTTGTCACTGGTTAACACACAACTTTCCTCAATGAAAAACATACAACTTTCGACAGTGGGAAACACACAACCGTGTACTGACATATAAGCGAGGAACAATGCGACGAGCTTGCTTCTTCTATGTACTGACATGGAAGCGAGGAACGAAGTGACGAGCTTGCTTCGCCAAGATACTAGACAGTTGTTGGAATCAAATAAGAATATTTCAGTGATGAACAAACTTCCCTCAATAGAAAACACATAAATTCCCTTAATGGAAAACATACAACTTTCGTCAGTGGTAAACACAAAACTTTCCTCAATAAAAACAGACATCTTTCGTCAGTGGTTATCACACAACTTCCCCCAATGAAAAACATACAACTTTCGTCAGTGTTAAATACACAACTTCCCTCATTGGAAAATATACAACTTGAGTCAATGGTAAGCACACAACTTCCCTCAATGAAAAACATACATTTTGTCAGTGGTTAACATAGAACTTCTCTTAATGAAAACAAGAAAACTCCTCTGAAAACTTCAACTACTGAAATGGAAGCGAGGAACGAAGTGACGAGCTTGCTTCGCCGATGTACTGACATGGAAGCGAGGAACGAAGTGACGAGCTTTCTTCGTAAATTTACTGACATGGATGCGAGGAACGTAGTGATGACCTTTCTGCGCCATTTGTTTGGTATTAAAGGGTAGTTATTTAAGAATACTCATTTTATTATTAAAAATTTTATTATATATTCATTTATTTTATAGCTTGGTATTTAGGGATGTAAAAATTTGCGGTACTTTGGAGTACACTTCGCCAATTTACTAACAAGGAAGCGGAGAACAAAGCGACAAACTTTCTTCGTTAATTGCTTGCTAACAAATTTAAGGTATTTGAGAACACTTGCAATTTATTTTCCTATAGCTTAAGTTGCTATCTTCTTCATTGTTGCGGAGCCTAGGGGTCAGACCTGCGAAGCAGGTCGGACCGCTAGTCCTATATACTAAAAGGCTTGAGTATTTCACTATACTTTAGCCAATCTAGCAACCAAATTTGTGCAATTTGTACGCAGACCTACAGCCTAGACCGTTTGACGGATTCGTGTGAAACCTTCACTGGCATTTAGAGTTTGATTGGGAATAGGGCCTTTTTATGAATTCACATTTTTCTTACACATGATGTGCGAGATATTCAATAAATAAGGCGGAAATCAGAGTATGCGAGCGTTGCTATGAATGTGAAATTTGTTGATTTTAAATGAATAAATGTATTGTAGTCGTAACTTTTCACAAATTTTTGACAGATCTTTTTGAAAAATTAAGTATAAATTCCATTAAATCTAGACAAGTTTTAGAAGTTTTGTAAATTTATCTGTGTTAAGAGAAAATGAATGAATATACGTGGTGTACTATTTTGTAAATATTTTAAAAGTCAGTCAAAAATATTAAAATTGTAGCTGTCACTTTTCACAAATTTATGTGCATCTTGTCATTTTTGACAGTTCAGTTTGAAATTTTAAGTAAAAGTATAACAGATGCCTCTGGCCGTACACATCGATGCTTTAAAGCATTTTTGGCGGTAAAATTTAAATAATTTTCTTTTTAATCAAAATTCGTACACATAAAACTATTTTGAACGATTGTCAATTGTTTTTTTTTATATTTTTTTTTAATCCAACCGTGTTTGGTATCACATTAATGGTTTCATGGAGGAGATTTATACACAAAAATGTCAAAACATTATTTTGGGCGATTGTTAATTGTTTTTTATAATTGTTGTTTAAATCCCAACGTGTTTGGTATCATATTAAGGTTTCACGACAGAGATTTTAATTCAAGTGTCAAAAAGGTATTTTGGAATATCGTCAATTGTTTTTTTATAAATATTATTTAAATCATACGCTGTTTGGTATCAAATTAAAGGTTTCATGGAATAAATTTGAACTCAAGTGTCAAAGAGTTATTTTGAACGATCATCAATTGTTTGGAGATTTAAACTCAACTGTTAGAAAGTTATTTAGGATGATCGTCAATTTTTTAATATATAAATGTCATAAATCCTACTATGTTTGATATCAAATTAAAGGTCTTACGCAGGAGATTTGAACCCAAGTGTCAAAAATTTTTTGTGATGATTGTCAATTGTTTTTTATTATAAATGTTTTAAATCCTACCGTGTTTGGTATCAAATTAAAGGTCTTCCGAAGGAGATTTGAACTCAAGTGTCAAAAAGTTATTGTGCACGATTGTCAATTGTTTTTTATAAATGTTATTTAAAACATACAGTGTTTGGATATAAATTAAAGGTCTCAGGCGTGAGATTTAAACTCTAGTGTCAAAAAGTTATTTTGCACGACTGTCAATTGTTTTTTATAAATGTTATTTAAAACATATCGTGTTTGGATTTAAATTAAAGGTCTCAGGCGTGAGATTTAAATTTAAGTGTCAAAATGTTATTTTGCACGACTGTCAATTGTTTTTTTATAAATGTTATTTAAAACATACCGTGTTTGGATTTAAATTAAAGGTCTCAGGCGTGAGATTTAAACTCAACTGTCAAAATGTTATTTTGCACGACTGTCAATTGTTTTTTATAAATGTTCTTTAAAACATACCGTGTTTGGATTTAAATTAAAGGTCTCAGACGTGAGATTTAAACTCAAGTGTTGTTTCGGAAGATCGTCAGTTGTTTTTTTTTATAAATGTTATTTAAATTCTAACATGTTTGGTATCAAATGAAAGGTCTCAAGGAGGATATTTACACTCTAATGTCAAAAAGTGCTAACATGGAAGCGAGGAACGAAGTGACGAGCTTGCTTCGCCGATGTACTGACATGGATGCGAGGAACGAAGTGACGAGCATTCTTCGCCAAAGTATTGACTTGGAAGCGAGGAACGAAGAGACTACTCAATTTATTTCTCTACATTTTTAGATGTAATCTTTTTCAGTGTCGCGGAGCCTAGGGGTCAGACCTGCGAAGCAGGTCGGACCGCTAGTATTATTACTATTATATATCATAAAATAATTCATAATTATTAAGATTTTATATAAATCTTCGTTTTCAATAATGAGATTAAAAGGAAAATACATTATATCATTTTTAAAATTAAATATGTCATTAGTTTTTATAGCACAATCTATAGATTTATAGCTGGTAACACTGCGCACATTTGCGTTCACGCCACCTTCATGCTGTAATCATAAACGTCAAACAGTTTAACTTTGAGACGTCATTTTTGTTTTTGAAGAGTAAGAATTATTATTATTAAATCTTGACAAATGTGTGATCGTAGAAAAAGTATAGTGTGCAACTCGTGCAAAATTACCTATTTCACGCTCCTGTGAATTCAGCAATCGACTTCGTCTCGTGGTAAAAATCTCACAACTCTCGTGAAATAGATAACTTTCTGCACTTTTTGCACAATATACTATTTTATATATACAAAGTATAAGTGGCCTTTTGAAGGATGCATTTTTACGGAACCTCAACTTCAAGCAAATTTCAAATGATAACATATTTTAATAAATCTTTCTCTCAAAGTCGTTTTGACGGTAAAAACAATAAAAAGTGTCTTGAACTATCATCTTGTTACTAGACATAGCACCAAGTAGGCCTCTAAGTTGTAGCGTTTATGTTGTATTTCTTATGTGTTTGCCATCAGGCCACCCTTGCGACCATGAAAGTTTCAATTGTCTACTTACTTCAACTTGGTTTCTTGACACACAAACTACTTCTGTACACCGCTATCGTGCCTGGGATTAGTCTGCAGGCCCATCTGTTTTATTGAAAATTTAGTCAGTAGAAAAAGAGATATGAGGTGTGGCAATAAAATAATGCATAATATACACTCTTTAGCTATCCCTATACAACTCCGTGTGAATTTTCCACTGTTCAAAACAGACTTCTTCTGTGAGCTCGTTCATGATGCGTGCCGCTTTTTTCACAGCTTCAACGGTCTGACCAACCGCAGGGGTAAATTTAAATTGGTAACTGTCGGCAGAGGGATTCGAACTCAGAATCTCACGATCCTCCGTTACCACGGAGCTATTTACAGAAGTAAATCCAGAATAGTGAACTCAATCATTAGTTATCAAATAAAAATCAAAAGTATGCCCCTAAAAAAAATTTAATTTGACAAATCGGAGTTGGATACAACACTAGCTTAATCCCGCAACTTTTACTTGATCATGGATATAAGAAAATTATTATTATTATTTTATTTAATATAGATCACAGCTATTTAGGGGGCTAGGTTACCGTGCGTGTCAGTGTTTCCTTCCCCAAAATGTCTCTCTGGATCCGCCCCTATCTTGAAGGACTAACTTAAAGATTGCATAAAAACCACTTATACCAGGCCTGGCCCGAATGCAGGATATATAATTTTGTCAACAAACATTGTATCTTAAGACGATATTTCAAAATATTTGCCGCGATAATCTTAAATGACCTTTTCTGAAAACTAAACGTAAAAATTCAAGTCTGTCATAAGAATTATAATCTATGTTTATTATTATTAATTTTCATGGTAAGAGATGGTCTTTTTTATAATTTCTGTACTGCGACATTTTCAATTTTTCATTTTTCTCAAATATTTTGTAATATTAGGGTATTACATGTGGATATTATTGAATTCAGAAAAGAATACTGAATCGAATAAACAAATAAAAATAATAGGTTGCCTATTAAAATAAGAAAGTTGCACCCCGTATTTTGAGAACCACTGGTCTAAAAAAATTTGTTTCGCTTATTTTAATATTCTTTGTTTACTAATTTAACCGACCTCGTAGCTCTTATACTTCTCGAAATAGCTATAGTGTTCCACTTGAAATGAACATCATGTATTTACAGATGCATGTTTAAAACGGGAATTGTGCACATTATGTCTGATACGAATACTCATATTTTTAGAGACTTACCGTAACATAAAACATGTTGCTAATATTTGAGCCATGAAATATTGCCAATTAATTTCTCTTCCCATGGCATCAACGGCTTGAGTTATTCTTTCAATTAGCTCTTCAAGCGTGCCAATGCCATTAGTATAAATACAGATTGTTCAATACAATATCTGAAGAAAAAAAAATCTGAGATCACTAAAGAATAAACTTTTTGCTTAAAAATTTTGTGTGTTGTTAATATCTCTATAACGGAGAAGAAAAAACTTATAGTTTATCTAAAATTGTCCCTAGAACACATAACAAAAATATATTGGTAGCCTCTAAACTCGTTTTGCATATATAGAAGAAACATTTTAAATGGAAAATGCAGAATTTTTACATAATTGTCAAGACTTCACTGTAAAAGCAATGATCGCTAGTAAGAACGCTGATTAAGGGCGACTAACTAGCAGTTGACTATCTGTGTTTTCCAGCTGTCAAACCTTCTTACATGATTATTGAGAAAAATATTTGAAATAGAAGTGGTAGAAGATTAAATTCTGTATGTCTTTTATTTGAAGCTTATATCTCTAAAATAATTTAGGAACGCTTGACAGCGTAAAATAAAGTTAGTCAACTGCTTGTTAATCACTCTTAATCGGTTGTTCTTACTAGTAGTCAATATGTTTAAAGATATCTGCGAATAAATTAAGATTCAGAATTTATACAGAATGTTTCAGAGATATGGTTCATTAAGATTTTAATCTTTATTATCTTGAACAGAAGGGATTTCAAATGAAAATAGTTGAAATAGATCCGAACATTCGCTTACTGAAAATAAAAATAAAACAAGTAGTTTTCAAAGTATGACAAAAAGTTAAATAGGTATTTGAAAATAGTAATTTGTAAATCAATTTAGCTCATTCGATAGAATTGTTTTCTAAGTTTTTCAGCCACTTTATAGTTTCTCATTAATAATTGTATCTTAGTATAAAAGTCATAAAAAATCGATGACAAGATTTTTGTGAAAACACAAGTTTTAATGACCTCTGAATCCGTTTTAACCATTGGTTCAATGACGTCTGTGTGAATGAATGGGTGGGTAAATGGAAATATTTCACAAACGAGAAGGGGTGAAATAAAATAAAAACATTTAACTCAGTCCTAAAATAAAAGTTATTCCTTCACTACAGATCACCTATTATAAATGGCGTCATACTGATACCGTCACTTTTTTGATTTTGACGATATCACCCACGATATATATATATATATATATATATATATATATATATATATATATATATATATATATATATATATATATATATATATATATATATATATATACATGTAATGGCTCATGTACGAGGCACCGACTTTCAAAGCTCCGTGATATACTTCTGGTTTATATGAATAAATGGATATGAACCGAAAAAATATTTATTTTTTATACTTTCTTGAAACTTATTTATAACAATTTTATAACACGTTTTACAAGTAGTATAGTGCACGGACTATTGAAGCAAATTTAGTACATTCTGGCGTTAATAGCTGGCATTGTACTGTTGGTATTAAAGAAAACTACAATTTGTGTTTTTAAACTAAGTTGTAGCCAGGGCCGGTTTTGCCATAAAGCGAATTGGGCGACTGCTCTAGGCCTCTGAATTTAAGCGGCCCCTAAAAATTCGGTGGATGCTAAACAAAACGAAATATCATTTTCATTTGTATTCTGCATTAAATAATTTCATTTTGAATGTATAATTTAAATTAACGCCAATTAATTACGTACTTTTACAACGGTAACGTCACTAAGTTAGAGGAATATAGGAAATATCATTTACGTTTACCAGTAAATTGATAATATTAATTTTATACCGCTCGTGAAATATAGTTTTGGTTGAAGGGTGTGAGCGTGCCTAAAATTCAATAAGTACTATCCAATTTCCAATGTTTCGAAACGATCTAAAATGGCTGAGTTAGCAGAGATACGAACCAAAATTCTTTTTCTCGTATAAGTTGCCGCTAAATATGAAAATTTAAATTCAAACGAGACTGGCGGAACATGTTTAAAACTATGATTATTTATATGTGCTTGGAAAAGGTTATTAAGGCGAAAAATTGTTGAAAAAAATAGTAAATAATATTTTTCTACCCTCTACATATTAATCATTATACTTTTACAGAAAATACTTAAATTTAATTTTATGCTCTCGGAAAAATATTTTTTTTTTAGGGTAAATTCATATTTTATTACGTCAATCGTATATTTCAGCTATAAGACGACAGGGGGTGTGGGGGTGTTTTCCGGTTTATTTTTTCGAAATTCCTTACCGTTTTCGAGATATTAGACATTTTTTTTTAATATCCATTCTAGTCATTGATATTCGAGTATTGACCCTCAAATACCCAAACCCTTTACCAGCCGTCAAAGTTTTCACCCCTGTTTCTAATATTTCTCCACCTTCTTCGTATTAACAATAATAATACTAATAAAATAATATATCATCACGCCTTTTAGCCATTATGGGTTGACGATATCACCCATGATATATATATATATATATATATATATATATATATATATATATATATATATATATATATATATATATATATATATATATATATATATTGTCCCTAAAGTTTACCTTGAGTTTCCGTTTGAAATTTGTTCTTTGCCCTAATGAATCATCAAATGGTCGGCGGAATTTTGATCTCGGAGTAATAAAAAGACTAAAAGATTGATTTCTCGCATATTTCCATTCCAATTCAATTTAAAATTTAGATAAATTTTATTTATATCCTAGATTATGTGCACAGTCGCACAATTGTAAATTGGGAAATGAATTTATGAGCCACCTGTATAACAACATTTTCATAATGTAGGTAATAAAGAACGTATCACATTTGATTAATAATTTCTTTTATTCTATGCAAATCAGTCGAGAGAGTGCAGATGAAAAATATAATTTCGAGGACGATAAGCGATACGCATAATTCATGAGTACTGCTTATAAATTTAAAGCAGTGAATAAAAACCAATGACGGCTTTCAAAATGAGAAATGATTCCGTCGCCTTTAAGTTTTAGCTCAGAATTTTCAATTATTCATCATAATCGTGAATTGAATGATATGAAACTTTTGTAATAATCGAACAATGAATTCATTCATATTTTCATATAATTATTGAAATAGTTAATACAGAAATCGGAATATAGCATGTAAATCTGGTTAAAGTAATTCGTACAAAGAAAGCCCGTATGACACGGTCTATTATTTTGTACATTTTTAGTGTCAATTATGTTAAATTTTTTAGTAAATTTTTGTTGTAGTAAATCATGGAAGGTAGAAATTCCTGTATGCAACTACATCAATATTTTGCTAGATACACATGCGCATTTTGACTTAATTTGAAAATATGTTGGTATTAAACTAGGACGTTTTATGATTAAAATCTGATAGTACCAAGCGAATATAGAGTGTACAGATCTTCTAGGTTTTGCAGCAGTAATATTAAATTCAATTGAATGTGCATCTCTAACAATCAAACTTAAAAAAGATCGCAAAATTGTAAAGAAAAGAAATACGTGGAATAGAAACTTGCTACGTTGTAGAGAAATGAAAAATGGAATTCTATCAATAAATAACGAGTTGTTGCTAGAAGATGACAATTCATATAGTAATTATTTAAGATTACCAAATTAATGTTTTGAAACATTATTATCTGGCATTGCGAATGTAATAGGGAAACAAGATACTTATATGCGGGCAAATACCGTGTGTCTGTCTTAAAAGTGTACATAGGAGATTAACATGGGAAATCAGTTTTTTGCGTGCTGTTGCTCGGTATTCTACCGGACAATAGATATTGTGGTATCAATCGAAAGATATCATTTTTCTGAATGAAACGATGTAAAATACATTACAATTTAGTTGTAATTTGGTTCCATAAATTAATTTTAAAACGTCAAATAAATAGCTTGAAAGAAATCAAAACAAAACAGTCATATTTTCGATAGAAATTGAATAAATCGGAGAATTTTCAAAACTTTACAATTATTTTACCGAGCCAAATTACTGCTAAATTGTAATATATGTTACATCGTTTGATTCAGAAAAATGATATCTTGCGGAAGGTACTACAATCATTGTTGTCCGGTAGAACACCGAGCAACAGCACGCAAAAACTGATTTCCAATGTTAATCTCCTATGTACACCTTTAGGACAGACACGGTATATCGGGTAATTATTATTATGATTGAAAATTTTCTGTATGTATTAAAATTTAATTTTTTAGGTTAGAGGTTACCCTGAGATTTCCGGCCACTGGGGAAACATTTAGATCACTGATGTTTTTCACAAGAATACATGAAACTATTATTTCAAAATTCATTATTCCTGTATGTTGTGCCGACACGAGTAACTCGATTTTGATTGCATATCATCGCTTTTCCCGCGCCAACACAGGTGATTTTATGTTTTGTCTTAAATGTTTATAAATAGCAACCTACGAATTTATTTTGTATTATTTTATAGCAACCATGTATTTTAAAATGTGGTCATGACTTTGTTATTTATTTTTCACAAGACAATTGTTATTTAGTAGACGTAAGAGTCAGTTTAAATAAATTATTGCTCTTCAATGAACATCTGTTTTTCTTTCATCGTTGAACATTTCTACGTTTTCTCCACACATACCAATTTTGATTCTTTGTAGACGCAAGCTACGTGCTACAAGGTGAAGCAATTGCCAAGATCAGGCGGATCCTATTATTTTTATCATAAAGATGATCACAGCATAGTTTTGTTGCCTGTTGCAGATGCAAAGTATAAATTTGTTTATGTCTATGTTAGCTGTAATGAAGAATGAGCGATGGAGGTTTTTTTTAAATAAATAATTTTAAACAGGTTTGTGAAAAAATTTTTCTTAATTTTCCGTTTTAACTGGAGGCTAACAAGAGCTCGAAGAGTAGTAGAAAATGCCTTTGGAATTCTGGCAAACAGATTTCGGGTATTATTAAATACAATAAATTTCCGTCCATGTAAAGTTAAAAAAATTACTTTAGCCTGTGTAGCACTGCACAATTTTCTTCTCAAAATACTTTCAATTACACAGAATATTACCCAAAGGAAATAACTAACAGAATTACAGAAATTTAGTCAACAGGGAGGGAATAATCTAGTAATTTGTAATATATATATATATATATATATATATCTGTACCCCAGGATAAAAGTGTACTAAGTCACTGAACTAATAAATAACAGGAGAACAATTTGAAAAAATTAATAGTGGGAATTTATATATATATATATCTTGCTTAATGTAGCCAAGTATTTTGTTATAATTTTTTTAATATTGAAAAATGCTTAATCCTTCCTTCCTATGTTATTTAAAAAAATAATTTCTAAATTTAAACAACCCAGAATTTTTTAAAATTTTTAACTGGATTTAATATTGTTTACTTTGACACAAAAATACGGTTTGTTGGAGTTAATCTACAAGGTGGTATGGATTCATTAGGATTTAGTGTTTGCAATACTTGATACAATTTTAAACAGTTTTTATTTAAGCAAAAAATAAGTAAGTAGATACCTACATATCAAATGTAATTATTACATTTTGTAATTTTAAATTAACAAAAATTATAAGTCATAGGTAATTTTGTTTGTTACTCATCGCGCGCTTGATTATCATGTAATAAATTTTTATAATAATCATGAAACTCTCTCGGAACCCACTTGAGCAGATTTTGCAAATGTTTGTATTTTTTTGTCGATATAGGATTTAATCCGTTTCTTATGGGTGGAATTTCCTCGGGTAAAATAATACGTCTTCCTGTTCTATTTAAATCTACTTTTGTAAATTCTTGAGATTTGAAATCAGTCTTGAAATAAAGGAAGCCTTTCTCGGCAGCTCTTACTTGTAAGTGTACCATTTTTGAAATGCTAACATCTTCACCAGTATCAGTTTTTTGCGATTAATAAACGGTGAAGTGGAGTTGTTGTATAACTGTTTAAAATCTTTAAAATCTTCCGTTTCCATGTTTATGATTTGAAATGGGTTGTTTTTACTGCACATTCGCGCCAGTTGTTGCCAGTCCCATGGCGTCATAATTTGAAACCCTGCAATATATTTTCTCTCTCTTTCGATTAGAGAATGACTAGCATCAACCTCTAGGTGCGTGTGCCCTCTGAGCAAAAATTTGTGGTTTATAGTTTTTAATGATGGGAAAATTTTTAAAATCCAAAAATACGCCATAACCATAATAATATTTCGGTTCTGGGAAGGGCAGTTGTCAGACCAAATTGTTATTTCGTCATGTTGTGGTTTTATATTTGTCAAAACCCATTTCAACATACCCGAAGCCATTTCATTTGCTCCACGACTTGACTTCGATTCGTCCCACATAACACATGTGACCATTTTATTTGTAGCATCGTATAACGTATAATTGTACGTCCATAGTTTCAGTGAGTAGAAACTTTGCGAATTTGTTAACACTGGAGTAGGAAGACATTTTTGTAGATCCACACATAACATTATTTTATTTATTTTGTTTTGTGCAGCATCCTCTTTATCTTTTTTTAAAAGATCATATCGTGTAGACGCTTCAGCCAAATGTTCTTCGTAATCTCTATTGATTTGATCTTTATCGTTTACATTTTGCGACTCTCGCAAACTTATTCTAAAGTAATCACATTGGTCACATGTATCATTATCGGGATGCTTAAATGATAGGTTGAATTCTGTATTAAAAATATCACAGTACAGCCATTCCTTCGCAATTAAGTTGTCAGCTAGATTATTTTCTTCACATTCAGATCGATACAAGCTGTACATCTTAGACAAATTTAAATGACTGCCTAAAAACTTTCTCTTAGATCTTTCTCTTGAATAATGCGATTCTTCTGAAGGAAACTGCATAATATGATCACGAACGTTTTGTCTTACAAATTCTGGTACTTTTGCATGATGTTGGTGCTTACCTCTTTTATCTGGTGTAACAAGGCCACCGGGCTCTTTTTTCTTTAATGCAGTTGTTACAAAAGTTTGAGAGATATTTAATGTATTCAAAAAAAAATATTTTACAAACTCTAATTTCACAGTCATGTATCTCAAAATAATACTGCCTAGTGTGTTCTCTTGCATCTTCGCATGCCCCTGTCTTTGATCTCTTGCGAGCTATAGGCACTGATTTTACATGTGATGCTACGAATTGACGCTTGTGATTTATATCTTTGTTTGTATGCCAAAACATGGTATTTATGGCTTCTCTAGTTTCTACAGTTATTTTCTCGGAACACTTAAAATGACAAGTTTTTATACAAGCTGGACCAACTGTTTTGGCAGGAATAATATATTTTTTTTAACTGTGTTCCTCTCCTGCTGTCACTTTCTTTTTTTGAACGTTAACTTTCCAAGAACTCTCCAATCTTCTTCTTTTTCTCCCCTTCTGTACAAATTCTTCTTTCGCATCATTGTTATTTTCCGCAACTATATCTTCCTCGTCTTCTTCATAAGTTGGGTCAACTAAACTGTCATCAGAGTCAAAACCCATTGTATCCTTCGCTTCCTGATAATGGTTGTCATCATTTTTAGCATTCTCTTCGTATCTATCTATGTCTAGTATTTCTGACTCTGCTATATTTACTAATCTTCTTTTGTCGCATTTTTCGATTAGTACTGACTCTTCCTTAGCATTAGCTCTATTTTCTAAAAATGTGTCTTCCTTGTCTTCAAATTGGTCATAGACAGGGTTTTGTAAACTGCCATGTGAGTCAAAATCTGGTGTATCTTTGGACCCACGATTGTTGATATTTTCAGTTAGTTCTTCGCATTGTGTGTCCAATTCTTCTGGATCTGGTATAATAAATAATAAATAAGTTATTTTTTTTAATTCTATAATAGGACGTAAAAAAATCATTGCTTGAACATTTTCGGACGGTACTAAAACAGTGACTTTATTTATATTATTTTTATTCACCCAACAAGTGGCAGCATGTAAAACAGTACTAAATCCAAACAGTGGACTTAATATTGTTTTCAAAATAGTAAAAACTAACAATAAATTGAACTAAGTATTTATTTATGTGCAATAAAATTCAAATGAGGGAAAAAGCGAATTATAAAACCACCAATGAGTATAATTAAATGTGGAGAAATTATTTATTTGCACATAGGTAAATACTAATAATTATAGGTTAGGATTTCTTACCGGGAATATTTCTTGAATCTTTCTTTTGAGAAGTTACAGACGATCTTGGCAATAATCCCATAATTTTTTCAGTTCTGGGATTCATTTCAATCAAAGCGAAATTATTATTAAGTATTACAGATTAAGATATTGCACAATTGCACGCACCTCAGCACTACCAGTAACAGCTTAATATTGTTTTATTCCAGATCTACAAGTGACTTAATACTTTCAGTCGGACTTAGCATTATTTTATTCCAGAAGGATGAGTGATTTAATACTGTTTAAACAGTACTAACTTCGGTATTTATTAAGATAGGATATAATACTATAATGTATATGAAAGTGGAGTTAATATTGTATATGTACCTGAAAAAAACTAATTTTTCAAAAAAATGGACTTAATACACTTTTATCCTATAGTACAGATATATATATATATATATATATATATATATATATATATATATATATATATATATATATATATATATATTTATATATAATGTTTCGTTTCGCGACTGCAATTAATTATATATTAGAGTGTCGTGGGAAGGCAGTCAATTCTTCTGTTGATTTGTTTATTTGTTAATAAATATGATTTATTGAATTCTTTCTTAGTAATATGGTTTTATTTTATTCATGATGACAGTGACAGGTGACAGATTAAAAAATTTAAAACAAATTGCAAACACTATACGTCAATAGCAAAAAAATAGTAGGCGGAAAATTAGGATTTATTATTATTAATTTCATCAAATTGCGGTATCAAAATTTTATAATACAATACTTCCAATATCCCTACATCTTATTCAATACAGATTAATTTATTTTGATACCGCAATTTAATGAAATTAATAATAATAAATCCTAATTTTCCGCCTACTATTTTTTTGCTACTGACGTATAGTGCTTGCAATTTGTTTTAAATATTTTAATCTGTCACCTGTCACTGTCATCATGAATACATTAAATGTCGAGAACCGTGTAAATATTTTTAGAATGTAATATGGGGGGCGCAGTGTAAGACAAATTTCTGAGTACTTCGCAGGAATGAACGCCGAATGGTTTCCATCGCCAGAAACTATTAGAAAAATTATTTTGAAATTTGAAAAAACCGCTTGTGCAGCGAAGGGAACAAGACACAATCATGGAGAAAACAGGGACATGCAATATAATAATGCGAAAGAGGAACATATTTTGGCAATGGTTGAATTAAATCGTACAATAAGTCTACGAAAGTTAGCTATTGAATCTGGTTGCAGCAAATCTGACGTACACCGAATATTAAAAAAACATAAATACAAATGTTATAAAATTCAGTGTTATCAAACACTGGAGTATGGGGATGCTGAAAAACGACAATTATTTTGTGAAACAATGATAAATTTGTGTAATAATAACATGAAAGTGTTACGTCGCATTTGTTTCACAGATGAGAGCAGTTTTGGCCTATAAGAGGAATCTATTGTTCAAAATGATAGAATTTGGAGCAAGGAAAATCCAAGAAAACAAAATTTAACAAGAACACAATACCCACAAAAATTAAATGTATGGGCGGGTATTCTGGGTAGTCACATTATTGGGCCGTATTTTATAGAGGGTACTTTAACTGGGGAAAAATATTTAGAATTATTGGTAAATGAAGTAGGGCCACGAATAGATGAAATAAACCACTACGAAAAAAATTATTTTCAACACGATGGATGCCCTGCACATTTTATGTTAATTGTAAGGCAATATCTAAACGAAGTATTCCCCAATTCTTGGATTGGAAGAGGCGGTCCAATCCGCTGGCCACCAAGATCACCCGACTTGACTCCGCTTGATTTTTTCCTTTGGAGACATTTAAAAACAGAAATATACAAACATACACAGGTATATGAAAATTTACAACAATTGAAAGAAAGTATTTTGGAAGCTTGTGGACGTATTTCGGCTGCACAGTTAAGTAGAGTCAGGCGAGAATTTTATGACCGCATGGGATATTGTCTGGCACAAAATGGTAACCATTTTGAATATTTACTATAAAATTTAGTAGTAATATTTATTTGTTATTAAGCGTTGTTTATTATCTTCATTTTAGCTTAGGTTCATTGTTGACTTGGTCATTCATTATGTAATTTGTATTACTAAAGTAGTTAATTGTAGGTATCCGTTCTGTTGATTTGTTTATTTGTTAATAAATATGATTTATTGAATTCTTTCTTAGTAATATGGTTTTATTTTATTCATGATGACAGTGACAGGTGACAGATTAAAATATTTAAAACAAATTGCAAACACTATACGTCAATAGCAAAAAAATAGTAGGCGGAAAATTAGGATTTATTATTATTAATTTCATCAAATTGCGGTATCAAAATAAATTAATCTGTATTAAATAAGATGTAGGGATATTGGTAGTATTGTAATATAAAATTTGGATGCATAATTTTTTGCCGGACACTTTATTTACAAAAAACTGTTTTTACATGTTATCTGCCTATGCCAACCTTTACGTGGGACACACGGTATATATTAGAGTGTCGTGGGAAGGCAGTCAATTGTGGGCTAAATAAAAACTTCTTTTAAATTTGCCAAGCTTTCAGATATATTTTATCCTTCATCAGGGCACTGTGTAACAAAAATTATAAAAATATAAATATTTTTTACAAAATTTGTGAAGTAAACTTACATTTAGTTGAGACTATCTATAGAAATTTTTCCAATGGTCAATAATAATATAAATAATTGAACACTAAATTAAACATAAAATGTACTCAAAATAATTAAAATAAGTATTTTAATAAAATGTCAAAATAAATTAAAAATTGACAAATAATATAAATAATATTTTTTGGAAAACTTGATTTAAATATCTAAAATATAAATGCTAGAGCAACTAGAAAAATTTTTAGTAAAATGAATTTATAACAAAAAGAAGAAAACAGTAAAAAAGAGAATAATTAAAATAATTATGAATTATTTTGAGCATTACAGGTTTTAATAATAGACATTTTTAATAAATAACAATATATATTGCTCAGACCATCTAAATCAGTCCTTTTATTCATCGTATTGCTAATGTTGTAAATATGAACCATCTCAAGAAATGACCTTTTTGACACTTTCGTTCAATATCTAATATTTTAACATCTGCATAGTTTATTCGATGGTTTTTATTATTAAAATGTTCAGCCAAAGCACTAGAGTTAGGTTTAAGTCGGGCATCACTTTTATGAGATATAAGTCGACCAGTTAAATTTCTAGAAGTATGCCCTATATAAACAAGGTCACATTCATGGCATGGAATACAATACACAACATTAGATTGTTGAAGTGTAGGGGTCTTGTCTTTTAATTTAGTAAAAATTCCACCAATTGTTGTACAATTTCTGTAAGTTAGTTTAAGGGAGTCATGTTTTACTACATTTTTTATTTTTTGTGAAAGATTAGGTATGAAGGGTAGAGAAGCATATTTTATGTTTTCATTAGACAGTAAATTATTATTATTTAAAATGTTAAGAGAATTTAATTTATTAACACTGTTGCAAAAAAGTAATTTATTAATCATATTTCGTGGGTAACCATTGGACAAAAGTACATCTCTGAGTCTATTAAGGTTTTTATGATGGAATGTTGAGTCTGAGATTCGAAGAATTCTTTTTTTAAATCTCAAAATGAAATTAATTTTCAATTTCTTAGGTTGGCAAGATAGAAAATGAATATAACGCTGTGAAGCCATAGGTTTAACATACCAGTCAGTTTTTAAATTTCCATTGACATCTTTTATTATTAGAGTATCAAGGAAAGCAATGGACATATTCAGTTCCTGTTCAAGCGTAAATTGAATGTGATTATTGTATTTGTTGAATATATCAAGAATCTCATTTGTTCTATCAGCTGGTGCTGCACACACAATGTCATCAACAAACTTTTTAATAAATGGTAGTTTGAAAGAAAGTTTTGGGATACATTCATTTAAAAGTGCATCCATAATATATTGAGAAATTATTGGACTAAGAATAGCTCCCATTGGACTTCCAAGTAAGTGTTTATAGAAACGATCATTATATAAACAGAAACTACTTTCAAAAACAAAATTAATTAACTTTTTAAAATCAGTTAGATTCAGTGTTGTATAATTTCCAATGATATCCCATTTAGCAACAATGCATGAAATAGCTAAATCAAAAGAAATATTACTAAATAATGAAACAACATCCAAACTAATAAGAATATAATTGTCAGGAATTTTAATCTCATTAATATATTCTACAAACATGAAGGAATCTTTAGTACGAGGGGCACTGCCAAAGTTCGCGGAAAATGTAAAACAAAACACAAATTACGTTATGTAAATCGCTTTATTGCTTCCCAAAATATTCTCCTTTAAAATCTGTACACTTTTGCATTCGACGAAACCAATCTTCAAAACAATTTTGCCACTCTGAGCGAGGTACCTTCAAAATAAGTGATTTAAATGCTTCAACGGCCTCTTCAGGCGATGAAAAACGCTCGCCACTCATTTTATTTTTGATATGTCGAAATAGGAAGAAGTCATTGGGCGATAAATCAGGCGAATATGGGCAAGAGTCATTAATTGGATGTTGTTACTGGTCAAAAACTCTACAGTTCGCCGTGCTGTGTGAGCGCTTGCATTGTCATGATGAACAATGATTCGCCGGTTTATGTTGTTCCTTCTGATTTCAGCGATAACTTCCGGCAAACAAATTGACGTATACCAGTCAGCATTAACTGTCCTTCGATCCTCTAATGCAACAGTTGCAACATGACCGGTTTTTCCGAAGAAACAAGCAATCATTCTTTTCGAAACGCTTCGTGAACGCACCACTTTTGTGGGTTTAGGTTCATTTTGGAACACCCATACAGTCGATTGCTGTTTAGTTTCAGGCTCATATGAATAAATCCAAGATTCGTCGCCTGTTACGATGTAATATACCGAATTTGAACGACCCCCTTCGAATTTCTTTAGCATTTCCTTGCACCACTTGACACGTGCCTGTTTTTGTTCTTCTTTCAAATTGTGTGGGATCCAACGACTGCAAAGCTTCCTGACATGCAAATGATCGTGCAAAATCGTATGTATTGGTTTCGCTGCAATGCCTAAGGATGCCTCTATCTCACTATAGGTCACATGCCGATCTGACAAAATCATTTCACGCACAGCATCAATATTTTTCGCGACAACAGAGGTGCATGGACGACCTTCGCGAAGATCGTCATCAAACGTTGGTTTTCCACGCTTGAATTCTGCGAACCATTTGTAAACCATAGTTTTGGATGGTGCTTCATCCCCAAATAACGAATTAAGTTTTTCCACACATTGCTGCGGTGTTAAACCGTATCGAAAATCATAAAAAATCATCACTCGGAAGTCACGATTCGAAATTTCCATATTTCACACAATTATTACTCCCGTTAAATTTTTTTGAAACGAAACCGAGCAGTTTGAAATCGAACTGTCAACTGAATTATAGGTAAAAAAGGTCAAATTTTACGAATATGACAATCGCAGAACGCTGGAAATGCAGAGAGTACTTGATTCCGCGAACTTTAGCAGTGCCCCTCGTATAATAAATATTATTTTTATCATAAGCAATTGTTAGTATGTCGGTAACAAATTGCGAAAGTTTAGAATTAGGTGCATCAATAGATGCAATTATAGGACGAAGACTCAATATTGGTTTATGAATTTTGGGTAGACCATAAAATTTTGGAGCTACCGCATAATAAATAGTTAAAACTTTTGCAGTTTCTTGATCAATTTTCTTATGTTTTTTTTAATTCACTGACAATTCTATTTGCTTTTTGTTGAAAAGTGCTAGTTGGATCATTATTAAGTAGTTTATACGCGCTTGTATCAGACAAAATTTCAAGAACTTTATCATTATACGTAAATTTATTCATGATACAAGTAACATTACCTTTATCAGATTGTACAACAATTAGATCAGAATTCGCTTTTAAATATTTTTTAGTTACGTTATAAATGACATTTATATCATTATTTTTATATTACTAGAATGTAAGTAATTAGTAATGATGTTAGTGATCTGAGCTCTACATACATCTTTTGATGATTCACATAAATTTGAAATAATAAATTCAACATCACTAATGCCCGATTTCTTCACGTTCGGTTATACCACGATTACAGTTAAACGTAGTTTAAACCAAGGTTACACTTAAAATCGGTTTTATGTTCGATTTCTTCACGTTCGGTTATACCACGATTACAGTTAAACGGAGTTTAAACCAAGGTTACACTTAAAATCGGTTTTCTTCACCCTCACTAATCTCCGGTTAGGATTTAAACGTCGATTATAGTTATGCGGTCATTTTTGACCGATTATCTACTGTAGTGTGTTACATGTTTGTAGAAGTGTTGATGAATTTGGAGTGATAAATTAAAATATGGATACATTAATGGACGTTCATGTCTTTTCGGATGACGACAGTGATGAGATCAACGAATTCGCTGAAAATATTCCTAGACACGAGTTCATACAAATCACTTTGACACTTGGAATGATTTGGAATGTCTCATATGATTTCGATTAACAAAGCCTACATTTAACTTCATTCGCCAAAATTAAAGAACAATTCTTTCCGACACCACCGCCTGTTTTAATTTGTTCGTTTCTTAATCGAGAACATTTTTTTCTAATGTCTTTTTTCAAAGCATCGCATTTGGTACGAATTGTTTTGGCAAATGGGGCAAAGTTACCACTAGAGCCATTGAATTGTTCAGCTATTATACATATTATGCTTGCTCAGTTCCAATCTCACAGCTGACATTTGCCAATTTAAATTTACCCCTGTGGTTCCCCCTCCACTAACATCTTTGGGGGTTATGACTTGACGGCAGGTAACCGCAATTCATACGCAAAAATATATCACTTACCGAGATCTGCGTAAGCAGAGTGCCACACATATGCTTGCTTATATTTCAACGCTATGTCTACAAGTAAATTAATTTCTATTTTGGTGAAGTTTGCAGCTCTCTCTTTAACTAATTTGTTTTCCACTAGAAACTAAACATATGTAACTTATTATGTATTTACGCTTCCCTTGCATTCGAAATGTAAAAATATAATACTAACATTCTTTTGAAAATACAAATAATAATATATAAACATATGTCAAACTCAGCAATGACATTAGTCAACAATCAATTTTGCGACGATGCCATATTTATCTTGTAGTATTTCTAACCGTAGATTTAGTAACTATGAATGAACATGAAGAAAACCGACAAATCATTAAACTGCGATTATCTTTAATCGAAGTTTAGAAAATCTAGGTTTAAATGAGAAGTGAAGAAATCGGGCATAAGTAATTTACGATGGGGTAAATAGCTCCGTGGTAACGTGTCGGACTGTGGATCGTGAGATCCTCAGTTCGAATCCCACTGCCGATAGTTACAAATTTAAATTTACCCCTGTGGTTCCCCCTCCACTAACAACTTTGGGGGCTATGACTTGACGACTGGTAACCGCATTTCATACGCAAAAATATATCACATACCGAGATCTGCGCAAGCGGAGTGCCACACCCTTAATGGGTAAAAGGCGTGATGATATATTTATTTATTTTATTTAAGTAATTTACGGACACATATTTGATTTCTCATAGGTGTTATACAAAACTTTGGGCCCAAACTGAGACAAGTTTTAACTTCAGCTGCTAAGATTACGAAACCATTTATTCTGAGTTCGTAATTTACCACGTTCAGTTTCAATAAGATTTTTTATTTTATTTAAATTAGATGATTTTGTTTTTTGAAAGTTTCTATTATAAGATACTTTTTGTCTTTTAGAAAAGTTATTAAAAATATATGAAAGAGTTAATTTCAGAATTTCATTCTCAGTATCCGTTAGAGAGGATTTTAATTCATGTAACTGTCTTATAGTTGTCTTAATTTCTAAATTTAAAATCTGTTTTCTTAACTTCTTGTAAAACGATTCCAGTTCTTCCAAATCCCTCCTGTTATTCGATTCAATAATCATTGGATAACTGTGAGAGTTGTTCGTTATATGTTTTGGAAGAACACCATGTTGCCTGCACTTTAGTAAGAAAATTCGACGATTTACCATTGAAGAAATTCTGATGTTAATGTTAGCCCATTGCTTAAACATTGCTTGTAAGCCATATTTCTGTTGAAGCATCTGGTAAAATCCCATCCTAGAAAATAATGTTTCGTTTCGCGACTGCAATTAATTATATATTAGTGTCGTGGGAAGGCAGTCAATTGTGGGCTAAATAAAAACTTCTTTTAAATTTGCCAAGCTTTCAGATATATTTTATCCTTCATCAGGGCACTGTGTAACAAAAATTATAAAAATATAAATATTTTTTACAAAATTTGTGAAGTAAACTTACATTTAGTTGAGACTATCTATAGAAATTTCTCCAATGGTCAATAATAATATAAATAATTGAACACTAAATTAAACATAAAATGTACTCAAAATAATTAAAATAAGTATTTTAATAAAATGTCAAAATAAATTAAAAATTGACAAATAATATAAATAATATTTTTTGGAAAACTTGATTTAAATATCTAAAATATAAATGCTAGAGCAACTAGAAAAATTTTTAGTAATATGAATTTATAACGAAAAGAAGAAAACAGTAAAAAAGAGAATAATTAAAATAATTATGAATTATTTTGAGCATTACAGGTTTTAATAATAGACATTTTTAATAAATAACAATATATATTGCTCAGACCATCTAAATCAGTCCTTTTATTCATCGTATTGCTAATGTTGTAAATATGAACCATCTCAAGAAATGACCTTTTTGACAAATTTCGTTCAATATCTAATATTTTAACATCTGCATAATTTATTCGATGGTTTTTATTATTAAAATGTTCAGCCAAAGCACTAGAGTTAGGTTTAAGTCGGGCATCACTTTTATGAGATATAAGTCTAATTTATATGATAGATATAAGATGCGTAATAAGATTATATAAACAAGTTAATATAAACAAAATTGAAATGTATAAATAAGAATCATGTAAACAAAATCGGCACTCTGTATCTGGCTGTCATACTGTAAACAGCAAGTCTGTCTATTTGTCTCTCCTCATCAATAAAGTTAATTTTTAAAAACAGATTGACCTTATTAAAAAATATAATTGGCGACGAGGATGGGATACCAAAACTGAGTGATACCAAAAAGTGAAGAAATTTTCACAACACTCAGGTTCGTTTTTACGATTCATTTGTGAACGAATCCATCAACTATCACGGTACCCCGGGTCAACTGCAACAACTTCGACGAGGCGCGACTGTCCGAGTGCCCGATCCACTTCAGGAAATATAAGCGACATTCGACATCCAGAGACAACAGCCGATACTTTGTCATCTTCTTGACTGGTGCCCGAATCCACTAAGGAAGTATAAGCGACACCCAAGAATACCTACAACACCCCATGATCTTTGCTCTCGCATTGTAAGTACAGTTTATTTTTGTAATAATTCTATACTTTAACGTCAGCGACAATGGCACAATGTGAACAAAGATACTTAGATACAATCCCTATTTTTAATGGAAATTCAAATGTATATATATATATATATATATATATATATATATATATATATATATATATATATATATATATATATATATAGTCGTATACCCTGTTACCGTGAAGTGTAGGGTTTTCTGGTCTTAACCGTGCACGAAATTTGCCCACTGTTTCTTATTTTTTGCCATTTTTTGAGCTTCTTGCAGTGTCACGTTCCTCTTCTTCAATATCTTCTGTATTGTGTTGTCCCAGTTGTCCTTAGGTCTTCCACGGCCTCTTTTCGTTATCACATTCGTCATCCAAATTTGTCTTACTGGTCTGACTTCATTCATTCTAATCATGTGTCCCCACCAGGCTAATTGTCTAAGTCTAATATCGGTTTGCACTTTAGTTGGTCTCTTATCACTTCATTTCGTATTCTATCTCTCATTGTCACTCCTTGCACTCTTCTTAAATACTTCATTTCTAGTGCTTGGATTTTGTTTTTCATTCTTCTAGATAATAGCCATGATTCGCATCCGTACGTCAATATAGATCTGTATATTGAGTTATATATTGTTATTTTTGTTTTCGAATTAATTTCTTGCTTTCCTATGAAGCAGTTTTTTAATGCATGAAAAGTTTTAGCTGTTTTATTAATTTGTTAACTTGTTCCGTGTTTATTGTGATGTTTATCACCTCCTGTTCTTTACTTATCGCCATAACCTTAGTCTTTTTGGCATTGATCTTCATACCATATTTTGTTAATGTTTCGTTCCACACATTTATGTTATGCTGCATTTTTTGTTCGCTATTTGCCATTATCACTATGTCATCGGCAAACGCACACATCGATATTTGTGTTGCTTGTAGGTTTCTATAGCCTATATGTAGTTTTTTAAGTTGTGGTTCACATTTTTTTATGATTTCGTCCATAAATATTATAAACAGTACTGGGCTTAATACCCCGCCTTGTCTTAGGCCGTTTTTTGTTTCAAAAGCTTTTGATTGTCTATTTTGGCTGAGGATATAATTTATATTTCTCTTGTACAGGCATTTTATAGCATTAATTAATTTAGCTTGTATGCCTCTGGTTTCTAAGATTCTCCATACTTCATCTCTTCTTACTCTGTCAAACGCTTTTTCAAGGTCTATGAATGTCATATATGCTGTTGATTTGGTGTCTCTCGTCTTTTGTATTATGTTTTTGATCGTGAATATATGATCTTGAGCGCTTCTGCCTTCTGAAGCCGCTTTGTGCCTCTGACAATGTTGACTCTATCCTTACTCGTAATCTTTTCTCGATGATCCTTTCGTAAACTTTCAGAGCTGTGCTCAGCAGCGCTATGCCTCTATAATTGTTGCAGTTCTTGTTGTCTCCTTTTTTATGTATTGGAATTTCATTCGTATGAGCGAAGCTCTCATTTCGAAATTTTATAATCAAACTCTTCCTAACGATTACGAGAACTTCGTATTGTTAGCGAATATTAGAAACAAAGTAAGAGGAGATGCCGCAAAAACAATTTCCCATTTTACTATAAACTGTTGGAGAGATTTGAAAAATGCTCTGTTAACAACTTACGCGGACAAACGCGATATTTACACTTTAGCGATAGAAATGACGAATTTAAAGCAGGGATCTGAGGATGCCTTTGCATATTATAATAAAATGCTTACTCTATTAAACGCACATACAGCTTATGTAGAAACACAAATTGAAAACGCATTCAGACCAGCAATGATAATCTATGGTCAAAATTTATCAATCAGATCATTTTTAAGAGGATTAAGGGAACCTTTACGATCTTTTCTCCAAACTAGAAATCCACAGAGTCTAAACGCAGCTCTGAAAATTATTACAAATGACTATCAGATGGAAGCTTCGAGATCAGCCTCCACATTATCTAATAAAAAACAAACATTTAATAGAAATACAGGTATTACACATAAATATGTACCACAAAACACCGAATTCACTAAACCAATATATATTCCACAATTTTCACAACCTAAACCAGTACATACATTCCCACAAGTACCTGTAAATATAAAACAAAATTTACCAAAACCTACTCCAATGTCTATATCCACCAGACAAACACAATACAGACCACCATATCAACAAAGAGATTTATTTAATATAGAATCTCTTGATCACGACAATGAAATAGAAGAGGTACAAATGTTAGAACAACAAGAACAAAATTATTATAAAGAAGAACAGGAAAGTCAAAATTTTGAAAACGATTCTTTTTTAGAGTCAGGCCAGAATTACAATTCGGTGAAATAATGAATATTGAAAATGCAACTCAATTACCATATTTGATACTCGGAAAATATAAATGTTTAATTGATTCAGGAAGTACTAGATCATTCATTAATCCTGGAATAATAAAAGAAAATCCAAAAGAATTTCATTTGTATAAACAAAATTTTACACTGTCAACAGCACACGGTATTTCTAAAGGAAATAATTACGTAAAATTTCATTTTGATAATATTCCATTAAAATTTTATGTTTTTGAATTCCATAATCAGTTTGATTTATTAATAGGGTTAGACGAATTAAAATTATTACAAGCAAAATATGATATTGTAAATGATAAAATTTATTTGTTGGGACATGAACATAATTTAAATTACTATAAAAATAAAATTAACTTAAAACCAAAAGAAGTAAAATTTGTTAGTTATTTTATTAATGAAAAAGATTCTGAAGTGTTATTGGAAAATAATAATATAAATGATTACGAAATCCCAGGTGGATTATTTAAAATAAGAAATAAACAATTAAAAATTCCAATTATAAATAAAACAGAAAAAAATATTGAAATTAATAATTTAGGTTTTCCAAATTATACAAAAAATTATAAAATAGCTAGCCCATCACAAAATTCACTTAATTTGCAAAACTTTAGAACTGATCACCTAAACAAAATAGAAAAGGAAAATTTAATTAAAATTATTCAAGAATTTAAAGATTTATTTTATAATGAAAACGATAAATTAACATTTACGAGTAAAATAAAACATGAAATAAAAACTACAGACGATATACCCATTCATAGTAGAAGTTATCGTTATCCAAATTGCTATAAAGAAGAAGTTGAAACTCAAATATCAAAATTATTAAAAGATAATATAATAAGACATAGTTATTCACCTTGGTCTTCTCCGGTGTGGATAGTACCCCAAAAACCAGATGCTTCGGGTAAAAAGAAGTTCAGAATGGTTATTGACTACAGAAAATTAAACGAAAAAACTATTGATGATAAGTACCCTATACCAAATATTAATGATATCTTAGATAAATTAGGACGTTGCAAATATTTCTCAACTTTAGACCTTGTATCCGGATTTCACCAGATAGAAGTAAATTCTAAAGATATTCCTAAAACAGCATTTAATGTAGAAAATGGACATTACGAGTTTACTCGAATGCCATTCGGTTTGAAAAATGCTCCTAGCACATTTCAACGTTTAATGAATTTCGTATTAAAAGATTTAATTGGTACTATTTGTTTAGTTTACTTAGATGATATTATTATACTGGGAAACAGTTTGGAAGAACATTTAGAAAATATTAGAAAAGTATTTAAAAAACTTAGAGAAGCAAATTTGAAAGTACAACTTGATAAATCAGAATTTTTAAGAAAAGAAGTTGAATATCTTGGGAAAAAGTTTATTTAATATTACATGAAATATTTTCAGATATAAATATAAAAATAACTGTTTATACTATTCCAGAAAATTTAGAAAACTTTGCAATTGACACAGATAATGAAAGTAATATGGCAAATATTTCATCAGATTCAGATAATACATGCCACTCAGACGAAGAAAATCCTATCTCTGGAATAAAATTCTTAGATTCATAAATAAACAGCGGAAAAAATCAGATAATATTTAATCAAATTTAAAAGTTGATATTAGTAAGCCATTTGAAGGTAAAACAAGATTAGAAGTTTATATTCCAAAATCAAAAGTAATGGAAAATATTTTATTATTTATTCGAGATTATTGTAAACCCAAAACCAGATATTTTTGTATCTTTAATAATAATTTATATTTTAACGTAAATGAAATATTACAAAAATACTTTTTGCATAAAAGTTTAGAATTTATTAGTTGTAAAAATAAATTAGAAGACGTTAAAACCCAAGATCATCAAATGTAAATAATAAATTTATATCACGAAGGAAAAACAAATCATCGCGGAATTACTGAGACAAATAAAAGAATAAAAGAAAAATATTATTGGCCAAATCTTCATATTTCTGTACAAAATTATATTAATACATGTGAAATATGTCTTCGAAATAAATATGGGAGAAATCCACTTCAATTAAAATTACAAGTTACCCCAACTATTAATAAACCATTAGAAATTGTCCATATGGATGTAATCTCTTTAGAAAAAGAAAAATATTTAACTGTTATTGACAGCTTTTCAAAATTCGCTCAAATTTATAAACTTGATAATATGACATCAGTTGAAATAGCAAATAAATTACTGAAATTTATATCACAGTACGTAATACCAGAAAAAATAATATGTGACAACGGTAAAGAATTTAATAATGTTGTTATTAAAGAATTCCTCTCATTACATAAAATTAATATTCATTTTACAAGTATAGATAATCCAAACTCAAACGGACAAATAGAACGATTTCATTCCACACTTATTGAACATTTGAGAATTTTAAATAATCAAAAAGAATATAAAAATTTGAATTTAGAGGATAAATTGAAATACGCCATAATTGGATATAATAATACAATACACTCATCTACTAATTTTAAACCAATTGATATAATATTTGGACACTTTAAAAATAATGATATAAATCTGGATTTAGAAAAACATTTAACACAAAATTATTTGCAAAATCATAAAGAAAATATGCAAATTATTTATGATAATTTGAAACAAAATTTGAGTAATAAAAAAGAAAATATTGCAAATAAACGTAATGAAGGTAAAAATGAAATTATACCTGAAAATTTACAGGAAGTAAGAATAAAACAAAATATAAGACATTCAGGAAAAATTACAAAACCTAAATGTGTCACATGAAGTAGCTAGTATAAAACCTAAATTCGGTACATTAAGAACCATGAAAGATAAAAAATATAAATTATCAAAGATAAAAAGACCTAGGAAAGTAACAATGAAACCAATTGTTTCAGATTCATCCTGTTCGGATCAGGAGGAACAATAAAATATTTGACGGATATCACACATAATCCTGGCGCACTTATTAATAAATTAGGTAATGCTAAAATTTATTCTAATAATCATGTCATTCATTTTAAATATGATTTCAATACATTACTTACTGAATACTTAGATTTGAATGAACAAACACAGTTAGTAAAATCAGAATTAGATAAACATGATAAAATTATATTTCGTGAAGTCAGTAATTACTGGAAGATATTGAATTATTATCAAAATGATATATCTTTCAAGTTTCAAAATTTAAATATAGAAACAAATAAAAGATCTAAAAGAGGATTAATTAATGGCCTAGGTACAATATTAAAAAGTATAACTGGAAATTTAGATAACGAGGATGCTCAAAAATATGATGTATTGATTGAAAACTTGCAAAAGAATCAAGAAATAATAAATAAAAATGTATTAGAAAATTATAATTTAAATATTCAAATGATACAACAATTTAATGAAACAATTGAAAATATAAAACATAATCAAAATATCCTGACATCTCGAATATTAAATATGCAGAATTTCTTAAATAAAGAAGCTACATTAATAGATCATTTGTTTATTAAAGACCTTATGAATCAAATAATTCATTTGTATAAAATTATTCAAGACACATTAAATAATTTAGAAATCTCTTTTAGTTTTTGTAACTTGGGATTATTGCATGAAAGCATTATACCTTTTAATTTGTTAAAACAAAATTTAATTCATATTAATAAAGATAATAAGTATGAATTTCCAAATATGTTGAATTATAATGAAATGAAGCAATTAATCTTTACATATTGTAAATTAGATAATTATAAAATTAATTATTTAATCCTTGTGCCATTGTATTTTGAAAAAACGTTGGAATTATTACAATACACCCCTGTGCCAACCTTACAGAATAATGAAGTGTTAACAATATTTCAAAGTGAACATTTAGTGTTGAAAGAAGATATGAAGTTATATTCAGTGCGAAATAATTGTAAAAAGGTTAATGATTTATATTATTGTAACCATATAAATAATGAAATTATAAGAGAAAATGATTGTGTTTATCACATTGTATTTAATAAAGAATTAAATCAATGTAATTATATTAAGGTAAATAATAATGTTAGTAATATTGTAGAAATAAGTAATACTAACTTATTTGTATTATGTTATTTAAATGAATATAAAGTAAATATAAAATGTGGAAATGAAAATGAAGAATTTAAAATCTTAAAAGGGATATATTTACTTGAAAATGTTAATTGTAAATTAAATAATAAACAAATTATTAGTGATGAAATAAATGGAGAACCCATTATAATTTCAAATTATAAATTTAATGTTTATAAAACACAAAAAATTAATTCGGAAATAGAATTACAAAATATTAAAGAAATGAAAATAATTAGACATGATTTAAATCAGTTAGAAAAAATCCCTAAAATAAATAAACATAATATAATTAAGTATGTTATGATTATTATAATTGTTATAATTTTGATTCTTATTATATTTAAGAAAAAAATTTAATGTAATTTGAAAAATAAGGAAAGGAAAGTGGACATCCCCATGACGACTATTAATCTTCCTGGCGATGCCCCACTCTAATAGGGGAGGATTTATATGATAGATATAAGAAGCGTAATAAGATTATATAAACAAGTTAATATAAACAAAATTGAAATGTATAAATATGAATCATGTAAACAAAATCGGCACTCTGTATCTGGCTGTCATACTGTAAACAGCAAGTCTGTCTATTTGTCTCTCCTCATCAATAAAGTTAATTTTTAAAAACAGATTGACCTTATTAAAAAATATAATTTCTACCAGTTAAATTTCTAGAAGTATGCCCTATATAAACTAGGTCACATTCATGGCATGGAATACAATACACAACATTAGATTGTTGAAGTGTAGGGGTCTTGTCTTTTAATTTAGTAAAAATTCCACCAATTGTTGTACAATTTCTGTAAGTTAGTTTAAGGGAGTCATGTTTTACTACATTTTTTATTTTTTGTGAAAGATTAGGTATGAAGGGTAGAGAAGCATATTTTATGTTTTCATTAGACAGTAAATTATTATTATTTAAAATGTTAAGAGAATTTAATTTATTAACACTGTTGCAAAAAAGTAATTTATTAATCATATTTCGTGGGTAACCATTGGACAAAAGTACATCTCTGAGTCTATTAAGGTTTTTATGATGGAATGTTGAGTCTGAGATTCGAAGAATTCTTTTTTTAAATCTCAAAATGAAATTAATTTTCAATTTCTTAGGTTGGCAAGATAGAAAATGAATATAACGCTGTGAAGCCATAGGTTTAACATACCAGTCAGTTTTTAAATTTCCATTGACATCTTTTATTATTAGAGTATCAAGGAAAGCAATGGACATATTCAGTTCCTGTTCAAGCGTAAATTGAATGTGATTATTGTATTTGTTGAATATATCAAGAATCTCATTTGTTCTATCAGCTGGTACTGCACACACAATGTCATCAACAAACTTTTTAATAAATGGTAGTTTGAAAGAAAGTTTTGGGATACATTCATTTAAAAGTGCATCCATAATATATTGAGAAATTATTGGACTAAGAATAGCTCCCATTGGACTTCCACGTAATTGTTTATAGAAACGATCATTATATAAACAGAAACTACTTTCAAAAACAAAATTAATTAACTTTTTAAAATCAGTTAGATTCAGTGTTGTATAATTTCCAATGATATCCCATTTAGCAACAATGCATGAAATAGCTAAATCAAAAGAAATATTACTAAATAATGAAACAACATCCAAACTAATAAGAATATAATTGTCAGGAATTTTAATCTCATTAATAAATTCTACAAACATGAAGGAATCTTTAGTATAATAAATATTATTTTTATCATAAGCAATTGTGAGTATGTCGGTAACAAATTGCGAAAGTTTAGAATTAGGTGCATCAATAGATGCAATTATAGGACGCAGACTCAATATTGGTTTATGAATTTTGGGTAGACCATAAAATTTTGTTGTTCGAATAATTTTTCAAGCGATATTTTGAGAGTGATTATTTGGGTGTTTACCTGAATATGGACAGTTCCGAGTTCGAGTATATTGATGCCGGAATTTCTTTCATCTCGTATTATTTGGGAGTATCCTAGTGAAATTAATCTGGAACAATACGGGGTTTTTTTAGTTGTGACAATTTATGTTTCTTGTTCTGATCGTCTAATATTTGGCCTTTTTCGTGTATAACTGCTTTTACGTTTATTTGTTTGAATTTTGGTTTCTCTATTTTTCCGGAATTACGTTTATGAATTTTGACGTGTACTTGTTCGGGGATCATAAACTGATTTTCTTGTACTGCAGAATATTTTAGTTTTTTCTTTTCAATATTATTCTTTACTTGTTGGTTTATTTCTTTCAAAGTTTCTACATGTTTTTGCAAGTATTCATCTACTAATATTTCTTCCGGTTTTAAATTTTGTTCAAAGTTTTGACCATATATTATTTCTAATGGGGTTCGTTTCGTGACGGAATGAATGCTGTTATTATAAGCTAATAATGCGTAATTTAACCGCTCTTTTAATTTTAATGTTTTAATAAGGGGATTTTGATTTATTACTCTCATATGTTCTATCAATGAGGAATGAAAACGTTCAACGATTCCGTTACTTTTTGGATTGTCTATTGAAATATAATGGATATTAATATTTCTCAGAGCTAAATAATTTTGAATAGTTTTGTTGTTAAATTCTAATCCGTTATCTGAGACAATTTCCTTTGGGATGATAAAATGGGTAAAATATTTTATTAATTTATTTAATATTGTTATTGCATTTTTATCTTTAATAATATAGGCGATTGCGAATTTAGAGAAGGAATCTACTATGGTTAGGATTTTAATTTGTTCCAGTGACAAGAGGTCAATGTGTATTTTTTCGAAGGGTTTCTCTGCAGTTGGTGTTAAGATATTCGGAATTTGTATTGGGTTACGTTCATATTTGGTGGTTAAGCAAACACTACATTTATTAATGTAATATTGTATATCTTTTAGCATATTGGGCCAATAGTATGATAATTTAAATTTATTATAAGTCTCTGTTATGCCTCGATGGTTTGTCTTTCCTTCGTGGTAATTTCGTATTGTTAATTGTTGCTCTTCTTTATTTTCTATATCATTAACTGCGTTCTTACAAGAGACAAGTTTATAACTTCCTGCGTCAAAAAATGTTTGGAGTACTGCGTTGAAATTTAATTTGAATTTATCGGGAATTAAACAATAATATGTTATACCGGGTTGCAAATAAGTTTTTATAAAATTCATTATAGTTTGGTTACAGTTTATTTTATTAAGGTAAATGTAAATACGTTGTGTTTTATTGTCAAATAATTTATTTATTTTAATTTCAGTTTTACTGTTGGTTTCTTTGACTACAATTTGATTTTTGCACGTATTAATAGAAGAGTCTAGATAAGATAATCCGTTTACTGGCCTCTCGTCGTCCGAGTGTGCCGTATCTGTTGTTTCATTATCGGATCCGGTTTCAACTAAGACTGAACTAGCGTCTGAGTTTAGGTTCAATTCTAAATCTTTTGGTTCGTTATAAATATTAAAAATAATAGAAGTATTTCCAAAAACTTCATTTATTAAATTTTCAATTTTTATCCATTGTTTCCTATCTAATCCCGAACATATACGGGGTAGGTCTAATTGGTTGATATCATTCTGTATACAATATTGTAATAATTTCTCTAAACATTTCTTTATTCTTTGATAAGAAGGTTTTTCTTTATGCAGGTCTTTTGTAATTAAGTGTAATATTAATCTTGACTGTTTTTGAATAAATATTTGATTATCTAAGTTAAATAATTTTGCAATAGGATATTTTAATTTTACTTGTTTAGCGAAACCTTGGGATAGTTTTAAATCTTTCGAGACACAGTGCACTAAGGGATTATTGGATTGAAAAATGTCAGAGTCATGATATTTAATTTCAAATTGAGGTTTGATTCTGGAGAGTGCGTCAGCTACGTAATTTTGGCAACCTTTCTTATATTCGATGGTATAATTGAATTCTTCTAGTTTCAGTCGCCAACGTATTAATTTTTGGTTGGGCTCTTTTAAAGAATTTAGCCAAACGAGTGGACGGTGATCGGTAATGATTTTAAATTTATGACCTAACAAATATGGCCGAAATTGTTTTGTGGCCCAAACAATACTCAAAAGTTCTTTTTCTATTGTACTGTAGTTTATTTCGTGGTTATTTAGGGTACGTGATATGTACGCGATAGGAAGGTCTTTGTTGTTTTTATCTTTTTGAGATAGAACTGCACCAATGGCGTAGTTGCTAGCGTCTGTTGTGAGTATGAAGTCTCTGGAAAAGTCGGGGTATTGGAGAATGGGATCGTTGGATAAAAGCGTTTTACATTTTTCAAAGCATTCTCTGTACTCCTTATTATTTATGTCTATTTTATGATTTTTCTTTAAACAGTTCGTTAGTGGTTTGGTGATTTTTGAAAAGTTATCAATAAAGCGTCTATAATAGCCCAGGAGTCCAAGGAAAGATTTGATTTCTTTCGGGGTTTTTGGGATGGTAAAATTTTTTATAGCTTGAATTTTATCTGGGTTTGGCTTAATGCCTTCAGTAGTAATAATATGACCAAGGTATGCGACTTCCTTACGTAGGAATTCGCACTTGTCTAGTTGTATTTTTAAATTTGCTTCACGCAATTTTTGAAAAACTTTTTCTATATTCTCTAGGTGTACTTGAAGAGAAGTTCCTAGTATTACAATATCATCAAGGTAGACAAAACAAATTTTATTAATTAAATCTTTTAAGACGAAATTCATCAATCTTTGGAAGGTTGACGGTGCATTTTTGAGGCCAAAGGGCATTCTTTTAAATTCATAATGACCAGAGTTTGTGGAAAAGGCGGTTTTAGGAATATCATCGGGATGTACTTCGATTTGGTGGAATCCGGACGTGAGGTCGATGGTAGTAAAATAATTGGATTTTCCTAATTTTTCAAGGATGTCTGTTATGTCTGGTATTGGGAATTTGTCATCTATAGTCTTCTCATTTAATTTGCGATAGTCAATCACGACTCTAAATTTTTGTTTGCCAGAAGCATCTAATTTTTTCGGGATGACCCATATAGGTGACGACCATGGCGAATAAGAATGTTGAATTATATTATCTTTTAACATTGTTTCTATTTGATTTTGAACTTCCGTTTTATAAGTTTCAGGATATTTATATTGTTTCGAATATATTGGGATGTTATCTGTCGTTTTAATTTGATGTTTTATTTTATTAGTAAAGGTTAATTTTTGATTATCTCGCAAAATTAAATATTTATATTTAGTTAGAGTTTTAGCTAATTCTTGGTTTTCATGTTTTGTTAAATGTTCGTCTCGTATTATTTGCTTATTATTTTCCATATTAAAATTTGTCTTATTTTGCTGGTTTAAATATTCAAATTTATATTTATACTTATTTAAAAAGGTTACTTCTCTCTTTTCAAAGTTAAATTTTGATTTTAATATTTCTATTCCTGGTACACCGAGTAATATGTCGAAGTCTTTATGGAAGTTAAATATGTAACATTTTAAGTCATGATTTTTATATTTAAAAAATGTAAATTCTGAGCCGGATGATTTACCGTTACAGGTATGGATAGTAAAAGATTCAGGGAATTTTGTGGTGTTTGGTTTTAATAATTTGGGGTGGATGTAGTTCTGAGTGGAGCCTGTATCTAAAAGAATTTTAAATTGGGATACTTGAATAAACGGTAGTTTACTAAAGTTATTTGTTAAGGATTCAATATGGGTGACTCGACTATGTGAAAATTTTCATTTTCGTTTTCAAAATTTTGTTCGGTTTCAGGGAATTCGTTTTGATTTTGAGATTCATTTTCTGAATCTTGAGTATATAATTCTTCGTTAATAAATTGTTGACGTGGTTGGTTAAAATTTTGCCGTGACATTTGTCTAGTTTGTATGCTCATGGGAGTAGGGTTTCTGTGTGCTGCGTTTCGGATGTTTGCAGACGGTGCAAATGGTTTTGGTTGTTGCTGAGTAGGAAATTTATGCATGGGAGATTGATATCTAGGTGGGTTGAAAGAAATTTGATTTCTAGGAATCGGTTTTTGATTTTGATATTGGTTTTGGGTAACTTTTTGTTGGACGTGGATATATTGGAGGTCGTTTGTTATTAGGTTTAATATTTCTGTTAGTTTAGTTGGGTTTCGGGCAGATAATTGGCTTCGGAAAGGTTCTTTACAGTTGTTTATGAAACACTGTACAAAGTATTGTAATGAGTTCTCAACAATAGTTTTACTTTGGAGTGGATCGAATTTACATTCGATTTTTGATTTATAAATTAAAAATAAATCATTAAATTTATTGAAATAGTCAAGAATATTTTCTTTCACTTGTTTGAAGTGACTTGCTTCGTACATAATAGTATGTTCAGATCTAGTATCTGAGAAATTTTGTAATAAATGTGTTTTAAGTTCTCTCCAATTTTTGATGGAGCTCATATTTAAATTTTGTGCTGCTTTGCCTTTAATTTTATTTTTCAATGTCATTAACACAATTATTCTTGTGATTTCAGACGGATTTGTTTGATTTATTAGCATGCACATGTCATCGATTGTATTTATAAAATTGGACAGAGATTTAACATCTCCGTCAAAAGTTGGGGCTAAATCTAGCATTTTGAGTATTTCATTATTTAAGCTTGAGAATACGTTAACAGGACCCGGTTCGGTCGTCATGTCGGATGAATTTATATTAAGATTTCCTAACTGTTCGATTATGGAATCCAGTTGGATAGTAATTATTATAAAAGTATTATAAAAATTCTACTTACAGTGACAGTACCACTGTTTTAAACATAATATGGTGACGCCTTCTTGCTGATGTTCCCTCAGCGATGTTGAAGGTAGATTGGGTTGAGTTGGTTTCCTCGATGTTCACTCGGGGATGTTGACTCGCGATTCTTGTAGTCGGAAGATGATCGAAGTTCTGACTATCGATTGACTCTCGGCTCTCTCTCTGGATGATCGGAGTACTATCGGGCGACGACTTGATCTCTTCTGTCTGCTTGTGTTCTTTAGGTGAACAAGTTCACTTTGTTCGTTACCGATTTTAAACACTTGACAGTGATGGTTGTTGATTATGAACGGATTAAATTCTTTTTACGAATTTCCGAATCTGCAACCTTATTCGGTTATCCTACCGACTGCGCCAGTAATAATTTTGGACTCGACAAAATTATTTTTTAAAAAATTTATTTTATTAACACAAATGAATGCAGAACTATGTTACTAGTACAACGGTTGCTACAAGAATGCCTACTTCTCTAACTGAAAGCTAAACTTATACAAAGATTATCATTTCTCTTAGAATTAGATAATAATTTACTAACTTGCCTTTTATGGCTGATGCAATCCTCAATAATAATTATGAAATACAGGGTGGCGTCCCTATATTACTTATATATATATATATATATATATATATATATATATATATATATATATATATATATATATATATATATATATATATATGGGAAAGTAAACTAGGTGTTAAATGTAAAAAGACTTTATTTACTTAACTTTTAAATATAAAGTTTAAATAATAAGATGATACTGATAAACAATACAATAAATTGCTACGTCTGTACTTCGCGGAGATACTGCGTAGTCTGGCTTTTCATTCGATTCCGAGTGCGCTGACTGACTGGTTGGTCAGTGGCGTGCTCCAAACTTTTATCCCTACAGCTCGGCCCTCCTGCAGCAACATTCGCCTCGGATGTTTTTCCTGGGGGGTTTAGTTCAGGATCATCTTCGGAATCTTCTTCGGAGTCCTTAGTTGATAATTCAACGACCCACGGCTTCATGTTGTCAGCACTACTGGTAGTTCGGACAGGACCTTCGCCTTTGCCCTCTCGCTCTACACAATACCGATTATGTGGATTAGCTTTACTTACCATGTATGGACCAAGGTACTTCGGGTACAGCTTGAGGCCAGTGCCAAACTGTGTTCGCTTGATAGCAACCAGGTCACCTTCTTCATATTGTTTTGCATGTTTTCGTTTCTTGTTGTAATTTCTTCGGTTTTCGCTTTGTATTTTTGTAATTTGGATCTTAGCTTTCTTCCTAAGTTCTTCTCTTTCCTTTGCATAGTCATTTCTGATTTCTTCTTCGATCAGTTTTTTCAATTCTAGGTCTTCTTTTCCTCTGATTGGGGTTCCAATTATTAATTTGTAAGGTGTAGTATTAATAGAACGCTGATAAGTTCCGTTCATAAAACGTTGGACAGGATTAACGTGTTTGTACCACTGTGCCGGATCTCCGACTGATAACTTACTTATAACTGCTATGATGACTTTATGCATTCTCTCTACTTGACCGTTGCCTCGTGGTACACCTGTAGTTATCGTAAGATGAGTAATACCTTCTTCTTTACAGTATTCACTTAACTCTCTTGATGTAAATGCGGTACCTTTATCAGTGACGATTCTCTTGGGATTTCCAAATGTTCCTTGTAACGTTTCTAGCTTCTCTAATACTTCTTGAGTACCTGTTGATTTGGTGGGGAATATCCACGTAAACTTATTAATGCATCGGTTATTACGAACAAGTACTTATAATTCTTTTTAGTGGTTGGCATACTTAGATGGTCAACATGGAAAGTATGTAAAGGGCCTTCACTCTTTTCAATTGGATCCAGAAAACCTTCTTGTTTACCAGACTTAGCGTTTGAAAGAATACACGGTACGCAATTTTCTATAATTGTTTTTGTAGTTATATTTGTACCTTTTTTGCATTTTGGAATGTAACTCCTGATCATATCTTCTATCGCAAATATTTCTGATCAGCATCTATCATATCATCTTTGGAATTGCATTCAATTCTCCTGAGCGGGATTACTTCTTCTGGGTTGCTAATTTTTATTTTGTTTTGCTTTATTGTCATTGTTACATTCTTTAATAATTCATTTCCAATAATACATTTCATCTTCATAATGTCTTTATCTACTACATGCATTTTGGTTTCAAATATGCATTCATCAATTTTTATTTGCGTCATAAAACGGCCTAGAGTCTGTACTTGGGCTTGACCTAAACCTGTCACACATTCTATTTCATTGCTCACTTTCGGTGCGCCAATACGAAAATATTCATCGGTTCGTATCAAATTGACAGCACTGCCTGTATCGATGAGTGCATTTACTAATTGATTGTTTATTTCAGCTTCTTTGTACATATCGTACTTCAATGTATCATTTACTTGCATGCTGTTTTCTTTCTTCTTTTAGTTATTTTCATCGTTTTGAGTAATTGATTTCATCTTCGGACATTTTGATGCAATGTGTCCATAATCGTTACAACGAAACACTTTATTCCCTTTTCCTTTGAACGACAATCCTTACTCTTATGCCCTTGTGTGCCACAATTGTAACATCGATTCCTCTTAGTAGCTTCAGTCTTCGTATTTATGGGCGGTGTTTTGTTGCCACTCAAAGTTTTCGATTTTAATTTAATGCGATGATATAATTCAAGCTTCTCTTTTATTTCTCGTAGCATTTTCGCACCGTACAGTATGGTTTTATTTACTTCATTATCCTGAATACCGTCTATTATATACTGGGTAATTGCTTCTTCTTCTATTTCTCCTTGTTTTGCAATTCCAGTCATTGCTAGAACATAATCTTGGAATGATTAGCTTCAGTCTTCGTATTTATGGGCGGTGTTTTGTTGTCACTCAAAGTTTTCGATTTTAATTTAATGCGATGATATAATTCAAGCTTCTCTTTTATTTCTCGTAGCGTTTTCGCACCGTACAAGATGGTTTTATTTACTTCATTATCCTGAATACCATCTATTATATACTAGGTAATTGCTTCTTCTTCTATTGCTCCCTGTTTTGCAATTCCAGTCATTGCTAGAACATAATCTTGGAATGATTCGTCTGGCTTTTTCTTTCTTTTTGACAGCTGACAGTGAACAACGGCACTGTTCACAGTTGTATTAAATTCGGTTGTTAATTCTACGCAAAATAATTTCCACGTTTTAAAAACTGGTAGAGATTCTAACCATAACTTTGCAGTTCCTTTTAGTAATCTTTTAGCACATACGAGTTTCTGTAATTCAGTCCAATTTAACAGTTCTGCATTTTCTTCAATATCACGCGGCCATTTACTAACCGGATATTGTTTATCACCACTGAATGTTGGCAAACTGTCTTCAACATCGCGTAAGTTAAATGTACTTTTCTGTTCATACTCATTTTAACGTTTTAAAAGCTCATTTTCTCTTTTTAACAGTTCTATTTCAATTTTCACTAACTGTCGCTCTTTTTCAGCTAACTCTATTTCTTTTGGTTCAGCACTCATTGTTACACAATAGTATTTTACGCGTCACAATTTTAATCGCACGCCACTGGAAGGAGTGGTTTACTTCTGAGAGAATGCGCGTCGATTATTGATTAACGCGTGGCGCGTACACGACTGTTTTCCCGCGTAAACTATGTTGGGTTATGTTTCATTTCACACTGCTTTTATTTTATTTCTGTCTTTTTGTAACACTAACTGCTTTAATAATGTTTTACAGTACCTTTCTTTACTATTCTTAGACTTCTCACGTGCTTAACTCTCGTGTTTATTAGCTATTCGCCTTCGCCTTTGTTCGTCATACACTTTATTCACTTTTCACAGCATTTTACTACTTAGTACAAAGCAGTCGTCTTAAATTTTATTGTCACGTCTTTATGTATGAAATCACGTCTTACATTATACACTTTTCACACTCAACACTTTTGTTTACATCCCGGACGAGCCCCCATAAGTTTTGGGAAAGTAAACTAGATATATATAACATCTTACATTGAATGTGTTTAAGAATTGTACAAAGTGAGATTTAATATTAATTTATATTAATGTAGATAGTAAGTATTTACAGCAGTTATATTAAGTTACCATGTGTTAGAAGAAAGTTATGTAACCTTGAGAACAATGACACAAAAGGATTTCATTGTAAAATTTTTTAAAAATGAAAAATATATAAAAATTCTAACCGTCAGAGTTATAAAAGCAGTTGAAACATTTGTTTATGTATTTTAAGCAGAAATTAAACGTATGATAAATTTGATTAAGTTGGATGAGTTGTTGTTTAGTCACAAGGAAACGATGCAATGGTTTGACAGAATTACGTAGTTGGTTTTGGTGAGAAATTTGTTGGGGTATTTATGTTTATTAGGTTTTGAATGGTGGTAAGTTTTTAAAAATATGATGCTCTGGAAAGTCCGTGATGTCGTTTAATAAGTTATTTTCATTATTTTTATTTTTATGTTTGAGAATTTCGTATTGTTCTAGTAATATCAGTTTAAAATAGTTAGTTTCTGAATGTAAAAGTATTGTGTTTGATAATGAAGTGTTGTGTTTGTGTTCTATTAAATGAGTACCTAGAGCTGAATGGGGTTTGTTTTTGATGTGTTCTTTGAATCTGGTGCTTATGTTTCTGGTGGTTAGGCCTATGTATATTTTATTACAGTCGTTGCATGATATTTTGTAAATTCCGCTTTTTTCTTTATAATCTGTTTTTGGTTTACTATTGTTTAAAATATTGTTTAGGTTTGGGTGTGATTTTGATGTTAGTGTTAGATTATAATCTGATGCTATTTGTTTTAGACATGAAAAGATATTTTTGTAATATGGGATTGAGATGAAGTTATGTGGGTTAGTTATATAGGGAAAGATTTTGGTATTAATTAGTTTTTTATATTTCAAACTATTGTAAATTTGTTCTATTATGTGTAGGGGATATTCATTGTTGAGGCCTATTGTTCGTATGGTGTTGTATTCGGTTTGAAAGTTGGAAGGTGATAAAGGGGTGTTTAGAAGGCGATGAAAGTAAAATTTGAAAGCAGACTGTTTTATTATTGGGTTGTGATTTGAGTGATAAGGTATTATGATGTCAGTGGAAGTCGGTTTTCTGTAGATGTTAAATTCTATATTGTTGATTTTGTGTAATGATAGATCTAGGAAGTTAATTGTGTTATTGTTTGCGAGTTCTATTGACAACTGTATTTTTGATAAGTTGTTGATGTTTTTATGAAAGTCTTGTAATTCTGATATTGAACCTGTCCATAGAAAGCGACGTATGTTATTCTGAGCAGTGAGCAGAAAAACATCAGATGTATAGAGAGGTGCCTTTCCAAAATTCTCTCTTATTCGTGGGGAATAAAGCATTTTATATTCCTCACAATATATCGAAGAAAATGCCATATATATATATATATATATATATATATATATATATATATATATATAATATTATATATATAATATTATATATATAATATTAATATATTAAATAATATATTAATTTATGGGGTAAATAGCTCCGAGGTAACGTGTCGGACTGTGGATCGTGAGATCCTCAGTTCGAATCCCACTGCCGACAGTTACAAATTTAAATTTACCCCTGTGGTTCCTCCTCCACTAACATCCTTGGGGGCTATGATTTGACGGCTGGTAACTGCACTTCATACGAAAAGATATATCACTTACCGAGATCTGCGTAAGCAGAGTGCCACACCCGTAATGGGTAAAAGGCGTGATGATATATTTATTTATTTTATTTATTATAATATATCATATTGTTTCGTAATCCAGCCAATAATATTTCATGGAACTCAAACAACCAACCTTTACCCATAGGTAGACATTGAAACACTTGCATCCGTTCGCTTCTACCGTTTATTACTAACTGTCCATCTTTTAAATCAACATCTTAATATTACGTACCTTCATAACAGCTATTTAATTAATTACAATAATATCCTAACTCTACGATATAACTTGATTATTCCCAATACACTACACCTGTCAAACCTTTACGGGTTCTTGGAAAAATTTCTAATTAATTAATCAAATGGAAATTAATTTAAATTCTATCTAAAATACCTATTCATTAATCGGTAATAAATTTACATGTCTACCACAAGTTTAGATCCGTTTAAAACAAAGACCATGTATTCGATCTTACGCTCGTTGGTTAAGACACATTAAAATTCTTCTTAAAATTTGCTGCTTCGATGCTACTAACACAATTAATATTTTCACAAAGTGTTTAGGTGTAATTTTACTTTTATTATATAAAATTTATAGAGCTTGACGTTGATGAATTAAATTTACAACGAGTTATTCCAGCGAAACGTTAACAGAAATTGATGAATTAGATGTACGGTTTTAAATTGGCTTTCTTGAAGGAATTATACATGAGTAATACAAATATTATTATTTATCGTTGCGCAATATAATGTCAGATACTTTAAATAATCTATAAATATTACTTTAAAAGCAGCTATAGCAAAGTAAAAATTAGGCTGAGAAGACCTTATTGATACGAGAAATAGGAAAGCAGTCTTGATGCGCCATCATGTTAGCACGTAATTTACATAATTTGAAATAATAAAGCTCAATCATAATAAATATAATTATTACATCATTTATATAGTTTGGGTATATATATATATATATATATATATATATATATATATATATATATATATATATAATGAATACAAGTTTCGCGACTGTTATGAGAAGATGATAGTGGCTGCTTTGGATTTGTAGGTGGATCTGTATGAGGGGGTAGAGGGTGTTTGTAATGGTTTTTTTGTCGATGTTAATGGGGTGTTTGTGATTTGGATTAGAGATTATATTGCGACAGTGTTTTTTATGGGTTTTCTTATGTTTAGTACGTGATTAGAGTATTGGGGTGTTTAATTTGTACTTGAGTATAGGATGTTGTTTTTGTTTGAATATTTTTATGGTTGTATCATGTGTTTGCTTATAATAGGTGTTTTAGGGTGTCTGCGTTAGCACGTGCCTAGGGTTATGATGTTGATGTGATTTGTGCCATTAAGGTGTCTTTTGTAGATGCTAATGGTTTGTTCGAGATTTGGAATAGCGATTGTGGAGGGTTGAGGTGTCTAGTACGTGATTAGAATATTGTTGTTTTTTGTTTGAATATTTTCATGCTAGTACGTGATTGGAGTATAGTGTTCAGAGCAGGATGTCGATAATTGCCTGTGATTTGTAACATCCGTCTGTACAGGGGTAGTTTTGATGTCGTGCTTCAGATGCTATCATATGTTTATTTATTTCTATATGTATTTGCGTATCTGTTTTGTATGATTCTTTTAGGATTGTCTGCATGAATTGTATATTCAGGGTGTAAAATTTTAAACATTGTTCAATGAGTGCTTGTTATTTTCATTAACTTGTACGGATTAATATTTGTATCCAACTTGAATAAAAGGAGACAGAAAGATTAAAAAGGGAAAAATATATGTTGACGGTGTATATATGAGGTAAGTGTTCTAGCAGCGGTCATTCCAAATTATCTGAGTCTAGTGCAATCGTCATCGTAATTCATACAGCCTCATCCCAAACTATCGTGTCGTACAGTCGTCTTCGCAAGAAATAAAGTGAGTTTTTTAATTCTATTTTGATTTATAAAGAAGGAATCATTTGCTTATTTGTGGGTCATATTTTAAACTTGAATAGTTTTAAGACTGGGATATATATATATATATATATATATATATATATATATATACATATATATATATATATATTTCATCTGAGGGTTTATATTAAGTGTTTATATGTATTACAGAAATGGATTTTTCGAAACTGAACAAACTAGGACTGCTAGCAGACGTAAAGCCTATTAAAAGAATTTCCGATCTACAGATCAACATAGAATATAAGCTTATAGACGTAAAGGCTGTTTCTACAGGCTTCGGAAGAAAGATTCTAGTGGAATGTGAAGAGTTTGTCTCATATCTACCGGGTCGATTTGATAATTTAACCGACGAAGAAGTGCGTAGCTTAAGAAGTTCCGTGCAGGAGAAAATAGCTTTAAAATTAACAGGTTTTCAGGATTATGGAAAGGGAAAAAAAACATGTCTTGTAGAGTTCGTAAAAATGTAACGTATATTATATAATTATGTAAAATTTCGATAAATATGTTTAATAAAGCACACGTACTTAAACCTATATAATTACTTTATTATTGAATTCCTCAGAGCTTTTAATTTCATTGTTGATAAGGTTATTTTAAGTAGCTAGTGTTACCAAATTAAGAACAGGAACTCAAATCCCTGTTTAAAAAACTTCTCATTGGACGAATGCATAGGGTTGCAAAGAGGGGGTATAGAGCTTTTCATATAAATTGTGTTAAAATCTGAGAGTTTTTAGTTCTAGTCTCTGACAGAATAGTTAAACAAACTTGATCTCAACATTCTAATAAGTCATGAACACCTACGAAATACTGTGTCGCGAGCTCTTCGGAGAAGATTGTGTTACTGACGAAAAAGTGTGTAATGAGCTCTTCGAAGAAGTCGTCCATGAAGTAGCACCTCCAAAGCCGAAGAAAAAAAAGATTAACATTATCAGTGATGTTAAAGTTCAATCGGCGCGAGATAAGAAGAAGGTAAAGAAAAACTGTGTGGCATCGGAATCATCATCATCAGTGGAACCTTCGATTTGCACATCTGAGCAACTAACAACGCCCGCTATACTATCTGCGGGCTATGTTAAAGTGGAAGAATCTAAAGCCCAGCAGCCATGGTACACATCTCCGATCTGCACACCTGAGAGGCCTGTAACACCAGATATCGTGTTTGTGCGCGATAACCGTGAAGAAGAACCTCAACCCCTGCAGATGTGGAGTGCGTCTCCGATATGTACACCGGAGAGGGCCGTAACACCAGATATCATATTTGCGGACGACATCCGAACAGAGGACCCCCAAGCCCTGCAACTGCAAAACTCATCTTCGAACAGTGCACCTGAAGGGGAAGTTCAGCCGATCTCAGGTAAATCTCAAGAGACTCCGGACTGGGCGTTACAGTACGCACAAAATTGGTTTGAGGATTCAGAGGTTTTTGATAATATTAATTTAGAATTCTTGACAGAAACGGCCCCAATTTCTACGAATTTCACCCTGTCTATGAACATTAGCAAGTATGACCATAACAACCGCTTATTATTAGGTAATTTCGTATACATAGATGAACTAGCACGTAAAAAATTTATATGTATAGGGTTAAATCCTCACAATAAATTTAGGGTGACAATTAGACTAATTGACGTACGCTCAAACCAACAAATAGACATTTACAACGTGGAAAAACTTTGTAACTATCTAGGCACAAATATAATTGATAAGCTTGTTAATAAAACATCTGGATGTAACAGAGGTGTTTACGTGGATGGAATTAATGTTTCTAAATTGCCCATGAAAAAAATTAAACTTGTATACAAAAGAAATATTATAATATTAAACAGAGATGAAATTAAAAATTTAATTAATATAGAAAATTTGCTACTAATGAAAATTAACTATTTGAAAACAAGAATTCTCAATGTAGATATTTATAAATGTTATTTACATTTCCTACAGAAAACATCTCTGTTAAAACTCCTTGATGGGTGTGTAGATTTAGGTAAAATGCTGTATAAAGTATTATCTACAGGAAACAACATGATTCCTGTGTTAAGTGAGGTTTTGTGGGAACTGTCCACATATTATAGTGTGAAAATTGAAAAAGATGCAGAATATGTGTATTGTTACATGGAACGTGAAAAAAAATATATCACTATACCTTGACAACTATTCTTATTATTATTATTATTATTATTATCATTATTATTATTATCATTATCATTATTATTATTTTTATTATACTATAGATATGTACATGTACCCCATATAACAAATTAATAAATAACTATTTGAAATATGTTTTGTGTTTTAATTTTACAGTGTAGAAATATCGTACCTCCCTCAGATGTGACGTAACATTTTAAAAGTTTTCTGATTGGGGGCTCGTGCCTAGGGTTGGCAGGTGGGGGTGTAGTGTCTTCTAATATAAACTGCGTTAAATCTGAGAGTTTTTAGTTATTTACTTTTCCAGTGAATTAACAATTAGTCTAAAATGAGTGAGTTTAACAATAGTGACTCTAGGGAAGTGCAGAAATATTACGTAGAGTGTTCCGAGAACTGGGACACGGAAGGCAGCATCATGAATACCGCTAACACTGAACCAGCAATCAATCCGTCCGAAACAGGTATGAATAATAATAATAAATTAAAGTCAGTTCACTAAATGTTCCACCTATAAAGAATAATTTGTATGAGCATGAATAACATAAAATTTAACGATTCGGTATTTATAGACCCTCGAGAAATTCAGCCCTATTTCGTGGAATGTGCTGAGAACTGGGATGACGAAGTCAACACCACGGTGTCCAGCAGTACCGAGACGCCGAAAACAGGTGTGAATAAAAAGATTTAAATTTTACTGTTTCATTAAGTCATATAAAGTACAACCATGCTTTTTCACAGACTCCGAATGGCCTATTTACGAAGTACAAGCGGCAGAATGCTGGGACGATTGCAGGGAGTCGTCATATAACCCTTCGGAGTATCTGCATAATAATGCAGTTCTCATACCTTTGTCAGGGTATAAAATGACCCCAACCCAGAAAAGAAAATTTTACGCAGAACAGAGGGAGCGCATGGCCCGGCTGAAAAAAACAAAAATGTCTCATCAAAAATAATATAGATGTATGTGTTTTAATTTTAAATAAATAATTATTTAAAATGTTTTGTATTTTAACTTATTTGTGATGGGTGGGGAGTTTCAGGTACACAGGTTTAATAATAAATAAAAATAATTTTAAATACTATCTATTTATTTCACATAAAGTTTACAAGAAATTTATTATTAATATTAGTTACATTGTTCCAAAATAATAATGAAATAATCTTTTAATATAAATATCATTCTGTAAGGGGTTACGTTTGTTAAATAATTTTTGAAAACAGTTAAGTGAGTATCCATTAATTCTAAAATAAAGATAGATTAAACAGTAATGACCACACACAGATGTAAAGTAATCTTGCAGATTTAGATTGTTATAAGTCCAGATTGTAGTATTTCGTTTCAAAAATTGTAAGTGATGATAAATTTCTGGCGGTCTTCCATAACTATCAAAGAATTCACCTCGGCCATTTCTATCGATGAAAATAGCGATCCAGTGACTTCCTGGTTTAGAATCATCGTCGGAATTAACAACGATCGCACAAGGATAATTAACCCTCAATGGCATACGATTAGCAGCATAGACGCCATAATGATACGCATTCTTGAAATAGCGACGAAAAACTGTTTCTATGAAAACCGCATTCATCACGGCAGTTAGTGTTATACCAGCTATATAGATACAGTATATTTTCTGTCGCACATATCATACCGTCGTGCGAGTACGGAATACAGCATTTAGTAGTCGTCGCTGGAGTTATATATTTTAGCTTGCGTAAATTTTTAATACTTGGGCAGCCCAAATCTGTTAAATCATGTAAATCATCGCGTTCTAATAGTTTTTCAAGTAGTCTTTTTTTCTCCAATCCCTTAACAAATACGTTCTTTTCATCAGAGTCAATTATACTTTTCAAGATAGACGCTAGGCTATCATATTCAACAAAACCATCGTTCCAGTCTAGACCGTTATAGTGTTTTTTCAACCAGTTAGCTTGAGAAATTTGTTTCGCAGACAATTGATGTTTTGAGTACGGTGGTTTAAATATAAAATGTTGAAATATGCTACCATCAAGAGATGTGACAGCAAGTTCTTTTACAATTAATTCGTTATTACGACCATTTAAGTATTGGACATCAATAATGAAACCCATTCCTCTCGAAGATTGAAATAAAACTAACCATATATATCAGAGATTGCATATTTATTGACAATGAATGTATACAAAATATCTAACTACCATAATCTATAATAACATTTCTGTCTTTATCTATTTCTATAATATTATCAAATTCAGCATAAATAACACAATTTACAGTTTCTGCTAACGCTTCTTCAAAACCCACCTCGACACGTAATGATCCGTGACGAGTTAGATTCCAATGAGACATTGAATTAGAGGACATGTCTGGAGTTAGGTCAAAGGCAGCTAAACAGTAGCCGTCTGGAAAGGTATCTCTGTCAATGCAATTACCGGTATTTGAAAAATGAATTCCTGTGCCCGAATATAATGTATTATACATCTGAATGTAAGAATTAGTGTTTGAAAAATTTGTTTGCAGTGGTTTTGACGGTAATTGCTGACCATTTACATATAATGATAAGAAATTAATTTTAAAGTTATCAAAATTGAAGGGGTTTGTATCATAAGTCCCGTTAAAGGCCTTATTGGATACAAATCCTATAATACATCTTTTAGGCAGCTGACCCAAGAATATATTATCTAAAGATTTTCCTGATACACCGGAAGCTATAGTCACTGACTTACATTCGGCACGAGTCAAAGGATATTTAGCAGTCGTTATTTGTAATGCTTTATTATGTGCAAGTAACACGCTTGGATTTAATTTAACTCTTCGTACAAGGAGTGTAGCTTCCGTTATTTGAGTTTTCATACCATTTGCACCGGATATAAGATTAAAACTGTCCCTGGATCGAACAAGCCTCATTCGCATTTCAACACCGTTGATAAGAAATTTTTCTTGATTAAAAATATCAACATGAAGATGTCCTATTAGATCGACTTCTTTACTTAAAGCGGTATATTTTTTACGCTTGACAAATCCACTATTTTCAGCACCCAGATTATTCATTTTCCCCGCGTCATCCGTATACCATAACGATGATGTGAGATGAGACTTCTTAGCATCTTCGCCATAATTTAATAACGTTTCAATATATGAACGATATGCATAAGTATTATTCGGTGGGGAAACAAGCTTTTGGTTTAGATAAACATCTACCTGACTGAAGAGAGAATGAAGCCAATTGTTTACGGGACCCACTGAAGTGTCTGCCTCTATTAACGAAGTATTATCAGGCTTTATTATTTTCGCTTTTAAGTGTATCATAGTTTGTGACAAATCAAAATATTCATCACCGTGTCCGGGAACAACAAATTCTACAGGTCCGTCATCAGTTATAGATGATAAAGGCTTATAGTTTATCCATTGACCGCCTTCTATACTTGTCTGCGTAGGCGGTAACGAAAATAAATCTAACTCTGTTTTAACACATTCACAAGACTGCGTATGTAGAAACGCCATGGTATTGTTTTATTATTATTTGTCAAATATATCCAGAACTCTTTTAACTCTGTTCTTCTCGCGTCTAGCTTGCGATCGTGAATGATTACGTTTGATAGATGTTCTCTTCTTTTTATAACCTGAACCTGTCATCAGTGTGTCAATTTTTGATTCAGTTTTTCGTTTTAAATTTTGTCCCGCTTCATTAAGTCTTTGTTTAAATGATTCTTTTGCAGGGCGGTTTTCGCTCAAGTCACCCAAGAAACTTATACCTGTTCTAAGAGCTTCTTTTCCAACAGCGCCAACACCTTTTTTTATAATTGGTAAAATAGTTCTAAACAAGCCACTAAAGAAGCTGCCAAGACCGTGTCCCCTCTGATAAGGCGCTCCTCGAAAAACGACCGAGCCGATCCCGCTACCTGCTTGAAGATTATAATACGTTTGATAAGGACACGTTTTCATTTTGTACAGCGTCTGAAGTGTAACTTAACACTTAAAGTTCCAAATTGAAATGGTATAGGTTCCCCCTTGACGCATCTTATATCAATTTCTATATTCTGGAAATCTCGCCTGAGTACGGGGATATAATGATACGGAGAGAATGTTGTCATTTTACTAGTACCATGAATATAGTTTAATATATCTACATGTACAACTCTCAAGAGAGGCGCAAGGACATCCCCAACAAATTGCTGTTCAACTATATCACAATACACAAACATTTCTGGCTGTATACCATGATAAAGATTAGCTGGCTTATAATATGTTACTCTCTGTGTAAACAGATCAGTTTCGGGCTCATATCCTAGCTGTTGTGAAAGTTTTGGCGATAATTTTAGGAAACACATATTTGTATTGTTTATAAAATGTATTTTTATTCGGTTGATGTCTCTTTCAATTTCCATGTTAATATGGGCACTTAGTTTAGGCTGTTGGTTTATCTCAGTAACTATATCGTCTATACTACTATAATATCCAGCGGTTATACGTACTTCCTTTTTATGGATTTTCGGTTTTCCATCTTTTCCTAATGTTTTCAGATGATAATTAATATAATTTTCGTGTGCACATACAGTGTAAAATGTACATGGATACTGAATTTCGGCTAATGCAACCTCCCATTCTCCGTTAAGCTGTACATTCTGTGATAATTGTGTAGTAAATAGTGTCGTTTTATTATCAGGAAAATACTGCATTGAGCTGTTACTAGGCAATGTCATATAAAACTCATTCTTAGGCATCGTTACTAAGATATTGTATATTTTTAGCTGGTATCCAGGAATTAAACTTAGCGCTGTATCCTCTCCACTTGACTAGCAACTTCTTTCTGCTACCCCTACCCTTCGTTTCAATTATTTTATCTATTTTAAAAGTGTCATCGGGATTTATATTTACTTTCTGCAGTTCAGGTTCATAAAATACTCCTTCAATAATTTCTTTATTTAAATCAGTCAGACGATAAACAGACGGATATCTTTTAATTACCGTTTTAATCTTAAATAATTCCTCAGACCAATTGCTCGTATAACCTTTTTCAAAAAAATGTTTTTCTCTAGATATACGTACAGTGTCACCGACCTTAAGTTTTGGCGGAGTTCGTTTTATTTTTTTATAATTTCCATACTGATTGCGCCATACCTGTAGTATATTTCTATCATTTACATCTTTTGGTGCTATTTTGATAGATGAATGTACTGTACCATTATACGCCTTTAAAAGCTGAGAAAGTATATCAATATATCGGTATGTATTATTACGAGTAAAATAACGATACATTCTTGTTTTTATAGTTCTATTTAATCTTTCTACGAAACATGCTTTTACATCAGGATTTTGTGCAACATAGTATTGGATATCGTTCTCGCGTAAAAATTTTCGTACAGTACCTGCGATGAATTCAGAACCTTTGTCTGTTTGTAAATATGTAGGTTTACGATTAGTATCAGTAAATATTTTTTTAAACGCATTAATAACGTTAACTGGTTTCTTATCTGTTAGAGGTATCGCCCATGCAAACCTACTAAACACATCAATTACTGTTAATATATATTTAAAACCATCATTGAATTTACTAAGACTTCTCATATCGTTTAAATCAGCTTGATATAAATCGTCAATATTGTAAACTGAGTATTTATTTCGGGGAAATCTTTTTCGCACTGGTTTATGTAAAGTATACGCTTCCTGTCTGCTTAACCAATTTTTGACATCTTTAATCCTGTATCTACCCTTCACGGCATTTTTGAGATTTGTTAAACCAGCGAAACCAGCATCATGCGATGGATCGAAATAAATACCTGTTAATGCGCGATTCATTTTCAAAAATGAAACGAATCCCAAGAATATGGAGCTCCTCGGAACTCTACACTTGCTGCTTTGCTTGTATCCTGTTTACTACTATGCAATGGCGCTGGTGGAGAACCCATAAATTCTCTTCTTCTACGTGGGTTTCCAATGAGCTCGTTAGGAATGTTAGCTTTTTTCAATTCTTTTGAAAATTCTTGCCATCCTGCAGGATTAGTACGTTTGCGAGGTCTCATGAGATCTCCAACTAAATCAATAATGTTCGATCCCTCTATTATCTTATTGTTGATTTGGACTAAACCGTTACGGTCCCATGTGATATTTTTGTTCAGTTTAAGTTTTTTTAATAAGATATCTGCCTTTCTTTGAAACGTTTTTGGTAAAGTATTTAAAATTTCATCATTCGTTAATTGAATGTTTTTTTCATCATGCTTATCATCTATGTTATTGTTTGCGCTACTAATAAGAGGAATATTTACAGGTTCGCGCAACTGTTTTTGAAAATGTAAATATCTTTGCAAGGTTTCTTGATATAGAGCCCATTTTTCATGATCAGACATTTCTGAATCTAATACTCGTTTCATAACTTTATCAAGCTGTGAAGTTATACTATCGTCGTTCACGGTATTTTCACGAAACCTTTGCAACGTTTCAGGTGTCAATAAAACATATTTTTTAGCGTGCTCCATTTTTAACTTTTATTGAATATACTACTTAAAACTCCTGAAATAAGCGGTGCTAATAGTAGAGGCAAGAATGCTCCTCCTGACTGAACCAGAATTTGTTTTTTCTTCTTCCAATTATCTCCCTGTTTTACAAGTTTACGTAACACTTTTTTATGCTGTCCTAGGCTACCACGCTGCTTTTTATTTAATGGGACCTTGCCGCGTAGAATATTATGTACACATTCACAGATACTGCGAACGTTATTACTGTCAGCGTTTTTTAATAGAACTCTACGTTGAACAGGTTTCAGTGACTGTAATGCACGGAGAAAGCTAGTATTGTTGATGACAGTTTTAGACATGATTACATAATAACTTCAGGCATGTTCAAATTACCGTATTTATACTTTTTCCGGGGTACATATATGTAAATTTGCCCGTTTCGGATGGTTCTAAAACGACTCCATTCGGGCGTAGATTGTTTTAAATCGAAAATAAGATAATTGTATGGTTCTGATGTTGCGTCATTGTACGCATCTTGAATAAATTTTGTATTTTCAGGGCAGACCTGACGTGATAAATGTAAAATCTGTGCTTTATCTCGCGGATTTTTGAAATAAATTATATAATGGGCGTTAAGCGATATATCGCGCTGTCCTTTACCCTGATTAAATATATTCTGAGTAATGAAATAAACGGATAGATTTTTATGATGACTACCCTTCGTAAAAATATCTACTACACGCGTGTCGGCTTCACGCATAAGATCGTCTATTATAATTAAGTGTGGCTCGTGACCGTCAAAATTATCCATGTCGGGTAAACCTTGTTGAAAATGCACGTTCGGTATTGTATTATATAAACTCTGCCACGTGCCATAATACCAAGTGACTTTGGTAAAAACTGTATCGCACATACGGCTCATGTTTTTCAGGAAGTTAACAACAAAATAAGATTTACCGCTGCCTGAGGGGCCAGCCACAACCGCACTAAAGGGATGTTTGAATTTAACGGGGTCAGACATTACAGCTTCAAATAAATTATACAAATGGCTAGTAATATGTTTGGTATCTTATTTATAATCTTAACAGAAATACATTACACAGGTCTTACATATAAATATAATTTTTAATTAGAATCTAACCTAGATTTCTTAAATCCATAGGGTACAGAAAAATTATTTTCTAAAAGACGTCGTTTCATAAAATTAACATTAAATATTTTTCTCTCTGCACGCGTAATTACAGTATGATCAAGTGTATTTCTTATATTATCAGATTCAATAATGGTAGGAGTAAAACTATCTTCTTCTTCTTTAAGAATAATATTTTTTAAACATTGAAAATTTAATATTTGCGAGTTTTTATAATTTAGGGTGAACCCCTTGACTTTGCACACTTGTTTAATTTCATTATTAACGGGGCTAAACACTTTATATGCGTAAGTTTTAGGACCTCCACAGACGAACTCCGTGATATAGCTATCCGGTCCATAACTGCTTAATTCATCTGTCAAATCGCCTAGAAAATTACCTACAGAAGGTTCGTACATGCCTGCTCTGTGATAATAAATTATCGAATCCGTATCGTAATATAGAACTTGAGAACCCAACTGATGAAGGAAATCATGCAGCCGTAGCCGGGCTTGCGCTGTGGTGTATGCTGCAATAACGCAATTAACTGTGCGTAACTGATCAGTAGAATCTTCTTCGCGCTCCCAGTTGACATACAGCATATGCTCACCGGCCGGAATAATCCTGTTCACGGTGATTGACGGGTTAGCTAGTAGATCATACAATTCTTGTGGTGATGATACGATTGTGGAACGCGGTCTATTCTCGGCTTGAGCGAATTTACCTGTTTCAAATTAAAATTAGTTATCTATAAACAATATTGATAAATTCTTATAATAATTACCCCAGAATGAATTCAACATCAGCTTGGCCAGTGATCTTTTTCCAGCATTTTTTTCAATGTTTTGTGGATTCAATGAAACGCCCTCCTTCTGTAGATACTCCTCAATATAACGTTCTTTACTTATATCGTCAACACACTCTATAGGATATCCTGTGGCTTCCTGTTTAATTTTTAAGAAGTTGTCAATATATTTCACAAATAGCCCTCCGGATTTTCTGTCTCTATTGTAGACTGTTACATCATATTGCCATATTTCGTATACATGTAAAATTTTATAACTAAGTTTTATCGCTCGCTGCACTTCATCTACCACCCATGTACCGACAAACTGTCTTTCTTCGACCGTATGTACACAATCATTCTGATTAAGTTCGTCACAGCATGTACGGCATAATGAAAACATCAATTTACCATGCACTTTTCTGGGTAATACGGGATGAAATAAGTTGTCAGGGGGTAATACTTTACATTTAATTATCCCCTCCACTTTAGTAATATCATTACCCGGACCTAATATTTTCTGACACTCGTCGCCAACAAATATTACCGGATGTCCCAGTGGATATTTCCCGTATTTACATACATATGGATACAGGCTACATACATCAACATATTTAATTTTTTCACCGTCTTGAACTTTTCGATAAAGAGATACGTTTCCTGTTCTTCCACCGAAAAGTGCATCTCGCGGCTTAAGAGGCAGATAATTTATCATTGGGTGATTTTCTAAATTTGAACGCGTCTCTTTATCCAGAACCTTTAATTGTTTTCTAAACTCACATTCCCACATTACTATAACATTATAGCGTAACTCTCGTAATTTCTGCAACTTTTTTTCCGTTCTTTGAAAACGTGCATTTAAGCTTTCATTAGAATCATTATAAATTTTTTCATTATTACGGTCTGTTCTGTAACATAATGTACATCCATGATAAAAACACCCCATAAATTCAAACACTAGCCGTTCCTGAGCATAATATCCATCAACTTTTAAATTATTTGATAAAATAACTTCTTTTCCATGTCCAGCGTGTTCAATATGTATTTTTCGTAAAGTCTCCTCTCTGATAAGCCATTGTAATGCAATTTTCGATTGGTTATCGGTAAGTCTATAGCCGCGAATAGGAATTATACCTATTGTGTTTGGCTGTAAAAATTTTCTTCGAAATACACGGTTACACGCTGAAGCAATTGTCACTGCTTCTGTAAAAGGACATACATTACAATTTTGAATAAATGTTTTTCTAAATTTTTCACACGCGTGTCGTAAAATATCAACATCAGAAATACAGTAATCAACTATCTCCTGTTCCATCCGAAAAATTACATTATTACGAGTCTGATTAGCATACCATTCGAGAAATTCTTTACGGGTACTTACACTCATACTCTCGATACCGTAGTATTCGATGGCTGGTAGAGGTCCCACGTAAAATTCGTGTTCGTATCTATTGAATAAATGCGGGAAATATCCTTTTTTAAAGGAATTCGGTAAATCCATTGCTTTAGGTAATGTAGCTAGAGACATAGGTAGATAGTTAATTGAGTCAATAAATCGAATTTTGTAATTAATTTCCAGTAACATTATTTTTGTACCATTTAAAATTAATTTAGGTTTTAACATTAGAGTCTCAACTAAATATTTAAGAATAAATTGGGCGTCGAAACTTCTTGAGTTGTGTGCAATACATGTGATTTTATCAAACATCGGTCGCGGGTTACATACGTACTGTACAAAAGATGCTACAGGATTTAATTTGAAAACATGCTGTCGGGTACCGCATAAAGCACATGGTGAGTTTAAATCGGAAATGCCCTCACAATGTGAGCATGATTGTTGCGCTACGCATAAATTCACTTCGTGTATCTTGTTATTGTCCTTAATTTTCTCCTGTCGTGTCTCAAAATCGTAATAAATAAATAATGTTTTTTTATCTTTTTTAGGTTTTCTGTCTATAGATATGTAGCACGTGTGTCCTGCAGGTTTATAACCTGAACATAGTTTACAGAATATTTCTCCACACATATGCTGTCTTTGTTGAGCACTATTGTACAGTTTGAAACAGGTCGTGCATTGCTTCAAATTATTACATACTGATCCTTTATGATTGTCGAAACATTTCTGACCGCGGAATCGTCTGTGGCACTTATTACATAAAAGCGATTCGTTAACAGGCGAACAGCTGGGAGCATGGTGACAGTATGCACATATGTTTGCGCAACGGTGTCTGTCGCGAATGTTATACGGTTTATGGCAGGGCTTACAAAAGTATGAGGACGAAAAAGCCGCAGTCAAACTTTTAATTACATTATAATGATTATCATAGTATAACAAATTAAGTCGAGGTAAATTTAGGTCTTTAGATCCCTCGAAAATAACGTCACCATCACCCCCATACGCGTACACAACAATATTATAATTTGAAAAATAACGTTGAAATTCCTTGAGTTCCTGTAAACCAGATCCGTGGGAAGGTATATTTATACCGGTCTTTAAAAGTAGTGCATGTGCTTTTGCTGTCTGCATATTTCGGTAATTTTTTTTAATATCATTAAATTCTGTTTCTTTTTTAATCCAAGACTCAGCAACAACCAACGCTCTTGGTAAACATAGGTTATCATGATTTGTTATTTCAATTATCCCATGTTTCCGTCTGCATAGCTCTGCATAACATAATCCTTTGCCATTTAAATTTCTACCTCTTCCGACAGGTACAGCCACTCTTGTTAATTCTATCTCAAACTCTCCATCAATAAACATATTTGCATTGCTCTGTAAAATGTTACTAATTGTGGCCCATACAACGTCAATGTGGAGTTGATCAGCACGACGAAAAGAAAGCCATATTGGTCCATTTTCAAGACGAGGAGTCTGTAAAATCATACCCACGAAATCAGATCCTGGAATTGATTTAGTAATATATTTCACCAGGTTCTTCAAACTATTTTTAAACCATTTTACAGGATCCGAACTTGCTGGAGGATCAACGAAACGAAACGTTGTCCGTATGCCAGTGAGATTAAACCTTCGTACATGATTTTCTGTGATAGAAATAACGGAAAAATATTTTTCATAATCATTCTGTTCAGTAACATTGACTTCTGCTTGCAGGGGTCTTTCTTCGTCGTCGTCTTCTTCTTCCCTCTGTATTATACTATCACATATATTCTGTATCGCTCGTAGATTATTAATTTCACTACAATTATTATCTGTCATTTTACTCATTTCTTCATCATCTTCTTCCATCTGTATACTGTCACATATATTTTGTATAGCCCGTAGATTATTAATTTCACTACAGTTATTGTCCATCTTTTTACTTAAATGTAGCGTTGTACACACACGATATCGGAATAAGATATTCTCATCATACACTGTTCTTTTTAAACACTGGTTGAACAAAAATTCTCGGGCATACAGAACAGTCAAAACACCGGTTAACCATACACAAATACACACTAAAGAATCATACAAAATAATACTAAACAAATAAGAACTATACTCGAAATCATACTCTGAACCCTATACTCCAATCACGTACTAGCATGAAAATATTCAAACAAAAAACAACAATATTCTAATCACGTACTAGACACCTCAACCCTCCACAATCGCTATTCCAAATCTCGAACAAACCATTAGCATCTACAAAAGACACCTTAATGGCACAAATCACATCAACATCATAACCCTAGGCACGTGCTAACGCAGACACCCTAAAACACCTATTATAAGCAAACACATGATACAACCATAAAAATATTCAAACAAAAACAACATCCTATACTCAAGTACAAATTAAACACCCCAATACTCTAATCACGTACTAAACATAAGAAAACCCATAAAAAACACTGTCGCAATATAATCTCTAATCCAAATCACAAACACCCCATTAACATCGACAAAAAAACCATTACAAACACCCTCTACCCCCTCATACAGATCCACCTACAAATCCAAAGCAGCCACTATCATCTTCTGTTATGTTGTAGGAAATTTTTTAGCAGGTATAGCAGTCGTTTGGGCAAAAAATTAAAACGCTCTTTTCAAATAGTCAAGCTTTCGGAAATATTTATTCCTTCTTCAGGACACTATAATACAATAAATACAAAATAGAAATTAAAAGACACACAAAGATAACAATAAGACTTACATTTAGTTGAGATTAAATATAAAATAACATCAATGTAATATGAATACTTAATAGGTGGACTTAACAGCAGAATAATAAAAATATATAACTGTCTTGAAATAATAGTATAACATGAAATATAAATATGAAATAAAATATTGACAGTTCAAAAATATTTTTAAAAATCAACTACGTACATAAAAAAATAAACTAAATGTCAAAAAATAATCTGTCAAAATGATGTATGAAGTATAAATATTATGAAATGAGTAATAACGGATAAAAAAGAAAAGCAGTTTCAAAATGTTTAAGTATGTGATCTGGATTTAGTTAGTAAATATGAATAAATAGAACTCAAACTATCGACATCTGTTTTCTTATTCATCGTGTTAGACTCATTATTAATATGGAAAATCTCTAAAAACAATCTTTTATGTAGGTTCTTTTCAGTTTCTAGAACTGTAACTTCTTCATAGTTAATACCATGCAAATTCTTAAACTGATGTTCTGTCAGGGCACAAGCATTCGGTCTTAGTTTAAAGTCACTTTTATGTGAAATTATCCTGCTTTTTAGATGTCGGTTAGTTTGGCCTATGTAAACAAAGTTACAATCTTTACATGGAATCCTATACACAACATTGGATTTAAGTAAAACGGGCGTCCTATCTTTTAAATTAGTGAATAACGATCTTGTTGTAAAATAATTCCTGTTAGCTATTTTCACGCTTTCGTCTTTCAAAGCACTAGCTAAAGATGGTGTTAAACCAGAAATATATGGTAGGGAGCAATATTTAATCCTTTCGGAAGAATCAATCTCAGGAATATTACCATCTATGTTGATAGCACGTGAATTAGTATTAAACAAGAGATTGTTAATCAACTTTTTTGGGTACGCATTACCTAGAAGAACTTCTCTGAGTTTGCACAAGTTTTTATGATGCAGTGTTGGATGAGAAATTGCCAATATTCTCCGTTTAAGTCCCAAAATTGTATTAATCTTCATTTTCTTAGGTTGATCAGAGAGAAAATGAATATAACGTCCGGAAGAAATAGGTTTAACATACCAATCAAGTACTATGACACCGTTATTATCACGTTTTACTAACGTGTCAAGAAAGGGAATGCTCATATCTTTTTCAATTTCTATTGTAAATTGGATGTTCGAATTAAAATTGTTAAAAACCTCCAAAATTTCGTCAACATTCTCTTGTGGTACAGCACATATTATATCATCAACAAATTTTTTAATAAAAGGAAGTTGGAAATTTAATTTGGGAATGCAATTATCCAGTAAAAAATCCATTATGTATTGAGCAAGAATAGGGCTGAGGACGCTACCCATTGGACTGCCCAAAATTTGTTGGTAGTAAATATTCTGAAAAGCGCAGTAACTGGTTTCAAAAACAAATTTTATCAATTTTATAAAATCATCTTGATTTAGCGAAGTGTACATTTCGATCAAATTCCATTTACTTGAGATAGTTTCAATAACTAAATCAACGGGAATGTTACTAAAAAGTGAAACAACATCTAGACTTAAAAGTACAAAATTTGTAGGAATCACCATGTTCTTCATGCACTCCGCAAATTGGAAAGAATCCTTGATAAAATAGTCGTTATCCCTGTTATACGCTGAAGTAAGAATATCAGTTAAAAATTGAGAAATTTTACTGTTAGGTGCATCAATAGATGATATAATAGGTCGTAAAGTAAGCGTAGGTTTATGTATTTTGGGTAATCCATAAAACTTTGGCGCTACAGAATTATAAATGGTTAACGTTTTGGCCAGATCTTCACTGATTTTGTGGTATTTTTTAAGTTCACTCACAATTTTATTGGCTTTTTGTTGTATCGTGCTAGTTGGATCACGTTTAAGTTTTTTATAAGAATGGACGTCAGATAGTAATTCGGTAGATTTTGAAATATAATCTTCTTTATCCATAATACAGGTGACATTTCCTTTGTCAGATTGTAGTACCACTAAATTCTGATTATCTTTCAAAAATGACTTGCAACATTTGAAAAGATATTGGAGATAATTATTACTTCGATGATGTGAATGTAAATAATTAGTTAGGATATTGGTAATTTGAGCTCTGCAAAGGTTTTTCTTTTTATCGTGGAAATTGGAAATGATATATTCAATGTCACTTAAAATTCTTTGTATATTGATATGGTTCGTTTTAGGCGTTAAACAGAATTTAGGACCAAGGCTTAGAATAGTTTGAACTTCTTCTGGAATTTCAGTCTGTAAGGTTATGAAAATTATCTCGTGGTAAACTGACAGATAAATAGATTTTGTTTTAGTAAAATAACAAAGGTTCATAAAGAAAGAGATAAAGAAGAATCTTAAATTCAGTTTATTTAGGTATGATAATAATATTATATTGTATTTTAGTATATTACATTTAAAATGTATCTTTTATAACTTTATTTTGATATTAAAATTTTAGTTATTGGACTACTTAAACTCAAGATTTTTCATTTCCTACCCCAGAGATCTGACATTATATAAACTGAATTTTTGGACACTGAACAATCATGAAGGTTAAATCTCTGATTGTTAATGAGATGGGTGAGTTAAAAGTTAAAAGTATCAAGAAAGTAAAAGACAATATAAACTATGCCTTTCCACAAGAGTTACAAACTATTGATAAACATCAAAAATTGTTTAGTAAAAGTATTATAAGAAATAGTGTAAATACTTTAAAAAACTTTCGAAATATTGCTATTACATTAGACTCTCAATTGAAAGCTATATATTTAGATGAAGAAAATTTTGTTTTTGAACAAATGTATTTGGACGAAGAGATTATTTTTAAAAATCAGGGCACAACAACAGAGCGGAGCAGTGATGAAGAAAGAATACAATTATTATCAGTTATAAAAGAACTACAACAACAATTGAATATAAATACAACTTTTAAAATATCTGATGCAGAAAAAAAATTTAAGCTAGAAAAATTTACTGGGAAAGAGGAAGCCGAATCCTGGTTAGAAAAATTTTGTACTGAATGCGAATGTTTTAGTTTAAAGGATGAAGAAAAGTTAGAGGTAATGCGTTTATTTTTAACAGATTCTGCTATAGATTGGTATTTGTCTGTTATTAGACAAGGTGTACAAGACTGGGATGTAATAAAAATATCTTTCAAAGCAGTTTTTGGTACTAAAAATTGGATTTCAGTTAGGTATGCTGTAAAATTTAGACATATTAAGGGTAGCTTAACAGACTACCTATTAATAAAACAAAGATTACTCTTAGATGTAGAAACAAGTATGACGCAGACTACCTTAGTAAATTTAATGGTTTTAGGACTCCCAAGATATATTCAAAATAAATTGAAAAGAGCAGATATAACGTCAGTAAATGTTTTGTTTAAGGAAGTAGAAAACCTTGAGATATCACAAGCACCAGCTAGATTTAAATCTAGGCAGGAAGTACAAAGATTAGAATATGCTCAAAGTAACCAAAATAAATATCAAAAAGAACCTTTAAAAATATGAAAAGTCCATGTAAAATATGTGGAAGTTTAAATTTACCTAACAGATTTCATCCATCGGCTGTATGTAGAAACAAAGAGATGGCTAAACTTGGGAAATTTGTTAATGTTACTAAGATGGGTGAGGAAGAGGATGAAGTTTTCCAAATAATGAATGTTAACAATAAAGATTGACTAATAAGCCCGCTCAAGAGTGCCTCAGAAGCATTAATTAAAATTTATGTTAATATAGAAGATAAAGTTTTTGAAGCATTGTATGACAATGGATCTACAGTTTCATTGATTCATAAAGAAGTTTTAGATAGATTAAGTAGAAGATTTTTAAAAACTTCTGATGTTTTACATTCTTTATCGGGTAGCACTCTTGGGACTGGAAGGGCAAAAATGAGATTAAAAATTGGAAATATTGAAGATGTTGAATTTTATGTAATAGATAATAAGAACTTTAAATATAAAATTTTATTAGGATTAGATACAATAAAAAAATTTAAACTTATTCAAGATGAGAATTTAAATATATTTCAGAAAGAACAAAACAGTAAAGATTTGCTGAAAATACATAAGAAAGAAAGATATATTTCAAATGATAATGAAAAGTATAATTGTAATAGTAAAAAAGAAAGATATAATATAAAAGAAAATGCAGACACATTTCAGTTGAAAAAAGTTAAAAAGAATGAATTTATTAAAAATATTGTAAACCAATGTGAGGAGGATTATCACTTGAACAATGAAAAAAAAAAAGAAATAACCGAATTAATTGAAGATAATATAGATTGTTTCGCTGTTAATAAATATGATGTTGGAAATATAGAATCAGGACAAGCATGTATAAAGTTATCAGTGGAAAAATACATATCTCAAATGTAACCCCCTTAAACGAGGGTACATTATTAAAAAGGGTCCTGTCGGGACTGGGAGTCAGCAGAAATAAAACTCGGTTTCGTCGACCAACTTACATGATCTTTATTGAACGATAATCAATGATGATGGTACTCTACAGCTTACTATAAACTACTGTACTTAAATATTGAAAAAAGCTTTCAGAACTCATGGTATAAGTAAATAACAATAACTGGGTTTAAGTTCTGTATAAATTTTATTAACACAACGTTTCGGCAGCAAAGTGCTGCCTTCTTCAGGTGAAATATAATTGTAAACAAATAAATATGTAGTCAAGGATACAAGTTGACAAAAAAAAATCAGGGTAACATGGATCAAAGTAAACAAATTTATAAACAGAAAATTAACGAAGAATAACAGTTAACCATGACTTATTGATCTCAAAGCCTGTATTCAAGTTCAGATTATTTGAAGATCTCTTGATTTCAATAGCTTCTCTAATAAGTCTTCTCAACCAGTTATTTTCTCTTACTATAATCCTTGTTTTTTCAAAATCAATACCATGTAGTTCTTGAATGGCATGCTCAGCGACTGCAGATTTATCTGGTTGATTTAATCTCATATGTCTTTCATGTTCTTTCAATCTTGTAGCAACAGTTCTGCCAGTTTGGCCAATATAAACTTTACCACACTGGCATGGAATCTCATAAATGCCAGAACAATTTAGAGGCACCATATCTTTAAAATTGCCCAGAAGATCACGGATTTTTAAATTTGACTTAAATGACGTTTTAATGTCAAATTTATTAAGAATCCTGCCAATTTTGTCGGTAACATTAGCAATGTAAGGTAAAGTGGCAAATAATTTCTTCTCATTAACAACCTGGGGAACTTGTACAGGTTTATGTTTCACTTTCAGTGCTCTTTTTATCTGCGCTTTGCTGTATCCATTTTTTAAGAAAACATCATCCAAAAAATCAATTTCTTCTTGAAGCTTACTAGGATGACATAAAGCGGAAGCTCTCTTGTATAATGTTTTAATCGTACACGCTTTTTGGGCAGGGTGGTGGTTAGAGGTCTCATGAAGATATTGATTAGTATGTGTTGGCTTCCTATAAACTGAAGAGATAAGTTTACCATCATCTTGTTTTTCCAAAAGTACATCAAGAAATGGAAGACAATTATTTTCTTCTACTTCAATAGTAAAATTAATGTTCTCGTGTTGCGTATTCAGATGATTAAGAAAAATGTTTAATTCATCTCGTCCATGAGGCCAAATAGCAAAAATATCATCAACATAACGAAGCCAGACGGTGGGTTTCTTATTTGCTGTGCTAAGTGCTTTTTCTTCAAATTTCTCCATGTAGAAATTAGCAATAGAAGGAGATATCGGAGAGCCCATGGCAACACCATCAACTTGTTTGTAATAATTACCGTTGAAAAGGAAATAACAGGATGTCAAACAGTGTTTAAACAGTTTGATTATGTCAGCAGTAAAATGATCTTCTAATAATTTTAACGTTTCAAGAATAGGAACTTTCGTAAATAAAGATGAAACGTCAAAACTGACAAGTAAATCATTACTTGTCAAAATTATGTCACCAATCAATTCTACAAAATGTCTAGAGTCTTTGACGTACGAAGACGAATGACCAATTAAAGGTTTCAATAATCTGTCCAGATATCTTGCCAATTCGTAAGTTGTAGAACCAATAGAATTAACAATAGGTCTTAACGGGACGTCTTTCTTATGAATTTTTGGAAGACCATAAAACCTTGAAATGACAGGATCTTGGGGAATAATTTTCTTCAAAACTTCTTGAGGTAACGACGATTCCTTCAATAGTTTAGTCGTTTGATATTTAGAAGAACCTAGCGGGTTACTCTTGACTTTGACATAAGCAGGGTCATCTAACAAAGCGTTGGCTTTATTAATATAATCTTCTTTGTTCAAAATTACTGTAGCTTTGCCCTTGTCTGCTGGTAAGACAACAATATTCTTATTGTTCTTTATTTCTTTCAAACTTAAAAATTCTTTTTTTGTCATATTGGGTTTCACTGACGTAGCTCTCTTTAGTATACGTGCAGTTTCATGACGAATCTCTTGGGACTTTTCTGCAGGTAGCGTCTGAATGGCAGCTTCAACACTCGTAATAATTTCTTCAGTAGGTATCCGGCTGGGAGTTATTCCAAAACCAAAACCTTTACATAAAACAGAACAAGCAGTATCTGACAAAGAATGAGAACTTAAATTAATGACTAGTTTGTTTTTAGAAAGTGTATGGTTCTGTGTGTGAGTTTTCTGTTTACTACGTAAATTATCAAATTTAGATTTTTGTGAGGAACTTAACTTTTGTTGATGTTCTATTAAACGTAGTGATACAATATTATCCAATGTAGACCAATTCTCTTGAACCAACTTAGATGACAAATATAAGTGTAGAAACAAACATTCCTTGTCTAAGCGAGCAATCTCTCTTCTTGTAAATTGGATTCTTTCACGGAGCAAATTAGAACTAGCTCGATTTAAAATTCTTCTTGCTTGTTCAGTTTTTATGTAACTATTAACACGAGCGCAGCTAGGAATTATATCATTATCTCTGCATCTTTTCAAAAAAGTTAAATCACACAATCGGGATGTTTTCTTCAACTTGACTTTTTCATATTCATTGACTTTCTTATAAATTTCTTCCCCATAGAAGCGTTTTAAATATTGAAAAAAGCTTTCAGAACTCATGGTATAAGTAAATAACAATAACTGGGTTTAAGTTCTGTATAAATTTTATTAACACAACGTTTCGGCAGCAAAGTGCTGCCTTCTTCAGGTGAAATATAATTGTAAACAAATAAATATGTAGTCAAGGATACAAGTTGACAAAATAAATCAGGGTAACATGGATCAAAGTAAACAAATTTATAAACAGAAAATTAACGAAGAATAACAGTTAACCATGACTTATTGATCTCAAAGCCTGTATTCAAGTTCAGATTATTTGAAGATCTCTTGATTTCAATAGCTTCTCTAATAAGTCTTCTCAACCAGTTATTTTCTCTTACTATAATCCTTGTTTTTTCAAAATCAATACCATGTAGTTCTTGAATGGCATGCTCAGCGACTGCAGATTTATCTGGTTGATTTAATCTCATATGTCTTTCATGTTCTTTCAATCTTGTAGCAACAGTTCTGCCAGTTTGGCCAATATAAACTTTACCACACTGGCATGGAATCTCATAAATGCCAGAACAATTTAGAGGCACCATATCTTTAAAATTGCCCAGAAGATCACGGATTTTTAAATTTGACTTAAATGACGTTTTAATGTCAAATTTATTAAGAATCCTGCCAATTTTGTCGGTAACATTAGCAATGTAAGGTAAAGTGGCAAATAATTTCTTCTCATTAACAACCTGGGGAACTTGTACAGGTTTATGTTTCACTTTCAGTGCTCTTTTTATCTGCGCTTTGCTGCCGAAACGTTGTGTTAATAAAATTTATACAGAACTTAAACCCAGTTATTGTTATTTACTTACTGTACTTACTTCCCTACATATTACCACTTATATATATATTTGTAAAAGTCCTAAGTCAGCAAAATAAGTGTCACAAATAAACAATAGCTGACCTACTTACTTAATCATTGCGTGAACTATAAAGTGCTGACTTAGACTTGTTACATTCCTCCATTCTTTGAGAAATTTGCTCCGAAGGGCATAATTTCATAAATAAAAAAATATAAAAATATAATACCAAAACACAATTATAAATTACTTAAGCATAAATATCAAAATATCACTAAAACTTAAACACTTCACTAAAATTTATTTAAAATGTTCATCTCCACAATATTGTCCATATATACACCACCACCTTCTAAAGTTTATACTGTGATGCACTATTTTCTTCGGAATTTGCTTCCTCTCTGGATTCGTATAGTTTCTACCTAGAATGGGTTGATTCCACTTGGATTTTTTGTACCGCTTGTCTGATTTTTTGGAAACGTTCACTTTCTTCGAACCTGTATGGTGCTTGCCTGTAACTTTATTGATTTTCTGGTATTTGATCAATTTTGTATTCTTATGTCTCTTTTGCCCTTTGCTGCTGTTACTCTTACCAGCTCTGATGACCCGCTGAACCTGGTTATGACAATTATTTACCGCTACACTTTCTTCTTTGCTTAGGGTACTCTCGATTTTTGTGCTCTCTAAAGCACACTCCTCAACTTTGACATCTGCAATTATTTCTTCCTTAACTGCAGCCTCTTCTGCCTCGGAGTCCTCCGCTCCTTTTTCGCAGAATTCATCACTGATCAGCATACTCAGGATCGGTGCGCTCTCTAACGCACCCTCCACTTTAAAAACTTCAATAATCTCTTCCCCTATTTCAGTCTCTTCTGCTACAGAGTCCTCCGCTCTTCCCTCATAGAATTCTTCTTCAGCAATTTCTTGTGGTTCCTGTTGTTTTTCTTCCTGCTCTGCACAAATGCAGCAACCCCGTTTTGGGAGCAGACAACTAACACACTCGTGAATTACCTCAGTCTCTGTAACGCTTTCAGGTTCATTCTCGTCTTCAGTATGTTCTGGTACAGCAACTTCCATTTCAGTTGTTTGTTCTTCCGTTTTTTTACAAAGGCAGTAATTTTTCTTGGGCATCAGACATCCGAAACATCTTAAAACGCCTTCATCGGTCGGAAGACCGCCAAGTTGTTCCAAAATTCTGTATATTTCTTCCTCCTGACCTAATAACTGGGCTCTAAATAATTTTCTAAACCAGAATTTTATTGTCTCTTTTTCTATGTCAAATGGTTCTTCTATTCTTCTTTCTTGTTCGTCCGGATAATTTTGTTGATATCCATACCTCGTAGCACGGTGATTCTCTTCATATCTTCTGTAGCGCTCGTGTTCTTCGTAGCCTCTTCTTTGATTGTTAGTTCGTTGCCAACACTGCCTGGCGTAATGGTTTCCGCCACAATTGTAACATTGAACGCGTCTTCTCTCATTATGGTAAAATCTTCTCTGACTGCACATTTTCTTTCTTGCGTCTTCTTTATCGGCCACAACTCTCGACTTCAACTATCTTCGTATCATGCTGACTCCCGCGAGCAACCAATACAGTGTAAATGCTACTCTGGTCTGACAATGAACCTAAAACCGCTGTCACCAAAATGTAACCCCCTTAAACGAGGGTACATTATTAAAAAGGGTCCTGTCGGGACTGGGAGTCAGCAGAAATAAAACTGGGTTTCGTCGATCAACTTACATGATCTTTATTGAACGATAATCAATGATGATGGTACTCTACAGCTTACTATACTCTACTGTACTTACTTCCTTACATATTACCACTTATATATATATTTGTAAAAGTCCTAAGTCAGCAAAATAAGTGTCACAAATAAACAATAGCTGACCTACTTACTTAATCATTGCGTGAACTATAAAGTGCTGACTTAGACTTGTTACACAAAGACCATATAGATGCTCAATGCAAGACAGAGTAGAGATAGAGAAGCAAGTTTCAGAACTATTAAATGTAGGATTAATTTCAGAGTCATGTTCTCCATTTGCAGCTCCCGTTACTCTAGCGTATAAAAAAGGTGAGGGGAAAACAAGGTTATGTGTAGATTTCCGACAGTTAAACAAACTAGTAGTTCCAGAAGCTCAGCCATTCCCACGTATTGAAGATATGATAGCAAAATGTTTTGATTGTACCTATTTCAGTGTGCTAGACGCAAATTCGGCTTTCTGGTCTATTCCGGTTCGTATTGAAGATAGAGAAAAATTGGCTTTTATTACGGAAACAGGTCATTATCAATTTAATGTACTTCCATTTGGATTTAAAAATTCGCCAGCAATCTTCCAACGAATTGTTACTAACATTATTAGGAGACATGGTCTGAGTGCATTTACCATAAATTTTATTGATGATATTCTTATATTTTCACACTCATTTGAAGAGCATATGAACCATTTAAAACAATTTTTTGAAGCTATAAAGAAGGAAAAATTTAAGCTAAAACTAACTAAATGTAAATTTGACCAAAGATCTGTAAAATATCTTGGTCACATTGTAGAGAAAAATAGAATTGTTCCACTAACTGATAACTTACAAGCTATAACAAATTTTCCTATAACTGCAAAAAAGAAAAACGTCAGACAATTCCTAGGAAAAGTAAATTTCTATCATAAATTCATTGAAGATTGTTCTACAAAACTAAGACCATTATTTAATTTATTAAAGAAAGATACAGAATTTAAATGGACAGAAAAATGTCAATTATATTATTTTTCCAAGAGACTTCCTGATAGTCACAGAAGAAAACCAATAATATATTTAGAATGCTTAGCGATCAAAGAAGCCATAGTGTTTTGGCAACACTCACTCATTGGTAAAGAATTTATAGTTGTTTCAGACCACAAGCCTCTGGAGAACTTGAAAGTTAAATCCAGACCAGATGAAGCTTTAGGAAATTTAATTTTATATCTTACTCAGTATAATTTTAAAATTATATATCAAAAAGGAAAGGAAAATATAGAGGCAGTTGCGTTATCGAGAAACCCAATACTAGAGACGTTTGAGGTAGATAATGTTATAAGAATTACAAATGTACTTGATGTAGATGAAATAAAACAAGATCAAATAGAGAATATAGAGGAACTAAAATTGAATAAAAAATTATATCAGATAATGACATAATTTATAAGATAAAGAAGGGAGAAAAGAAAATTTTTATATCGCATCGTTTAACAGAGGACCTGTTTGATAGAGTTCACAAAAAATATGGCCATATTGGTTCCAAGAAATATATAGATACAATACGAAAATTTTATCATTCAAAATATTTAGATCAGAAAGTTATTGAATACTGTGCAAAATGTATTATTTGTGTGAAAAACAAAACCAGAACAAAGAGAAAAATGGGTCTAATATCAAACTTGGGTCCTCCAAAGGAACCATTTGATTTAATGAGTATGGACACTGTAGGAGGTTTTGATAAATCAGGAAAAAAATATTTGCATCTCTTGATAGATCATTTTACAAGATATTGTTGGTATCGAATTTCAACATTACAAACTTCAAATGACTTCAAAGAATTAATAAATAAAGTATCTAAAAATCATAAAATAAAGACAATTTTGGCAGACCGATATCCAGCGATAAATGCTAATGATTTTAGGTCTTTCTTAAAAGAAAGACACATTACTTTAATATTAACAGCAACAGATTGTCCATGGTCAAATGGAATGGTGGAAAGATTAAATCAAACTTTAATAAATACCATTAGATGTTTAATCAATACTTCAGGTGAACGTAGACGATGGCAAACAATAGCAGAAGAAGTGGTTGAAACTTACAACGAAACTTTGCATTCGGTTACTGGTTTTTCACCAGCATATTTATTATTAGGCCAAGAGATAAATATATGTCCTATCAAAATTTGTGAATCTGATTTACAAGAAGATAGAAAGATAGCTTATGAAAGATCACTGAAATATTTTCAGAGAAATAAACAGCGTACGGATCGCAATAAAAAAGATATAGAGTTAAATGTGGGAGACAAAGTTTTTGTAGATAGGGGTAATAAATTAAATAGTGGGAAATTAGACGAAATTAGAGATGGTCCTTTCAAAATAATTGAAAAAATATCGCCACTTATGTACAAATAAGATACAAATAAGAAAAAAGGATTGTTAAATATTTTTCATAAAGAAAATTACGTATTGCTATGTAATGCACAAGTTATAGTTGATATATTTCTATTGTATAATATTTATGATTATGTTTATGGTTAGATTTAAGATCTATGTTAAATATCACTATATTTTTGTTACCCAAAAATATTATTGAAGTGGGGGGATGTAAATATAATATTTAATAATATTATATTTATTTAAGCTATTATAATGTTTGCGAAATAATGTGAAGTGAGTACAATGTCAAACATTTTTTGTATTCATTGATAAACTGAAAATGTAAGGTTATGAAAATTATCTCGTGGTAAACTGACAGATAAATAGATTTTGTTTTAGTAAAATAAAAAAGATTCATAAAGAAAGAGATAAAGAAGAATCTTAAATTCAGTTTATTTAGGTATGATAATAATATTATATTGTATTTTAGTATATTACATTTAAAATGTATCTTTTATAACTTTATTTTGATATTAAAATTTTAGTTATTGGACTACTTAAACTCAAGATTTTTCATTTCCTACCCCAGAGATCTGACATTATATATATATATATATATATATATATATATATATATATATATATATATATATATATATATATATATAGGAATAGAGAATTAAATATATAGGGCCTTTGTTACTTCCGAGGTTGAGAAGCGCTGATAGAACCTTTACTTCCTACCATTATCTACCATTATCCCCACACATACCAATTGTATTTAAGGGATGTTATGCTACAATTACGGGGCTGTTCGACTTTTAGTGTTGTAAATATAACTTGAAAATAAACGTGTTCATTTGCAATGCTAATTCTTGAATAAATTTAATAATTTTTGTAGATCTGCTTCAGTATGAATCCTATTTTTATTTTTAACACTCATTTATTAGTTGTTTTTTTTTTTTATTATAAACATAAAATTTTGTGTAATTCTAATTCCAAGTAGTAGGATCTATTTACTTTTGTCTTGAATAATAATAATACCAATTAAAAACAATTAATTTTATCAACTTGTTTATTTTTAAATTATATTTTAGTTTATAATTAACTGACACATATACATATAAAAACAAGGCTGTAAAAGTTACATATTACACAAATGCAACAAATAAAACATCGGTGGGATCCACAATGTACTCCCATCCGGAATTTAAGGATAAAAAAATTAGTCTGTAGCAACAAAAACGTATTATAAATATTACGCAAAATGAAGTGTAATTTATTTTTTTAAATTTCAACATATGTAAAATTTCCAATATAATGTGTTAATGGATTGAATCAATAAAATAAATACATATTATTAAATATTTATTTAATAACTAATGAAAAAATATTACATTTGGTATGAAGTTTACAAATTAGTAATTTTTTTTTAATTATTTTACATGTTTTATTTAGTCGGAAAATGTTGAAGAATAATCAATTAATTCGCAACAAATTAATCTTTGCATAGATCAAATGTATTTCCTCTTTCAGTAATGTAAACCAGTAATTCATAAATAAATTAAATACTTTGTGCTTAAAATTTCCACATCATTTTTCTGACAATTGTTGCTATAATAGAAAATTTGATTTAAATTCATTAGAAAAACGTAGGTTGTACAATTACATGCCTGTAACTAATTGCTACATCGTTTTCATGATGATTCATATTTTAATTATAACTAAGTCAATATTGTTCATTGCCATTGAAGACATGGGGCTTAATAAATATTACGTTGATAAATTCAGTTGCAAATACCTACTTTCCGTTATAGTCATCAGAAAATACAATAAATGGCAAAAGATACTTATTGAATATGTATGACCTACATATAACCGTCGATTAGGGTAATTTTGTTTGTATAATCGATGCTGAATTGTATGTTAATTAAATATAGTAACGCGGCAGCGATGAGGACCCTAAAATTCACTACTTTGTGTAAAATACATATGATTAAGAAACAAAAATATAACCCCTAACGTTCGTAATGTTAGTAGAGAAGTCCAGGTTTGATGGAATGAGACAACAATAAATTCTCTCCAAAAGACTAAAGAAAAACCTTATGCATTTATTTGAACACATTAGTAAACATACATAGTATTTATTTCCGGTTTAATTCATATCATTACAGACAAACATAAAAATTAATAATAATAATAATAATAATAATAATTTTTATTTGGCAAAATTCAGCGAGTGCTGTTCTTCCATTTAACCTTTACAATAGATGTACAAGAGATTTGAGGTATAGTATGGCATTAATATATAACATATTATAAACAAAAGTAATAAAAAGACAAAATAAATTCATAATACAAATTACATGTGAATTGTATCAAGTGACATTAAACATAACAATTAATGAATAGCGATGAATTCGAAGATTTTAAATAAGTGAGACATGTTTATTAAGAAGATCTTTTTGTAGTTTTTAGAAAAGATAGTAGGTTTTAAATTCAACAAAGAAAATGGCATTTCATTAAGGAGAACTGGAATTACATAACTAAAGGTGCGTTTGAAAAGAGTTGTTTTGTGTTTGGGAATATGGTACTGCTGATTGTTCCGCAAATTGCACTGATGATGTTGAGTTCGAAGTGACAATTTTTTGTATAAGTACGCAGGAGACTTATTATATATTATACGTTGTGCTGAGCATGCCGAATGTAACAGTCTAGTTTCTTTCATTGATAGCCAACCCATTTGAATTAAGTAAGGTGTGACATGTTCTCGTCTACTTAGGCCAAAAATGAACCGCACCCAACAATTTTGTACTTTCTGTATTCGTCTTGCATCATAGGTAGAAATAAATGTATCATATATAATGTCACAATAATTAAATACAGAAAGTACAAGACTGCTAGATAATATGATTCTATTTTGTTTAGATAGAATAAATCTATTCATAAACAAATTTTTTAGTGCTAAAAATGCTTTTTTAATCAAAATAGACACATGCGCCGAGAATCTAAGTTTACAATCCATTGTAAGGCCCAAGTTCCTGCAGACCGAAGTAACATTAATTCTGAGGTTATTTATAACTACATTAATAATATTTCTACTCAGAAGGTCTTCACGCACTTTTTCATTGCTAAGAACCATAAAACTGGATCAATTATCAGAACTATATATGGATATAGCTTCCAAATCATTGTTTAACTTCTAAACGGCATTGACTGCATCATCTGAGTCAAATGACAAGTATAGCTGGGTGTCATCGGCATACATGTGGATTTTACTGAAGTTAACACAGTTAGGTAAGTCAAAGACGAAGATTGAAAACAAGAGGGGGCCAAGGAGCCTTGAGGAACACCCTTAGTTAAAATCCTACTTTCAGATTTAGCGTTGTTTAAATCAACTACTTGACACCGACCAGTGAGATAACTACTGATGAGTTGAATGCTAGCAGTACTAAACCCTATGTGGTGTAATTTAGCCAATAGAAGTTTATGGTTAATCATGTCAAATGCTTTACTGTAGTCCAGAAGTACTAACAGCACCATACGTTTTTTATCAATCTCCATGACAATGTCATCAGTTATATGCTGCAAGGCCGTTGTGGTACTGTAGCCTTTTCTGAAACCAGATTGGACATCAGGTAAAATATTAAATTTGTTTAAATAATTCACAATTTGACCATGCATTACTTTTTCTAATATTATTGAAAGAGTTGGTAAAATGCTGATTGGTCTTAAATCATTATACGTTGTTGCATTTTTACACTTAGCAAGGGGTGTAACTACTGCTTGTTTCCAAATTTCAGGAAAAATATTATTAAGAAGGCATTCGTTAATAATGTGCGTAATTTGTAAAATAATATTTGGAAAGATGAGCGTAAGCATATTTAAATTTATGTTATCAGTTCCGTATGAATTTGATTTTAAGGAAAAGAAAATTTTTGAAATTTCATTTTCAGATACAAGTGAAAAATAAAAGTGAGTATCATGGTTGAGCAATAGATGAGACTGGTAGAACTGTAATAGGGAATCGTCCGGATAAGTTGAGGGAATGAAGTTTACGAAGTGTGAATTAATTAAATTTACGTCACTCAAATTATCTGGAATATTATTGTCTGGGGTTGTATTTATATTAAACTCTTTAATTACTTTCCAAATATTATTATTAACTTTATTTTTCAATTTAAATTCAAAATATGCTTTTTTTTCTTTTCTTATCGCGTCACTAGTGATATTTCGCAACATTTTATAATAATTCCAATGAGCTGTGGACTTGGTACGTTTATATTGTGAAAAAGCATTATTTCTAAATTTGATCATGATTTTAACTACATCTGTTATCCAGGGAGATGGTTTGTAGCGTGCTTTAATAGTTTTGATTGGGGCAAACTCATCAAAAATCAGAATAATTAAGTCGTTCAAAATCTGCAATTTTTCATTAACATCATGACATGTATAGAAATAATGCCAATCAAAGCTGTTTAGGCGTGATTGAAGGTCGTCAATATTAATGTTCCTTAGGTCTCTGAAACTTTTTAACTGAGGAACATGACATACCTGATACTCCAAGTTTAAGTTGCAAGAAATAGATCTGTGGTCTGTCACATGATGCATGTCAGTAACACACACTCCCGAACAAATTTTACTATCAGAAGTAATAAGAACATCAATTAAGGTTTCTGAGTGAGATGTTATGCGAGTTGGCTCAGATATCAACTGAACGAGATCAAATTCATCAAGCAACTCGGAAAAAATATTAACAGCATTATTCACCGCAAATAAATTAATATTTATATCCCCCAAACAGATAATGTAATTAAATTCATAAAATACTGATGATATTGATGATTCTAAAGAATCAATAAACTCAAAACATGAACTATTTGGTGGACGATAAATTGCACCAAACGCTACTTTAGTTCTGCCCAGCGATAACTTGAACCAAAGTTGTTCTACACCGGAACTATTTGTATTGATATCCGTTAACACTTCTACGTAATTCAACAGATTAGACTTTACATAAAATGCCACTCCTCCTCCACGACCAGTTAGTCTATCATTTCTAATTAGATCATATCCATGTATATCAAAACATGTGCTGTTAGAATTACAATTGAACCATGTTTCAGTTAGTGCAAAAATATCGAAGTTTTTATTTATGATAAAATCCTTAAATTCATCGAAATAAGTTGACAAAGATCTTATGTTCACATGTCCTACATAAATCATAATACAAAAAATAGAAAAATCCAGTACAATGTAAACACAGTAAAATAGAGATTTAGATACACATTCGAAATGTATAAAACAAGTGATTGATGTGAGGGTCAATGAACTCAACGAACGTTCTGTGTTTACTGTTGTGTCTTTAAACAATACACAAGCACGCTTTTTATTAAGTAGTTATTACTTAGTTAAACATGAGTACAAAAAACAATGGCACACATTTACCGCCTAAAGTACGCTTCGCCGTGAACATGTTTTGTACAATTTTTACTGTTGCCAACTATGGCGTAATATCTAACCCTACATATACTACACTCTTCCCCGTTTACATTGTTTTTACATTTTACAAATTCATTCTTATAATAGTCTTTGGTACTCTATTAGATCTTCAAATTATGGGACTAGTTTGGGTGGGTGCATCGGAATTTGGGTTTGATGGACTCAAAGGATCCGGTGCATCGTGCAAATTTTCTCTTTCTGGTTGCTTAAAAGCTTCTTTCTGGTTTTCTGGAACTTCATCCGCTTCCTTTTGATTCGGCTCTGTTGTTGGCTTACTCATAGTTATTACTGGCAATTCAACACCTTTTCTTACTTCTTTCTCCAGTTCTACATTTCCATTTTCAGTGATTCGTAAATCATCTGCATGCATATATTTTATTTTTCCTTCCACTAATACTAAATATGTGTTGTAACTAATAACTTTCATTATTTTCCCTAAAACATGTTTATTTTCAGTTTTCAAATATGCTCTAACTATCTGTCCTTCTGTAATTAAAATAGTTCTCCTTCTTTTTCGATCTGCATATTTTTGGTTCCTTTTTGATCTTTCAAGTTCTTGTTTTCTAGTTAAATATGATGGCTTGAACATATTTAGCTTTGTTCTTGGTAATTGCTTGAATATCATACTGGCTGGGGTAACACCTGTTACACTATTTGGAGTATTTCTGTAATTAAACAAAAAATTATCTATTTTATGCTGCATGGTACGAAATTTTCCAACTTTCTGATCCTCAAGTAACTGTTTCTCTAAATTTCTTTTAAATGTACTAACATTCTTTTCAGCTAGACCATTTGAGGGTGGGTGGTATGGTGGACTGTGTGTTAGTTTAATTCCATTAGTCCTGCAAAATATCTGAAATTCCTCAGAATCGAATGGCGGTCCGTTATCGGATACGAGCTTTTCCGGTAGACCAAATGTGGCAAAAACATGTCTTAATTTCTCTATCGTTTTGCTAGCATTTGTGCCATCCATTATAAAAACTTCTGACCAACGTGATGTACTGTCAATGACTATAAGAAAGTATGTTTTGTGTTTCTTTAAAAAATCTATATGTATTCTTGCGAAATTTCTATTCGACTTGGGCCAAGACATTAGTGTTACGTCTTTGTTTCTTACAGCGACCGTTTGACAAGCGTCACAATTTCTTACTTTATTTTCGATATCTTGGTCAATTTGCGGCCACCAAACGTCTGCTCTTGCTCTCAACTTCATGCGAACAATTCCTGGATGTTGATCGTGCAACAATTCAAGTATTTCTGAACGCATTGTTGTCGGTATTACTACTCTATTTCCGAGCATTAAACATTTATTATCAATGCTTAATTCATTTCTTCGTCTAAAATATGGTTTTAACGTTTCATCATTGACATAATTTGGCCATCCAATTTTGGTAAGTTCTAGCACTCGAGTTAGTATTTTGTCTTGATAAGTTTCTTCAATAATATCTTCTGCTTTAATAGGTAATTCTGGGTAACTAGAGAATGAAAACAATTCTCCCGTTGTTTCGTTCATAGGTAACCTAGACAGACAATCTGCATGAATTAAATCCTTACTCTTTTTATATTTGATGTCATAATCGTAGGCGGAAAGCAATAATGCCCATCTCTGAATTCGATAGTGTGCTAAGATTGGTAAACCTTGTCTTGGACCTAGTAACATTTTTAATGATAAATGATCGGTGACTAAAAGAAATCGTTTTCCAAAAATATATTTGTGAAATTTTCTTATTGCGAAAATAATTGCTAGTGCTTCCTTGTGCGTTTGTGCATAGCCTTGCTCACTCGCTGATAAAGTAGAGCTCACAAACATTACAGGTTTTTCTTCATTATCTATAATATGACTTAAAACAGCGCCGACTCCATAACTAGACGCATCAGTAGTTATTATTATTGGTTTTGAAGGATCATAGTGACATAAAACGTTACTATTTAACAACAAGTCTTTGCTGAGATTAAATGTTTCTTGACACTCCTTTGACCACTTGAATTTGACTGATTCCTTTAATAATTCATACAATGGACGCAGTTTACTTGACAACATAGGTATAAACTTAGAATAAAAATTAAGCATTCCTAAATAACTTCTCAGTTGCGTTACATTCTTTGGTTCTGGACATTTTAAAATACCTTCAACCTTTCTCTGAATTGGTTTGATTCCTTCGCTATTGATCACGTGACCTAACAACTCGACTTGCGCTTGGAAAAATGTACTTTTTGATTCGTTAACTCTTACATTATATTTACTTAACCTTTCTAGTACCTTTTTCGTTGTTCGTACACAATCTTCCTGATCTTTACCTCCTACGACACAATCATCAATGTATACAGCTACCATTGATAAATCCTTCAAAATCTCATCCATGACCGACTGGAAAATTGCAGGTGCGCTGGATATTCCATATGGTAACCGATTGTACATATAAAGACCTGTATGAGTATTGATAGTAAGTAGTGGACGAGACGTTTCTCCGACCTCCAACTGTAAATATGCGTTAGTGAGATCTAAAACAGTAAATACAGTAGCACCTCTGACAGACTGAAATATTTCTTCCAAACGTGGAAATGGATAGTGATCTGTTTTTAAATATGGATTTACAGTTTTCTTGAAATCTGTACAGATTCTTATTCCTCCATCCTTCTTCGGGACAGTAATTATTGGACTGGCATACTCACTATGCTTGACTGGTGTTATGATATTGTTTTCAACCATGTCTTTTAACTCCTCTTCAACCTTCTCTTTAACCGCATATGGCACAGAATATGGTTTATGAAATACTGGAATGTTATCTTCTTTTAGCACCAGATTGGCTTTAAATTCCTTTATACACTGCTGTCTATCCGTACTGAAGACGACTGGAAATTCCTTTTTTAACTTCATGACTACTTCATGAACATCTTTTTCTTGTAATGCACTGACCGGAAAGGAATTAGTATCAGGTTTGTCTTGGAATTGTTTTCTCCAGGACGGGACTAGTTTATCTAGCCAATTTCGGCCTAACAATGGTAAAAATTCATTAGATTTTGATTCTATTACAACTAAAGGTAACTGTTCAGACTGACAGTTTTTATCTAAACAAACATCGACTTTTGTTTGCCCTTTTACAAACACGTTTTCCCCTGACACAGTTTGAACTCTTATTTTACTTTTACTTAATTGACAATTAGGAAAATTACTGCTAAAATATTTCTGAGAACATACAGTAATACTTGCCCCCGTATCTACTTCCATTTTAACAATTTTATCATTAATAATTACATTAGTACAGGCTGGATCAGACTTTAAGAAATTAAGTTTATTTAAACAGTTTATTTGAAGTAATTTAAACTCATCTTGTGGTTCGTTGTCTTCTTCCTCATTGACAGAGACTTCTTCGACCCCATGGATTCTTTTCGATCTGCATACTTTGGATATGTGTCCTTTCTTCTTACACGTGAAGCAGGTCCACTCCTTGGCTGGACACTTCATTGGACCATGGTTTGATCGACCACATCTACCGCACAATTTGCTTGAATCTTCTTTCTTCTCTTTCATGTCTTTATTATGACTGCTTTTAAATTTGTGTTTAAACTTATTAGCATTTATAGGCTGCTGTGATTCTTCTTTATTTTGGAGATATTTACTTTGGGAACGTGCAAGTTCCATTGCTGCTGCTAACTCACAAGCTTCTTCGAATGAAACTTCTGCTTCCAATAATAATCTTCTTTGGATTGCATTATCTCGGAGCCCACATACTAAACGATCCCTCAATGCATCATTTAAAAATGCATCAAATTTGCATGTTTGAGCTAATCTTTTTAACTCTACCGTGTACTCGCTGACAGTTTCGTTTTCGAATTGATCCCTTTTGTTAAATTTGAACCTTTCAGCAATTATAACTCTTTTGGGAGAGAAATGCATTTTCAATGTATCGATAAGCACTTTATACGTTTTGGTGCAAGGGTTATGTGGTATCAATAAGTTTTTTAAAGTGGAATACGTTTCCGGACCAATAAGTGTGACAAACATTGAAACTTTTTTTGCTTCTTCCACATTATTTACTATGAAATACTGTTCCATTCTTTCCAAGTACGACTCGAAATCTCCTTGCTTCGGACTGAACTGTTCAATACTTCCTATTAATGCCATTTTTCTCGACACTTCTCTTTTTGACTGACTTTAACTGACGATACTTTTATCACTCGTCGCCAAATTGTTGTGTCTTTAAACAATACACAAGCACGCTTTTTATTAAGTATTTATTACTTAGTTAAACATGAGTACAAAAAACAATGGCACACATTTACCGCCTAAAGTACGCTTCGCCGTGAACATGTTTTGTACAATTTTTACTGTTGCCAACTATGGCGTAATATCTAACCCTTCATATACTACATTTACAAGTATACGAAAAATGAATTGTAAATTAATAAACGAAGGACAAATTAATTTGTAAAAGTGAAAAGATTAAAGTAAATTTATATTATACAAATAAATATAACTTTGTAAATTAAATGCGAAATATACATAGATTATGAATTATAATTTATATAGAAAAAATATAATATGATTTTGTTGTTTATGAAGAAAAAATATAGTTTTACCAAATTAAAATTTAAATACACCTGCTTAAGAAACTAAATTACAAACTATAAATTAAATATAAACAAAACACAATTACGTACGAATTGTGTGTGCCTTACAAATTATTTATATATTAGCTAAATATTGAAACAAAAAAAACTAAATCATGAAATTATAACAAACAAAAGAGTCAAACAAAATCAGGTACAAACATAGAAATGAGCAGATAATTACTTAGTAAGAAACAGGTTATTGAACTCTGTCTTGGTTGAAACTTTGTGAACGGTTTCTCCACTTTTAATAAAAATAACGCCATCCCTAGACCAAGTATTTCTAAAACCGTACTTTTTCTTGGCCTCATTTAAGATATACAGTCTTTTCGGTGTCAGATCTTCCTTCACAGTTACCCTAGTGTTTTTAAGTTTACTTTTTGCAGAGTAAACGCGCGCACGATCCTTGTAACTACAAAACTTAACTATTAAGGGTCTGCACTTATCTTTGCGGTGTTGTCCTACTCGATGAGACCTATCGATGGTGGCCGGGTTTAGGGTAATGTTGAGCTGCTCCCGAAACAGGTTCAGGAGGACAGTATCGGTGGACTCATTGGTTTTTTCCGGGACACCAAAGACGCGGAGGCAGTTGCGCCGGCTGTATTGGTGCAAGCGATCGATTTCCTCGGGCATTTCTTCTATCTGCTTATCCTTACGCACTAGCTCGTTATGCAGATCAGTAAGTTTGTTTGTGAGGACCGTCAACTCATCCCGAAAATCTGCTTTTAAACGAGCAGAGACAGCGTTGACAATTTTAAGTATAAAGTCGTCGGACGCTTCACGCTCATTTACTACATCCTTGCAGATCGTGATCACTTCTTCCTTCATTAGCCGAGTCACCATTTTGTTGATTTGATTGACTTAAAACTTTCAAATTTCAATTTGCGAGATGTGAAACAGCTGAGAGTGCTAGCACACACAAAAAACACGTCTATACTGTTCGGTTGCTCATACTCATATTATATATATATATATATATATATATATATATATATATATATATATATATATATATATATATATATATATATATATATTCATTATATGTCAGACTTGTGGACATACGCCAAGAGGGTCGTCAGCAGCGCCACTCTCCTGGAAAAGTAAGCCGGTGCAACCTCTAGCAGGAATTGGTAGTACTCCCACCTTGAAATAAGTTCAATTAATTATGGAATGTCAAATTCCGGATATGGTTGGGCTCGGTTACCCAAGCACACCTGGAAAACATTGATTTTATTTTGAAACTTGTTGTAGATCTTTTTGTGTGGGTGTACTAGCCAGTTACAAACGTAATACCCTGTGCCGCGCAGAAGGTGTCGAGGTATCTGTTTTGTGTGGGTGGACAAGCCAGTTACAAACGTAATAGCCTGTGCCGTGCATAATGTGTCTAGGTATCTGGTTTGTGTGGGTGGACTAGCCAGTTACAAACGTAATAGCCCGTGCCGTGTAGAAAGTGCCTAGGTGACAGATTTAGGTGTTTTAATTATAAATTGTTTTCTTACTGCGTAATGTAGTGCGAAAAGATCAACTACTTGACTCGTAGTTCAGATCAACTTTACTTCTCGATGTTCAGCGTACTTCTTCCCCAGAGTACGTATCGCCCCGAATAATTCTCGTTGCAAATATTTGTCACGACACCGCTTACTCGTTTCATCGAAACCCGAAGTGTGCTTCGGCGCTTTCCGACAACGCTGCGACGAGGACCGACTCACTCTTGAAAAATTTAACATTGTCGATGCTACCATAGCGCCTCTATAAATTTTTTGTATTACAGTGACATTTGTATGATAATATTTGGAATATCTATTCACTATTTTCAGTAATAATATAACAAGAGAGCGAGAATAAATTGAAAATAACTTGACAGATCTTTCGAAAACTTGTTGCCAGATACTGGAGAATTATTTTATAATTTATCGAACTCTCGAGTTATATTGAATTAAATTATTTTTTGATTTCATCATCAGGCACGTCACTAAATCTATCTTTTTTGCTCATTTTTACTTGGGTTTATGATAACTATCTGACATCTGACATCAGTCAACAGAAACACAAAAGCTACAGAGAATATTGCCGAGAATAATCACAAGAGCATTATTCTCAGTATAATAATGACAGGATTGATTAAAACGCAGACAAGTGACATTCAATAAAACATTTAATTGGTTTAAAGAAACGTCAAAAAATAATCGCATAAATATTTTGTGATAGAAGTATCACCATGGAGAAAATTACATTTGAATTTTGTTAGAATATTTAAAAAAATTCTCGCATTTTCGCATTTCATATAATAATATACTTAATTTCCATATATAAAATCATATAATAAAGTGATACTTTATTTTATAGCGTCCATTATTGCATAGCAACTAATAAACAAATGGGTTTTAGAATTTGCTATATTTCAAGCTGCCATGTTACTCGTGTGACATTATAATACATTTTCGTAATGTAATTTCTATAAATATTTTAATTATTTACATTTCTGTACAAAATGCGAAAAAATAGTACATGCAACTCGTTCAGAGAAGTGGTGTTAATTTAATTCATTCGTGTATGGCTTTAAGTACTCGTTACTTATTGTAACAAATATGTAATATAATAATGACAATAATTCAATTCAATGTCAATAAAATATATACATAAATGAATAAAAACGTTTAAATGAGTTATAGTTTCAGTTTAATTTTACCTGGGTTTGGTTTGACTCCTTCTGTAGTTATTACATGGCCCAAATAAGCAACTTCTTTGCGAAGGAATTCGCACTTATCCAATTGAATTTTTAGATTGGCTTCACGTAGTTTTTGAAATACTTTACTTATATTTTCTAGGTGTTCCTGAAGGGATGTACCTAATATTATTATATCGTCAAGATATACGAAACAAATTTTATTGTTTAAATCCTTTAAAACTAAATTCATAAGTCTGAAAAGTTGAGGGGGCGTTTTTAAGACCGAAAGGCATTCGTTTGAATTCGTAATGTCCAAAATTTGTAGAGAATGCTGTTTTGGGGATATCATCTGTATGGACTTCTATTTGATGGAATCCGGAGGTTAAATCTATAGTGGTAAAATAATTAGATTTACCTAATTTATCGAGGATATCGGTTATATCAGGAATTGGGAATTTGTCGTCCACGGTTTTGTCGTTTAACTTTCGATAGTCTATTACAACTCTAATTTTTTTCTCGCCTGATGCGTCTGATTTTTTTGGGACTACCCATATGGGTGAGGACTAAGGTGAATATGAATGCTGGATGATGTCGTCTTGTAGCATTTTTTCTATTTGAGACAGAACTTCTTGCTTATAAATGTCGGGATATTTATACTGTTTCGAATGAGTCGGGATATTATCTGTTGTATTAATATGGTGTTTTATTTTGCTTGTAAATGTCAATTTCTCGTTTTCGCGTATAATTAAATATTTATATTTATTCAATGTATTAAATAATGAGTGTTTTTCATTATCAGTTAGGTTGTCATCGCGAATTTCTTGATTTTTTTTATTAAATATAAGACGCTGTAACGGCGTGGTCTTTAGCGTCTGATACAGTAATGTGTTACAGTTAATATAGGTTACATATACTTATAGGTTTTTACATTGAATTATTTAATATATTTCACGTATGAGATTTGTTGCTTTTAAGAAGTTGATGATATTTTGGGCTTGTTGTTTGTCGTTTTTCAGGACTTCATGGATGTTGCTTGGGATGTTGTGTGTTCTTTTTTCTCTACTGTATTGCTGACATTCAGTGATGATATGTTTGATTGTTTTAGTGGTGTTGCAAGTATCACATTTTATTGCAGGTGTTCTGGTGAATACGTGACTGTGGGTCAGCTTCGTGTGTCCAATTCGTAGTCTGGTCAATATAACTTGCTCCTTTCTTAATTCTCCTAGCTTCCAAGAATTGGTAGTGTTTTTAATTTCTCTTAGTTTGTTGTTGGTCGTTTGCGTCCATAGTTCTTCCCATTTTTCCTTTATTTTTGTTTTGATTACGTTATTCATGTCTTCCACGGGCGTAGGTGTGTTTGTCATTTCCTTATTGGCTGCTAGCTTAGCCTCTTCGTCCGCTTTCTCATTTTCATGGATTCCGGAGTGACCAGGTATCCATATTAACGTGACCAGGTTATTGTAGTATAATAGTGTGGAAAGGAGTTCTCGAATTTTTAGTATAGTGGGTTTCTTGGGGTATGTTTCTTGGATGGCTTTTATGGAGTTTGCTGAGTTTGTAAGGATGGAGAATCTTTTGGACTGGCAAGTTTGTTTGTTGTTGTCTATAATGTTCAGTGCTTTTAATATGGCGTAAGCATCGGCTGTTGAGGTATTAATTGTTAGTGGTAGGTTGTATTTGTGTGTGTCTTGTTCAGATTGACAGCTGCCCCGACGTATTCTTCTGTTTTGGATGCGTGAGTGTACATATGTATTCCTGGAGTGTTCCGTTCTATTTCTTCAAATTTCCTTAGATATTCCTCCCTGCTTGTTTCTTGTTTGTCGCTTTGAAGTAGGTCTAGGTTTGGGGGTGTTATTTGGATGGTCCATGGAGGGATTGATGGCTTGGGTTTCGCTGCTATTGTTGGTATAACTAGGTTAGTGTTATTTAGGAAGATTTGTGCTTGACTAAGTATTGAGATGTGTTGTTTTAGGATTGGGGTGTGTGTGTTTCTTTCGAATATATGTTTGTATGTTGGGTGATTTGGTTGGCTTCCTAATTGTACAGCGTAATTTAGGAATAGTTGGGTTCTTCTTATTTCAAGTGGCGATTCCCCTGCTTCATTGAGGATACTTGTTATTGGGCTGGTTCTAAAGGCTCCTTTTGATAGTCTGAAGGCAGTATTGTGTACCGGTTCTATTATTTTTAACACTTGTTTACTTGCGTTCCCATATGCTATACTCCCATAATCTATCTTTGCTCTATATACTAGGATTAGTGACTCTCTATCTGCACCCCAGTTTTGGTGACTGAGTATTTTTATTTGGTTCAGTCTCCTATAGCATTCGGTTTTGAGTTCCCTGAGATGTGGTTTTCAAGTTAGTTTTTTTGTCAAAAATGATACCAAAAAATTTTATTTGATCTACGGTGTTTATTCTGTTATTGTGTATGGTTAGGTTTGTCTGTTTGTGTTAATGTCGCATTTTGCATATATGTATAAGTTAGATAACGGTTCTAATAGAATCGCACCACATTCTATACTCCTATTTCCATATGTCAGTAGTTTCTAGGTTGAGGAGTTTAGCAGCGTAGTGTTTTAAGATAGAATAGTTAGAATGTATCCAGCTTGTAAAGCAAACAGTTGTATCTTGTTTTTGCTAACTTAAATAAATTTTTAAAAACACCTTTTCTGATTGAACAAACATAACTGGCGCAGTCGGTACCGAATCCGAAATTCTATAAAGAATCTATAAAGAATCAATTCGTTAAAGTGTTAAAATCGTTGGTGTTAACCATTAACTTAACAATCGAAAATTATTCTGACGGCAATTGCAACACCTGCAATCCCGACGAATCAACCTAAGAAGTTCATCAGTCAAGAAGGTACAAGCAGATTGGCGATCATCCGAGGACTTCCAGAAGTACAACTCGTCGAAGGTGATCATCTGTTTCCTGTTCGTACATTCTCCTGGCCTAGCACACCAACGTCTCTACCAGCATCACCGCTGAGTGCAAATCAGCACCCGTCGAGCGAAAATCGACAAATACCATATGAAGACCTTACTAATTATTATATTGTAAGTAAGAATATTTATCTTTGTATTTTGTAAAAATATCGTTTAATTTAAAGTCAAAATTGACGATTTAATTAATTTGTTAAACAATTTAAATATTGACCAATTCAATATGCCGAATGTACATATAAATGTAACCCCTGGTGCTCTTGTAAATTTGGACACCAATATGTTAAAAGTAGTAGATCTTATACCAGAATATAATGGTGATAAGAAAACTTTATCTCATTTCCTAAAAGCCACTGAGGAAATTTTAGAAATTATAAATCAGAGCAATCCCTCTGAAGTTACTAAATCTTTGACATTAATAACTATTAAAAAGAAAATTACTGGTAAAGCTAGTGAATATTTAACTACTTGCCCCAATATTAAAAGTTGGAAATATTTAAAAGAATTTTTAATATCTCAATACCAAGACAAACGAAATGAATGCACTTTAATGATTGAATTATGTCAATTGCAACAAAATAGAGAAACTATTTTCGAGTTTCTTAAGAAATATAATGAGTTATTTCTTCTTTATATTAATAATATTGAAAATAAATACCACCCACAATCAGTACAAGATTTTAAAACTTTCGGACATAAATTTGCTACGCAGTGTTTTTTTAGAAATTGCAGAGAACCTTTCAAACACAATTAGCTGCTAGAAATCCTGGCACTTTAGATGAAATAAATACTTTGCTGACTAATGACTTCCAATATTATAAAATTAACTCGAATACAAATCAATCACATTCGAATACGAGTAACCCCCAAACTAGACCACATGCATCTCCAATGCTAAAATATCCTCAACCTAAACCAGTGCAAAACTATTTTACCAGCCTGGTCCATCATATAAAAATATATTCGCATGCAACAACCTGCACCTACACCCATGTCAATTTCTACCCGCACATTTAAAACATATAAAACCAAACCAAATAATTTTACTCCCTATGGAAGGCAAAATTCTATTTCTGAAGAACTAATTAATGTAGAAAGCGATGACGCCGCCACTGGTACAGAAAACCAGATAGCATTGCAAGAACAATTGGAAACGGTCGACACCGACATTTGCAATGAAACCGAAGATTTAATTTATGATGAAAATTTTCACTTGGATCAACACGTAGATTTGAATCCCTAGCAATTAATATGATATCAAAATTACCTTATATTGAGTTACAAAAATTATTTATACTTATTGACACGGGATCCTTTCAAAATTTTATTAACAAAAATTACGTCTATAAAAATAAAGATAAATTTAAAATATTTAATGAAAAATTTAAAATTCAAACAATGAATGGTGAATCTGAAGGATCAGAATATACCTTTATAAAATATAAGGGTAAAAAAATAAAATGTTATCTATATAATTTCCATAAATCATTCCATATTTTACTCGATTTTAATGCTTTAAAATTATCACAAGCCCAAATAAATTTGAGTAAAGAAGAAATTAAATTATTAAATAATAATCACAAATTTAAATATTTTAATGAACAATCTAAACCAGTTTATAATACGGAAATAATAAAGAAATTAAATATTAGACACGAACACCTGAACCCGGAAGAATTAAATGAATTAACTAAAACTTTAAATTAATATAAAGATTTAGTTATCTCAAAAGACGAAAATTTAACCTTTACCTCTAAAATAAAACATAAAATACCAACAACAGATGATATTCCCATCTACACAAAAAATTATAAATTCCCTGATATGTATAAAAATCAAGTAAACGAAGAAATTGATAAATTATTAAAGAACGGAATAATACAACCAAGTTATTCACCGTGGAATAGTCCAATTTGGGTAGTAGAAAAGAAACAAGACGCCTCTGGCATAAAGAAAATTCTCGTAGTAAATGATTTTAGAAAATTAAATGAAAAAACTGTCGACGATCGATTCCCGATACCTGATATTACGGAAATTTTAAGTAAACTTGGCACTTCAAATAATTTTACTACATTCGATCTCACTAGTGGTTTCCATCAAATTGAAATGGACCCCAAAGATATAGAAAAAACAGCTTTCTCGACAGAAAATGGACACTTTGAATACAAGCGAATGCCATTCGGTGTTAAGAACGCGCCTGCGACGATCCAAAGACTCAGCTTGTTTCGTTTATCTCGACGACATTATCGTACTCGGTTCATCCCTACAAGAACACATACAAAATTTGAAAGACGTTTTAGATAAATTGCGTGAGGCTAACTTAAAAATCCAGCTAGACAAATGCGAATTTCTTCGAAAAGAAATAGCATATTGATAAATTTAAAATATTTAATGAAAAATTTAAAATTCAAACAATGAATGGTGAATCTGAAGGATCAGAATATACCTTTATAAAATATAAGGGTAAAAAAATAAAATGTTATCTATATAATTTCCATAAATCATTCCATATTTTACTCGGTTTTAATGCTTTAAAATTATCACAAGCCCAAATAAATTTGAGTAAAGAAGAAATTAAATTATTAAATAATAATCACAAATTTAAATATTTTAATGAACAATCTAAACCAGTTTATAATACGGAAATAATAAAGAAATTAAATATTAGACACGAACACCTGAACCCGGAAGAATTAAATGAATTAACTAAAACTTTAAATCAATATAAAGATTTAGTTATCTCAAAAGACGAAAATTTAACCTTTACCTCTAAAATAAAACATAAAATACCAACAACAGATGATATTCCCATCTACACAAAAAATTATAAATTCCCTAATATTTATAAAAATCAAGTAAACGAAGAAATTGATAAATTATTAAAGAACGGAATAATACAACCAAGTTATTCACCGTGGAATAGTCCAATTTGGGTAGTAGAAAAGAAACAAGACGCCTCTGGCATAAAGAAAATTCTCGTAGTAAATGATTTTAGAAAATTAAATGAAAAAACTGTCGACGATCGATTCCCGATACCTGATATTACGGAAATTTTAAGTAAACTTGGCACTTCAAATAATTTTACTACATTCGATCTCACTAGTGGTTTCCATCAAATTGAAATGGACCCCAAAGATATAGAAAAAACAGCTTTCTCGACAGAAAATGGACACTTTGAATACAAGCGAATGCCATTCGGTGTTAAGAACGCGCCTGCGACGTTCCAAAGACTCAGCTTGTTTCGTTTATCTCGACGACATTATCGTACTCGGTTCATCCCTACAAGAACACATACAAAATTTGAAAGACGTTTTAGATAAATTGCGTGAGGCTAACTTAAAAATCCAGCTAGACAAATGCGAATTTCTTCGAAAAGAAATAGCATATTTGGGACACGTCATAACAACTGACGGAATAAAACCTAATCCTGATAAATTAAAAACTATTCAAAATTTTCCTATACCTAAGACCGTTAAAGAAATAAAATCATTTTTGGGTCTTCTCGGATATTATAGAAGATTTATTAAAGACTTCGCAAAATTGACAAAACCATTTACTAATTGTTTAAAGAAGAATAGTAAAATTGATTATGAAAATAAAGATTATATCCAATGTTTCAAAAAATGTAAATTATTACTTACAAATAATCCTATACTTCAGTACCCTGATTTTAACCAAGAATTCATTTTAACTACAGACGCGAGTAATTACGCACTAGGAGCTATGTTATCCCAGAACATTAAAGGTAAAGATTTGCAGATCGCGTATGCCTCAAGAACACTGAACAATCATGAACAAAATTATTCCACCATTGAGAAAGAGCTCTTAGCAATAGTATGGGCAGTAAAGAATTTTAGAACATATTTATACGGAAGACGATTCAAAATTGTAACTGACCACAGACCCTTAATTTGGCTTAACTCGTTAAAAGAACCCAATCAGAAACTAATTCGCTGGAAATTAAAATTAAAAGAATATGATTATTACATAGAGTATAAAAAAGGGAAACAAAATTATGTCGCCGATGCCCTCTCTAGAATTAAACCAACATTTGAAATTATAAAACCGAAAACATTTTTGAGAAAAACCTGCCTTTGGTACACTGTATATCAAAAGATTTTTGTATGAAAAAAGGAATCGCCTCTTAAGTAAATGAATTATATAAAACGAAATCGTTTAAAGATAAAATAAAAATTATTGATATTAAAATAGCTATATTCAACATTTTAATAATAAAAGTATAATTCACCTTTTAACAAAAGAAAATTATTTCAATGAACCAACTTTATTAAATATCGAAAAATGTTTAAAGAAATTATTGCAGTATCTTATTCAAAATGATATTAATGAAATTAAAATGCCAAAAATTTGCTCTGGACACAATAAAACTTGGTCAAAAATTGAGAATTTATTAATAAATGTATTTAAAAATTCAAATATTAAAATAAATATTCATTTGTTACCTGAAACCCAAGAAGTAATGAATAACGAAGACGATAAGAATAATGATAACCAATCTCTCCAAGTGGAATGCTCTGAAACTGACACCGCATCTGTGCACTCAGATGAGGAAAATCCCATCAACGGCCTTACATATTTGGAATCAGCAGTAATTTATGGTCATAATCAAATAATAGTAAAGAAATCAAATCAAAATTCAGTTAAAATTCAAAAATTATTCGGTACTAAACAGCGAATATATTTTTATATAAATAATATTAATTGTAATAAAACCATTTTAGATTTTATAAAAGCTTACTGTGTTCCCCATGTAAATTATCATTGCTTGATTCCCGAAGAATTCAAATTAGCCTTCAACTCTGTGTTACAAACATACTTTAATGCTGGGCAGTATAAATTCATACAGTGTAAAAATTTATTAATCGATATTGAAGATAGAGAAGAACAAATTATGACAATTATAAATTATCATGAAGGGAAATCAATTCATAAAGGAATTAATGAAACTTATTCAAAATTAAAATAATCTATTATTTTCCTAATATGACTAAAGATATTCAAAATTTTATAAATAAATGTGAAATATGTTTAAAAAATAAATATGAAAGAAATCCAATTCAGATTCCTAACATTCATACTCCAACTGCGGATAAACCGTTACAGATAATTCATTTAGATATTTTATCTTTAGAAAAACAGATATATTTAACTATACTTGATAGTTTCTCGAAATTTGCCCAAGCTTATAAATTAAAGATCAAAATTCTGTCACAATTATATCTAAATTAATTAAATTCCTTTCTCATTTTGGACTACCTGAGAAAATAATAACAGATAAATGAACTGAATTTTATAATAAATTATTATTAGAATTATTGCTTAATAAAAATATAAAGTTGCACATTACTAGCACTAATAATCCCAAGTCAAATGGAAACATAGAAAGATTTCATAGCTCTATAATTGAAACTATTCGTATATTAAATGATGAACAAAATTTTAAATCTCTGCCATTAAAAGAAAAGGTAATTTATAGTTTGATCGCATATAATAACAGTGTCCATTCCACAATAAAAAAATACACCATTTCAAGTTCTCTTAGGACATTTAAATATTAATCAAATAATTAAACCTGAAGAAATAGTAATAGATGAATATAATATAAAACATTCTAATGTAATGAAGGCACTATTTAAACAAGTAAAAGGAAATATAATTAACAGAAAAGAGAAGTATAGTGAGCAAGTTAACATTGAGGAACATATCCCTGACACTGGCTATATTAAACAACATAGAAGACACAGTGGAAAAGTAGAGAAACCAAAATATAAGAAACAAACTGTTAAAGAAGTAATCCCTGAACGTGGACAAATACTAACTAAAAATTTAAAAACTAAAATGGATCAATTAAAAAGACCTCGTATAATTTCAGATATCTTAATTTCAAAAGATCATGGAGCGAGCACTTCTTCAACGTAACTTAAGTTTAGGTAACGCTTATATAATAAATAATTATAATTATATTTATGTTAATATATCATTCGATAATATTAATAATAATTATAATCATTTAATTAATTATAAAAATGACCTGTATTATCAAATACATAACCTATCCAAAACTGCATGCTTTGAAAATGATATAACTTTATTAGAAAACGCACTTAACAGTATTAAAATGAAAATTCATGTAATTCAAGCACCTAAAAGATATAAACGCGGTTTAATAAATGGATTGGTCTCAATAATTAAAAGTATTACCGGAAATTTAGATCAAGAAGATAAAGAAAATTATGAAAAAATTATTGAAATAATAAAAAGAAATCAAGAATCTATAATAAATAATTTAAACGAGTAAATTCAAATAAATCAAAATTAAACAATTTAATACACAAATACAATAAATGAATAAAAATAAAAAAATTAATTGAGCAAGAAATGAAAAACTTTAGAAAAGTGATAGGTAATATAGTTAATGATATAGATAAGATTACTATACATCAAATATTTCAAATTTTATTAGCCTTCAGTAATCAAATTTACTTATCGTTATTATAAATTGAAGAAACTCTTTCGTTCTGCAGTTTAAACACTTTATATTTCGGGCTAATATCTAGAGAAGAAGTGACTCAGTATATTAATGAAAATATTAAAGAACCAATGAAATCATTGCTTAAAGATAATTATTCGAATAATAAAATTGTGAAAACTGTTTGTTATTTGAGTACAAAATTAGAAATTTTGATCGAAATTCCTATAATTGAACAAAAAACTAACATCCATCAAGTAACCAGAATCCCCACCATAATTAATAGAAATTTAATAACTTTAAATATCCTTACTGGCTTTTATTCCATTGTTAGTAAAGAAATTTATAAATTGGAACATTGTACGTTTATAAGAGAGAAATTATTTATGTGTAAAGAAATTAATAATATTAATGAAAATTGTCTCTCTGAAATATATTTTAACAAACCAACTGTTCACTGTAAGCAGGTTGTACTTGATAAAAATAATTATGTAGTTAAAATAGATTTTTCTAGTATTAAGTATATTGTATCTCCTTATAATAGTGGTTATAAAATAGAATGTGAGGATGAAATAATTAATAAGATTATGAAGGGTATCTTTTTAATAAATAATTGTAAAATTAATGATGAGAATGAAAAATATAGTTTTAACTTTGGAAAGATGATAAATTTAAAGATGGATATTAATAAGCATGAATTATTACCAACGATAGAACCTGTAATTAAAATAAAAAATTTAGAAGAACATTCTTTAAAACCAGTATTGTTAGAGAAATTGAATAAAGAGAACTCACACTCTATATTTAATAGTATTTTGATAAATGTTATAATAGTTATAATAATTATTATTATTGTTAGTAAAGTTTGTAAGAAATTTTGTAGAAAGGAACGTGATATTATTCAAGCTGCATCTAACATTATTGAAACAAAAGTATAAGTATTTTGTTTCAAGAACGTTTCTCTTAAGGATGGAGGAGTTAGATAACGGTTCTAATAGAATCGCACCACATTCTATACTCCTACTTCAATATTTCAGCAGTTTCTAGGATGAGGAGTTTAGCAGCGTAGTGTTTTAAGATAGAATAGTTAGAATGTATCCAGCTTGTAAAGCGAACAGTTGTATCTTGTTTTTGATAACTTAAATAAATTTTTAAAAACACCTTTTCTGATTGAACAATCATAACTTATACATTTAGTTTTCGTGGATGAGATTTTGAAACCAAAGCTATCTGTCCAATCCTGTATCTTGTTTATTCAGTTCTGTAAGTTTGCTTCCACAGTCTGTACATTTTTTCCTTTTCCTATTATTGCTATATCGTCTGCGAATAGTAGTGTTTTACAGGTTCTTTGATTTCCTTAGCGATATTATTTATCGCCACTAGGAATAGTGTCACACTTATCGTTGCTCCTTGTGGGAGGCCGTTTTCTAGTGGGTATTTTTCTGATAGGTGCCCATTGCATCTTACTCTAAATGATCTGTCTGTTACGAAGTTTTTAATAAAGTGAATCATGTTTCCTTGAATTCCGTGTTCGATTAGGTTTTTGATTATGCTATGCCCCCAGGTTCTATCGTAGGCTTTTTCCATGTCGAAAAAGACAGCCATGAGGTGTTGTTTGTTTCGAAAAGCATTTTGGGTTTCCGCTGTTAGGTTCATGATGTAGTCTGTAGTTGATCTTCCACTTCTAAAGCCGCATTGTTCTTGACAGATTAATTTATTTTTCTCCAGATACCAGACTAGTCGTTTATTAATCATTTTTTCAAATATTTTGCAAAGGGTGTTGGATAGTGTGATTGGGCGATAGTTTAGGGGGTCGATTTTAGATTTACCGGTTTTTTTTGATTTTTTATTTCCATATTAAGGTTAGTGTTATTTGTTTGATTTAAATATTGAAATTTAAATTTATTTAAAAATGTTACTTCTCCTTTCTCGAAATTAAATTTAGTTTTTAATAACTCTATACCTGGCAATCCTATTAAAACATCAAAATCTTTATGGAATTCGAATATATAACTTTTAACATTAAAATCTTTAAATTTAAAAAATGTGAATTCAGAACCGGATGATACTCCGTTGCAAGTGTAAATAGTAAAATTTTCAGAAAATTTTGGAGTGTTTGGTTTAAGTATTTTAGGGTGAATATAATTTTGCGTGGAACCAGTATCTAAAAGGACTTTAAAATTTGAAATCTTTACAAAAGGTAATTTACTTATTTGTTAAGGATTCAATTTTTGTGGGTCGAGTATAGGAAAATTTACGTTTTCTATTTCTTTTGTGAATTCATCCACGGTAACAAATTGATTTTATTCATTTTGTTGTGGTTCAAAATATTCATTTTGATTTTGTATCTCTAAATCGGATTCGACATGAGTTTCTAACATGTGTAAATCTTGTCGTTGTCTTTTCAATTGGGGTTTGAATGTTTTCGTACTGATAGACATAGGTTGTGGGTAATATTGTCTAGGTTGAGCATGGAAAGGTTGTCTTTGGAAGTTTTGGGGTTGTGTGTATCGGATCATAAGGGATCGATGATGATTTTGATTTTGTTGGAATTGGTTTTGTTGAGTGTGGTGTTTATATACGGATGTTGGTGCAGAAATTATCTGTTTAAATGAATTTTGTTTGTTAATGTGTGTATGGATATATTAAAAATCATTTTTTATTAAATTTTGTACGTCACATAAATTTTTTGGGGTTTCTAGCGGCTAGCTGGCTTCTATATGGCTCTTTACAATTTATTATTAAATTATGAGCTGCATATGAGGATATGAAAATGTCTACGTTTTCATAGCCAGTTCCAAAATTTAATTTTAATAGGCCCATAAGTCTATTAAATATGTCTTCGTATTTCGCAAAGTAAGAAAAGATGTCTTCGTTTGGTTTTTGTTCGTAATGTGATAATTCAGTTAAGAAATGAACTTCATTTCTTTTATCGCCGTATTCTTCAGCTAGTAAACTTTTTAAACTTGCCCAGTCTGTGTATGTTTTAGTAGCAATTTTTACATTCGCGTCTCAAACAATTTTCTTTCTAATAGTGTGTATAATAACTCGTTTAATTACGTTCGATAGTGTTATATTACCAATGATTTCGACGATTTCGTCGCAAACACTTACAAAATGAGGCAGTGCCTGTACTGCCGTCATATTCAGGAATGACGTCGAAGAGATCTTTTATTTCATTTGGGATTTTAGGGATTGTAGTGAGGGTAGCGGGTAGTCGGTGCCATTTTTTACATACTCTACTACGTTAATATTAAAAATAATATAATTTAAAAATTTTAGGTTTTTAAAATTTGCTATTTAGCAATAAAAATGAACGAATATTTAAATTAACTTACAGTCTTGCAAGTCTTAACATATCTTCGATTTTCTTTCGACGTAGTTGCTTGTACTGCTGCTGGTGTTGAGTCCAACTACCGGACGCCGTCGTCGTAGGTGATGGCTCGTGGGCTCTTCTGAAGTTAATGGCCTCTGTTGCTGGGACAGCTACCGCGACGCCTTCGCCGTAGGTGATGTCTCGCAGGCTACTCAAAAGAGTTGGTGACTCTGCTGCCGGAACAACAATCGCGACGTTCTTCGCCGTAGATGATGTTTCGAAATCGTTTATCACTCTTTGTTTAGAGCGTTGAATTTTCTTTTGTTAAATAGGTTGTAGCGAACTAACAGTTGAAACTGACGCGTTAAAAACGGATTGAACAATTTTCTTGTTTCCGAACTCGAAACCTTTCGCAAATTCAATCCGACTGCGCCACTTATAATTGTTGAACGCTCGAAATTGTTTTTAAAAACTTTATTTAAGCAAATAGGTGTGAACAGAACGATGGTTACAAACAGAGTGACTATTATAAGCATCTGCAGGATGCTGTTCTCTCATACAACGATTATCTTAGTTTCATGAATTTCTGAAATATGAGCTGCTTACTAAGGACTTTAAAGATGATGCAAGAACTGCTTTAATAATGAAATAGAGGGAGGTGTCCCTATATTACTTAGATGATCATATTTACAAATAAACGAATTATTTTCATTACTGTAGTCGTTCATGGGAATGAGAGACACAGTATCAAAGTTCTGAATTTGTGACTAACTAGACTTCAACGAAATTTTTTTATAGTTTAATATTTCAGTTATCCTTTTCATCCACATATATAAATACTAGAATGTTCAAAGACCTTACTGTAATAATTGTTTTGTTTTTCGATAAGAATAATTATAAAAAATAATTTTTCAAATTTAAATTTGCAAAACAAAATTCATGGGAGTGAACGAACCCAGCCTGTGAATTGTACTTCACCTGACATTGCAATGTACAAAAAATAACTCTTATATCAACCAATAATTTGCTTAATAATGCTAATATATTTTTATTCTTTTAATGTTCAAAAAGTTATTTGGTACAAAAATTTTAATGTAAAAATAATTCATCTAGATTTTAATTTAGTTGTTTTGGTACCGCTAAATTTTCGCTGTATTTATTTAAAAATTAGTATTATACTAAAATAATGCTTGTTTGATATTTCCAGAATTAGTAATTTGAATATGAGTGTACTTCTTTCTACTGCAAATATATTTATATCAGTTATGTTAATATTATGTATTTGGCTAAAAATTACTGAAACTTTCATGAGATAATTTGTTATTTATTGTAGGGTCAAAATTATAACCAAATAGAAACACAAAAACCGTAGAAATTGAAGGCGTAAAATACAAGCCTATGAATGAAATAGTTATTTACATAACAAATCAGGAAAGTGTTCAATTACAGGATGATTAGGTAGTTCCGTTGCGAAAAACTATTATGATAAAAAATATTTTATTACATAAATTTCACATATTAAATACTGTTATTCATAGTAGTATTCTGAACATTACGAATATTTATTCCAGGACCAGATTCATTATTTGAAATTTTAAAATTTGTTAGTGTTCAGGATGCAGAAATTTCACCATCATGCGTTGAGTTGGTAGTTTTGTATTCGAAAAATAAACGTCTATGCTTTATACTAGGAGGACGGAATGCAACATATTTCTTGTAAAGGATTATGTAGCGTTCGTTACCTTCTTCAATTACAAAAGCTATGTGTTTCTGACTGACTTCTGTCGATCGTGCGAGATCGGACATTTTGATTGTCGATCTCGTGAGCAAGAGATGCATTGAGAAATCGGGATCCCGAGATGCTCCATTTTTGAGTAGTATACTTACATATTTTTATCTTATATTCATCATACAACCCACTAAAATATATATTTGTCAAAAATTTACTTCGTCCTCTTTCCAGTTTGTTATAATATAAAACAGGATGATGGTGGAGTGGCAACACTGATTTGATTAGTACGTATCTTCACCGTAAATTATTATTTTGTGCTATATAAGAATTAAACAGTAAAATAAATGTTGAGTACATAGGTTTTATTATAATGTAGTACTGGAAATTAAACGTGGGCAATTTTTATTACTTCTAATAATACACGCAATATATTCGGACACAATCTAAAACATTTTTTCGCTCAACCTTAGAAATATCTGTTTAACAACTAATTAATCTTACTTAGCACGCGTCTCAGTCAAGCGGTGCAGCACAACCAAGAAACATAAAATTATATATCGTTTTCAGTGTTGGTGTTGCCAAACTTAGTAGAAAAAAAAATCGAAATTAATAATACATTAAAACCTAAAAACATACTGACAGATAATACAGAATTCATTTTAAAAAGAATTTTTTTTTAATTTCAAATGTTCTCTATTTCTTATACTGAAAAAGTGATACTACGAAAGAGGAGAGACATATTCTACATCATGTTAACATTTACCAACCCTAGATCCGGCCCTGTTTAGACCTGGACTTGGATGTTTTCCTTTTAACATAATACAATTTAGTGTCCGACCGTAACATAATTTTCAGCCGAAACCGAAACCATAACCGAATATTCGGTTCCTCTTCTAGTTTCGGTCCGTAACCTAATCCGAAACTTATGTAGTTAAGTTAACATTTAGTAAAATTTATACCCAGAAAATATTTTTCCTAGCTTTGTAACCATAAACTGGCCGAAACTAGAGTTTATATGGAGGCGAGCACTGTCGGATATGTACGAAACAGGTTTTGAGAAAATAGGGTTAATTATAAATGAATCTCTTAATAACAAATATTTCTTGAACAAACAATTTATTTTATTGTGATACATAACTAAAGTATTTATTAGAAACTCAAAATAAAAATTATTATAAGATGTAGTTTTATGAGTTTCTTAATAACTTTTTACCCACATTGCATTCCAAAAATAAAAAATAAAGTGTTTCCTAATAAATTGAAGACATGCTAATCGAAAAATTGTTTTTTTTTTTGTAGTTATTTTTTCCACTTTTTTAAAATATTTTCAAAACAAATAAAAAAATTACATTAACAACAAGCATTTCAATGGTAATTATCTGTATTCCAGCTCGCTTCGCTTGAACTTTTAAAAACAAACCCTAAGCCAACACAACTCTCGACAAACACGAAACACAGTACCGTAAAACCGGGTGACTTCCGCCCCATGGGGTAACTTTGGCCGAAATGGGAAATGTTATGTTTTCCTAAATAATTCTGATTTGCGTAGTAAAATGAAAGATACGTTACCTGAACGGAAACATATTTTTACTATAACGAAAATTCTACGCAAATAAGAATTATTTAGGAAAATATAATACGTTCTTCACATCGCATCGCATCGCTCGCTTTCGCTTTGTATGTGCACATAGCCCACTGATTTCTATATAACACTATATTGGGCATGAGCTGCTACGGTGCGTTCCCAATTGAACGCCGGCCATGATGGTCAAAATTGAGGTTTTGTGATACTTCAATATTTAAAAATCTAATCTCTTGTCTATGGGTATGACCATACTTCGTGGTAAAAAAAAGAGATATGGTGGCGAGAGCAGTGTAGAGAGAGTGAAGGCGGCAGAGCTTCAGAATGCGCACTTTACTTTACAAAAGAGTCACAAAACATCAATTTCACCCGTTCAATTGGGAACGCTCTCAGATGGCAGAATGTGGCCTATGCCCAATCTAGTGTTATATAGAAATCAGTGACATAGCCTTTGGCTAAGTGCACATAAACGCGAAAGCGAGTGATGCGACGCTATACGATATGAAGCGAATCCGAACGATGCGAGAAAGTGTGCAAATACGCTTCGCAACGACTAGCATCGCATCGCTTGTAACGTTTGAAATCAGTTATATTACATTATGTTTCCCGCGTTTTTCGCATGACATACAAAAGGAAAATTAATTAAATGCACAAAAAGAGTAAACACAGTCACAGATAAAGAAGAACAAATTATTTTGATAAAACACCACCCCGAAGGTAAAAAAAAATTCCGATTCCAAAAACCCAAAATAGACATTAAAAGTTTTCTCGGAATATTAGGTTATAATAGACGATTCATTGAAGATTTCGCAAAAATCACGAAAGAAAATTGTAAAAATTATACATAATAAAGAATTTGTAGGTTGTTTTAACACTTGTATAGTGCTATTAATTAATGACCCCATACTTCAGTACCTAGACTTTGAAAAACCTTTAATTTAATGTTACAACCGATACAAGTCATTTTGCAATAGGCACTGTCCTCTCACTAGGTCAGATATCAAGTGATAGACCTATTGCGTAAACATCACAAACTTAAAAATGACACTGAAACCCGATACACTACCATTGAGAAAGTATTGCTCGCAATAGTATGGGCATGTAAACATTTTTCTCTTTATTTATACGGTCGTAAATTCACAGTAGTTACTGATCATCGTCCTTTAACATATATGATAACGACTACAATATTTCTAAGTACACATGCAACGCGAAAGCGAGCGATGCAATGCTAAGCGATACAAAACGAATCCTAACGATGCGAGAAATTATACAAATTAACCGCGAGTAATTTATAGCGAGACGATGGACATAATATCTTTATTATTACTGAAAAATGCAGAAAAAAAATTAATTGTGTATGTGTTCTACATACTATACTCATTGATAAAGAAGAAATCACTCCAGTACATTCTTCCCAATAAATAGTATAGTTTCGAACAAAACAAGAAGAAATAGTAGCTCTACCGAAATCGCGAAAGATATTAAATTATTTCAGTAAGTGTAATGTTGTATAATTTAACTAGTTGTGTAAATAAAATATAATATTAATAATCTTATTTTATCTTTATTACTTGCGGCTTGTTTACGCAAACTATACTCGTATTACAAAAAAGGTCATTGTAACACTTGTTGTTCTATATACTATTACCATTTTTTCTGGATTTTAATGCAGAATTTTACTGGACTAATAATAAGAATCAAGCCAGTGTGGTGGCTCAGTGTGAACGCGCTGCTCACTGCAAGCTGTGACGTTTGAATCTGAGGTTCTAAGGTAAAGTCTACCAGCCGGCAAGTGTGAATCTTGTAAAAAGGTAAAAACACCATGGCCTTGAATCACACTCGGATGCTAGAGACCAACCACCTCTACATCTTAAAGTAAGCTTGTTGCCTACGTTTCTCTCTGATGCCACTCTGCTTACATTGTAAACAGAGGCTGTCGCACAGATTGAGATTCAGATGGCGCTAAGATGAGTGGTTACGAGACAAGTACCGTGGTACTAGGGGCCTTGGCCCGCTTAGGGCTGTCGAGCCATTGATGATGATGATAATGATGATAAATAATAAGAATCAGTTGAATTAGTACTTAATCTAAAAAAATAAATTATCCCACATAGTATGGCTCAAAATATCAAGACAAGACCAAGACAAGAAATATTTTTCATTTCCCAAGACAAGACAAGAAAGTATAATACATATTTTGGATAGTAGTAGTAAAACAAAATTTAGTTAAATTGATTTATCATTTATTTGTATTTATAGTACAGGCGAGTTAAATATTAAACAGTAATATGAATAAAAAAAAACAATAAGTGTACAGAGAGGTTCCAAAAGTAATACTTTCAATTTGTAAATTGTTAGCAAATATTTCAAGTATTAATGGAGGAAAATTTGTGCACATAAATTCAAAATTACACTGCCCTTTTCGGTATACTATGTATTAACTATGAACTATAAAATTGAACACGCTGCATAATATACAAATTTGAAAACTACATATATAAAATTTGTTTTATATAGTATAAGAAAATATATTAATATATTTTGAAGAAATAAAATAATGCGCATCTAAATGTCGAAAATGAATTTTAAATAAATTTTGAATTGGAAATACAGAATACAAAGTGGATTTTCTCAATTTCAAAACAAAACTGATTCATGTCAAGTTTTACTACTGACTTTATTTTGGATCATACCATTACTAGTTGAAAAGATACAAATTTCTAGAGTTAATATCGAATGATTGGTTTACCTCGTTTTTACATAAAGCGTCTCTTTTATTAAATTGTTATTAAAATTAACGAAAGTTAACTGAACGTCTGTAAAACTCGCTTGTTAAATAACATTTACATAATTTCCATTATTAGTTAATTTAATTTAATATAAATAATTTATTCTCTAGATAACGAAAAAGCCAAAAAAACCTGCAGTTTCAAATGAAAGGTTGATGAAATTTTAGAGAAGTACAAAGACGACATTAAAAAAATCCAAATAAAATACCGATACTTTCAGATGTGGTTCATAAAAAAATTTGTAAAGATTTAAATTATCTTTTGTCAGAAAAAGCAGTTTATAATACATTAAAAAAGAATCATGCTTCAATATTTGTTATGCTAGAAGGAAATTTCTATTGTGAAAAGGAAGACGTTATCAAAAGTAATGTTTGTGTAAATGATGCTAAGGTGATTGATGAAAGCATTGAAGATATTTTGGACAGTAGTGTTGGAAACTGATTGAACTTCGAGAGCTATACGGTGTTTGAAATGATCCTAATAAACCAAATATTCACTTCCGTAAGAGAAGAGCTCCTCCGAAAGATGTTTGGTCTAATATTGTAAATGGAAAGATATACGAAGATAAAAGTTTTTGTGTATATGGGTCTTTAAGATAGAATATAAGGATGTATTTTGTCACGCCAAATGTAAGGAATGTAGAGCTAATTTAACTTGCAAACTAAATGGGAAAGATGATTCAAACAGAGTAATTTTAGTATGTATAATTAATAATTATAATACTAATTTTAAACATTCTGGGTTAATAAAACGAAAGCTCTCCGGAATAAAACGCAATGAAGCAGCAAAAATTTTAGAGCATACATCCGCTGTTGTTCTAAAGAGAAACATAACATAAAACAAACAAATTCATGTATATCGTCAAGTCATATATGAATTTACAAGATCGAAAAGTTTACATCCAGACCCATTACTTTCGGTTATGCAAGCAAAGTATTCGTCACCATACCTTGGGGTAATACATTATGTTGAATTAGATCCGTTTTTCGCTCATTATTGGACCAAGTCTCAAATTGATTTTCACAAAGATTTTAATAAAAAAAGAATATTCCGCATTATTATTAGAAGCAATCGGTGGAGCAAGTGGCTTCTTGAAACCAAAACATATATTCCTGTGTCAGGGTGTATTAAAAGTTGTCTCAAACCCATATGTACCAATTACACAAATGTTATCACAAGTGCATGACACTTTATCTATGAACATAGATATGGTTGCAGAGATGGATTAACAGTAGTACTACAGCACCTAATGAAATTAGAACCGATGCTTCTATGCTTTGAGAAGTGCTGCAATAAAACATTTTACGAGTTGCACAAATACAGAGGATTACGTTAAAAACATGCTTCATCAGACTTGATAGAAATCATTTCATTAAATCAGTTACATATTGGAAATGTTTTAAAAATCGAGATAAACGATAAAAATCATTTTACTGTCATATTATTGGTCTTCTAGTAGATACTTCATTTGAAGAAAAAAAATTATGAAACATGCTTTCTTAGTGGCAATGCCACCTATGGAAAGTAATGACAAGGATATTGACATAAATGACAAAAGTACAGAAGATGATGAAACATTGAGAAATTTAGTTGTAATTAATTTGATGTGATATTAAATGAAGTTAATATTGAAATTGATAATTCAGAAATAGATAATCGAGATAATATGTACCAATTATTGGTTTTAATTAATCCTTTGAAACTTATTTGCTTCAAACTTTCTCTCTGGTCTGCTATAATGGTGTCTTTTTTCAAAGCAGAGATTAAATCTACTTCTTCATATGTGGAAAGTTTTTTTAAAGATTTGAAACAACTGACATTCAAAAATGAACTACCAATGAGAGTTGATTTATTTTTAATGAAACATATTTAGCCTCTAGAAGGTAAATTAAAGTAGCCGAAAGTGATTCTATTGACATGGTAATTTTTAATAAATTATGCATAATAACCTCTAGTGCATCATCGCCTAACGAAAATGTACATGTGCATACTTCCCAAGAGAAAGTGCGTAAAATATTGCATGTACAATAGACTAGTCAGTAGAAGATACTTTAATTTCCCATGAATTTGAACCGGAATCAATATTTCAAAGTAAACCGAAGACTGATGAAATTTGGAGTAAGGAAAAGAGGAGAATCGTATCTGAACATACAGGATGATTGGTCATTAAAAAATCTACGCTCGACAAGTGTTGGATCACCAGTTCTACTAAAAAATGGTCACTTGGCACGTCCCATTATAATTAAGAAAACAAAGTTTCCGTAATATATTGCGATTTTTTAATATTTAGAAATATAGTTGACTCCAACATTAAGTATAATAAAGTATATGAACTAATAAATACTTTAAGTACAAGAGGAGCAACTGCTCATGCATGTAAATTAAGACTGGAATTATTACGTACGGAATTCAACCCCCATACCATACTTAAAAATACGATTAAAATAAAATGTGATTGTAATGTAACTTTTATTATTGACAAATTAATTAAATACATATTTCCAAGTATTATGGTCTGACATGTAGCGGTTTGCCATCTAGCGGATTATTTTCGAACACAAAGTAGGGTGAAGATTCCGTTAGGAATTCATTACGTCAAATGGGAATAACGATTTTTGAGATAAAATATGACCGAAATTGTAGTTAAACACCACGAAAAATCGAAAAATAAAATGTATTGTGCAGTAAAAGGGTGTAATAATAAGTCCCGTAGAAATCTGGACATAACATTCCATTATTTTCCGAAGCTGGACAAACGTTTTATTTATAAAGTAAACCAATTTAGAGTGAGAAAAAACCTTGGAAAAACTAGCAAAAGTAAGCAACATAAATGCGATTGCAATCAATAATATGCTATGTATATTTTGTACCAGACGGTTATGTACATCTAAGTAAGTAAAATTTAAGTTATAAATCGAATTTGCTCCGAAATCTTTTCACTTTGTATTTAACTGTTCATAAATTAAATCTGTATTCATAGTTTATGTGGCTTATATTTGTTCATTTTTAGTTATTTGTTTATTTAGTTGATTTAGATCAAGAAACGTACAACTAAGCTTATAACAGTACAACATATCAATGCAGTTTTTGCATTTTTTACCCAAAACCAGCAATGCAGGAACACACAACACTCATCACTTGTTTATCTCCTGCAATTTTCTTATTAATTTAATGGGGATCACCTCGTAAATTCGACGTTGCCATACAGAAAGCCACTACACCCACAGCCACTGTCATTTTCATTTAATTTTTTCCCGCATTGAATCTATTATCAAGTATATAAAATGCGTTTAGCTTCTTTAAATTTAGTTTGCAGGATCTGTTGTAGCGTATTCGCAAATATTATTAATCGTGAGACTCATTGTTTATATTTTATACGTGAACAGTACTAATGTCACATTCGAATCTTCACCCTAATTGACGCCATCTTGGATAGGCCACGCCCCCATGTCAGATCCCAATAACAGTACAACAACGTAGCAATGCAGTTTTTACATTTTTCACCCAAAACCAGCCATGCAGAAACAAACAACACTCATCACTTGTTCATCTACTGAAATTTTCCTATTAATTTGATGGGGATCGCCTCGTAAATTCGACGTTGACATATAGAAAGCCACTACACCCACAGCCACTGTCACTTTCATTTAATTTTTTCCCATATTTAATTAATTGTCAAGTATATAAAAGGCGTTCAGCTTCTTTAAATCTTAGTTTGCAGGATCTGTTGTACCGCATTCGCAAATATTATAAATCGTGATACTCATTTTTCATATTTTATACGCGAACATTACATTAAAATCTTCACCCTAATTCACGCCATTTTGGATAGGCCACGCCCCCATGTCAGATCCCAATAGTAACATTCAAAAAACGTAGGAATGAAAACTGTGCTGTAAATAATATAGTAGAAAATGTAGGAACAATTATATTTTTTGTAATCTTTTATTTAGATAATAGAGAAGAAATATTAAATATGGGAGAAATACCAAATTTTGTTAACACCCTAGATAAAAAATATGAATTAGTAGCAGTTATCAACGTTAAACCTTCTTCCAGTCCAAATATATATATATATATATATATATATATATATATATATATATATATATATATATATATATAGGTGTAGGGGTTTTGTCCTTAATCTTTACTCGTGCACAAACTTAGCCCACTTTTTTCTGTCCTTTGCGCACTGCTTCGCTTCTTGTAGTGACGTTCCTTTTTCCTTAAGTATCTTCTCTATTGTGGTATCCCATTCTTCTTTTGGCCTTACTCTGTCTCTTATAATTCACAACCATATGTTAGTATTGCTCTGTAAATTGTGTTAAATACCGTCATTTTAGTTTTTCTACTAATTTCATTTTTACCTATGAAACTATTTTTCATGATATGGAATAACTTTGCAGTTTTATCTATTCGTCTATTAATATCTTCTTCTTAATTTCCCTTTTCATGTAAAATTACTCCTAGGTACTCAAAGCTTTGTACTTGTTCTATTTTCTCATTATTAAGTCTTATGTCAATATTTGTTCTTTCTTTTGCTATCACCATTACTTTTGTTTTCTTTATATTAATTTTCATTGCGTATTTTGAAAGTTTATCGTTCCACATGTTCAGGTTCTTTTGTAATTGTGTTTCACTATCTCCAAAAATGACAATGTCATCCGCAAAAGCTCATTCTCCTATTTTAACTCTTTGTAGATTTCTGTGTCCAACTTGTAATTTTCTCGTTTCTAGTTTACATTCTTTAATTATCTCATCCATAAATATTGTAAACAGCACAGGACTTAGAACTCCGCCTTGCCTTAATCCTCCTTTTGTTACGGACATATCGGATTTTCTATTTTTACTGATAACACAGTTTACATTTCTATTATAGAGGCTTTTCATTGCTATTATCAGTCTGTCGCTCACTCCTCTTCTTTTACAGCTGTCCCATATTGTCTCTCTATGTACTCTGTCAAAGGCTTTTTCTAAGTCTATAAAGGCCAAAAAAGCATTTCTTTTACTTAATGTTACTTTTTGGGTTATCTGCTTTATAGTGAAGACGTGGTCTTGGACACTTCTTCCTTTTCTAAAAGCGCTTTGGGATTGTTCTAGTGTCTTGTCTGTTTTTTCTCTAAAATTCTCTCGTACACTTTCAGTGCGGAGCTCAGTGATATTCCCCTGTAGTTGGCACAGCTTCGAGAGTCTCCCTTCTTGTATATCGGCATAATAAGACTTATTTCCCAATCCTGTGGTATATTTCCTTCTCTCCATGCTTGGTTAATTATACTTAACAACAGTAATCTTCCTTCTTCTCCCATATTTTTTAACATTTCTGCGTTTATTCTGTCATGTCCAGGTGATTTTCCATTTTTTTGTGCTTTTATCGCTTCTAATAATTCGTTCATCGTTATTTCTTCTCCATCTGTGACACTTAATGTTTCATTTACTGTTTGTTCTTCTGTTATATTCAGAAGTTCCTCAAAATACTCTTTCCAAAGACTCATTACTGCCTTACCTTCTGTTAACAAATTACCATTTTTGTCTTTAATCGTCAAGCTTTCCGTTGTAGTTTCTTTTCTTAATGTTTTAAGAACTTTATAAAATAGCTTTTGATTCGATTTGCTATTTTCTTCCATTTGTTTGCCAAAATTACCCCAGCTTTTTTCTTTTTCAATTTTTATTATATCTTTAACCTTTTTCGCTGCTTTTATATTGTATTATAATTATCAGGTGTTTTATTATTTAAGTATTTCAGCCATGACTCTTTTTTATGTTTTATTTCTTCTTTGATTTCATTGTTCCACCATGCTGTTTGTTTTCGATTTGTTCTTACTTTATAGATACCACCTACTTCGGTCGCAGTCTCAGGAATCATTGATCTGAATATCTTCCATTTTTCATCTATTTCAGTTTCCTCATCTATTGTAAGTTCTGCTATTTGTTTCGAGATTTCCTGCTGATATTTTTTGCAACTTCTATTTCTTTAAATTTGTATGTTCTTATTGTATCATACTTTATTTCTTTCATGTTTTTCTTATTCTTCTCTGCTTCCGTTATATTATTCCCACTTATTATTTTAGCATCAACTAAGAAATGATCGCTATATATTTCTGGTGCTCTTCTCGTTCTTACATCTTTGACTAATTTTCTATTTTTTCTTTCGACTAATATATAATCTATTAATGATTTACCTTCAGGTCCTTGTCTGGTGTACGTATGTATCAGTTTATGCTTATAGAAAGTATTTGTTATGATTAAGTCATTTAATGCGCAGTGATCTATTAATCTTGTTCCATTATTATTAATTTTATCCTCTCTGTAATTGCCTATAACTTCTGTATTATTTACTTGTCTTCTCCCAACTCTAGCGTTAAAATCTCCTGCTATATAGATTTCACCTTTACTCCTTTCAGTTTCGATATTTAGTCGTTCCCAGAATGTATCTTTTATTTCAGTTGCTTCATTTTCATCAGGTCCGTATACTACTATTATAGTTACCATGGCTCCATTTCTGTTTTTCAGTTCCACCTTTAGTATTCGTTCTGTACACGCTTCCCAGTTTTGTATTTGTTTGAACAGATCCTGTCTTATTAAACAAGCTACTCCTGCTGCCGCCCTCTTATCGTGTGATACTCCGCTATAAATCAATACATGCCCTTCTTCAAGTGTTATCTCTCCTTTACTTTTTTCTTAGTTTCAGTTATTGTTAAAATATCAATATTATTTTTATTACATTCATAATTCATTTCCCATTATTTTCCATTTATGCTTCTTATATCCAGGTTCCTAATTTCCATAATTGTTTCTTTTCCTTAGGTTTATCATTGTCATGCTTTGTCGTCTTTATTAAATCTATTTCATTTATTTTTATATTTTGGTTTATCCCTATCCGTTTTTTGAATCATTTTTGGTCATTCTTTATGCTTTTCTCCAGTTTTTCCTTTGTATTATTCCAATTCCATTTTTCTCCATTTATTATTAGTTGTTTATATTTTATTTGTACTCTTTTGTTTGCTTTCCCATTTTATCCGCTATTTCTTTCAACGTTTTTTGGATATTTCTTTCTTTTTCTGTCAGATCTGAATTTATGAAAACTTTGCCGTAGATTCCATTTTTTAATTTATATTTGTTCTTTAATATTTCAATTTTTTTATCGAAATTTTCTATTTTTAATATATATATCTATATAGATCATTTCCTATCTTCTTCGTCTTATAATCTTAGCCATCACTTGCATATGTAAGAAGAGCAAATTTTCTATATTTTGCGTAATTGTTTGCACGTTAGTATCTTTTATTTTTAATCCGCTAATAATTATATTATTTTTTCTATTCTTCATATCTATTTTCTCAAATTTATATATATATATATATATATATATATATATATATATATATTAAAAATAGAAAATTTCGATAAAAAAATTGAAATATTAAAGAACAAATATAAATTAAAAAATGGAATCTACGGCAAAGTTTTCATAAATTCAGATCTGACAGAAAAAGAAAGAAATATCCAAAAAACGTTGAAAGAAATAGCGGATAAAATGGGAAAGCAAACAAAAGAGTACAAATAAAATATAAACAACTAATAATAAATGGAGAAAAATGGAATTGGAATAATACAAAGGAAAAACTGGAGAAAAGCATAAAGAATGACCAAAAATGATTCAAAAAACGGATAGGGATAAACCAAAATATAAAAATAAATGAAATAGATTTAATAAAGACGACAAAGCATGACAATGATAAACCTAAGGAAAAGAAACAATTATGGAAATTAGGAACCTGGATATAAGAAGCATAAATGGAAAATAATGGGAAATGAATTATGAATGTAATAAAAATAATATTGATATTTTAACAATAACTGAAACTAAGAAAAAAGTAAAGGAGAGATAACACTTGAAGAAGGGCATGTATTGATTTATAGCGGAGTATCACACGATAAGAGGGCGGCAGCAGGAGTAGCTTGTTTAATAAGACAGGATCTGTTCAAACAAATACAAAACTGGGAAGCGTGTACAGAACGAATACTAAAGGTGGAACTGAAAAACAGAAATGGAGCCATGGTAACTATAATAGTAGTATACGGACCTGATGAAAATGAAGCAACTGAAATAAAAGATACATTCTGGGAACGACTAAATATCGAAACTGAAAGGAGAAAAGGTGAAATCTATATAGCAGGAGATTTTAACGCTAGAGTTGGGAGAAGACAAGTAAATAATACAGAAGTTATAGGCAATTACAGAGAGGATAAAATTAATAATAATGGAACAAGATTAATAGATCACTGCGCATTAAATGACTTAATCATAACAAATACTTTCTATAAGCATAAACTGATACATACGTACACCAGACAAGGACCTGAAGGTAAATCATTAATAGATTATATATTAGTCGAAAGAAAAAATAGAAAATTAGTCAAAGATGTAAGAACGAGAAGAGCACCAGAAATATAGAGCGATCATTTCTTAGTTGATGCTAAAATAATAAGTGGGAATAATATAACGGAAGCAGAGAAGAATAAGAAAAACATGAAAGAAATAAAGTATGATACAATAAGAACATACAAATTTAAAGAAATAGAAGTTGCAAAAAATATCAGCAGGAAATCTCGAAACAAATAGCAGAACTTACAATAGATGAGGAAACTGAAATAGATGAAAAATGGAAGATATTCAGATCAATGATTCCTGAGACTGCGACCGAAGTAGGTGGTATCTATAAAGTAAGAACAAATCGAAAACAAACAGCATGGTGGAACAATGAAATCAAAGAAGAAATAAAACATAAAAAAGAGTCATGGCTGAAATACTTAAATAATAAAACACCTGATAATTATAATACAATATAAAAGCAGCGAAAAAAGGTTAAAGATATAATAAAAATTGAAAAAGGAAAAAGCTGGGGTAATTTTGGCAAACAAATGGAAGAAAATAGCAAATCGAATCAAAAGCTATTTTATAAAGTTCTTAAAACATTAAGAAAAGAAACTACAACGGAAAGCTTGACGATTAAAGACAAAAATGGTAATTTGTTAACAGAAGGTAAGGCAGTAATGAGTCTTTGGAAAGAGTATTTTGAGGAACTTCTGAATATAACAGAAGAACAAACAGTAAATGAAACATTAAGTGTCACAGATGGAGAAGAAATAACGATGAACGAATTATTAGAAGCGATAAAAGCACAAAAAAATGGAAAATCACCTGGACATGACAGAATAAACGCAGAAATGTTAAAAAATATGGGAGAAGAAGGAAGATTACTGTTGTTAAGTATAATTAACCAAGCATGGAGAGAAGGAAATATACCACAGGATTGGGAAATAAGTCTTATTATGCCGATATACAAGAAGGGAGACTCTCGAAGCTGTGCCAACTACAGGGGAATATCACTGAGCTCCGCACTGAAAGTGTACGAGAGAATTTTAGAGAAAAAACAGACAAGACACTAGAACAATCCCAAAGCGCTTTTAGAAAAGGAAGAAGTGTCGAAGACCACGTCTTCACTATAAAGCAGATAACCCAAAAAGTAACATTAAGTAAAAGAAATGCTTTTTTGGCCTTTATAGACTTAGAAAAAGCCTTTGACAGAGTACATAGAGAGACAATATGGGACAGCTGTAAAAGAAGAGGAGTGAGCGACAGACTGATAATAGCAATGAAAAGCCTCTATAATAGAAATGTAAACTGTGTTATCAGTAAAAATAGAAAATCCGATATGTCCGTAACAAAAGGAGGATTAAGGCAAGGCGGAGTTCTAAGTCCTGTGCTGTTTACAATATTTATGGATGAGATAATTAAAGAATGTAAACTAGAAACGAGAAAATTACAAGTTGGACACAGAAATCTACAAAGAGTTAAAATAGGAGAATGAGCTTTTGCGGATAACATTGTCATTTTTGGAGATAGTGAAACACAATTACAAAAGAACCTGAACATGTGGAACGATAAACTTTCAAAATACGCAATGAAAATTAATATAAAGAAAACAAAAGTAATGGTGATAGCAAAAGAAAGAACAAATATTGACATAAGACTTAATAATGAGAAAATAGAACAAGTACAAAGCTTTGAGTACCTAGGAGTAATTTTACATATATATATATATATATAGATCATTTCCTATCTTCTTCGTCTTATAATCTTAGCCATCACTTGCATATGTAAGAAGAGCAAATTTTCTATATTTTGCGTAATTGTTTGCACGTTAGTATCTTTTATTTTTAATCCGCTAATAATTATATTATTTTTTCTATTCTTCATATCTATTTTCTCAAATTTGTATTCGAGGTTTTCTAAATTTTGTAATTTATCCTTAATCTGTTTTAGATCATTTTCGTCTTTATATGCTTGAATAATTTCTCTCAATTCGTTGTTTTCCTTCCTCATTTCTTTCATTTCTTTTAACACTTCCTTCGTCATATCTTTAATTTCTTCCATTTCCTTCTTGTTACTCGAAGGTGGTGTTCTGGTTAATTTTCTGCTTCTTTTAAAGATGTTCTTTGGATCTTCCGTTCCCCGTTTACGTTTAGTGTCGTCAGTACTGTACTCCTCGCTGTCTACTGAACTCATACTAAATTTTTTGTTTTTGCACATGCGCAATGCGTATTCATTCAAAATAATTTCGTTAGTGACAGTTTGGTGACAGTTTTCTAACCTGAAAATAATTTTGAACTGTAATAATAATGAATAGTGGTACACGAAGGCGATTATTACTTGCAACAGCTGATGTTTTTAGTAACAATAATTCAACGTATTGTCATTAAAAAGCAGAACTCAAAGAAGAATAGAAAAACCGAACAAATTGGGATATTGAATTTGCTAAACGAAGAACTGAAAATTGAAGATATTAGAAGCATATATTAAAAACCGATCTTGGTGGCGTAGCGGCTATGTCACTGGCCTAGCAGGATCGTTTGTGTTGTGTACATAAATTTACTATCATCCACTCATTAAGCGGCATATGACCAGTAGTAGTTAGTTTGCTTATCATCTTCATAATAATAATATATTAAAAAAGAAGACACCTATACGCGAGAAAGTATTTATTTAAGAATATTTATTTTTATACATTTTCAATTTGACAGCAAAAGTGCATTCATGATTTCGATAGCCTTCAATCAAAATTTCTACTTGTTGTTGAGTCCACGACATTTCAATCTAACTTATTTTACCTACAATTGTATTATTTAGAAGTAGGAAGTAACGATACAGGCAAGTTAAAAGTCTCACCTGACAGTTCCAACCGTTCCTGCGCAGATTACATACAAGAAATTAGAACACTGTACAAAAAGTTATTACAAGGAGACTTCGTACAAGTTTTCATACATTTTTGTACATACACGGTCCATAATATTTTATATTAAAATTTAATACTAAATTTAGTATTAAATTTTGTATCGTGTCAGACGGGCTTTACACGTAATACTGGTTGCTCATGCTAAGGCGCCAAATAATACCACTCGAATCGACTTCTCGGAAGTGTGTTACTTATCTGCAGTAATTACTTATCTTATCTGTCTTTTATCTCTACTGTGAACTTATTTAATTAATGCTCGTGTTTGCCCCAATTGTGAGGTTGAAAACGCGGCGCTCTAACGGACACGTGCACACACTCGTGTATTCAACTTTACCGTGATGTAAATGAAAATTAAATATTTTGTAGTTGTTATAAGCCAGTTTTTTTGGAACTAATCTTAATTTTTTTTTCTCAAATGGATATTTTGATTTATGTTCAACAATTAATAAATATAATCTATTTTTGGTACGTATCAATCTATATTCAATTAATTTATATTTTGTTCATGTTTATCAGTACTTACCTAAAAATAAAATTTGTTATCAATAAGTACAATTATATTTTTTTTATTTATTTCTAACATTTCCTGTTTATACCTTAGATTACATAATAAAAATAATTCTTGAAAATTGCTCCTAAGGTAGAAGGTAGTAATATACCTAAACCATTTTTTCTTACAAATCTAGGAATACCTGTAACAATATTTTAAAATACTGCTGAAATACTTTTTCTGTTTTCATAAAATATCTATTACATCAGTTAATCTATGCTTTTTCAAAATACAATCCGATAAATACTAATATTTTGAACTAGGTAAAATTTAACAAAGAACGCTTAGGTACTTTACTCAGCTTTTATGTCATATAACAAGCGTTTTTGTAAGTATTCAAGAGCAACAAGTGTAATTAAATGAAAATGTATCAAACTTTTATACTAAATAATATTATTTGGCATCAAATAATTACTCTAAATTCTAAATTATGTTATTTTTAATTAAGAAGCCTATTAAAATTAGAAAATTATTTAATTAATATCTAATGAAAGTTAAATTTGACTTGAAACAAATATAACGATGAAATGAGTATGTTACTAACGAAGTACTAACGACTGACGTGCGGACTTTAAAAAATTCTTATTAGAAGCTTGTGGTCAATTCAATTTGACGTCAAGTTGGATGGCTACAAAGAGACCACAATAATAAGCGCATTTATGCAGCACTAAGCACTAACGATGAAATTTTGTCAGAGTACGGCACTAACGCAGCACAAACCACTGACATGTAGGCTTTATTAAAATTCTTATTAGAAACTTGTGGTCCATGCAACTTGACGTCAAGATTGAACCGTAATAATAAGCCCAGTTATGCAGCACTAACGATGAAATTTTGTTAGAGTACGGCACTAAGGTAGCACTAATATACCGCAGTGAGAAAATTTAAAATTTCGTTTGAGGTCAATCCAACTTGACACACATAGTTTCGTGTTGTAATACACTTAATAAGTTATCCATAACTCGTTGAAAGGTAAATGGCGCATTTTTAAGGCCAAAAGGCATACGTTTAAATTCGTAGTGAGGCCTTCTGTTGAAAATTCCGCTTTTTGTATGTTGCCTGAGTCTACTTCTATTTGGTAAAAATGGTTAGCTAGGCCTAGGGTTCAAAAATAATTAGCTCTGCCTAATTTATCTAATGTATCCGTTATGTTTGATAAAAGATATTTATTGTCAATAGTACGCTCATTCAATTTACTATAATCCATGACGAGTCGTCTTTTTTTTTGTCCGGATACATCCATCTTTTTAGGAACGGACCATATTGGACTAGACCAGGGTGATACTCTATATTGAATGATATCTTGATCTAACACTTTTAATATTTGTGTTTTAACTTCCTGTCGCTGAACTTCGGGACAGCGGTATGATTTTACATAAATCGGGTAGTCATCTTTCAATTTAATTTTATGAGTTATTTCGTTTGTGAAACTTAAGGCTATATTTCCTTAATAAAATATATCACGGTATTCAAAGCAAAGTTTTCTAATAGCATTCATTTCTTCATAATTACAGTGATCAAGTCTATTATATTTTTAAGTTTTATTTAAGTAAATTTTGTTGTACAGTGTCTAATTCATAATCAATTTCCATTCTTTCAACAAAATTTAGATCTATTGGTTTCAAAGATTCAATTTCGAGAGGTTCAGTTATATTTATTTGTACTGGGTTTTCATTTATATTTGTAATGGCTTTTATTCCAAAGTTATTTATTACATTTCCAAAGTTTGTGTGATTTAAAATATCTATGCCTTTATTTAATTTAACAGGTAGTTTTATAACTTTTTCTAAACGAGGTGGTACAATAATTGTGTAGTTTTCGATATGAGTTTCAAAGTCTTTTTCGTTGTTATCTGGTTCGAAGATAATGGATATGTTTGCATAAGGGGTTGATAATTGTTTCTCATTAATATTGAGGTTGGCGTTTAATTGCTTAAGCAATTCAACTTTTATTAATCCAACATAATTTTTACTAAATTTAAAAAAATAAAATTTATGAAATTGAGGAACATTATAAATTTGGAAAACTGGGATTTTTGCTACTTCGTTATGTAATGAAATATTATGTGCAGTTTGAATATAAAAATTGTGACGAAGCTTCTCTTTGTCACTATTTTTGTAACACCCAGTATAGTGTTTTTTAACATTACCGTGATCCGACTGTAATTTTACTTGTGATTATTCTATCTACCTCTTATGAGATACTTGTAACCATGAAAACATGTTTTGTACACTGACTGATCTAGATAATAATTTTTGCTCTAATTTCGATTGTTTAGTCTAAATAACTTCGCTACCGGTTATCCGATCGACTTAAATTTATATTTGCCGTGTTCCATTTCTCGCGGGCGCGCGAATGAAATTAGTGTCGGCCGCGTTAATACATTCGCAACCCTTATCCATTTTAAACCACCACTGCCCATTTAAAATACACAGTAGCGACCGCAAAGATCAAGTTGAAATCAGAAAAATTAGTAAAAAGAGTATATAAACCGAGGTAAAATCACAATTGAGACACTTGATTTCCGATCATCAGCCCTAGGCGTTGACTCGTTTTTCAAGATTTGCTTTGAGCATCCGTTCCGACACCGTTTCAGCCGTTTCGATACTGTGGTGAGTTTCCGTTTTATTTTTCCTGTTTTCCGTCTTGCAAAATAGCGCGACTCGTTGAGCTGCCTTTCTAGCATCCTCGACGAGTAAAGCTAGTTTGTGAGATACCGTTACCATCCGTTCCGACCGTTTCCTCCTTGCAAGGTAGTGCGACTCGTTGAGCTGGCTTTTAGCATCCTCGGCGAGTAAACCTAACTTGCGAGAAATCATCACCGTCCGTTTCCATCCGTTTTTCCGCCTTGCAAAGTAGTGTGACTCGTGGAGATGGCTTTTAGCACCCTCGACGAGTAAACCTAATTTGCAAGTCACCGTTACCATCCGTCACCAGCCTTCCCCGTCCGTTAAAGCCTTTCAGGCTACCGTTCCGACCTGCAAGGTAGCGCGACTCGTGGAGTTGGCTTTTAGCACCCTCGGCGAGTAAACCTAACTTGCAAGTCACCGTTACCACCCCTCACCATCCTTCCCCGTCCGTTAAAGCCCTTCAGGCTACCGTTCCGACTTGCAAGGTAGCGCGACTCGTGGAGTTGGCTTTTAGCACCCTCGGCGAGTAAACCTAACTTGCAAGTCACCGTTACCATCCGTCACTAGCCTTCCCCGTCCGTTAAAGCCTTTCAGGCTACCGTTCCGACTTGCAAGGTAGCGCGACTCGTGGAGTTGCCTTTTAGCACCCTCGGCGAGGAAACCTAATTTGCAAGTCACCGTTACCATCCGTCACCATCCGTCCCCGCCCGTTAAGGCCCTTCAGGCCACCGTTTACGTCCTGCGAAGTAGCGCGACTCTTGGAGTTGGCTGTTAGCATCCTCGGCGAGTATACCTATTTTGCAAGACACCGTTACCGTCCGTCACCGTCCGTCGTCACTCGTTAAAGCCCTTCAGGCTACCGTTTTCACCGCGTCATCTTGTGTAGTAGCGCGACCTGCTGAGCTGGCTTTTAGCATCCTCAAAGGGTACACCTATTGCGCAAGCGTGAGTTTCAAGTCGTACTGTGACGTCACCTGGCATGACGTCATCTCCGCATTTAACCGCGTTACGCCTTACCAACGCATCCTCCGTGAGTACGGCTTTCGCGAACACCATCAGGGTGGTCCCCCGCGTCATATACTCCAACCCCACCGCCGCGACGCTGGGCGTCGAAGTTGAGTTAGCCCCGGGGGTCGATACTAACGACTGTCAGGAGTCACCGACGACGATCGCCGTCGCGACACCGAGCGTCGTTTTCGAGTTATCGGACGTTTTAAATTTCACTACTCGGGAATCGACTCTGACGGCCATTACCGGGTGTGTACACCGATTGACGTCGCAACGCCACGCGTCCTTCTGGTCGAAGACGACTTTTTACCGCAAAACACCAGGGACCCTTCGGGGACCTCAGATAACGTCTCCGGACCACCGACGACCGATTTCCGACAAACCAACGCCAGGCGTCGTTTTTCTAAAAACGCGTGTTCCGACGTTAGGGAGGCTGGAGAAGTCGTCCCCGACTATTGGCCGGTATCTCCGAGCTTCACCAACCGAAAATCTAGACACCGTGACCGTAACTGCACCGGAACTTCGTTTTGACTACAATTGTAGGGATGATAGGAACTTATATTAATTTATAAGTTAATTCTGGATTTATTAAACTTTTAATTTCGGGAATATAAATGTATGGTCAATTTGACTTTAAAACATTGACTTGTATTATATCTGATTCGTAGTATTGAGGACTTGTGGAAATTTTGTCCCATTGTTGTGAGATGCTTGTTCGTCGTTGATGTTCTCATATTCATACTTGTAATCTGACACTTCATTCTCGGAGCGAGAATTGTTATAGTTAGTGTTGTAATTATCGTATACAGGATATATGTTGTTCATGTGAATAATTTTCAGGTGTTTATGTTCATAATAATTTTCAACATCATGTTTACTATTATTTTCAGTATCGTATACGTTTTGCGGCGAACAATGCGGTTGAGGTAAAATGTTTTTGTGATCGTGCTTTGGAATGACCAGATGACGTATTCACGGGTTCTGGTTTATATTCTCTATGCTGGTTTGGGTTAGGACGGTTATAATTTTGGTGAAATATGAGTCTTTGTTGTTGGGGTGCAAAGTTATTAGGAAGCATTGGAATTGTTGTGGACTTTGCGCAAATTGTATTGGTCGGTAATTTGGTTAGTTGTTTGTGTTGTAAAAAGGATTTTTTCTATGATCACTACTGAAAACCACACTTTCTACACACTAAAGAAAGCTTGAAAATTGTAATTTCGCAAAGTTGTGTGGAATAGCGTGCGCAATTATTCCAAACGCAAGTGTGACCAACTTCTAATAATATAATACTGTATGATATTAATATGTTAAGTGTTATTACATTTATATATCATGAAATAATTCATAATCATTCCGAGTTTATATAAATCTTCGTTTTCAATATTGAGATTAAAAAGAAAATACAATATAAATTTTTTAGTTTTTAAATTACATTCTACAGATTTATAGTTGGTAACACTGCACATATTTACCTCTGTTTGCATAGAACTTGGACCTGCAGTTGTCTTAATACTCGGTGTAGTTATTTCATTCTCAGACAGGGATGAGGTGCTCTCCATATATGATATGTGAGTTAATAAAATGGATGCACTTGTAGACTGTAGAGTAGGCTATGGTTTATGACGTATCATCATATACAAAAATTTTAGTTATGCAGTAGAATGTATAATGACATGCATATATGTTCTTACTTCTGTTGTGTCCATTAAAATTGGTGTGCGTAATAGACTTTTTATTGACATAATTTATTTTTTTATATCTATTTTTATATTCATATCCTTTAAGTCAGTTTCCTCTAACTGTAAAAATGCCTTTTCATCAATTTGTCATCTGAAAAATAAATTATTATATGTATATTATTAATAAACAATATTAATATATAATTTATGTTGTAACATTCATCAAGATTGTGCTAATATATAATACATCGTTTTTAAATGTTTTCCAAATATTACATGAAATGTAATTTTTCAATTTTACATCTACAGTTTTGTAAACTTCAGTATAATCAACACAAAATGCGCATATAATAATTTATGTTCGAAGTATAGAGATTTACATAACTGTACTGTGAATAATATATCATTTTTAGAAAGGCACAAAATATCTTTTATTATTCCAAATTGTGTATCACGATCTCTTTCGTTTAGCTGAATTATCAATTCATTTCTATATTTAGTTCAAAAAATACAAACACATCGTGGAACAAAAACTTTAGCAGGTAAAATAAAATTGTTTTTTATTTGTATATCAAACAATCGGTATACTATATGAAACATCCGTCATTTTTTGATATTTTCTCCTTAAATATATTAGTTTATTGTCTCTCTGTAAATCCAAAATTAAACAAACTAATTCTATTATTGAATGTTTAATACTAAAGTATCTCTTTACACATATATACTGGTTTAGAATAAGTTTAATCTCCATAGGAGCAATACCTGTAAGTATACATATTATACATAATATCGAAGGCATAATATCTTGTAACATGAAAATGTTTAGAGTCATTTATAATTTTTTTTTTTTGCCAATATTTGATGATGATAATATTCCCTAAGTTAAATTGTATAATTGCTTATTGATGAGTCAGAATTCCTAAGATAAACATTATGTTCTCTTCACGGTTTTTTATAACTATTTAGAAATTCAGATTTTTTAATATTACACATCCTGCAAAACTAAGTGCAGTGAAAACTTCATGTGCTGCCAATGTATCACCACAAAATGTAGTCAAAGTTGTTCTAATTTTATATGTCTCATTATTAATAAGTATTCGTTCATGAGAACGTTGTTAACACCATACTTTGTAAATCTTCGGCGTATAACATTGGAGAGGCATGAATATAATTTATGTGCAAAAGCTATATTAAATAATAAAATACAGATATCTTATGAATAGATGAATACATTTTTATTTTTCAGCACTCCTTTTTTTTGCTTTTAAGCAAAACCACTCAAGCAAACTGACATTAGGTAAAACCCCTCCTCCTTCGGAGTTGAGATTTACCATGCAGTTTGATTTCGTGTTTGTTGCAAAAGCAAAAAATTCGTGCAAAATAAAAATTTATCGATAAAATCAGAAGATCTTGCGATACTGCTCCCGAAAAAATAAAACAAATATTGTAAATACAAAAGACTAAAAATGTCAATAGTTTCAATAAATCCAATCTCTGAACAATAACAATTGTTATTAATAGATAATAGATACTTTACATGGATTATTCATAATATTAACTTATAATGAACGAAACATTTCAAGTTTAAATTAATAATATATTTTTAAATTACTTTAGTACTTAATGACTTACATTTAATTTAATTTAATAAATGTTCAATAACATTACCATTAATTTGAAAACAATGTACTAAACGATTATAAAAGAAATTAAAAGCATTATTTATTTGTTTTGATGAATATTTAACTTTACCACCATTATAAACACAATTTTTAAGTGATTCCAAGGAAAAAATCTTTTCGTGCAAGTTTGATAGATCTTGCAAGCTATTCTTTTGCTGCACCACGTCCTGTCCATCGTTGGAAGAAAATCCGGTACATTTTATTTTCGATTACTAAAAAAGCTTCCACTATTCATTCCTCTATTAGAACCGCCGAAACATTTAGTTTTGGAGGGCAGTTCGATTGGTACTGTACAGATATAAACTAATATTTCCCCACCAGGGGCGTAGAAACCAGGTGGGGGCAGAGGAGGTAGTTTGCACATTTAGTAGGATATTTATCTATAATTTTTATCGTGGAGATGGAGACCAGACTTAAAATAATGAGAACTTTATGGCCAACGCAGAAAAAATGAATGCACTCCTACACTTGAACATTCTTTGTTACTAACTTTCGTAAGTGGAAAAAGCAATATTTTATGTAAGAAACAAATGACAATTTTAAATAGTTTTTTAATAGCAAAATATGGTACGACAATATTTATAATTATTTATTTAATTAATTGTCTAAATTAGGTATTCGCAAAACTATGAACAATTCCTGAAAGCATTGAACTGTTCAAAATCACAAGAGTTCTAACATGTTCCTTTCAAGCCTGGTATGTGGGCATGCCTAGAATTTAGACAATTAATAAATTACATCTAAACTTTCAACTTTTGAATTTCTATCAATTAAATTTAGTATCAATCTATTTCCTCTTTAACGATCTTGTCAATGTCTTAAGTTTCCATCATAATTGATCAAAATGTTTACTTTCTCTTTGTGACTTTCATAATTAATTAAAAATATTAAAACCATGAAATTAAAAATGTTTTTCAAATAAAGAAAAATGACTGCTGAGATATTTATTTGCTGGCAGTAGCGAGAATCTGCTCAAAATACAATTATATTGAAATAACTGTCGACATTCTTCGATATCGCAGGTTATAAAATATTTATTAGCCGCTTTTGACCTCGACAACGGAAAATCAATATTTTTAAAACTGCACTACCGAAAAATAAGGACGGTTATTTCCAAATAATCGTATTCTCGCCATGGTCATTAAATAAATATCTGAACCGTCAATATCGCGTTTACATAACAAATAAAGAGGATCGTTGATTTTAATTAACTGAATAATTTCAGTTTTCTTGTCCTCTTTTCCCACTGTACTTGATCTGATTTTTTAATGTTGTTCATTGATGCAACTAGTGCTTTTATAATTGTTACATATTTTTACTTTCTGGTAGTCATTTTCTAAAAGTAGCAACAAATAAATCGGAAACATGTCTTAAGCTCATATTAAAATTATACCATGTTATAATTTGAACCTTATCAGTATTATAAACTATTTTAAAATCTGAAATTATGACTTCGTAGCATATCTGTCAATCACTTTAACTGTAACTGTGTTCATGAAATATCATATTTTCGCTGTATACTAATAAAAAAGCGCCCGATAAATTGTTGTAATTAAGGAAAAAAAATTCTACCGTAGACAGGTTACTGGTCTTATGATAATAATACTAATAATACAGCTAATATAACCGCCTTCTGCCCAATATTTCTAGGTAAGAAATTTATAAAATGAAATTACCGTATTTTGTGTTACTCCTAGTATATATAGTGCTTCACATTACAAAACGCTAGTTCTGCAAATCATTAGATAGGTACTATGCCATTAACAAGATATGTTCCATGTACGTGAGCAAAATGCTGAATATCCGTCTGGAACAATCATTTGCATTTAGTAATTATTGCACAGCATCTATTACACTGCAGACATTTCCCAATGTCTGCTTGTTGCTAAGCAACTAAGTGTTGCACTTTGTGAACGGCGTGAAGCTATTGTCTGTGTACACAATGTGATGTGATTATGTACACTATAGAACGAACTTATAAGGGAGGTAAAGTGTTTGTCCCCAGACGCTGAAGTTCAAATTGATTTATATTATATGCGATATTGACTGCGTTCACACCGCAGACCTATGTGCCACCTGTAAACTCAATATTCGATTTAAAGCAAAATAAATAAGTCTGAGGAAACGGCTCCTTTGCGAGTAGGCGTGGAATGGAGCTCTAGATACGAGGTCGATAATTCGATTGCAACGGTTATTTACATGAACCTACGTTACCTAAAAGTTAACTTCTATGTAGTCCACTAAATAGATTGATGGGATAAACGTAGAAGAAAGTGTTCGGAACGACTGGTATTCTGTTTTAACTTCATAAACTGTCACACAATATGTTTGTTGTCAAATTTTATACAACCTCATAAAAGTTATTATTACATTAAAATATGAGTTTCAACCAACTAGTGGGTCTTACAATAAAGAGAGACTCATAAAGTACGGAAAAAATTTCAAAAGTAGATAGGGGGCTAAAAATTATGTTTATTTTTTTTATAAATTTTTAACCAAAACTCAATAACCTAAAAGTTGCAGCAAATTGAAATGCTCTTAAATTAACGCCAGCCTGTTGAATACCGCAGAAAATAATTGGGAAAAATTAGTAATATCATTATTTTCTCGTTTTCATAGAAACATTTTTCTTTCGAACTTAGCCTTGTTGCATAGTTTACACTTACTTTGTTCTTAGTATATCAGTTATTCTTCAACACTTTTACAGTATGTGTAAAGCTGAGGGTTGTAAATCTTAAATAGCACCAGCAGAATAGTAATCAGATATTCTCAACAAGTTTTAAAATATATTATTTTTTATTTCGACGTCCTTAAATAATGATATAAAAAAACTATAACAAACGGTCTTGGTTTACCTGCGTAAATCGAATTTCAAGACACATTACTTTAACTGATTTTTGGGCAACCTAAGAAAGCATCTTTCTTATCTGTTCTCAGTATTACCGATGTAAGTACCCTAATTTAAAAATACCCATACTTAAATTAATTACAGGTCAAAGATATCATTATCAGTGTATTTTTGAAAATGTGTTTTAGGGTATAAATGGTAATATTATTTGTATTAATTATTTGGTATATAGTTTTACGTGTTATGATGAATGTTTTAACATGTCATATTGAATTAAATATGAGTTCTAAAATAAATAAATAATAAATAAATATATCATCACGCCTTTTACCCATTATGGGTGTGGCACTCTGCTTACGCAGATCTCGGTAAGTGATATATTTTTTCGTATGAAATGCGGTTACCAGCCGTCAAGTCATAGCCCCCAAAGATGTTAGTGGAGGAGGAACCACAGGGGTAAATTTAAATTGGCAACTGTCAGTTGTGGGATTCGAACTGAGGATCTCACGATCCACAGTCCGACACGTTACCACGGAGCTATTTACCCCATTCGGCAAATATGAGTTCTATATTCATTATAATGTTGTTGTATCTCAGATGACAAGTGCGAGTGTACAGCAGCTATACAGAATTTACAAATAGTGTCATGAGCAAAAATTTGGACAAGTGAATGTCAACAATAATACTCCCAACACGTAAAATTGAAATAACGCCAAAATTACATATTTAGAAGAAGATCGCAGTGTAATTCGGCGTAATGCATGCTTTGTTGAAGAAAAACATACTAGTCGTCAAAATAGACATTAAAAAATTCGCATAGAGCTTAAAATTGGTAGAAGCCTTAAATACACTGTTTGAAGGTTGTAGACAATGGTTGATTATAAGAAATAGACGAATTTAGTACTTTCATTGTATTTATTTTAACTTATTCACATCGTATCCATTGATGAAATCTACAATCGTTATAAAGTGATTATGAACAATAATCCTTAAGACTATGGCTTGTATACTAAGGATGTGCAGTGGAGTGTGGATGTTCCGCATCATGTACTTTGAGTTGACCAATGAGAGGGCGCCATATAGTCCGGATATCTGTGCTTGAGTGGCTGAATATATTGTTATGGTTATTTATGTATGCTGCTTCTTTGAATTTCCTTTTATGCCCTATCAATAATCCGACCTTTGTCCCAGTTGATGCGATGATGTTCTGTCCTAGCATGATGTGCGATCCCCGATTTGTCTGTTTCTCCCTGTTGCGTGTTTTTCCTATGTTCTTTGATTCGTACGGCCAGTGGTCTTTATGTTTCGCCTATATATGAAGCTCCGTATTCGCATGGGATTTGGTAAATACAATTTTTTGTGTTGTCTTGTTTTGGTTTTTGTCCTAGTGAGCACACTTCTAAGATAATTTCAATTGTTTCAGCCTTTACTTTGTGATACATTTTAAAAAGAATTACGTTGAAATGAAAAGTAACTTTGTTCTATATCACTTTATTTATATATATCTATACAATGCAGTAACTAGTTTCGACCATTACGGTCATCATCAGACTATCTAAGAGTTTCCGTTGTTTCGAAAACCGTCTTAATATTGTATTTTCTTGAAATTTGGCTTATCTCCTCTGATGTTCCTTTAAAGTATGGAATCACTAGAATGGAATCTTCTTTAATTTCCCTTTCCTTGCCCGTGATACCCTTCAGACGGTCCTTGATGATGTCAATTTTGTTTTTCGTGTATCCATTTTGTTGTAAATCCCTCTTAATGTTGTTTGTTTCCATGTTGTGTGCCTCTTCTGTATGGCATATGCTCAAGGCGTGGTCATATAAGGTCCTGATGACGCCATGTTTGACTGACGTTGAGAGGTTGGACTGGTAGTTTAAGTACTAGCCTGTGTGTGTAAGTTTTCTGTACACGGTAGTCTGAATCCGTCTATCATTTCGTCGAACCATAACATCCAGAAATGGTAGCTGTAGTTCGGTTTCTTCCTCCATTGTGAATTTGATTGTTGGCCTGATGTTGTTCAGGGAAGTTTTCAATTTTTCTTCTCCACTTGACCATATTATGAAGGTGTCGTACACATACCTCAGCCACAATTTTGGCTTGTCTACTGAAGTACTTAAGGCGTTATTCTCTAACCATTTCATATAGATTGTAGCTATGACTTGTGACAGAGGTGAACTCATCGGCAGCCCATCTTCTTGAGCGTAAAATTAAACTCGGACTTGGAAATATGTGTTTCTTAGACAGCATTCTAGAAGTTCCATGATTCCGTTTATTGGTAGTGTTCTTCTCTCTGTCAGTGTTCCATCTACTTCAAACTTGGTTCTGATAACTTGTACTGAATCTTCCAGTGGAACATTGGTGAAAAGACTCACGATGTTGTAACAGTACTGGGCCGAGATGATAATGTGTAAAATACTAAAACACATTTTATAGCAATGAAAATGGTTACATTAATAAAATATTGAAATGTTTAAACTGAACAAAAATTGAAAAACAAACAAATACAAATATTAAAATTGACGCAAACGTATAAATATGTTACCTAGTTACAGTTACCCAAATATTGAACAGACAATATTAGTTTATAGCTACATCTTGTAGCGGTGTAGAACTCTTTCGACTTTCCAAACATCACCCTTTGACTCTCAAAACATTACTCTTCTCTGGACTGCCAAATACTGTCCTTTTAAACAGCTAAAAGTATGTCATCAAGTTGATCGTGTCATCATCAGCTGTGTCTGCAAATATCAAAGGATTTCTTTGCACACGCAATAGAAACCTACTTGTGCACTAATTACAATTGATATTTGCAATATTCGTACAAGTGCGGTTATTTAACTACAAAATGCTGAATAAACAATTTGGAAAAACAATGTCGAAACTGGTGAGTTTGTCTTCTGGTTGAAGTTCAATGTTGTTCATCATTTCTACGAATTGAGAAGAATTCTTCACATGGGACTCAGTGGTACCTTGAAGTGGTCGTAACATTGGTAATAGGTATTTGGCAAGCTAATGTATTGGAGTGTTCCGTGAACTGATGATTGGCCGTAACGGGATGTCTTGTTTATGGAATTTCGGTAGTCCATAAAGGTGTGGTGGCTTACTGTAGTGTGGTGTTAGTCTCGTTCTGGTTCTGGATGGAATATGATTATCCTCGTACTTCTTCGGTGACTGGTAAACTTTGCGTTCAATTTGCGTGGTTGGATTAACTTTCAGACGTCTGTAGTTTCCACTGTCCAGTGATTATTTTATTTTTTGTTCGTAGATTGTAGAATCCATGATGACTGTAGCATTACCTTTGTCTGCGGGTAGGAATTTGATAGTTTCAACCTTTTTGAGAAACCGAAGTGCTCTTTCCTCTTCCTTGGTTTTGTTCTTTGTTTGCTTGTTTTTCTTCTGTAGGACTGTTTGTATTTTCCATTGTAACTCTTCTGTATCGGCTTCTGGTAATTTCACACAATCGGTAGCACAAATGATGTCCAAAATTGTTGTTTCTTTCGGGTTTAGAGCGTAATTTAAACCATTACTTAAAAGTTCTTCTTCTGAAGCTGATAGTAATCGGCTGGAGAGATTGCTGATGGTCTTCTTTGTACTTCTGTCCTCCAGTTATTCGGTTCGCTTATGTTTTCGTAGTTTTTTGTTATGCGTATGTTTTTGAGAAATGCATTACAGATGTCTTCTTCTAAGAAAAATCGCTTGGTTTCTTTGAATCTCTGTGTGGCGTCGTTCAACAAAATTGTCTTCTTCCAACGGTAATAATTGATCCAGTATTCTTTTAGCTCTAGCTCTAGCTCCCGGAATAGTTAACAAATGATATAATCCATCGATCCGACTTCTGTTAAAAAATTTATACAAGGTCAAATAGTGAAAAAAATATATGCAGCAATAAAAAGTGAATCTCGTTTTGTTTTTGAAAAATGAGGCAGACATTCTCTTATTTTGGACCGAGACGACTTAATTAGATGGCGCCATGAATACTTACGATCGATTAAAAAATATCGGGCTGAAAATTTTTATCCATTTGCGCCGACGAATATTTTAATCAAAGTTAGTTTTTAGTGTTTGTTCATGGCTTAGAAAGATGAACAAAATATAAAAAAATCAGAATGCTTTGCAGAACACTTCCAGCAGGTCTATTCTTTGAAAATGAGTATTTTTTATCTCAAATAATAACGCATCGGACTGTGGATCGTGAAACCCACGCCGACAGTTGCGTCTGCATAAGCAGAATGCCACACCCGTAATGGACACAGGACGTGATGATATATTTATTTATTATTTGAAACAGTTGATCCACGCTTTCCATTTCTTTGTATTGTAACAATTCTTTTGCCTGTATATTGTCCTCATCGAAGTTTTCTTCGTCAGTAATATATTCTGTATCAGGTGGCAATACAACAATATAAACCAGTTTTTCATTATTTAGAACTATAAAATTATTATACTTTACATTATTGCCTATAAAATATACTAGGTTTTTATTTCTTTAATTTCTATAATAAAATAAATTTTCTAAAAAAAATTGAGCAAACTTTCAGGTTCGTGCTCGCTGTGCTCAAGTAAGTACAGTAATATAGTTGATAAAATAATTAGGGATAAAGACAATATTTTTTTAATAATGTATAACTCGTGGTGTTAATTAAGAATCTGACAATATACATAGTAATTTTCAACTAAATTTTATCAACAAAAGTACGTACATAATTTGTAACATTATTTTATTTGTTTTCTGTTGTCTTACTTACGACTGAATCAAGTCACTAATTAATTGTAATAACAACGTTTTCGCAATTAAACTTGAAAAAATTGTAATACTTTACACAACATGAGGGGTTGAGTACAACGGATTTATAGATATAGTGAATCTGTGGTATTTCAATTACAATTTATTATGCTGTACTCATATGAGTACAATGGGCACAAATGGTTAATATCGTGTATTTGAACGAAACGTAGGTGAACATAGGCCACAGAACATCAATGGCATGGAATGTGACCACAAAGAAATCGAATCATGGTGCTCATGTAAAGATTAGTTCACAGGATTAAAACTCCAACTCTTTGTAGTCCGCGATATGTTTTCCTTCATGCTGCTCGAACGACGGTTTTATAAACAATGCTGAAATAACTTTCTTGATTGCATAAATTGTGCCGAATATCACGAAGAAATAGATTTTCTGGCCTCTTAAACTGTAAATATTACAATTACACATCATTGACGGTTGCGGTAACTACGATTTTGTAGCGTTTATGATTTTTTTACATCGCTTAGTTTTACTAAAGTACTCCGCTACGCATCGTGCTTCAATACAAAACTTCGCGCTGTAAAACTACACTTATCTCACGTATAATGTAAATAACTGTTGCTTATTCGAAAATTGTTTAAAAAAATCGTTGTTTCCTAACTTGTCTTCAATTATCTAGTATTGCTATTATTGACAATGTTTATCGTGGAATAAACAACAAATAAAACATATGTTATATTCAAAACACATTTATTTTGAAGAAGATTATTTGACAAGTGAACTATCAGAAGATGTATAAAAATTTAAGCATTTGTATTCAAAATATGCAATCGATGAATTGGCTGCCAGATATAGCGTTAAAATTCTTACATTTCCTGCTTATTACTGCGAATTAAATGCTGTTGAACTCATTTGGAGTGAGACAAAAAGGTATATTACTTCCAACAATAAAACTTGGAAAATGATGAGCAACATTTAATAAGTGAAACCTGGGTTGTTGCATCCTCCGCTTAGCGGGGTGCAGATTAGCTTGACCACTTTCTGTAACGAAAATTTTTTTTCTGTTTTCTCTGCATTATTTTGTTATTAAAATAATAGACAATATTGATAAAAAATATTTGATCATTTGTAATCCCTAGCTACATTTTTTGTGTTCATTATTTCATATTTTGTCCATTGCCTATAAATTTTGTATACGGAGTATGAATGCATTACTATCTCGAGGACCGTAAGAGCTACGAGCTTAGATAATTTAGACAAAAGTTGCCCAATTAGAGCCCCAGTTTTATGTGTATTTGTTTATCTAATTGTATTTTTAATAGCGTATATAAAGAAGTACTATTTTTTTTATAGCTTACCATTTACAAGTTACTGGTATCAAATTTTATTGTTCATATGGAGGTCATAGTAAATCATGATATCTCTGAAAAAAAATTTATCTTTACAACAACATAAAACAGTATTAATATTTTTTATAATGATATCATAAAAATTAATGATTTTTTTTTATTTACAATAAAATTAAATTTTAAAATTAATCGTAATCTGTTATGCAAGAAAATAACGATGTCATAAGCAAATCTTGTATTTGATTAGAGTTAAAAAAATTTACGAAAACTTTGCAATAAATATTCAATTAATCCACCACTTCGTAGTAAGCACTCCTGCGCTTCTCGTTCTATTTCAACTATAACATTTTTCAGCATTCTTGGCATAATGTAAGAATTCTTACTGTGACTTTGTACAATACGAACAATATATTTTTCAAGTTTCACACTACCCATTTTTCAGTTGAAGACATGAAACAAAATAACCTGTAATCAGAAAGTCCAGAAATTTCGCGTGCGCCACTGACAAGAAATTTTTGTTTGCGCAGTAGCCTTATTCTTGCCAAATTCTCTCTCAATCCTAAACGTTCTCGGCTCCTTACATCTAGATCTCTGCTCCATGATCTAAGATTTAAAGACGAATTGTTTTGGGTAAATAAAATGCTGCCGAAACTTACAAAGTTTTATATGGAATATTTCTTGTCAGGGATTGTCTACCCATGTCAGACAATTGCGCGATGCATTTATTTAAATATTTGTTCATATTATTACTATTATTTAGTATATTTTACAGTACATTTTATATCAATAAATTACGTATTATTTTAATTTAAAATAATTCTGCAATGCAATTTACATTATGTACAGTAAATAAAAGTAGCTTATTCAATTTGTTAGCAAAATGAAACAAGAACGCTTTTACTTTAATGCCTTTAATGGGCGCATAAACCATAAACGAAATATGACAAATTTGTATCAAAATCATGTAATACTTATGCAATAATTAGTAGTAAAGTATTTTGTTCTTTTAAATATTTTGCAGTAAAGCGATATAACGAATTGAACATATTTTGACGTCACAGGTATTTGCATTGTGCTATTGGCCAGATATATGAAAATTGCAAATCGCGCGTCTGCCGCTGCGCCCAACGCCTGTGGTGAGCTAAAATTGAACTACGAAACCGAAACGAATGAAGGCAAAATTGTTTGTAATTTCCAAGTGGTAAGAGCGAATTGGTCATTGCGCATTGACAAATTAAGCAAAGAAATTCCATGTAGATCCCAATTTGGAACTATAAAAGTAATTTGCACTACAATGGTGATGCAGTTACTAAATGTTGGCGAAAAGTAGCAGTACAGTAATAATAATCTTTCATCTTTATTACCTGATATATCACAAGTATTGGCTACTTTTCGAGTAGACTTAGTGCACATACAAAGCGAAAGCGAACGATGCGATGCGAAATCACGATGTAGGAAGAGAGGTGTGTCGACTCCTTAGCTATCCGCCGAACGGAGTTACTCGTACGTCGTTAGTTGCATTATTCCCCACAGGCGCTGCAATCATCGCATCGAAGGTAAAATGGCGGGCACCGGCCGGTCCAAGTCACATATTTACACGCCTTTAAGCTATCATGGGGAGAAGGTGTTTTGTCGCGAATTGTTCAAGTGACAGTTACACAAGTAAGCACATTTCGTCTAATCATGAAGAGCTTGATAAATGGATTGAGTATGTTTCTGCAAAATTACGATAGTTTATACTTTGTGTCAGTTGTGAGTATATATTTGTATTTCATTCCAAACTGTAAATGTCATAATGATCATTCTAACCTCCATCAACTTTTATCTAATAACGTTTTTTATCTCAACTACAGTTGTACTGTAATTTTAGGTTGCTTTAAACTGATACTTAATTGTGACAAACTGTTTATTGCTATTTCACCCTCCAAGGACACTAGCGCCCCGCACAGAAAAGTGGAGATTTAACGATACACGATATCCCTATATTGGAGAGTCGAAACACCACTCTTCTTACACCGTGTGAGAAATACGCGGGAAATAGTTCAAACGTGTACATTACAAGCGATGCGATGCTAGTCGTTGCGAAGCGAATTTGCACACTTTCTCACATCGTTCGGATTCGCTTCATATCGCTTATGATTGCATCGCTCGCTTTCGCGTTGTGTGTGCACTTAGCCTCAGTAGAAAATCAAAATTGGAAATCCATTTAAAGTAAGCAGCAAACAGAGCACAACCGATAAGAAAATATGTTTGTTGATTTTTTTTGTTATTAATTGAAAAAATATATCATGTTTTATAAATTCTTGGCAAAATGTTTTGTGAGTGCACTTATTTGCAATTTCTGGACAAGTGAAGTGATACAATAACTACTCTCGTACATTTTCGCTTAATAGAAGAGATAACAAACTTGTATGTTTCACCAAATCAGTAATGGAAGTTGTTCCAAGACTGTATTATAATCACAGCGGTTTGTTTGCTAATGGTAAATGCAGTTGTCGAATCTAAGCTTTTAGTGTGTATACGCAGGATGTTTCGTAAAGAAGCTAATATATTTTAATTTTGTATCATTTCAAATAAAAACGTTTGAACTATGGATTATTTATTCGACAACCTGTTGTTACTATAATAACAAGAACTTATGCAGTCAGAGTCAGAACTACATTCAAGGTGTACCAAATGATCAGTTCGTAGCACCTTGGTTTATTAAATGCCAGGTTTTGTGACATTGTATTTAAGATCAAACGAAGACAAAATTTTTGAAATTGTTATTATGTATTTGTACTCTAACCAATCACCAAAGTTATGTGAAAACACATAGCAGGAGAATTGGCGTGCGTTCAAAAATAGCATACTATAAATTCGAATTCACTTGTTATCCAAATATGTGTATCTGTATAAAAAACGAGCACAATAAAAAATAAAATAATAAATTTTAACCTAATATTTAGATATACTTTCGAAAAGAGAAATTTTTTTATTTGAATATAGATTTTATACATCAATATTTTTCACAATTATTTTATATTTATAGTAAAATAAATACCAATAATATTACATACAATATTTTATATAATTGGTTTCACAAAATTTGTAAATTACATTACAAAATAAAATGCAAAATCGCTAGTTAGTAAAATATCACCGACACAATGATAATAATTAGTGATTTAAAAAAATTTATGTCATGCTGTAAAGTTTTAATTTTAACCGCGAAGCAGCTATAAATACTTAATTATGGTTTAAAAATACAAATAAACAGCAGGCTTCAACTTTAACTCCAGTTACCTTCTCATGTACACTAATTGCAACAGATTTACTAGTTTTTCCCAATCAATTTCTGCAGTAAAAATATTCCGCACGTAAAACATTGTTGCAAGAAGTTTTCTTTTACACACTTCTGCAAAATGTGAAGTGCTTAGCTGATGCTCTTTGCTTTCTTTCTTTCGTTCATTTTTAAGTTATTTTCAGATTGACAACGCGTCTAATTTTTCAACTTATTGCTTTTGTCGACTTCTACAGCCAATGCTATTATTAATTTACTGGTTGCTGCATATAAATCCTGCACACTCAAACTTTGTTATATCCAACATTTGTAACTTTGCTCGAGGTTTCTTTGACTTTCCTTCTTAAATCTCTAGATGATGCTTGAAGTTGTCTAAGTTTTTCATGGTGCCCCCTAACTACATCCTTGAGATATTTGCATAGACTTTTATCTTGATTTGTTTCCCACACTTTGTAACTCCACACGGATCCATTATTGATACAAAAATCCAGCACGATAAAACCTAACATTGCACCTTCTTATAGACCTTTAAGTAGGTATACCTATGGATCGTGGATACCAAAGAAGAAATGAAGTAGATGTGTGATAGTGAAATAGTAGGTACATATAGAAAAGCTATTGAATCACTATTGTACTTATGTTCGCATATAAGAACCGACATAGCTGTAAGCACTTCCATATTCGCAGGAAAACTTTAAAATCCATCAGAGAGCGACTGGACAGAAGTAAGAAGAATTTATAAATACGTAAATACGACCAAAAATAAGAAATTGAAACTCGGTTCATCTGAAGAACATTCAAATCAACTTATAGGATATGTGTACGCTTATTGGGGCGGCAATAAAACTGATAGAAAATCAAATTTAGGCTTCTATTTGTCTTTGTACGGTGGAGCAATTAGTTGGACGAGCAAAAAGTAAGATTCTGTTGCGTTATCATCTACAGAAGCAGAATACATAGCACTTGCTGAAGCTGCGCTAGAGGTTAGAAAGAATACTACTGGATCTAAATGTTAAAATATCGAAACAAACAGTAATTTTTGAAGATAATCAGAGTTGCATCAAGCTTTTAGATTGTGACAATGTCAGTCAAAGAATGAAACACATTGAAACAAACTATCATTTTGACCGTAATTTAAAATAAAATGGAACACTAATTATACGGTATTGTCCAAGTATATATTTGGCTGCAGATTTATTAACCAATCCGTTAGAAGCAGTCAAAACTAGAAAAGTTCAAAAAAAGAGATTCCACTGATAAATTTTAATTTGAATAACACATTGCGAATGGGTGTTAGTTTACAATGTATTTTTGATTGAAATGTATTTTTAAGAGTGCCATTATTGAATATGTTGAGTTTTTGTATTGGAATCACGAAACAAAATCGCTGACGAGATTTTTGCGGAAAAACATATTTTGACGTCCACTGAATCCGTTAAGACCAATTTCTCAATGATGTGTGTGTGTTTGAGGATGGGTGGATGGATGAATGGATGACCGTCTGCGCAATATCTCATGAACGAGACAAGATATGTAAACGAAACTTGGAATATATAAGTATCATGAAAAAATTAAGAGCTAAGTTGATTTTGAATGTAATTGAAAAACCGGAAGAGGAAGTTTACTGGACACACAAAACAATAAATTACAATTTTTTCAAAAATAGAATCAGCTGTGAGAAAAAGTTTCAAATGAAAGATGTTAGCAAGTAATATTTGTATTATTAATTAGAAAGATTTGAAGACTAGATATTAATTGATATATCAAATAATTGTCAAAATTAGTCATATGCAAGCAACAGCTCATACGTGTTCAGCTGCTTTTATTTGTATAAGACAGTAGTGTGGTGCCCACACCAGATATTTTCTGAATAAAAATATTATGGCAGTTAATTTTATATTTATTTAATTCTGATAATGGGCCCATAAACCAATTTTTTTAAAATTTTTCTTTATGAAACTTTATTAGAATATATGATGATCAGTGAAAACCCGATGTGAAAATTTCATATATTACCCGAAAAATGATTTTTCAAAGTTTGTGTGACGTTTGGGTGACGTCACAGGTACTGCTCCAGTGGCACTAAATCAACGATTTTCCATGATAGTAGATATTATATATTTTTTAATATAAAAATAATATTTTCTTATTATAAATCTTAAATTACAACAATTAAACTTAATATAAACTAAGACAAATTTAAGAGTATTTTACTTGATATGCGAGTAAATAACAACAGAAGTTTGAGAACAGTGGCGCTAGTAGTGATGTAACCTAACCTCAACACACAAATTTAATCAATAGATTTTCAACACAGCACAATAAAACAGTAAAATTATGAAACAAGTAATAGAAGCTCAACAAATATAATCTTAAATACAAACAAACAATAATATGAAATGACATTTCGTAGTTCAATTTAGCTCACCACAGACGCGCGATTTGCAATTTTCATATATCTGGCCAATAGCACAATGCAAATACCTGTGACGTCAAAATATGTTCAATTCGTTATATCGCTTTACTGCAAAATATTTAAAAGAAAAAAATACTTTACTACTAATTATTGCATAAGTGTTACATGATTTTGATACAAATTTGTCATATTTCGTTTATGGTTTATGCGCCCATTAAAGGCATTAAAGTAAAAGCGTTCTTGTTTCATTTTGCTAACAAATTGAATAAGCTACTTTTATTTACTGTACATAATGTAAATTGCATTGCAGAATTATTTTAAATTAAAATAATACGTAATTTATTGATATAAAATGTACTGTAAAATATACTAAATAATAGTAATAATATGAACAAATATTTAAATAAATGCATCGCGCAATTGTCTGACATGGGTAGACAATCCCTGACAAGAAATATTCCATATAAAACTTTGTAAGTTTCGGCAGCATTTTATTTACCCAAAACAATTCGTCTTTAAATCTTAGATCATGGAGCAGAGATCTAGATGTAAGGAGCCGAGAACGTTTAGGATTGAGAGAGAATTTGGCAAGAATAAGGCTACTGCGCAAACAAAAATTTCTTGTCAGTGGCGCACGCGAAATTTCTGGACTTTCTGATTACAGGTTATTTTGTTTCATGTCTTCAACTGAAAAATGGGTAGTGTGAAACTTGAAAAATATATTGTTCGTATTGTAACAGAAGTACGGTTTTTAAAAGGAGTTTGGATAGTAAATTTCAATTCTATTAATTCTTCCATCATGTACATTTTTAAAGAAATCCATGTCGACGTCTATGCTCGTTCATAGCGCTTGCGCAGTTATCTTATTCTTACGGAATTGGGGTTTCCTTTTTATTCTTACGTTGTACTATATTCCTTTATTCCTTCCTTAGATCTAGTTCTGTATAGGGCAGAGAACTAAATCTAAGGATGGCATAAAGAAATATAGTACAACGTAAGAATGAAAAGGAAAACCCAATTTCATAAGATAAAGATAAATATATATATACTGGGTGGAACAGCATACCTGTGTACATGAAAAAACTGTTTTTCCGTGCGCATTGCTCCCCATATTATTTTAGGCAAAAATGCTTCAAATACATGTTATAGAGCATACAATGCATGACATTTGACAGATGAATGAATAATTTGACGGGTAAAATATCAAATAGACAGAAAAACGAGAAGCATTTATTTATTTTTGTTCCAATTCCATGGCTATTTGATATTTTCATCGTAATTTTCCATGTTTTCTTATTTAATTTCTGTCGTTACAAAGCAAGTAAAAGTAATTCTGTTTATTGATTTAGATGCAGAATTTTATGCTCTACAACATGTATTTGAAGCATTTTTGCCTGAAATAATTTGGGGAGCAATGCGCACGGAAAATCAGTTTTTTCATGTTAATCGACTATGTACTCAGGTATGATGTTCCACCCGGTATATATATATATATATATATATATATATATATATATATATATATATATATATATATATATATATATTATTTTATTCTGTATTACACTTTTTTTTATTTCCTTTGCAATAATAATGGATTATAATATGTACTTTATTGTTCAAAGACTAACATCAGATTAATTTATAAAATACAATTCTAACTCTAGGTAAAATATAATATGATGTGTCAGGAGATAGCTGACGCTCCTGAGAAGCAGCTTAGGTCAGGGGTTCTCACCATGTAACAACTCCCTCCTTAAGCAGAAACTCTAGGGTGGAGCAATTTGTTTCGTCATCTACCCTTGGGTATGCTTGAACTTTCTGTAACATTTTATTTTTAATTAAATTTACAATTAAATGTAATATTATTATGGCTGTGAAGATGTCGATATAAATGGTCAATCCTCTTGGGTAATAGATCTGTAGATCGATTTGATCTACGGGGACTTCTTGAGTTTCTTAAAGTTGAATTTGGTGTAGCTTGTCGAATGTCGAGTGATAATTTATCCAATTTTCATTCTTCAACTTGTGCTACGGTTGAGTTTCGCATCTCAATTTTTTTCAGTTTTAGTGGGTGGCCTGGTATGATCTTCATTTTGTTGGAGTAGGCATAAAAGGGTGTTTTGAATCTGCAAGTTGGTGGAACGACAAACATATATGTTCCTTGTAAAGAAGCAATAATGTTTTGCTTGCACATTGTTGGTACCTTCTGATGTTTAGGAAATATTCCAATGTAGTGTGCTTCATTAATTTTCAAAATGATTTCTTGATTCATTGTAACTTGTATGTGTTGACAATTATTTGCTGTAACTTCAGGTGACAAAATTAAAATTAAACAGTCTTTTTCTTTCTGTACATAAAAATTCTGTTTGCAGATCGATGCATTCATCATTGCTGTATTGGTTTACATTGTTGCTTAGTGATAGGTAAGTTCAGGGTGGAATAATAATTGATTTATTTTCGTTGGGAATTGAGAATAAATGATAGTGTTCGAAGATTTATGGGTGGACTAGAGGAAATTCTAGTGAAAACATAACTTTTTCTTCAAAAATGTGTACTTTGGTTTCTATAACATAATGGAACGTTTGTGGGTTTTAAACGTTTTTATTTAAACAAACAGAAATATTATTAATAACAAATAATAAATAATTATAATAATAAAAAGTAAAAGTTAATTAACACTACGTATATAACACTAAAATAGCGAATACAAAAAGTTATACACTAACACTTATCACTTCTGTAATTAAACACTATTATTTATATAAATTAGTCGAGCGATATTTATTTAAGACGATATATTTATATTCAGACCGAGAGATATATTTATGTTCACAAATTCTTCTTAGTAGCTCGGGAGTCAACTGACTGACTGACGGCTGCCGGCGATTCGCTCTTTTATATTGCACGTTCCTTGTTTCTGGAATCTTCGGGAATATTCCCTATTACGATGCAAACGACTTGTCCAAACTCGCTAGCGTTGCGTCATGTACTTGGCGGCGCGGCGTAGGCCGGCAAGCTTCAACTTGTCGCTGCCGCGTCCGTTACAATAATAATATTTTAAGAGCTCATTAGCATCAGAAAGTAACAGTTGTTTGTGTTTATAATTGAAATATAATTCATTAACAAGTTCTTTTAGATCTTGGTAAGGAATTATACTAGGATGAGCAATTTTTTCTATTAGCAAATGTTATGGCGTTTTTCATTTTTATGATGAAATTTAAATATTGAATCGAGATTAATTTTTATTTGTTCCAAAGTTTTGTGTGTTTCTGTATAATATAAGAAATTATAGTTTGTACTGTTTATTGCTTGAACTAGTTCGTTCGTCTTATTCTGAATTTTATGTTGATTATTCATAATTGTAGTCATTGTCTCATTAATGCTAGACATAATTATTATTTAATTTTGCAAAGTTCTTATTTTGATGTGATTCTAATTCTAAAATATGCTTATGAATTTCATTGGCATCTTCGTTATCCATGTTGCCTGTTATTATTTTTATAATTGAACCTAAAGGGTTGAATACGCCGCGTTTTTGACGTTTGGGCAACCAGACAAAATTTTAACATGCCATCTTATGGAGTATTCATGTTTACTTTTGTAAAATTATCTGTTATATGCATTCTACGTTGTTTTAAAATAAGAAAACTTATGACGTTGATTAAGGTAAGTTCATAATTATACTGGTTACACCAAATTCTCCAAAATATAAAGCAATTTTAAAATATCGTATTTTAAAAGTGTAGTATCGTAAATGTTGATGAAAATAATTTATAAAACTGTAATATTCTCATCATATTTTGTGTATTTTCTGATAGATTAGAAAATGGTATATGCTTATTTATTTAACAATTAGTGAAAATCCATGTAGATGTCAGAAATTTAATAGTATTAGAAATTAACCTCAATTTGAAGAAAATTTTGAGAAGTATATTTTGCATCAACTAATTAAATTAAAAAACTGTTTGCTTATTACCAAAATAAACCAATTAAAGTAATTCTCAAACCACCTACCAATTTCAACCCCCACAACAAATGAAAAGAGGATATAAAAAATAATTTTGGTTAAGTTCTTTAGTTACTAAATAGTTTTTAATCAGTTATCAAGGGTTTCGACAATTAACATCATAATTCTAACAAGACTTAGCATTGTAATACTTGACAAGTATTATTATTTTATTTCTTTGATATAACTGTTTTCTTAAACTTTAAATTTTAAAATATATTAATTTTTATTTCATTTTTAGATGAATAAATTAATTGAATATGCGAAAGCGTTATCGGGAGAATCTAAGGAATGATATTTGGAAAAAAATATCTCTCATCAGTATTGATCCATATACTATACATCAACTTACCAATACATTTAATGTGTTTCTAATACATTTCATTTAAAATATACTTGCTATACATATATGTATTTAATGCAAATATATTATATATACATTTACCTTTCTTAAAAAGTATATTATATAAACAAAACACGCAATCAACACCCACAAACACAAAAATAAGTTACAAGAACCAAAACCTCCATAAGACTCAATGCTAACCTGAACGGTCGTTGTCCACGAACAGACTCCCGCGAAATAGGCCACGCCTCCTGCAAGTACTCTATTTTATTATTAACAGTTTTAATTTCATTTTCTAATCGTTTATAATAACTGTGTAAAGAATGATAAAGATCTGGGGTAGCTGCGTCTATTATTACTTTTATTTGTAATTAATTTTCATTTATTGAAGTTATTGCATTTTTAATAGACTTAAGGTCGATGTAATGTAATAAGGTATAGGAAGAGGTCTGTATTTTTGCATGTCCCAATTTAAATGGAAGGATACCGGGATTAGTCGCTAAATTCTCTATTTGTACTATTTGCGTCTTCGTCATGTGAAGGATCGCTAATCTGTAACAAAGGAGACTTTTTCTATAATTTATTTTCCAATATTTTTATTTTTGGTTTAACTCGACTTTTTATCTTTTTAAAGTGATAGGTTTTTAATCTTGGTCTCTTTATATTAGATAGGTGGATATTTTTTGAAGTATTACTGTGATCTGGTTTAATTTCCGCGGTCTTTAGTTTCTGATTAATTTTGTCAATCTGTTCAGGTTTAAATTTATTCTTTGTTTTACTTTGTTTTTGTTTATTCTTCACGAATACTGTGTCTGGTATTTCCGGTAGATTTTCGCGATTTTTATTAGCGTAATTTTTTTTTTATTTGAATATTTTTGGAGACCTTCGACTGCAGGGTCATTTAGGCTCCGTTACAATAGTTTACAATTATTCATACATGTTATATATAATTAAATTATATTTTATTGTAGAGTTGAATGTGTTTGAGGAATGTTATTGTGTTTGTTATGTTTGTTGTGAGGGCTTCTTTTAGTGTGTTTGGTAAGTTGTGTAAGTGTCTTTGGTTATCATAGTTGTTGCATTCTGTTATTATGTGGTTTATTGTAAGCTGGGAGTTACATTGTTCGCAAAGTGGTGTGTCTAAGCGTTGAAAAATGTGTCCGTGTGTTAGTATAGAGTGGCCGATTCGGAGTCTTGTTGTTACGACTTGGTCTCTTCTTTTTTCTGGTGTTGGCAATTGGAGCACTGTTTCTTTTATTCTTCGTAATTTGTTTGTTATGTCTACATTCCTCCATTCTTCTTCCCATTCGTGAATTATTTGGCTTTTTAATTCGGTTTTGTAGTCGGTTGCTGGGATAGGTAATTCTATTTCGTTTTCTTCTATCGCTTCTTTGGCAAGTTGGTCAGCTTCTTCGTTTCCTGGTATTCCCATGTGAGAGGGAACCCAGAGAAGGACTATATGTATGTCTCGTTTGTGAAGGATACTATATATTTCCAAGATTTTTTGTTCTATAGAGGTGTTCAGTCTTTGATTTTGGAGAGATTGTAGAGCGCTGAGAGAGTCCGAGCATATAACATATTTCCGGTGGTTTGCAGTATCTCTAATAATTTCCATCGCCTTCATTATACTAAATAGTTCCGCCGTGTACGTACTTATTTTATTTGGGAGGTGGTATTTTTCTTTCTTCTCTTCGGTTACTACTGCCGACCCCACTTTATTATTTGTTTTTGAGGCGTCGGTGTATATGAAAGAATTGTTTTTATATTGTTCATTATTTAGTCTTAGGAAATTATTTTTTATTTGTGTTTTATTTATTGTTTCTTTTTTGAATTTTGTGAGTTCAAAGTCAACTATTGGAGCATGAAGAACCCAGGGGGGCAGAGTTGTGAGTGAGGATTTTTCTATGTCAGAGGAAAGTGTGTGGGTATTTAGGGATGAAGTAATATGTTTTTGGAAGCGGTTTGTGTTTTTAAAGGTTAATGGCATTGTGTTTTTATAGAATATCGCTTGAAATGAAGGGTTGGAAGGGGTGCTTGTCAGTTTTATTACGTAGGACATGGTTAGTTGTTGTCTTCGATATTTAATTGGAGGTTCGCCAGTTTCGCTCAAGATACTAATTGTCGGGCTAGTTCTGAAGGCGCCTGAAGTTATTCTTAAGCCCGCATGATGGATAGCGTCAATTTTCTTTAAGAGGTAGTTCTTAGCCGTTGCGTATAATATGCAGCCGTAGTCAAGTTTTGATCGTATTAGTGTTTTATAAATATTTAGAAGAGTACTTTTTTCTGCTCCCCAGTCATGGTGGCTTAGGGTTTTGAGTAGGTTTAGTCTACGTTGGCATTCAACTTTTAGCTCTGTTATATGTTTGTTCCAATTTAGTTTTCTGTCGAAGTTAATTCCCAAAATTTTAGCAGTTTTGACATATGGGATTGTAGTATTGTAGAGTTTTAGGAATGGTTTTACGAAAGGGCGTGTTAAATTACAAAAATGGATGGCTTTTGTTTTTGTTGCGTTAAATGTAAATCCCGTTTTGTCCGCCCATTTTTCTAGGTTGGTTAAGGTAAATTTAAGTTTTGATTCTATCGTGTTTAAGTTTTTCCCTCGATAGTATATTATAAGATCATCTGCAAAAAGTGAGAATTTGGTATCTTCTGGTATATAGTTTTTTATATCATTTATTGCGATTAGAAAGAGTGTTGGACTAATTACAGAACCTTGTGGAATACCATTTTCTTGTTGTTTTTCCTCTGAAAGTGTACCATTAGCTCTTACATTAAATTTTCTTTCTTTTAAGAAGTTTTGAATGTAATATAATATGTTTCCTTCTAGTCCATATTTTTGAGCTGTTGCTATTATGTGATATCGCCATGTTGTGTCGAACGCTTTTTCTAGATCAAACAATATGGCTGTTAAGTGTTGTTTATTATATTTTGCGATTCTATTTCATTTGTTAGAGTTACGAGTTGGTCTTGGACTGATCGTTTTGATCTAAAGCCGCTTTGTTCATTTATTAAAATTTCGTTATGTTCTAGGAACCACATTAAACGTTTGTTTACCATTTTTTCTAGGATTTTGGATAGTATGTTTGATAACGCTATAGGTCTGTAGCTCTGTACATCTGATTTGTTTTTTCCTGGTTTTAGGATAGGAATTATGTGCACTAGTCTCCATTGGTTTGGGAATGATTTTGATTTCCATAAGTGGTTGTATATATGGAGCAGATAATTTTTGGCTTCTTCCGGCAGTTGTTGCATTAGGATTGGTGTTATGTTGTCTGGTCCCGGACTTGTTTTTGGTTTTAGATCATTTATTGCTGCGTGAAGCTCGCTGTTTGTGAATGCATTGTTTATAGGATCATTATTCATTTTTGTCGTGATTTTGTTTTCTTCAGATTTTATTTTAAATTCAGCAAATGTTGGGTTGTAGTGTTCGTTTGATGAATTTTTTGCGAATGTTTCTGCTATTTCGTTTACTACTTTGTTTGGCTCGGTTATAATTTGCTGATTTTTTATTATGGTGGTTATTTCATGAAAGCATTTTGATCCTTTGATTTTTCGGATTTTGTTCCAAACTTCACTAACCGGTGTATTGCTGTTTATAGATGTGATGTAGTTTTGCCAAGAGTGTTTTTTACTTTTTAGAATTTGTCGCCTTGCTAAAGCTCTGCATTTTTTGAAGTTGATGAAGTTTTCTTCTGTTTTGTTATTTTTATATTTAAAAAGTGCTCTTTTTTGTTGTTTTGTGGCTAGATCACACTCTTTATTCCACCATTGTGTAACTGTTTTTCTTGTTATTTTCTTTTTAGTTCCTATAGCTAGTTCTGCTGCAGCGATAATTTTGTTTGTGAAATTTGTTACTACTTCATTTATATCACTGTTACTTTCGATGGTGTCGTATTGTCCTGTGAGGCTTGATTTGAATAGCTCCCAGTCTGCAGATTCTGTTTTCCATTTTTTTATGTTTAGGGATGATGTTTGTGCTGGGATGAGGAGTGAGTGTTTAATTAGGATAGGGAAGTGATCACTTCCATAAAGAGAAGGTAGGACATTCCAAGAGAAGTTTGGAGCAATTTTGGGATGACTAAACGTCAAGTCGATGCAAGAAAAGGTTCCGGTTCTGCTGCAAAAGTGTGTTTCTGTTCCATCGTTGAGGATTATGTCATTTTCTAGTGTTTCTTCTATGATTTTTCCTTTACTGTCTGAGTTTTTCGATCCCCAGAGGTGATTGTTAGCGTTGAAGTCTCCAAGGATTATGTATGGAATTAAAATTTGAGGAAGGAAAGCAGGCTGGTTGTAATTTGATACTATTCTATTTGACGATCGATTTCGACTTCTTTATTTAGTCATCATCAGGTCAACAGCTGAAATTATACATATATATATATATATATATATATATATATATATATATATATATATATATATATATATATATATGTATATAAATAAATATACATTTTACAGAGAATGTGTTTAAGAATTGTACAAAGTGAGATATAAAAATATGTTAATGTTGATGGTAGATATTTACAGCAATTATATTAAGTTTAACATGTGATAAAAGAAGGTTATGTGATCCTGAGAATAATGACACAGAAAATGTTAAATATATAAAATTATATGGAAATACTAACCGTCAGAGTTATAAAAGCAGTTGAAACATTTGGTTTTGTGTTTTAAGCAGAAATTAAACGTATGATAAGTTGGATTCAATAGGATGAGTTGTTGTTTGGTCACAAGGAAACGATGCAATGATTTGACAGATTTACGTTGTTGGTGTTGGTGAAAAATTTTGTTGGGGTATTTATGTCTGTTAGGTTTTAAATGGCGGTAAGTTTTTAAAAATATGATGCTCTGGAAAGTCCGTGATGTCGTTTAGAAGGTTATTTTCTTTATTTTTGTGTTTAAGAATTTCGTATTGTTCTAGTAATATTAGTTTGAAATAGTTTGTTTCTGATTGTAAAAGTGTTGTGTTTGATAGTGAAGTGTTGTGTTTGTTTTCTATTAGATGAGTACCAAGGGCTGAGTGGGGTTTGTTTTTGATGTGTTCTTTGAATCTGGTATTTATGTTTCTGGTGGTTAGGCCTATGTATATTTTATTACAATCGTTGCAAGCTATTTTATAAATTCCGCTTTTTTCTTTATAATCTGTTTTTGGTTTACTATTATTTAAAATATTGTTTAAGTTTGGGTGTGATTTTGATGTTAGTGTTAAATTATAATCTGATGCTATTTGTTTTAGACATGAAAAGATATTTTTGTAGTAAGGGATTGTGATGAAGTTTTGGGGGGTAGTTATGTGGGGAAAAATTTTGGTGTTAATTAGTTTTCTATATTTCAAACTATTGTAAATTTGTTCTATTATGTGTAGGGGGTATTCATTGTTTAGGCCTATTGTTAGTATGGTGTTGTATTCAGTTTGAAAATTGGAAGGTGATAATGGAGTGTTTAGAAGGCGGTGGAAGTAAAATTTGAAAGCTGACTGTTTTATTATTGGGTTGTGATTTGAATGGTACGGTATTATGATGTCTGTGGAAGTTGGTTTTCTGTAGATGTTAAATTCTATGTTGTTATTGAATTTGTTTAGTGTTAGATCTAGGAAGTTAATTGTATTATTGTTCTCGAGTTCTATTGTGAATTGTATTTTTGATAAGTTGTTGATATTTTTATGAAAGTCTTGTAATTCTGTTATTGAACCTGACCAAAGAACTAGGATGTCATCTACGTACCGTTTCCAGAGCATTATATTTTTACTTAGTGGATCTTGCATAATTTTTGTTTCTAAATTGTCTATGAAGATATTGGCGAGTAATCCACTTATGGGACTTCCCATTGGTAAACCATCTTGTAGTTTATAAATGTTATTTTGAAAAGTGAAAAAGTTTTGTTCAGTGGTTATTTTAAAAAGTTCTAAGAGATTGGATATGTCCTGTTTATTTAAGTTATAGTTATTTATGAAGTTGTGGTTGTTATTAAGTAAGTCTGTTAAAATATTAAGTGTTTCGGTTATAGGTATGTTTGTATAAAGGTTAACTATATCAAAGGATAGCATAATAAATTCTGTCTCATTATTGTATTGTTGGAGGGTGGTGTTTAGGGATGATATTAAATCTTGTGAGTTTTTTATCGAAAATTGAGATGTGTAGTAGAATTTGTGAATGAGAATGTTATTTAAGATTTTTGCAAGTTTTTGTGCTGGGGAGGTAGTTGAAGAGGTAATGGGTCTGATAGATTTGTTTGTTTTGTGTAATTTTATTAAACTGTATAGGGTTGGTATATTTGGGATCTTTTGGAATATATCGTGTTTATAGAAGTTAAGTTTATTTAAGGTTGTTATGTTATTATTAATTGTGCGTCTAAGTTTAGTATTGTAAGTGTTTAGTGGATTTTTATTTATTTGTATAATATTGTTTTCATTGAAAAATTCGTTTGTTTTTTGTATATAAGTATCTGTATCAAGAATGACAAGGCCAGCGTTTTTATCTGCTTTTGTTATTGTTAAATTATTGTCTGTAATTTTTTGTTTAATGGATTTAATATTGTTAGTAATGTTATTGTTATTGTGTCTATTATTCTCAGGTTCACGTACCTTTTGATTGTGTGCTTGGTGGAGTGCTTGTTCTATGTCTATTGTGAGATTAATCTTCTCAGGATGGTGGAATATTTGTGATTCTATATCTATGGCAATTTTTGAAATGTTTGGTCTCTTGGTGGATGGTGCAAATTTATGTCCCAGGTTTAAAGTTTCTTCTTCTGATGGAGTTAGTGCTGTATTAGATAGATTGGTTGTGCGAGGTGGGAATTGGTGTGTGTTGTTTGTTAAAATTGTTTCTTTCTTCTGTTGTATCTTCTCATTTTGTTTATTTATTTCTTGTTGTTTGTTCTTGATTAGTTGATTTAATTTTAATCTTCTTTCTTGGTCTTTTTTATAGTTGCTGTAAATAATTCCTTCTTCTAATTGTGAGATGAGTGTTTCATATTCTAATGTGTGTAGATATTGGAGTAAGTGGTGATGAAAAAATTTAAGTTTTGTGTCGATGAAAGAGCTTATAGCTTGTTGACGTTTTATTTCACTTTGTAGCAATTGTGAATGAATCGTTTCCTTGTGACTGTTTGAAATGTGGTTTTTAAAATTGATCTTCAGGAATTTTGGTAGAACTTTGTTTCGTTTGGCGGCAAAAAGAAAGTTGATATGTTGTTGGACGTTATGACGTTTTTGTAATGTAAATTTCAACTGGCGGAGTTTCAAGGATATCTCCATTGATTCTATTTTGTAGATGAATTGCTCCAGTTCAGTCTGCATTATTTAAATTAAAATTTGAGGAAGGAAAGCAGGCTGGTTGTAATTTGATACTATTCTATTTGACGATCGATTTCGACTTCTTTATTTAGTCATCATCAGGTCAACAGCTGAAATTATACATATATATATATAAATAAATATACATTTTACAGAGAATGTGTTTAAGAATTGTACAAAGTGAGATATAAAAATATGTTAATGTTGATGGTAGATATTTACAGCAATTATATTAAGTTTAACATGTGATAAAAGAAGGTTATGTGATCCTGAGAATAATGACACAGATTATGTATGGAATTGAGAGCTGGTTAGTTATATTTTCTAGTAATTGTTTGTTTATTTTTTGTCGGGGAGGGATGTGTATATTGCAAATAGTGATTGTCTCTGGGTAGTGAACTTGTATGGCGATTACTTCTAGCTCTGAATTAATGTTTACTATTTTAGCATAATTGGAGTTTTTAACTAGTGTTGCTACGCCACCGCTTGCATGGTCGTTATTCGTTCGATTTTTACAGTAGCATGTGTATCCTCTGAGGTTTATTGATTGATTTTGCTTTAGGTGTGTTTCTTGCAGGCATATAATTTCAGGGTTTAGCGTAATTTATCGGTTTTTGTTTGTACTTTTCATTTGTTTCTCTAATTTTATTATAAAGCAGTTTAATTTTTTCTTTACGATTAACAATATAGGTATTAACTAATAGTTTTTCTAACTCATTATCTAATAATGAATAAGAGTCTAAATGTCCTGTGACTGAATGAATGCTAAAAGTGCATAGTTAATTTTTATTACAATATGTTCTTTAGAATATTCTTCCTGATTATTTAATAATCGCATGTGTTCGATAAGGGTTGAATGGAATCGTTCAATCATGCCATTTGATTCTGGATGTTGGGAACTGACGAAATGTAATTTAATTTTGTGTACTTCTGACAGTTCTCTAATTAATGAATTTTTAAATTCTAGACTGTTGTCTGAAATGACTTGGTATGGGATGCCATGATGTGTAAAATTCAATACCTTGGCCTGAGTTTAATTTATAAGTGAAGTGCGAATGAACTGCCTACATAGGTACTAGACGTGTTTGCTTGTTCTGGCGAAAGTTGCAGATATTTTATTTTAAAGATCTAAAAATCGCAATAATATCATCAAAATGTTGACTCGTGATGATCGAGATTTAATTACGACTATGATTAGTGCTTCGTTAACTAAACTGGATGAAAATAATTCTTTTGTTGAACTCATTGTTAGTCAAGTGACCAGTGCCGTGCAAAATGTTTTCGAGCAGAAGCTGAAAATTCTACAAGAAGAAATCACCTCACTCAAGCAAGTAAATTTTGATAAAAACCAGTCGTGTATCTCTTACGAAAAGAAATTTGATGATTTAGAACAATATTTTCGGGGAAATAACATTCGTATTTTCGGTTTACCGGAAACTAAAAACGAAAAGTGTGATGAAAAAGTAATCAAGATGTGTCTGGATATTTTAAATATAAACATTAAACCTCAAGAAATTGATCGTTGCCATAGGCTTGGTAAATTAATTCCGAACAAAACTCGGCCCATAATAGTGAAATTTGTGAGCTACCGATCTCATCAGAAAATTTTCAACTCGGAAAAGCGCCTTAAGAACTCGGGTATCACCATCCGGGAAGACCTAACAGCAACTAGAGCGTCTCTCGTTGAAACAGCGGTGGCTAAATATTCCAATAAAAGTGTGTGGACTTTTGACAGTCGAGTTTTTATGAGTGTTACGGAGGAAGGTAGTGGAAAACTTAAAAAACTTCATATTACTGATCACAAAGATTTAATGAAGTAGTAATCTTGTTTCTCTTAATATTAGATTTACATTATCAAAACTTACGGGCATTATTTACTTTTTGGGTATCACTGCGTTTTTTTAGTGTTTAATTATTTATGCCAGAACTTGCACAAGTCAATTAACTCTGTTCATTTGGCCTTGACTTACTGGCACACTGCACAATCTTTTTTTTTTGTCTTTTTATCTTTATTTTTAATGTTGAATATTGTTGATTGCAACCAAAAAGTCATTGATGTATATGATACGAACTTCACAATTTGTCAGATAAATATCAGATCAATTAATTCATGCTCTTTAAAATTTTCAGAACTTTGATATTATTGCCATTACAGAAACCTGGATTAATGAAAATACTTCAAGTTGTTTATTTAATCTTACAAATTATAATTTATTCTGTGGCAATAGAACACATAAAGCTGGTGAAGGCGTAGCATTCTATGTTCGTAATAGTATTAATTTCAAAGTATTAGACACGAGTTTCGTTCCTGAAAATAACATTGAACATGCATGGATTTTGTGCTCAATTCAAAATGTAAAATTATGTTTAGGCGTTATTGACAACCTCACCATCAATATTTTCTGATCTTTTGTCGTCAAACAACATGCATCAAATAATTATCAATAACACAAGACCGTCTTCAGGATCGTTGTTAGAGATATATATATATATATATATATATATATATATATATATATATATATATATATATATATATATATATACCCCACTAAGTGGGACATAGCGTGATGTTATGTATGTATGTATGTATGTATGTGTATATATATATATATATATATAAATTATGTATTGTTGTAATCCTATTCTTCAATAATTATTATTATGTCAGCACTTCTTGCAGTACTTTTCCATTATGATGTGCTATGTAATAAAACCCCCTGTAACTAAGATAAGGTGTTCATTCTTCCTGAATTCTCTTGTCTCAACACACGTAACCTTGTTGTGAAAATAAAATTAATTTTTTTCAAATAATTCGAACGAAATTATTTAATTGGCGTAGTCATCGGTTGGATCAGAGAAACACAAAAAGTAATTGTTTGGTGAATTTTAATACTTTACTCTGATAAACCAATCAATTAATTACGAACCAAGAAAAATTGAAATTTCAACAAAACCGTCTACAACGACCTGTGACATCACGAAACGCAGATCCCACGGAGAAATCAACTTTCCTTGGCAACCCATCAACCGAGAAATCAAGAGGAAGGAAGACTTGCTGTTCAACAATCCTTTCGATCACGTCTTCAGACCCAGGAAGAATCAGCGACCCGGTGATGTCCGTAAAGCATCAAACAATCTTTGTATTATTCACATTAACTTTGTAAGTTAATATTTGTATTATTGTATTTATTTTCTGTGTTACACAAAGGGGTACCTCTAGTAACTGACTAGTAATAAAGGTATCGAGGGACCGGCACAGTCCTAAACACACAAACACAATTTATGTCTGATAGTAATAATACTACAGAATCTGAAACATTAAATAATTAAATATATATATATATATATATATATATATATATATATATATATATATATATATATACCGTGTGTCTGTCTGAAAGGTGTACATAGGAGATTAACATGGGAAATCAGTTTTTTGCGTGCTGTTGCTCGGTGTTCTATCGGACAACAATGATTGTAGTACCAATCGAAATATATTATTTTTCTGTACCAACCGATGTAAGATACACTACTATATAATAGTTATTTGGTTCCGTAAATTAATTTTTAAATTTTGGGAATTCACCTGTGACTGTTTTGTTTTGATTTCTGTCAAGCTATTTATTTGACGTTTCTGACTTTTGGACTTGTTTAAGACAATTTGTAAAAATATGGCTAGTTATACTACTGAAGAGCGTATTTTTATTGTAAAACTATTTTTTGGAGGAAATAGTTAGCTCAGAGTGCGAGATCTATTTTCTATTAAGATTATGAATCAACCGAATCTAAGTGCAACCATACATGCCAGTATCCAGGAAGAATACACGTGAGCTTAGTAATTGCAATTCTGCAAGAGCAGAACAACGTGCTTTATTGGAAGAAAGGGTTTTAGGAATGATACATGTAGATCCTTCGTACAGCACTAGATTTTTTGGAAATGTATTGCGTGTACATCGTTCATATTTTGAAAAAAAAAGTTCTTATTATTCCTACAAAATGCACTGCAATCAAGAACTTTTTCCATTTGACGAAGAAAGTGGAAGAGTATTTTGTGAAGATATACATAACAGCTAATAAAAATGAATTTTTTTTGTCATCGATTTAAAAAACTTAATTCTTAATAAATTAATATTATTTAAAGAAAACTGGTTTTTAGACTTTAATTTATTTAATAAAATATTTACGCAAAAATTATAATAATACTCTTGTCATGACTGTAAATAACCATATTTTACAAATTGACAGAAATGTCAAATAAATCACTTAAAAGAAATCAAAACAAAAGTCATAGGCAACTACATTTATTTTCGATAAAAAGTGAATAAATTGGAGGATTTCAAAATTTAAAAATTAATTTACGGAACCAAATTACAACTAAATTGTAATGTATTTTACATTATTTGATTCAGAAAAATGATATCTTACGATTGGTACTACGATCATTGTTGTCCGATAGAACACCGAGCAACAGCACTATATATAAATTATGAAATGGAATTATCTTTAAAAAGCTGATTCAGTTATAAACTTTACACAAGGTAATATAAGCCCTGTAGAATGCACTGATAACTCAGTCTTCATATGTTAGACAAGCTTGTAACGTTGTTCTCGCTTCAAATAAACTTTTTAAAAATAAATTTAGCGATTTGAATTATACCGTGTGTCCCACGTAAAGGTTGGCATAGGCGAATAACATGTAAAATTAGTTTTTTGTAAATAAAAAGTGTCCGGCAAAAAATTCAGCATCCAAATTTTATATCACAGTACTGCCAATATCCCTACATCTTATTTAATACAGATTACTTTATTTTAATACCGCAATTTAATGAAATTAATTATAATAATTCCTAATTTTCCGCCTACTCTTTTTATTGCTACTGACGTATAGTGCCTGCAATTTGTTTTAAATATTTTAATATGTCACTGTCAATTTCTGGCGATGGAAACCATTCAGCGTTTATTCCTGTGATGTATTCAGATATTTGTCTTGCACTGCGCCCCCATAATACATTCTAATAATATTTACACGGTTCTAGACATTTAATGTATTCTTGATGACAGTGACAGATTAAAATATTTAAAACAAATTGTAAGCAGTATACGTCAGTAGCAATAAAAAGAGTAGGCGGAAAATTAGGAATTATTATTATTAATTTAATTAAATTGCGGTATCAAAATAAAGTAATCTGTATTAAATAAGATGTAGGGATATTGGCAATATTGTGATATAAAATTCGGATGCATAATTTTTTGCCGGACACTTTAAATTTACAAAAAACTGATTTTACATGTTATTTGCCTATGCCAACCTTTACGTGGGACACATGGTATAATTGGCGCAGTCTTGGTAGGATAGCCAACAATAGTTTATAACAGTGAAAAATACAAAGTTACTCATCTAATTGTCGTATTTCTATACGGAAAAAGGCTATTCGAAACTATTACAAAGTGTGAAACACAAATCACACATAAGGCTATATCAATAAGACCTTATTAATCAACATCAACCATCTGATAAAGGGTTACCCATCTCACGGCTAAACAGTGCCCATCAGGGACTATTCAAACGTCCCATCAGACTGGACCACAAACGTCTCAAGCGATTCTTCTTGCTGTTCCAACCGATCACGAGAATCCAGACGACAAGCTTCAAGAACTTCACATCTCGTCTAATTCGTTCTACGAGAAACAGTTCGAAAACCACACCAGAAGACTCCTTACAATGAAAATCTTAGTCATAAGTTTATTCTTGTAAGTAAAACTATTTTGTATTAATACACAGGGTACTCTCTAGCTACTACTAGTAATAAAGAGTACGAGCCCCGGCACAAGGCAATCACACATATTTATGACAGATTCTGATAGTGACGAATTCATAAATACTGTTCAAAACGATATTAACAGAATCTTAATAATATCAAATAATATGGCATCTTTGCAAGATATCAAATGTTACGTTGATATGATCCCAACATACGAAGGGGACATAACAACACTTAATAATTTTATACAAACTGTAGATGAGGCATATGCCATCTTAAATACCTTACAATTGACAGCAGCACAAAAAATGTATGCTTTTAATTTAGTTAAGAATAAATTAATTAACAATTCAAAAAAGATTGTTTCACAAAATAAATTTGCAAACTGGGATGATTTAAAAAGATATTTAACTACAAATTTTTCAGACAAAACAACGTCCGAGACATTGTTAGGAGAATTGTTTGAAATTAAATTTAAACAAAATACAGATACTACATTGAAAATAATGTTAGATAAATTTGAACTGTATTATTCAAAAATACTTGCAAAAAATTACAGTTTAGATCAGAAAAATGCTATTATCCAAGAAAATCAAAAAGCAATTGTAAATAAATTCATCTCATTATTACCACCCTTAATCTTTCATTGTGAAACAACCTTCAACACTAGAACAATGTGACTTATTATTAAAAAATGAATTTAGCTTCGCTAACTCCTTACACAATAGTCCATTGACACGAAATGATAATAAACAAATTGCAAACACATCAAAGAATCCAAACTTTACATTTAATCTTCCACCTAAACAATTCCCTAGTCAATACTTCCCCTCAAAACCTATCAATGTTCATGCCCAACCAACTCCAGGACCAAATAGATTTAAAAGACAAAATCTAGTAAACAGTTTTGAGACACGTAAATTCCAACCACAACCCATGTCACTGCAGACACGTAATACGCAACCTATGTCAGCATCTACAATCAAACAAAACTATCATACTGAAACTCTAGACGATAATACTGATAATGACGAACAGAATTTCGAAGAATGCCGAACAGAAAATGAAAACAATACCGATTCTTTTTTAGAGGTAGGCCCAGACACGATAGAACAAAATACGTAATGACATCAAAATTAAAATCTATTCCCCTAATAAAATATAATGATTACCTTATATTAATCGATTCAGGCTCTGATATAAATTTAATATCTCCAAATATTGTTGAACAAAGAAAGTTAAAAATTATTGATAAACCTATTACCTTTAAAACAGCCAAAGGAAAAGTAAAATGTAAAAAATGTGTTGAAATTAAAATTCAAAATAAAAATTTTGAGTTCTTTATATATGATTTTCACAAAGAAAGTAACATGTTGTTCGGCGTAAAAATATTAGAACATTGTAATGCATTAATTGATTTTAAAAATAAAGTTATAACACTTGGAAATAAAAAGTTTAATTTATTATCATCAGAAACATTAAATAATTCTTTTGTTCAATTTAGACACGAACATCTCACGTATGGTCAAAAGGTAAAAATACAAAATTTGATAGAAAAATATTCAATTTTATTCCCAAAGTCAGATGAAGAATTATCCGCTACAAACGTAACTACTCACAAAATTCGTACAATAGACGATACACCGGTATTTCAAAAAAATTATAGACTCCCTCAAATTTACGAAAAAGATATAGAAGAACATGTTCAAAATTTATTAAAATCAGGTGTGATTCAAAATTCAAAAAGTCCATATAATTCCCCCATATGGATTGTTCCAAAAAAAAATGGACGCGTCGGGAAAACGCAAGACAAGATTAGTAATCGATTTTAGAAAATTAAACTCGAAAACAGTTGAAGATAAATTCCCTCTGCCAAATATTAATACATTATTAGATCATTTGGAAACACAAAATTTTTTACAACTCTAGATTTGCATTCTGGCTTCCATCAAATATTAATAGAAGAAAAAGATAGACCGAAAACAGCCTTCTCTACTGCCTCAGGACATTACGAATTCGTCCGGATGCCCTTTGGACTAATTAATGCCTCCGCGACCTTTCAAAGAATGATGAACGAGATCTTATCAGAATATATTAATAAAATTTGCTTAGTTTATATGGATGACATAATAATATTCGGAAATACTTTGGAAGAACATTTACAAAACATAGAAAAAATATTTTCAAAATTACAAGATGCGAACCTTAAAATGAGTATTTAGGTTTTATAATATCAAAAGAAGGACTTAAACCCAATAATAAAAAAATCGAGGCAATTGAAAAAATAATGATTCCAAAAACAGTAAAGGAAATAAAATCCTTTTTAGGTAAACTCTCCTGGTACAGACGTTTTATCCCTAACCTGGCTAAACTCACCAAACCTTTTACGCAGTGCCTCATAAAGGGAAATCAAATAGACATAACTAATAAAGAATATCAAGATTCATTTAAAACTGTTAAAGAATTAATAAGTAACCCACCAATTTTAGAATTTCCTGATTTTTCAAAAAAATTCATTCTCACTACAGACGCAACCGACTTTGCTATGGGATCTGTACTCTCCCAAGTCATAAACGGACAAGAAAAACCAATCGCGTACGCATCAAAAACATTTAATGCCGCAGAACAAAATTATAGTACCATAGAAAAAGAATTAAAGTCAATCATTTGGTCAATAGGTAATTTTAAACCATACCTATTTGGAAGAAAGTTTACTATCCGTACTGATCATAAACCCCTCACGTGGTTATTTACCATGAAAAACGCGAATCAAAAACTAATGCGATGGAAGGTAGAATTAGGCGAATACAACTTTGATATTGAATATTTACCAGGAAAAACAAACAAAATAGCAGATTTCTTATCAAGACAAAGAGATAAATTCAAAATAGAGAAAAGAATAGGAGACGTAACGAATACTGATATTTTTGCACATTGTATATCAAAAGATTTAAAATTTGGAAAAGGCCTTGCTAGACAAATAAACTCTAAATTTGATAGTAAAAATTATTGTGATAGAAATGTAACTAATAAAAATATTATAATTCAAAACGTAGAAAATAAAATAATTTTCCATTTAATTACAAAAGAAAATCATTTAGAAAACGTAAACAGAAAATATTTTAAGAAAACACTTACAGAATTCCGAGATTATTTAATTAAAAATGATATATACGAAATTAATATCCCTTACTTGTCATGTGGATTAGATAGATTAGAAAAATCAGAATTAACAAAAAACTTAGAAAATATCTTTAATAATACTCAAATAAAAATAAATTTATATGAATTGCCAGAAAATTTTAGTTTGGAAACAGATGAATTGGATCAAATTGTAAATGAAACATTAACCACAATTTATGGTAATGAGAATAACGAACAACAAAGTATAATCGCAAATAGCTCAGACTCAGGAAACACAATTCATAGTTCTAATGAGAACCCAATTAATGGATTAAGATTTGTCGATAATAGATTGAATACCGCAAAAAATCAAATTATACTTCATTTCTCAAACAACCCATTTGAAATAAAAATAAAAAAGTTATTTAATCATCAAAAACAACGATTTATTATTAATATTAATATAGATAAAAAAGAAGAACAATTATTAGAACTGTTAAAAAATTATGTGGTACCAAAAATTAAATATTTAATATTAATACCTAAACAATTTGAACAAACATTGAATCAAATAATTCAAAGTAAATTTGAAATAAATACAATAAATTTAATAAAATGTAATAAACTTGTAGAAGATGTCGAGGATGAAGAAAAACAAACTCAAATAATATTTGACAGTCATAGTGGTTACCTAAATCATAGAGGAATAATGGCGACCTACAATGAACTTAAAGAAAAATATTTTTGGCCAAATATGGTTAAAGATATTACAGAAATTATCAATCAATGCAGAATATGTAAAGAAAATAAATATGACCGACACCCAATACAATTACATGACAATTTAACACCTACACCACAAACCCCTTTTGAAATTATAAATATAGATCTCCTTACATTAAATAAAGAATGCTTCCTGACTATATTTGATCAATTTTCTAAATTTGGTTTTATCCACCCCACTTTTAATAAAACAGGAAAAGAAACAATGCTAATAATAGAAGATTTCATAAAAACTTATAAAAAACCAAAAATGATCATCGCCGATCACGGACCAGAATTTAATAATGCTTTAGTAAAAAACTACTGTAATAATCATGATATAAAATTACACTTAACTAGTATAGCAAACCCAAAATCAAACGCAGTAGAAAGATTTCATTCCGTATTAATAGAACATTTACGAATACTACAATCAACAAGAAAAAATAAAGACTTTCAAACCATTATAAATAAAGCAATAATAGCGTATAATAATACTAAACATTCCATAACAAAATTAACTCCTTGCGAAATACTTTTCGGACAAAATGAACATAATAAATATTATAGAGAACAAAAAGCTGAAGAAGAAATCATAAACGATTACTTCATTAATAAATCTGATAAAAATAAAATAATTAATGAATTAATTGAAAAAGATAAAACAAAAAGAGCAAAAGAAAATGAATTACCGTTAAAACTACCAGATAAAGTTTATGTTAAACAAAATAATAGACTAATGCATAAATATAAAAAACCCATATTTAAACGAGTTACAGTTGAAAATTATAACCCCATATTAGGAACAGTAGAAATAAAAAATAAAAGACATGTTCGAAAATTCAAACTCGATAAAATCAACTTTTGATTTCAGGGCTTTTACCACCGCTCAATTGATAAACATCTCGAATAATAACGGATTTCTCTTATTTGGGATCGGAAATTGTAAATTAAAAGAAGGAGAAATAATATATTACTTTAATTATAATATCACCCCAATTTATAAAGAATATTCAAAATTAAAAAATATTACAATTAATGTTATAAAACAAATTCAAAATAATCCTCATTTCGAAAAACAAAATAAAGCATTGTATTACTTTCTTGACGACTTGACGCAACAAATTCAAAAACTCTTTAATAGTTAAAGAACTAAACGCGGTCTGATAAATGGATTAGGAAATATAATTAAATCAATCAACTTAGACCAGAATGACGCGGAAAAATACGATAATTTAATAAATCAATTAAAAGATAATCAAAAGATACTTCAAAATCAAAATCAACAAATAATAAAGAACGAAAAATATTTGACAAATAAATTTAATTCAAAGTTAGAATAAATAAAATTAAATGAAATTAAAATATCAAAAACTTTTGATAGTATAATACAAATACTTCATGAAGAACAAAACTGGGTAAGCCTAATGGAGACAGAAGTAAAAATTAATCAATTATTGATTATAATCCAAAATTTAAAAGAATTATGTAAACACATAGAATTGACATTAATAATTTGTTCATTAAATAAATTAGATACCACCATTATAGACCACGACGACTTAATTCAAATCACAGGTAAAACTGATATTTGGTCACAAATAAACGAAATAACTACATACTGCCGACACGAAAACGAACAAATTCATATACTGCTAATTGAACCAGAACTCTCACAGAATTCTTAACCTTTACATCAACTCTATCCAATCCCTTTTATCCACCATAATAAACTATATTAATTTATGGAACCGCCCACATATTTTATAAATAGAGGAAATAAAAATATATTGATAGAAAGATTCAATAAAGAATCTAATAACGTAAACTTTTGTCAAACAAAAGGAATAGAAATTAGTAATTGTATTAATAATATAGTATTAAGTGAAAATAATGATGACTGTGAATCAGTTGACTGGGAACAGATTATTTTCATAAATTATGTTGATGATAAGGTTCCATTTCTTAATGAAAATATTATTAATTTATATAATATTCATGCCCCCTTGAAAGAAATTACCATTAATAAACAATTTAGTCCATGGATTACTCCTGTAATTAAAATTATGCAGAGTAAGCGTAACAAAGCCCTTGCGGATTATAAAAAATATAAAACAGCCGGCAAATTAGAATACTATAAACAAGTACGCAACATCATTACTGCAATTAGGCAAAAAAGCTTACCTAAACCACAACATGAATAACAATATCAAAGACAGTGGCACACTGTGGACTAACTTGAAAAAAATAGGAGTTAACAATACTTCGGAGAATAATCTTGGCGAGGAATTATTTAAACCAACGGAGTATGGTAATTACTTATAAGATCAAATTTGCACAACAAATCCTAATCCTAATACTATAACATATTACAATACTAATGGATGTTCAAATTTACTAACAGATTCATTTGATTTCTCATGCGTGGATAATGAAAAATTTAATTCATTTTTAAAAACTTGAAGTCCAATGCAATTGTAATAGACGGAATGTTAGAACTTATCCTTAAAGTTGTTATTCAGAACATCACACATATAGTCAACACCTGCTTGCTAACCGGGACAGTCCCTGACATATGGAAATCCGCTATTGTCAAGCCGATACCCAAAAATAATTAACTCTCCTCTTTCAATGACCTGCGACCAATAAGCATTCTGCCAATCTTGTCAAAAGTTTTAGAGAAAATATGCTGCGAACAAATTATGCTCTATGTATCACAGAATGACATTCTTCCTCAAAAGCAATCTGGTTTTAGATATGGACATAGCACTAACATATGCCTAATTAATATCCTGGATACCCTTATTAAAAATTATGATGAATCAAATATATTTTTCCTTATTCAAATAGATTTCTCTAAAGCTTTTGACATGGTTGACCAAACTCCAGTACCAGTAATAACTGGCTGAATTAAAATATTACAAATTCTCGGAGAGCGCATTGAAATGGTGTGAGGAATAATTCACTACCAGACAATTTCGAGTTAGTATGTCTAACGACTCTATATCTATAGATTCACCCACATTCCAATTAGTACGTGGGGTACCTCATGGGTCCATTTTTGGACCACTGTTCTTCTTACTTTACGTCGCAGATTTACCTACGGAACTAAAACATTGCGATGTTCATTTATATGCTGATGACACCCAAATATTAGCATCATGTCATCTCTCAGATATGTCCAATGTTGTTAATAACCTTAATTCTGATATTAACTATCTAGTTCAGTGGGTTCAGAATAATGGTCTCAAAATTAATCCAACTAAATCTACGATGTTAGTTATAGGAAACTGTGAAGTACCTACGATAAAACTTGACGGAATCCAACTTCAGCCCGGTAAATTTTGCAAAAGCTTGGGTGTATATTTAGATCCAGACCTTGAAATGGAGGCAGCAGTTATTAAATTAAAGCACTTATATCAGTTCCATGATATCCTAACATCTGACGTAAAACTACGCTTAATTAATTCACTTATACTCCCATTATTTGATTATTGCGCATGTGTGTATGTACCTAATTTATCATAAGCAGATAAGCAGAGAATGTAACTTTTTCAAAATTCATGTTTGCGGTATGTCTACAATGTGCGTAAATTTGATCACATTTCAAACTATAGGGTGTTAGCTAAAATGGATAATATTGAATCACGTATGCGAAAAATGTATTTAACTTTAGTTCACAAAATTTTAGTAACTCTTTGTCCTTTCTACCTGTACGACAAGCTTGTTCCAAGGTTTTTTAACTATAGTTTACGTATTAGGAATTTGTATATTGTGCCATTGTTTAAAAAACAAAAATTCAAATGCTCATTCTCCTATTTATCCCCTACATTATATAATACCTTGCCAGACAGTATGAAATCTCTTTGAGTGAATTCTTTTAAATACTACTTAAGAAAAATGTAAAGATTTATGTGTCTATTTATAATTAAATGTTCTCCTGTGATATTATCTGCGATGCTATGGTACAATAATTACTGGTTTAATCTTTTTTTTTTGTATGCAACATTAACATTGATTTTGATATTCTTTGTATTTGTACTTGTATGTCTTCATGTTTTCGGTCTTCATTTATTGGTTACTTGTATAATTATATATTGGTTGGGTTGAAAAGCAGCCTCTGGCTGAACCCTGCCCGTGTCAATAAAGAATATTATTATTATTATAAGCTTGTGCATATTTTGAAAATGAATCAATAATATCGTGTTTTTATTTGATTTTCAGTCTCATCGAGACATCGGTGGTTTGTTTTACTTTCATGATAACTTTGTATTGTTTGTTTAATATCATCTTGATTTTCTATGTCCAAAAGTTTTTGAGTATATCTAACAAGGTTTATTTCGGAGTTTTTGAAATATTTCTGAATTACTGAACAAAATATTTCATATAATGGGTCTTCAAAATATAATTGATACTTCACCTTCGGGACAATGTATTCTTTTACAAAATTAACTATATCTCTAATATAATTATTTTTTGAGATTTGAGTAATTATACGTTGTGAGTTCTGAAAGAGTTTTACAATTTTTGGTTTCTTTGGATCGTAATATACTTCTAAAATAAAAATTAGATTTTTTCCATAGTTAACTGACTTTTCAACAATTGGTATACTTACGATTGGATTTTCTATGTTTGTATGCACTGTGTCATCATCATCAGTAATTTCTAAAATTTCATTATCATTTTCAACAGCTAATGAATTTTTTAAAAAATTTGTTATTATTTTCTTTAATATTTTCAGCAAAACTTTTATTAATCTCTTTAATAAAATCAAATATTCCTCTTGAATCTTCAATTGTATCATTAACATTAATTTGGATCCGTGATAGTGCGTCAGCGTTTTTATTTAAACATCCTTTTTTATAAATTATTTGATAATCATACTCTTCTAGCTTCAAGCGCCATCTAGCAAGTTTAGAATTAGGTTCTTTAAGTGAGAGCAGCCATTGTAATGGACGATGGTTTGTGTAAATAAGAAATTTACGTCCAAACAAATAGGGTCTGAAATGTTTGACTGCCCAAACTATCGCTAAAAGCTCTTTCTCTATAGTCGAGTACTTAGTTTCAGAGTCATTGGTGTGCGATTTGCATAAGCTATCGGTAAATCTGATCCGACTTTTCCTTGTGACAGTACTGCGCCTATTTCAACATTACTCACGTCTGTTGTCAAAATGATAGGTTTTTCAAAATTTGGAAATTGTAAGATTTTTCTTTAAACATGAAGTCATTGGCTTTGTTAATTTAGCAAATTTTTTTATAAATTTTCTATAATATCCTAACAGTCCTAAGAATGCTTTAATTTCTTTTGATGTTTTCGGTAAAGGATAATTTTGTATAACTTTTTCATGGTTTGGTTTAATACCGTCGGGTGTGATTATATGATCAAGGAATGTAACTTCCTTTTTTAAGAATTCTGACTTATCGAGTTGGATTTTAAGGTTACTTTCACGTAATTTTTGAAATATTTGTTTTAAATTAACCATGTGTTCTTGAAGAGAAGCTGAGAAAACAATGATACCATCTATGAATACTGTTCAGAACTGATCTTATCGTAATTACCAGCAGAAGAGTGCCTTGAATAAAAACATTAAAAAGAAATAAGGTGCCATGAAAGACAATTTAAATAAAAATTTTGAAAATTAACAGTTGTTTTTCGATTGATGTCAGATAATTCATATTGTTAATGTAAAAAAATAACTTAAATCAAATTAAATTAAATAAACCACAAGAACAGTTGTTACTTGGTCCATCACCGGCATTTTAACACGGCGTTCGCGTCCTGCAACGACTCATCCGAGCAACGCGACCCAAGAAATACAAAACAGGTTTTATTAATAAATTCTTTTAAAACATTATCCATTACTCCCTGAAATGTGGATGGTGCATTTTTGAGTCCGAATGGCATTGGCAAATAATGTCCGTTTCGCCAAATCAAGGGTGGAAAAATTTTGTGAAGATGTCTGTGATATTTGGTATTGGGTAACGATTATCTGTAGTGAGTCGTTGGGTCTAATAATTCCTTGTTGGAACATATTATTTATTTGTCTTTCAACTTCGGGCTTGTGAATAAAAGAGTATCTATAAGATTTTGTGTGTACAGGTATTTCGTCTGTAGTTGTTATTTTATGTTTTATTTTACTTGTGAAAGTTAACGGTGTGCCTTCACGATGAAAAATATCTTAATAGGACTTAACTTTTACGGGAATTTATAAAGTTTCTAAAGTATGTGGTTCTATACGTGCAAAAAATAATAATTTTTTCTTTGCTTCGTAATGAGATAATTTTATTTCAGTATTCGGTGTTTTCAAAACCTATTAAACCGTCAAAGAAATGATGAAATTTAAAAAGATAAAATTTTATTTTTTTGTCGTCATTAAATTCAGGGATTCAATATAAGAATCTCGCTTAGTTGTTTGAAATATTGAAGAGATGGTAAAATTTTCTTTCATAATATAATTTTTAAAATATTTTTCAGCAATATCTGGATTTAAGAATGACTTTGTTGCGCCCGTATCGATTAATAATTTTAATGGGGGATTTGAAATTTGAACATACGGTAAATCTTTTTTATCATAAATCGTTTCGTGAAAATTTTGATTATTTTCGCAAGGTGACTCTTCGTGATTATTATCAGAAATTTCGTTTGCGTAAAAGATTTGATTTTGTGTGTCATAGTCGGTATAATCTGTCTCGTAAGTTTCGTCATTTTCCTCATAGTACTGTGTCGGTTGTTCGACATTAAATAATTCTTCTACTACGTAGTTTTGTTGTTTTTGTTGCTATGGTGGTCTACTTATCATTGTATTAGGTTTTGGAATGGTATCATATGATATTCTGCTCATAGGAGTGGGTTTTTGTTGTGTAGGTCGATTTGTGGAGCCTTGGGGTTTCCATACATTAACAGTATTGGATTTGGGTTTATTTCCAAATACTTGTTGGTTAGTAGGAAATCTTTGTGGTGTTTGGGTAAATCTGGGTTGCAAGTAGATTAGGTTACTCGGAAATGATTGATAATAATTATTAAATCTTGGTGGTGGTGGTGGAGAAAAGAATACCTATTGTTTACGAATAGGTAAATTTGAGCTTGGCTTTAAATTTTGAATTTTATTTCTGCTGAAATGTGATCTTTGCAAATGACGGATGTTATATTCCGAGATGATAAACTGTCTCGTCTCTGCTGGAGTATTAGGTTTCATAGCTCGGATCATTGATCCTAAAGATAAGAAAAAATATTTCTACCTGGTTTCATTATTTTTCTGACGTAATTGATCAAAATCAAACAATAAACCGTTTTCATCTCGTTGATCGCCAAAATGTGCAGTTAATGCGTCTTTTACTGTTTTCCAATCTTTAGTTGTGCAAGTAGAATAGACTTCACGTGCTGGACCAATTAATTTTGCATAAATGCCGTATATTACAATAATATGTTGAACACATTGTATGTTCTGTGGGTTTGAATCAGAAAATTTATTAATGAGTGTATTAGAAATGTCTAAGAATGATGATAATTCTAATGGGTTTCCATCAAATTTTGATACTATATCAAGCAATTTAGAATCAAATTTGGGGATTGTTGACATGCCTGAACAACTATTGTTTTGCAATGCAACTCCCTCGTTTAGTTGTAAAGTTGAAAATAAAGAACTTAAGTCAATATCTGAAAATTTATTTTTATATTCTAATTCTTGTTCGTTTTCACTATTTTCCTCTATGGAAATAGATGAACGCGAGGAGTCTGACATAAAATGGACTATTTTAAGGGAAAGCAACTTACATAAGTAATACAGAAGAAGCCTTCATATCAGCCTCAATGAATTCAAGATGATATTCTTCGGGCTGTGGTTCTTTTCTCTGAATAAACAGTTGAAACTGAAGAATTTTTCTTGATGAATCTTCTTCCAGAATCCAATACAACAGCGCCAATTATTTTATTGATTTCTGTATTACACTTTTTAAAAAGATTTTTTATTTCCTTTATAATAATAATGGATTACAATATGTACTTTATTGTCCAAAGACTAACATCAGACTAACTTATAAAATACAATTCTAACTCTAGGTAAAATATAATATGATGTGTCAGGAGATAGCTGACGCTCCTGAGAAGCAGCTGAGGTCAAGGGTTCTCACAATGTAACACCTCCCTCCTTAAGCAGAAACTCTAGGGTGGAGCAACTTGAGTTTCGTCAACTACCCTTGGGTCAGGGGTTCACACCATATAACATATATATATATATATATATATATATATATATATATATATATATATATATATATATATATATATATATATATATATATATACCGTGTGTCTGTCTTAAAGGTGTACATAGGAGATTAACATGGGAAATCAGTTTTTTGCGCGCTGTTACTCGGTGTTCCACCGGACAACAATGATTGTAGTACCAATCGAAAGATATCAATTTTCTGAATCAAACAATGTAAAATTCATTATAATTTAGTAGTAATTTGGCTCAGTAAATTAATTTTAAAATTTTTAAAATTCTCCGATTTATTCAATTTTTATCGAAAATAAATATAGTCACCTGTGATTGTTTTGTTTTGATTTCTCTCAAGCTATCTATTTGACGTTTAAAAATTAATTTACGAAACCAAATAACAACTAAATTGTAATGTATTTTACATCGTTTCATTCAGAAAAATGATATCTTTCGATTGGTACTAGAATCATTGTTGTACGGTAGAACACCGAGCAACAGTACGCAAAAAACTGATTTCCCATGTTAATCTCCTATGTACACCTTTAAGATAGACACACGGTATATACTAGATCAATTCAAACTTGAAAAAATTTATTTTATTTTAACTCGAGCAATTACAACGTGTTTATACTTTGATGTATCGAACAGAATCTAAATCAACATGTTACATATCTTTCTTCTATGTGCAGAATTTACCTTACTAAGTTTTAGTCTCATCGTACAGCGTGAGAAGTTGTCTCATGTAACATACGTAAATTATTGTGCATTACAAGGCTGGACTCCTATATCATTCCTCCACCCTTAAGAGGAAAAGCTAATTCTTGAGGAGAATTACTTTTAATAATTTCATTTAACTCAATATTTTTTGATTCATTTTATTTCTTTTAGAAACATAACTTCTGCATTTACAAATATTCTTTTAACAATAATAGATAATTATAATCATAATTAATACTATAAAAGTATACAATATTATATAATGAGTTTTATTATTATTGTTGATATTATGAATTGAATCTCTACTCCACCGGTTGGAAATTGAAAAAAAGTATCCGAATAAACCCTACATATTTTTTAACGCTCTTACAGAATCTACAATAAAAAATAGGGGTTCCCATTTAAAATTTTTAAGTTGATCCCCCTCCCGGCCCCCCTTGGGGGGTAGGGAGGCCATTTTGTAAAAATCCGATGTCCCCCTCAAAACCATGACGATTATGATTCGGCATACTTTTCGGAAAAATGCTTTCATTTCGAGATATTCAAGGATATAATGTAAAATGGGACATCTTGTATTTTTTATTTTAACATTTTCTGAAAAAATATGTGTAATTTGTGTTAATTTCAAGGGTTCGCATATACGGATTTAAAAAGCGTTATTTGCTATCATTTTAGACACTTAAAAATTCATAATTACGGAAGACTGTAAAAACCTTTCCACTAATTTAAATTTTTCGGGGAGACATATCAATGGTATAACTTGAAACATTGGATTGTATAGGAAATACAGAGCTACCAAATATATACAGGTGCTTTCTCAGATTTTTTTACAGAATCTGTTATATGAAGTCAAATTACGAGGCTTAATTATTTATTCGTGAGGGCAAATGGTTCTAAATACTTCTAAAAAGTAACACAGATCTTTAGAACCTAACAAATATCGAAGGAACGCCAGAAATCATCATTGATTTAAAAATATAACCGCGATCAAAACCCCATTTTTGTTTTTGCATGTATAAACACGGTTAATTGATGTCGGAAACCGGATAGAATTTGTTTTTTTTTTTTGTAAGGGTTCAAATCGAAATTTCAACCTCAAATATTCAGAACCCCCGGGGGCGCCACACTATTATTAACCCGCTATACCCTTTAATCAAGCACAACAACAATAACCTCACCTAACAACAAAAATCACTAAAGAATATGCATTGACAAAAATAAATATTTACGAGTATATCAGCAGAAAACATTATAAAGGATGTACAAAAAGAAAAAAAAAAGACTAGAGAAATGGATATTTTAATTTAAAAAAATTCTTAAATTGATATTTAAATCACACTTTTATTTATCATAAATTTTCAAATATTTTATTTAACTTCTGAATTTTTTTTTTATTGTATTTATTTTATGTATCCGCTGGTTGGTGGGCATTTTCCACCAGTAATTTTCACCATGACTATTTGTATCCCCTAATAAATCAAATTGATAATTTCCATTAAAAATGAGTACTGTGATACAAGTTTGTCGAGCGTGAGTTGCGCAGGCTTAGGATTTCTTTGTTAAAACTGCGAGCGAAGCGAGTTTACCTACAAATAATTTGTTGTTCGGTGATAATAGTTCAACAGTTGCAAAAACGGTAACCTTAATGCCGCCTTCAGCCTCATGCCATATGTAGCAGTTTACATCCTTGTGTTTTTAAATTAAATGTTGTAAAGTTGTGTACGCCCAACTGAGTTTTATAGTATTGAAATTTCGGGGCAGAATATTTCATACGTAGCGAGCGTAAATAAATAAATAGATCACTTTTATGTTCAAGCAAACAAGACTTTATTTTAATAATATATCAATGAGCTATCTGTACTGGAAAAATTATATGATACAATTGAAAAACGACTAATGTCAACAAATTACAACGCCAACGTAGACTATGAATCAGCGCCAACTTCGAAGACGAGATGAAACTCCAACACTCCCCCTCGAATCGTGCTTCGAATTTAGTTATGGTGTATTTTTCGCATCCCAGCTTTTTCAAGGCAATCTGTGTGCTTCTTCTTTTGTAGTCCCTTGGTCAAAATGTCTGCCACCATGTATGCAGTTGGAACATGTTGAAATTTAATCTTACGATCCTGAAGAACTTCTCGAACATAGTGATATTTAATATCAATGTGTTTGCTTCGTTGATGGAAGACAGGGTTCTCAGCCAATTTGATCGCTCCAAGGTTATCTCCGAATAAAATAACGTTGCCCAAGCTGTCGAATCCTAATTCTTTCAGAAAACGCTGCAGAAATATCGCTTCCTTGGTACCTTCAGTCATTGCCATATATTCTGCTTCACATGTTGAAAGAGCAACTGTTTTCTGCTTCTTTGAGTCCCAAGTCACGGCGCACCCACTCAGCATAAATATGAATCCAGAGTGTGAGCGTCGATCCACTCGACAATTTCCCCAGTCAGAATCTGTATAACCCATTAACGGTTTCGAGTCAGGCCGGTAGACGAGGCCAATATCCTTTGTCCCTTTTAAATATCTGAGCACTCTCTTGGCTGCTTGCCAGTGTGATTTATCGAAACAATTATTAAATTGTCCGAGATGACTTGCTGCAAAAGCTATGTCTGGTCTGGTAGACGAGCCTAAATATGTCAGACATCCCACGAGCTCTCGATAGGGTAAATTCAGTTCGTTATCCGACGACCCTTCAACTCTTTTCTCCAACTTTATACTTGAATCAAACGGAGTACTAACCGGGTTACATTCCTCCATTCCGAAACGTTTCAGTACGTCATTTATATATCCCTTCTGATTTAACATGATTTTATCTCCCTCGCGAAAGAATTCAATTCCAAGACAATGATGAACTTCTCCGAGATCCTTTATTGAAAATTGTTGCGAAATGAAATTGGTGATGCTTACTATTTTCTTCGTATCTTGCGAGGCTATAAGGACATCATCCACATACACGACAATCAGTACAATATCCTCCCCCTGCCCCACGCGATACAGGCATGTGTCAGCGTTTGTAGCAACAGCGCCATAATCTTTCAAAACTTTATCGAATCTACGGTGCCAGCTTCGTCCAGCTTGTCGTAAGCCGTACAGCGCTTTTTCTAGCTTACACACCTTATTACCAGCATGCAATTGTGGAATCATTTTCTGAGCTTTCCTGCATACGTCATCGTCTCCTCCCGCGTTTACGATAATTTCTAGGAGTTTAACCAATTCTTTCGGTGGTTCCATTAGAACGTCTTCTTCCAGGTAACCGTTAAGGTACGCTGTGGTGACATCTAACTGATGAATTTTCATGTTATATCGAGCAGCTAAACTAACCATCAATCGGATTGATCCTAGCCGCGCCACAGGAGCAAAGGTTTCATTGAAATGAATTCCGGGTTTTTGACTAAAACCTTGAGCTACTAATCTTGCCTTGTAACGTTGAATTTGATCCATCAGGGTTGAATTTGTTCCGAAGTACCATTCGGCTTCCAATGATCGTACAATCGTCAGGTCGGTCGATAAGTTTCCAGGTGTCGTTTCTGATGATTGATTTCAATTCTTCAACCATTGCCGCCCACCATTCTTCGACTTCCGGAAAGACATTGCCTTCTTCATCGGAATTTCAGATAAATGCGCCAGCTGTTCCTCCATATGTGAATCTCTTTCAGTATAATAATGAAATTCTCTTCGAGGTCTGCCTCTCTGTCCATTTTTTACTAGTCTAGGTCTTCCTGGAGCTCTCCGACGGTTAATTTCTTCCGTTGCAGGTACATCTACAACATGTTCGTCAACTACTTCTTCCGGAAGATGTACAGTGTTGTTGAATGAATTTAATTCTACATCTACATAATCTCCGCTGTAACTATGATTCTGGCATTCTGTATTGTCATTTTTCGGCATTTCAGGACGAAAATCTTCCTGTATTTCCTTCGAACGTGTTACAGTTTGCAGAAACTTCACATCCCTTGACACGATGATTTTCGTTTCATCCGGAATCCAGACTCTGTAGCCTTTTGATGTTTCCGAATATCCGACAAAAATCCCAGAAATGCAACGGGAGTCGAATTTTCCGATTCCAGGCCCGTTTCGCAATACAAATACGCGATTTCCGAATTCTCTGAAGTAACTCACATCCGGAATCTTTCCTGACAGTACTTCAAATGGAGTTTTTCCATCCAATGATCTCGATGGACATCGGTTGCGTATGTGATTTGCAGTTTTCACAGCTTCTGCCCAAAATTGCGCAGGGAGATCGGACTGCAATAAAAGACACCTCGCCATTTCTACTATAGTCCGGTTTCTTCTCTCGGCTACGCCATTTTGTTGCGGGCTGTACGGAACAGTTAATCTTCTGATGATTCCGCGTTGTTTCAAGAAATCATCAACAGTACTATTCACGAACTCTCGTCCGTTGTCGGATTGGATGCATTTGATTTTTCTGCCTGTCTGATTCTCGATCATGGTGACGTAGTCCTTTAGCGACTGAAAGACATCAGATTTACATTTTAAGAAATATACTTCTCCCCATCTGGAATTATCGTCTATGACCTGTAAAATATACTTAGCTCCTCCGTATGACGTAATCTTCATGGGACCGCATAAATCTGTGTGTACCAGATCTAACAATTCTGTAGATCTGTTGGACTTCGCAGGAAAGGGATTCCTCGTCATTTTGCCTTTCAAGCAAATACTGCAGTCATTGTATGGAGAGTTTCCTAAATTCACGCCTTTTACTCGACCTCGACGAATGGCTTCCTGAAGATCTTTTGTATTTAAATGTCCGAACCTTCGATGCCAATCTTTTTCTGGTTGATCCATATCGCTGGAACTCGTTTCTTCGACGACAGCAATTTCATTGTTTGAATTTTCAACCACATAGAGGCCATTTCTTTTATTTGCGACCAAATTAACATGTCCGACTTGGTCTAACACGAGCGCTTTGTTTTCGTCAAAAATCACGTTGAAACCATGTTCTGTAATTTTGGCTACTGAGAGTAGATTCATACGCAGATCAGGAAACAACTGTGCATTTTCCAGACGAATTAACTTCTCTTCTCCAAAGACTTTTGCATTTAGATGAGCTGTACCTTCTCCTTTGATTTGAATAGAATCTTTATTTGCTAGATTTAATTTTTCATTTTTGACTTTTAAATTCACGTCAAAATTGTTCAGTTCCGTGCAAAAATGAGACGTTGCGCCACTATCTAGGCACCACCTACTTAATTCAGCATTTCCGGCTAAGTAAGCTTCCGTTGTAAACATTGTTGCGCCCGACGTATTCTGTGCTGTTTGATCCTTCTTCTTGTTTTTGCAATCAGCTGCCTTGTGTCCAACAACCTTGCATTTGTGACATCTGTACTTAAATGTACCCCTATTGGAATTTTCTGGTGCGTTCTGGTTCGACTTCTTCAGTGACTTTTTGTATCGTTTTCCCACAAACATTGCGTTCGATACAGATTCATTAGCGATACTTCTTCTCGCGTCCGCTTCTTCAGTAATTTTTACTCGAAGCACATCCAAAGATGGCAAAGCATCGCGTGACTCAATTGCACATCTGAAATTGTCGAATTCACTTGAAAGACTTATCAATAACATTGTCGCAAGCAAGTCTTGGTCAATTTCGACACCTATTTCATTTATCTTGTCCACTGTATCGAAAAATTTATGCAAATGTTCGCGTACGTCACTCTCGTTTTGCATTTTTAGCGTCGTTAATTTTCTTAAAAGAGCTGCTTTTCGCGCTGGTCCCTTGGACTGATACGCGCCCTCGAGCTTCAGCCACACTTCACGAGATGTACGGCACCCTTTTATTTGTTTTAGTTCGTTTGAACTAATCGACAATATGATGTCCGAACGCGCCTTCGCGTCATTTTGTTCCCAAATTCTTGCAGCGTTTACCGATTCCATGTTATCGGCCACAACTTCGGGTTTCATACATAAACCGTTCACATATTGCCACATACCATTTTTAATTAGCAATGCTTCCATGAACATTTTCCATGTGTCATAGTTCTCATTATTTAAAGCCTCGAACTTCATTACTTGAGCCATATCTATTTGTATTGTTCAATTACTTTCGTTCGCGTTAATTATTCCAACGTTTTCTTCGAATAGTAATTACGTCAATCAAAATGAAAATTTCAAAAATCGCTCTGGGCCCATAACCTGTTGAAATTTCGGGGCAGAATATTTCATACGTAGCGAGCGTAAATAAATAAATAGATCACTTTTATGTTCAAGCAAACAAGACTTTATTTTAATAATATATCAATGAACTATCTGTACTGGAAAAATTATATGATACAATTGAAGAACGACTAATGTCAACAAATTACAACGCCAACGTAGACTATGAATCAGCGCCAGCTTCGAAGACGAGATGAAACTCCAACATATAGTAAATACCTAACTCAGAATTTACTATTGCCTCTTTTTTCTCCAGTAGTTGCCAATCTAGTCATGGACCATATTGTTGAATCCATTCTGGAAAAGATTCCATTCAAAATTGAATTCATAAAAAAAGTACGTCGATGATATAAATAAATAAATATATCATCACGCCTTTTACCCATTATGGGTGTAGCACTCTGCTTACGCAGATCTCGGTAAGTGATATATTTTTGCGTATGAAAGGCGGTTACCAGCCGTCAACGCATAGCCCCCAAAGATGTTATTGGTGGGGGAACCACAGGGGTAAATTTAAATTGGCAACTGTCATCAGTGGGATTCGAACTGAGGATCTTACGATCCACAGGGGTAAATTTAAATTGGCAACTGTCATCAGTGGGATTCGAACTGAGGATCTTACGATTTGTTACAATAATTCCAGCTGACCAAGTTGAGTGGATTACCAATATGTTCAACAGTATACATAAAGACACAGTTCACTGTCGAAATTGAAAACAACAACCAATTGCCCTTCTTAGATGTTTTGTTGATACATAATAGTAGTGGCGCTGTTGACTCAAATGGTACAAAAACCATCATTTTCTACGATATACCTAAATTACAACCCAAGCCACCAATTACATAAAAAATCAATATCGTATAAAAACTTAAAAACAAGAGCACTTAAACTATATAGTATAAAATACCACAGTGAAATAAAAATGAAATTAAAAACGAAAAAAAAATAGAAAGTTTTCCTAAAAAAAAAAAACTATAAATAAAATCATAAATAACATAGAGGTTACTAATGTCAGACAAATAAACAACGAAGTAAGATACATGTCATTACCATACATTAATAAATTCGCACCAAAACTTAATAAGTTACTGAAACAAAAATTTGATTTAGAAGTCGCGTTTAAATAACATAAAACTATTAATTCTCTATTTAATAATCTCAAAGATAAAACAAATAAAAATGTAAAATTAAATATAATTTATAAAATACCGTGCAAAGACTGTGATAGGTCACAGTATAACCGACACGTTGGATTTTTAGCATAAATAAATATTGGCTGCATTTCGAAGAATTTTCTAATCTTATTTATTATCACAGTCGATCATCGGTTTTTCTTTACTAATTCGAGATTTAGTTGGTAAAGATATATAACTGCTCTCTCCAAGTTCTTTTATGTCCAATGTACCTAAGATCATTTTTTTACAAACACGGAGATTTTCGCCGTTCTTTTTAAAAAAAATATTGGTGTTAGCAATCTTTTCGAGTATTTATCTTGGTTGTCGATAAAATTAGTAAAAATCTTTTTTTACAAGCAAATTAAAACAGTAACAAAATATATTTATAGCTTTCTTGCACATGTTGAACTTAGTTCCGCTTCTACTTTTTATTCTTCAAAAACATACTTTTCAGTGTATTTATTTTTATATTTAACCCCTTTTCTAGAAATTTATTATGTATTTTTCTTGAACCACTTTCTTCTGAATAGTTTAAAGTTCTACGTCGGTCTCCGAGTACTCGCTACTTTTATCTCCCTGTATACGATCATTACTACCTTGCATTACAGAAAAACACTCACAATCTTCATTAGATTTTTCAGTAGCATGTTAAAATTTTGTATATACCACAAAGTTACTGCTTTTGGTTTCATCGATGTTTTTCTGGGAAGACAATTTTCTACAAGTTTAGTTTCAAGAGTTGCGTCTGATAATACTTCAATGTTGGTATCTAAATTTGTATTATTTCCAAATATGAGATCTTCGAAAAACTCATCACTCTCCAATATTTTTCGCAATTCTAATTAAAATAATTATTTATTCAGTAGCATGTTAAAATTTTGTATATACCACAAAGTTACTGCTTTTGGTTTCATCGATGTTTTTCTGGGAAGACAATTTTCTACAAGTTTAGTTTCAAGAGTTGCGTCTGATTATACTTCAATGTTGGTATCTAAATTTGTATTATTTCCAAATATGAGATCTTCGAAAAACTCATCACTCTCCAATATTTTTCGCAATTCTAATTAAAATAATTATTTATTTCTTGCCATTGCAAAAATACGTATTTGTAAGATACAATGCATGGAGAGACAAAAAATATCAATGTTTCATCGACTGTTTTCGATTTTTGAAAACATGTAGTTCTGTTGAAGTTCAAGAAAGGTAGATGGCTATGGGAGTATTTATTTACTTCTCAGATCCATTTACTAATCTGTTGGGATCTTAAATCTCGCTGATTCAGTCAATCGGTGTCATTGCTTCACAGCAGTTGACGGGTTACACTACACTGATGAGCTCCAATAAGAGCGAAACGTGTCTGTAGTTACCGATTTATTGGCTTGGCCGTTCTTTATTATTATTCTGAGACTGTATTTTATGAAACAGTTGACAATTTTTATTGTCTTTATATTATTAATATAAAAGTTTCATAGACTTTCTTCGAAAAAGTATCTGCATACTTAATGAAAGTGAATGATTATAATATTATCTAAAAGCATAAACAAAAGAGGACAAAAATTAGTTGGTAGTAATGTTATAGATTAAAATATTATTGTTTATAAAAATAATTTATATACATAACATACTTAAGTAAAAATTTAGGCACACTACATTGATCACTTACAAATGTAAATATTGTTATCATTATTATAGTAAAGCAAATAAAAATCTTTTTTAAAAAGTTAATATCATATCATATATATATATATATATATATATATATATATATATATATATATATATATATATATATATATATATATATATATATATATATATATATATATATATAACTTAAAGTTTTATTTATAGTCGCTGTGTTTTTAAAAACTTTTATTTTGTTACTAACAAAAGTACAATTTAAATTCAGATGTTTTCCGTTTAACAGTTCAACTAAGACTAAATACAATATGACATAAAATATTCTAAGACAACTACAATCTTATCTAATTATTCTAAAAGGGGTGTCATGTTGCACCGTGGGGCAGTGCTGACGGTGCGGTTCCCATCTTCTGGAGCCATGTAACTCCTCCCTCCTTAGAACAATGCTCCCCCGGGAAGTTGAGATTCTTCTGGTTCGGCTTGGTGGTTCTATTGATTTCGTTTAACCAATTTTACAGTTAAACGTTTACATGAAACATAAATAATTATTATAACTATTCCAAAGTATAATAATAATGTCCAAATGTTAAGTGAATAATATCTCGTTAAGTTATGTTTAATTATTGTAGGAGTGTGGGTTGGAATATCTTCAAGTTTAATTTTCTTTAATTTAATGGTTATGTTTGATATTTTATTAAGTATACACCCACTAATGTTTTAATGTTTGTGTTATCCGGGCACTGGACCGTGATTCTTTCTTCTTCTGGAAATATTCCCAAGTATTGGTTAATTTCGGGAATAATTTCGATGTGGTTTTTATTGATTTCTAATTTTGTGAAATGGCATTGGCTTGAGTTTCCCTTGAGCAGGATGTTTTCTTCACAGGACGGGTTGAAATGAGCGTGAAACTCATTTGGGCACTGGTATACTCTGCTTTTAGTACACATGCTACTTAGAGGCTTTATTTCATTATCTTTCGATTTTAAAAAGTAATTAACGTCAGGTATTACAGTAACGAATTCTGACTCGTACCTAGTAGGTAATGGATGCAAATAATATAAATCAAAATCCTTTTCGAAATTTATTGGAATTGAAATAAAATAAATTATTTGTGCGTTTTCAATTTTACAATTTACTTTTAACAATGACTCATAATCCAACATATTTTCTAACTTTGGTTCAAAAGGTAATTGTCCTTGATAATAATGCGATATTCTATATAATTCTGATAACAGCTGTTCGGGATTTATGATAGAGGGGTGCAATGTCCTCATCTTACAAAATGTTATTGAGTTTTCAATATCTTGAACAATATTCAAGATTGTACTATAAAGTGTTATTAATTGAATATACAGGTCTTTTACGAAAAGAATTTCATTCAGATTAAGATTAAGGTTTAATAATTTATTCAAATGTTCAATTTTTTCTTTTAAAATAGATTCGTTATGCCGAATGTTTTGAATTGTTGTGTTAAAATTTCTTATTAATTTATTATTAACAGAATATGCCAGTTTTAATTGATTTTCAAGGTGATATTGGTTTTCTTCTAAATGTTTCAAAATTTGATTATATCTTTTGCCATCTTCTGCGTCCAAATTTCCTGTTATTTGTTTAAATATGGTCCCCAGGCCATCTATAAGGCCACGTTTACTAGTTGATTTTGAATAAAGTGTCATTCGATTTAGTTTTTCAACGATATTTCCACGAACATATTCCAAAATTTTATTATTATTTTCAAACTCAGTTAGTTGAATTGTTTTATTAGCCACGTTTAGTTTTAGAAGATTATATTGTTTATTTAAGTTGTTGAATTCATATAAGAGTGGGTTTAGGTCGTAATAGTGTACAAATGTGTGTTGAAGTTTTTCTAATTTTGCGGGTCCCAAGTTTATTGGCAGAATGCCTCTGTTCTCCGTTATGTTTATTATTTCGGATCCATAGCAGAACCCGAACAACCTGGAAGATTTTTAAATTTATTAGTAAATTTTTTAGGTTTTTTAATATTTGAGAGGTGAATATTTTCAGCTGTATTTAATTTTGCGGTTTTTAATTTCGGGTTTACGCTTTTAACTATTTCTGCTTTATATTTATTACGCGTCTTTTGTTGTTTTTGACGATTTTTAACATATACTCGTTCTGGGATTTCTGGTAATTCATCGCGGTCTTCGTTACGTTTATTTATAATTTTTTCTTTATGATGTTGTAATTTTTCATTTATTTTTTTATACAATAATTTCATTTTATCTTTATGATGAGATATATAATTATTTACTAATTGTTTATCAATTTCAATATTAAATGGGGAATTTATGTCTAGGTGACCAAGTGTTATTTCAAATGGTTTCAATTTAGTAACGGAATGTATTGTATTATTGTAGGCTAGAAGCGCATAATTTACTTTTGTTTCTATAGCTTCTTTTTTGTATTCGTCTTGATTGTTAAACAATCTTATATGTTCTATTAAAGTTGAATGGAATCTCTCAATAATGCCGTTAGATTCAGGATGTTGTGAACTAACGAAATGAATTTTTACTTTATGTAATTCTAATCATTCTCAACTAGAGAGTTTTTAAATTCCAAGCCGTTATCTGAAATGATTGTGTCTGGTATACCGTGGTGAGTAAAGAATTTTATTAAATTATTTACAATTTCTATCCCTTGTGCTGAATTTAATCTGTATGCTTGAGCATACTTAGAGAATGAATCTACTACTGTAAGAAATTTTACCTTTTCTAATGTAATGCTATCTACATGAATAATTTCAAAAGGTTTCGTAGGTGTGGGAGTAATGTTAAATTTCAATTTTAACGGTTTTCTATCATATTTAGTTAACTGACAGATTTCACAGTTATTTATATAAGATTGGATAAGTGTTCTCTGTTTTGGCCAGTAATATTGTTGTTTGATTCGAGCTAATGTCTCATCAAGTCCGCGGTGGTTGGTTTTTCCTTCATGATAGTTCTGAATTAGTTGAATCACTTCATCTTCGTCGTATACGTCTGTTAACATTCTTGTACATTTTACAAATTTTATACTAGAATTTTTGAAATATGTTTGAAGTACTCTACTGAATTTTTCATACTATTCATTTTTAAAATATAAATGATATTTAACTTTAGGTACAATAAATTCTTTAATAAATTTAATCATTTCTGACTCAGGGTTTGTTTTAGAAAATTGTACTAAGAATCTTTGTTTATTCTCATGAATTTTTAAAATTTTAGGATCACTGGGGCTATGTTCAACTTCTGATATTATAATTTGATTTTTTCCATAATTTACTGCACTTTCAATTATTGGTATACCAATAATTGGGTCTTCTAAATTTGAATGTATAGTATTGTCACTATCATCATCGTCGTCTTGAACTTGAGTTTTCTTGTCTACTTCTACTATTAGGGACTCGTTGTCGTTCTGTATATTATTTTTATCTTTTGAAAGTTGCTGATTAAAGTCATCCATATATTTAAAGAATGCGTCACAATCATTAGTTTCATTAGCATTAAGTTCATAATCTGGTATTTTATTATCAATTGGTTTTTTATAAACAGTGATCATTATATCAGTATTTTTAAAAATAAATTCTAACATTGATTTTACATTTGACCATTGTAATAAATCTTTACCACATCCTAATTTTGGGATATTTAAATTTTTTATTTTATGTTTTTGACAAAATATTTTTAAATTTAAAAGTGTATAAAACATTTCCTGATTTGATGGCTTATTATAATGATTAATTTTTGATATTAAATAAATTATAAATCTGGTTTTACTTTTTAAGTAAACTAAATTATATAATTCAGGATTTTGAGCTTTTAATTTATGTAAATTTTGAAATTTTTCTCTAAATTGTTTAGCGATACCACGAAACATTTCCAAATCTTTACTAACACAATGAGCAAGACTCTCATCGTGAGGTGCGTTAAAAAGATCACCTTCTACTTCAAAAATTTTATAATCACTAGGTAAATTATTTTGTTTACTTTCTAAGTACATTTGGTACTGAGCAAGAGGTGATTCTGTTTCTAAATTTTCAGGGGAATTTGGAGTAAGTGTTTCGTTATTTTGTGTTATACGGCTCAAAGCGTCGGCATTTGTATTTAATTTACCTTTTTTATATACGATTTCATAATCGAATTCCTCCAATTTTAAACGCCATCTAATTAATTTTTGACTACACTGTTTCAATGAAAAAAGCCATTGTAGAGGTTTGTGGTCTGTAAAAATTTTAAATTTCCGTCCAAAAATATAGGGCCGGAAGTATTGTGTCGCCCAAACAATAGATAAAAGTTCTTTCTCTATTGTTGAGTAGTTCATTTCAGTTGTATTTAAAGTTCTACTTGCATATGCAATGGGAAGGTCATTACCTAGGCTGCCTTGCGATAACACGGCGCCAATCGCAACATTGCTTGCATCGCAGGTTAAGTTGAATTCTTTCGTGAAATCAGGGTATTGTAAGATTGGTTCATTTATTAAAAGATTTTTACAAGTTTCAAAACATTTAATATAATCGGGATCGTCAATGTTTATAGTAGCGTCTTTTTTTAAGCATTTAGTGAGAGGTTTAGTTATTCGAGCAAAGTCTTTTATGAATTTTCTGTAATAACCGAGGAGACCTAAAAAGCCTTTTATTTGTTTCGGGGTTTTCGGAATCGGATAATTTTGAATAGCTACAATTTTATCAGGGTTTGGCTTTACGCCATTAGGGGTAACAATATGACCTAAATAAGCCACTTCTTTTTGAAAAAATTCTGATTTATCTAATTGTATTTTAAAATTTGATTTTCTCAATCGGTCAAAAACTAATTTTAAATTATTAATATGTTCCTGAAGGCTAGTGCTAAAAATAATAATATCATCTAGGTAAACCAAGCATTTGTTATTAGTTAAACCTCTTAGAATATTATCCATTACGCGCTGGAAAGTAGCGGGGGCATTTTTAAGCCAAAGGGCATACGTAGAAATTCGTAGTGCCCATCTTCTGTATTGAATGCTGTTTTTTCTATATCTATTTCGTTCATTTCGATCTGGTGGAAGCCAGATGCTAAGTCCAGGGTGGTAAAATACTGACATCGTCCTAATTTATCTAATAAATCAGTTATGTTCGGTATCGGGTATTTATCGTCAATTGTTTTATCATTCAACTTACGGTAATCTATGACTATACGCCACTTTCTTTTTCCAGAGGAGTCTAGTTTTTTAGGCACGATCCAAATCGGTAACGACCATGGTGAACATGATGGTCTTATGATATTTTGATCAAGCATGTTTTGTATTTGAGATCGTACTTCCTCTTTATGAATTTCCGGATATCTATATGATTTGGTGTAAATAGGAATTTCGTCTTTTGTTTTAATAGAATGTTTAATTTGATTCGTAAAACTCAACTGCTTATTTTCTAAATGAAAAATATCCGAATACTCATGAATTAATTTAGTGATTATTAATTATTCTTTTTCATTCATATGATCAGTACGAATTTTTGATAAATTAAATTTTAAATTTTCTGTTTGTATAAAATTTAAATTTGGACTAAAGTACGTCTCGTAATTATCAATACTTTCAACGTTAATTCGTTTCAATAAGTTTAATTTGATTTGATCATTTGATAAATTTATTACTGTGCAAAAAGCATGATAATTTTGGGCTTTGGATACACATTCGGGAATTAAAATATTATTAGTTTTTATTTCGGGGATTAATATTGTGCCGTCTTTCTTATCTACTTGAACTCTGATTACCTTCTCAGTTCTCGGAACTAAGATAACGTGTCTACTTTCATGTGAGATGTTGTTAACGTCTCCTTTATTCTCGGAATTGTGATGATTAATTTTAATTTTCGAATTTAATGTAATTAATAAATTTTGATTCAAGTCTATAACTGTTTTTAATAATTTCAAATTATCTAGTCCCAATAAGATATCAAATTGGTCGTGAAAATCGAAGTGGTGATATTTTAATTTTAGGTTCTTTTTATTTAAATTAAATATTTTTGAAGCTGGAATAAAAGTACTATAATTTTCTGTGGATGTACCGTGAGCTGTCGAAATTTTGAAAGGATAATTAATTATTGAGTTTTTATAATATTTATATGCAATATTTGGTTTGATAAAGGATTTAGTACTTCCTGTATCTATGAGAACTTTTAAATTATTCTCGGGAAAAATAATGTATGGTAATTTACTTTGATTATTAGTTAAATTCATCAGTTCGATTCGTTGAACTGGTGCTGTTCTATTTCCGAGGCTACTGCTCCTAAAAAATGGTTTTGTTCAAAATTTTGAAAATCGTAACTTGGATTTTCATCTGAGTGTTCTATTATGGTGTTTTCGTTTTCGGGAATGCAATTTAATTCGCATTCAGCGTTGATTTCATTTTCATCTATATTATACATTTCTTCGTGTACAGTGTTTTGCGCGGGTCTCGCATATTGCTGAGACGGTCCTGGTCGTGGTTGGAATGTGTTTCAGAATTATTTTTTGATCAATGTGTAAATTTTGTATACGATCTTCTAGATCGGAGTCAGAATCGGACTGAGTGGAATTTTCTGTGTCTGAATTTAAATTAAAAAGTGTTGAGCCTCTAAGCGACATGTACTTACAGCAAGAGAATCCAGTACATTGGTCCTTGGCTGTGTTATACTCTTCCTGGAGTTGTCCTGGTGTCCTGGGCTCGGTCGCGCTGATGTCCTCTCAGCTCGTACGGGTCAGGTAGGCAGGCACCGGCTGATGTTCGCTCAGCTGGCGGGTCAGGATGCAGTTGATATACGTTCAACTTTGTCAGAGACTTCAACTTTTCACTCGCGACTTTTGTCGATTGCCAAATAAATCGTTAGACGAAACAAAATTATATCCGTTAATTTTGTTTTGGCAATCCTACCGACTGCGCCACTTAAAGTTTTATTTATAGTCGCTGTGTTTTTAAAAACTTTTATTTTGTTACTAACAAAAGTACAATTTAAATTCAGATGTTTTCCGTTTAACAGTTCAGCTAAGACTAAATACAATATGACATAAAATATTCTAAGACAACTACAATCTTATCTAATTATTCTAAAAGGGGTGTCTTGTTGCACCGTGGGGCAGTGCTGACGGTGCGGTTCCCATCTTCTGGAGCGATGTAATATATATATATATATATTTATATATATATATATATATATATATATATATATATATATATATATATATATATAACTTAACTTTCTTCAACCAGCAAGTCAGTTTTTAAAAAAATATTTATTGCAAGTAATACAATTTAGTATATTTAATATGTTTATTCTATAAACTACTGAGTCTGAATAACGAGTCTAAACTAGCGCTCTCATCTCTAAACACAACTATATATAATATTATAACCACGGAATGTCACGTTCGGGGAATTGTCTGTTATCAGCACTTTTAAGGGTTATTGGCACACTGTAACTTATATATATATATATATATATATATATATATATATATATATATTTCAGCTGTTGACCTGATGATGACCAAATAAAGAAGTCGAAATCGATTGTCAATAAGAATAGTAATCTAATTACTACCAGCCTGCTCTCCTTCCCCAAATCTTAATTTAAATAATGCAGACTGAACTGGAGCAATTCATCTACAAAATAATAATATTTATTTACTGTAAAGCAATAATACATGCACAGTACGTCACAATATTAATATATAATTACATACAGATACATATTGTCATAACCAAACAACAAATTAAAAAATAGAAAAATTAACATATTTTTAAAAATTAAATTTTCGTCTGTCATGTACTCATTAACGTTGTAATATGATTTAGTAAGCAACTTTTGGATAACAATATTTCTAAATTTGTTTCCCTTTAAATTTCTTATTTCATGTTGTAATCTATTATATTAATTTAAATTAATGTTATTTACCTTAATATTTTTTAAGGCAATCTTGGGATTTATTAAATTAGAATTATTTCTCGTGCTGTATTCATGAATTTGAGCGTGAGTTTTAGATCTGGACAAATTTTTCTTAATATATATTAGACATTATAATATATATTGAGAATAAACAGTAAGTACTTTATTTTGTTTAAATAATTCTGTACATGATTCTCTAGAACCAGCACCAGATATAATTCTAAGTGCCTGCTTCCGAAGTAAAAAAATTCTTTCAATATGAGGTGATTGTCCCCAAACAATCAATCCATATGTCATTGTTGAATGAAAAAGTGCAAAATAAGCAATTTTAGCAGCCGTTTTCCCAACAATGCTGTATATTTTTCGAAGAGCATATAAACATTTTAATAGTTTCTTACTAAGCAAATCAATTTGGCATTTCCAGTTTAAATTACCTGTAAATAGCATACCTAAGTATTTAACTGTGAAGTCGTTGCTAACGTTGCTATTGACCATATCTAATATATATGTTTTCTCGGTATTTAAGACCATTTTATTAGATGTAAACCAATTCACAGCTTGTTGCAGTATAGCATCCGAACTATCATCTAACATTGTTAACTCGGCATTAGAGCAAATGAAGGTTGTATCATCTGCGAATTGTATTGTTTTACAATTCATGTTCACAGATAGATCATTAACATAAATTGTAAATAATAATGGGCCTAAAATACTGCCTTGGGGAACGCCTTTGTCAATTTTTTAATAACTACTTAGAGTGCCATTTACAGAAACTCGTTGTTCTCTATCTGTAAGATAAGATTCAAACAATTTCAGTGCTATACCTCGTATACCATAATACTCTAATTTGCCTAGTAATATATCGTGTTGTATAGTATCAAAAGCTTTGCTTAAGTCGATAAAGGTAGCTCTACACATTTCTTTATTTTCCCAAGCTTTTGTTATACTTTCAATTAGATTTAACATGGCGTCGGTAGTTGCTCTTCCTTCACGGAAGCCAAATTGTTCATTTGATATGATATTGTGAAAATTCATAAATTCAAGAGTACGTATGAAGATGACTTTTTCAAAAATTTTTACAAACACTGGTAGTATTGCTATTGGTCTATAGTTTTCAACTTTTTCCCGAGATCCATTCATATGTGGGGGAATGATTTTGGCTTTTTTGAAACAAGTAGGAAAAACTCCGAACTCTAAGCAACAATTTATCAAATTACTTAGCGGGTTTATGACACAATCAGCAATAGTTTTAACTAATTTAGTATTAATTCCGTATAAGTCAATAGATTCTTTGGATTTCATGTTTTTAATTATGTTAAATATTTCATGACTAGTAGTTGGTTTGAGGAATATTGTATGCTTACTATTATTAAGATTCGATAAAAAATCTGTGTAATCATTTTCTGAAGGTAAGATATCTTTACTTAAATTTTCTGCAACAGAAGAGAAAAAGTCATTAAACTGGTTTGCTGTTAATGTACATTCCCTATTATTTGGTGTTCTACCGGTTTCATTATTTATTATTGACCAGGTAGATCTCATTTTATTTGATGATTCAGAAAGGCACCTCAGATTATACGATTTTCTTGCTGACTTTACCTTGGACCTATATTCTTTTTTAAAATTATTATATTTAGTTTTCAAAACTTGGTTGTTATTTAACTTTACAATCTTCCACATAAATTGTAGACGCTCGCGAAATTCTATAAGATCAGGAGTCATCCACCTACTCTTTGTAAATTTATCTTTTTTGCTATACACAACTGGAAAGGCCACGGAAAAATAATAATTAAATATTTCAAAAAATATACTACATTTTTTATTGGGACACGGTTTACTATATAATCTAACCCATGATTCATTAATAAGACTGTAATAAAAATTGCAAACATTTGTGGCATTGTTTAAATTTCTAAATTGTTTTCTAACCGGGTTAGAACTATTTCTATTTTGTTTTAATTCAAACTGAAATAAGATCGACGAATGGTCGGATAAATCAAAATCTTGAACAGAAATATTGAAATCCGTAAAGTTAGTAAACAAACTATTTATACAACTACTAGTATTACTAGTTACACGTGTGTATTGTTGAACTATAAGTTTTAAGCCGTAGCTTAAGCAGAGATCTATAATTACATTCTTGTTTGCATTTGTATTCATAAAATCCACATTAAAATCACCTACAACAATAATGTGCATATTTGCATATTTGATTAAAATATTTAAAGCCTGTATCAGAATGTTAATAAATATATTAATGTTCCTATTTGGTGATCTATAAAGCGTCAAAACTATACAATTATATTATTTTATACAAATAGCAATTAGTTCACAGTCTAGCTCAATGGCTAATGATCTTACATTTACTATCTCAGTACAATTTAAGTTATTGCGGACAAATATAATTACACCACCATGGGCGTGCTGCGTTCTATTATAGCAGGCTGGTTTATAGTAGCCAGATAAATTATATTAATCGTTTTGTTCAGATTTTAACCAATGTTCACTTAAACAGATAATATCTGCTAGAATATTTTTATATATCATTTCTAGGTCTTCACATTTGTTTGTAAGTGAGCAAATATTACTATAAAATAAGTTCAGCTTTCGTGTGGATGTAATATATAACATTTGATTGTATGTTCTTTAGGCATTATGGGGTAAATAGCTCCGTGGTAACGTGTCGGACTGTGGATCATGAGATCGTCAGTTCGAATCCCACTGCCGACAGTTACAAATTTAATTTTACCCCTGTGGTTCCCCATCCACTAACATCTTTGAGGGCTATGATTTGACGGCTGGTAACCGCACTTCATACGAAAAAAATATATCACTTACCGATGCGTAAGCAGAGTGCCACAGCCGTAATGGGTAAAAGGCGTGATGATATATTTATTTATTTATTTTATTTCTTGAGGCATTAAAATTTTCCTGTTGATTGTCTACGAAAAAAGAATCTCTTAGCAAGAATATTTTTTGGCCAAAAATTAGGATCATGGAGAGTATCGTGAAGTTCGAAGTTTGCACTAATCTTGAAGGAGTTGTTTTGACCGTTTGATTGGAGTTGTTCACAAGTGAAGTCTTCATTTGGGCATTTTGAATTAACGTAGTTTAAAATGTCGTCCGCACTAGTTGTTTTAGACACTCTTCCTACGTAGATCCAAATTTTTCTCGTACCGCCTATGAATTTACTATTTTCGTCTGCCGCAAAACCAAAAATCACCTTAGTTGATTTACTTTTGTCTTTATGGGTTTGATTTACAGTTTTAATTTTATTATTTACAGGTTTTCTTATTTGATTAGAGTCAACAGTTTTCTTATTTACACTATTACTGATATTCGCATAAGTTATTGTATTATTTACATCAGATATAGTATCTGCGCTTGAAACTGTTATGTTATTGTTTAATTGTTTGTTTTTTATTTCCTTTATTTTAAGTGTTAGGTTGGAGTTGGGGAACTAAAGTTGAGTATTTTCTGATTTTAAATGATTAATTTCTCCTTGTAAGTTATTAATTTCTGATTGTAATTTTAAGTTTGATGCACTCAAGTTTTTAATTTCCGATTGAAAAGCAGCAGCTACAAAATTATTTAACAACTTTTCAAAGTTTTTAAATTAAAGTTTTTGTTTTTGAAAAATCTTCAGTGCTTCCTTTTGCCCCCGATCGTGTTGCCGTTGGCGATCGCATCGTCATTGACATTAATTAACAAACAATTATAAATAACCGCACGGACACGATTAATTATCAATTGCTAGAATATTGAGATTTTACGTTTTTATTCTCACACGTGCTCATTATAAATTTCATTTTTAAGATTGTTTAATGTAATATTATCACCAACCTTTATATTTATTTGATACACTATTAGTAACACACCTGGTGGTTTAGTCAAAATATATGTCTATTTGTAATTGCACTGTAAAAATTCAAAAATTCACAGAGCACAAAAACAACACGTCAACACAACAGTACACAGTATATATATATATATATATATATATATATATATATATATATATCATAGAGTAACGCATGCGACAGGACAAGATTTGTCATAAACAGACTCAAAGCTCACGAAATAAAAGAAGGTTATTTAGATTAAAGCAATAAAGCGAACATTCATCAAGAATACAAAAACCAATATATGAAGGAAAAATGAGAAACATTAAACGATACCCTTTTTACAGCCGCAGAGTAAACGATTGGCTATCGCGAGAAGAAACGGGCAAAATGGTTATCAGACGAGACATGGAAACTCATCCTCAAAAGGAAAGAAGAAAAGCATCAACTATTATAGACCACAAATAATGAAAATCGAACGCAACTACTGAAAACTTATGTAGCATAAAATAAGTCGGTCAAAATAAACGCCAGGCACGATAAACGTAAATGGATTGACAATCTAGCAGACACTGCGTAAACAGCCGCAGAAACCCATAACACTCGAAAACTGTATAGAATTACGAAACGCCTTGCAAACAAAAGTTTCACGAGAAACTCACCGCTCTAAAGTAAAAGCGGACAACTCCTGTCCACAGCTAACGAACAAATAAACATATGCGAGGAACACTTCAAGGACCTTCTAGAATCAAACACCGCAGATGATCAGCAACCACGATTGGCTGTTCACCACGACAACCTCACTTACAACGATAAGTGTCCAACCTTCACAGAGGTTCGAAATACCATTCGAGTCCTCACAAACAATAAATCAGCCGGTAGCGACGCCAACATTGCACCCGATCTCCATAAAGCGGATTCCGACCTAACAGTAAACCTACTATAACCCATCATCAAAGAAATATGGGAATCCGAAGAGCTACCAAAAGACTGGGACAGTGGGCTCATTGTAACTCTCCCTGAGAAAGGTGACCTAAAAAATGGCGAAAACTGGCGGGGCATAACACCCCTAAACTGCACCAGTAAGGTTTTCGCACCCATTCTGCACAACCGACTGTCAGAAACAATTGAACCATTAATCCGAAATGAACAATTTCGCTTCCACCCTTGAAGGTCATGCATCGATTACTCCAATACAATTCGCATAATAAAGCATCAAGCACGAAGCCCTATGGAATATTCTGAGGGCAAAAATGTTCCTGACAAGCGAATCAATCTAATCCGTTTCTTATACACAAACGCTACGTGAAAAGTGTTACACAGAAACTATCTATGTAATGAAATCGCAATTAGGGCCGGCGTCAAACAAGGATGCGTCATATCCCCGCTACTATTAAATACTGTGCTGGATCACGTGTTAAAAAAGGCTAGAACTACAGAAAACGGGACAATGTGGGATTTCTCCCACAGACCGATACGAAATAAAAAATTCGTCTGCTGAGGCAAACTGGCCACATACGAGTGGCAGACTGGTGTCTTTTCATTTGTATTTTCGTCTAGTATCATGTGATAAAAAAGAAAATTTTGGTCACATTATTCAAAATTCCATCTTCTACATTCCTTCTTTAATGGACGCCATTTTTAATTCCACCCAGATCTAAATGGCAGACGTGCGCTTTTCGATGTACCTAAACGGGTATATTCCATAGAACATACTGAAACTTTTGGTCAAATGGGTTGCAGTTTTTGAAGCAGGCTCACGGATTATACGCAAAATTTTTTGACCAAACACAATAAGTAACGTCTGTCTTTGGCAGCTTACCAAACAACAACCCGTAGAGGCAGAATTAAACGAAGAAAATGGCGCTGGATCGGACATACTTTACGGAAAGCCCCTGACAATATTACAAGAAAGGCACTGAACTGAAACCCACAAAAAAGAGGAAGCGGAGACGCCCCAAACACACTTGACGTCGCATCATCTTACAAGAAGCAGAAGGAAGCGAAAAAACATGGGGTAAATGAGAACACTCTCCAAAAATCGAATCAGATGGCGGAAGTTTGTCGACGCCCTATAATAATAATAATAAACTTCATTGCCCAGCATAATACCAATTACAGGGCACATTGAATAATACATTAATTATACAATACAAATTACGAAATATATACAAAATAAAGAAACAAAGATTTATATAAATTTTTATACAAAATATAACAGAATAATAAATAAGGAACATCTATTTTGTTGTGAAGGAGCATCCAGAAAAATCCGGCACAGTAGTTTTCTCTTTCGGAAGCCAATGACTGCATGGAATGTCGCAGAATGAGAGATTCTTGATCAGTTCCTCGGACGGGATAGACATTCTCAATTTTGTATGAAAGAAATTTGAGAAATTTGCCCTGGATGCGTTTGACAGCTATACTTTGATAGACATAATGAGGGAACCAAATAATGCTGGCGTATTCAAATTTTCTGACTACATAGTCAAAATACAATGACCGAAGCATCATGAAACATTCTGGATATCCTAATTAAGAAGTCTAAGGTTCTGCTAAGAAGAAGAGACGAATATCTGTTCGGCGAAACTGAAATTGTACACAAATGTGATTCCTAAATCTTTAATAGACCTATGCCGGAATAGAGTCACGTCAGACATAAGATATGAAATTGGATGTGCGTTAAGCGGCGACAGTAAGAAACTACGCTACACTTGTCGATGTTCAATATAAGCTTATTATTTCCCACCACCGTACCAAGATATCAATAATTTTCTGCAACAGCATGGCATCATAATATGAGGATATAGTGTCATATAATTTAAGATCGTCTGCATAAGCAAGAACACGGCACGTAAATGACTGAAGGAGGTCATTTAAGAATAAATTAAATAATAAGGGCTCAAGATTCGATCCCTGCGGAACACCTGACGACGCAATAAATGTGAAGGAACTGAAACCATTGTAGAATACGTAGCAGGTTCTATTATTGAGATAAGAGCTTAAAGTTGTATTAACAGAGGAGCAGCTCCAAAAGAACTAACTTTTGTGAGGAGTAGACTATGACCTATTGAATCAAATGCACGGAAAAAGTCAGTATAAATTGTTTCAACTTGTCCACGTACGTCTAATATTTCGGAAGTAAATTGAGAGAACGATGCAAGGTTAGTTGAAGTGGATCATCCCTTCATAAAACCATGTTGATCAGGTGAGATAAGAAACAAGTGTTTTTGTAAATCGAATTATAAATTACCATCTCAAATAGATTTGCAAAATTGTTTAAAATAGAAACAGGACGATAGTTTTTTATGCTAAATTTATGGTCTTTTTTAAAAACAGGCGTGATACATGTCTTTCAACGTACCAGTTTCAATTTCCAGGTTAATAATAGAAGTCAGAGGATTTGCAAAGACATGACATGCATCTTTAATAAAGAAGTATATTTGTTAGAAAAATATGCCATATAAGTAAATCATCTGCACAAATAGTTTTAATAGCGAATGGAGGATAATTGGTGCATACTTCAGAAGTATTATGCGAGGTAGTACCTGTAAAAAAGCCTCAAAAGAATCTAGCAAACGCATTAACTATATCTTAAGGTGTATCATATTCAGAAATGTCGTCATGAAGTTTATCTGGAATTCGAGTGAAATTTTGTTTTAAGTGAACATATTTATTAATTTGAATTTTAATTAATGATCTTAATTTCTTAAATTCTTTCAAGTACTTTAATGTTTTAGTTTTGACCAATATACGTCTTACATATTCCTTCGTTTTTAAGTTGTACTTTATTTCTCCAGTGAACCAGGGCGGATAGTTAGATTTAGTGTAATTATATTTGGGTACCGATTTGTCCAACACTTCATCAAAAATACTATAAAATTTATCAAGGGCACTATCAATATCATGGTACTCATTAAGACAGGACCAGTCTAACTCACATATATCAGCATACAACTTATTGAAGTTAGCTCTACGAAAATTGTAAAAAGTATTATTGACAATGGGAAATTTAATTAGTTTTGGAGAAGGTAACACTTCAAAATTTACTAGTAGTGCAGGATGATACGTGTCCTCAGAAAGTAGAGAAAAATCAGATTTTTCAACAAGCAAGTTAGTTACTAGATTGGATAATACAAGATCTAATTGATTTTTATTAAAGTTGTCTATTTGATTATACTGTTTAAGATCAAGTACACTGCAGACGTTTCGAAATGTCCAAGATTTTAAGTAATTAATTGATGTATTGTAACAATTCGGAAAGAGGACAATATTTTTTTAATTTATTTTTAATTTAATGTATGATGAGTATAAGATAAAATGTGTATTTATTTAGAGAAGCGATGACACGGTCAGTGCACGTGTCCGCATGACGTCATGTCTTGCCGCTGGTCTACAAAGGGACGGGTGAGATCTCTTTTGATTTATGAGTTGTTTGTGCCGCCGACTTAAAACCTAGGAGTAGCTAGTACGGTCAGTGCACGTGTCCGCATGACGTCATGTCTTGCCGCTGGTCTACAAAGGGAGGTGCGTGATCTCGTTTGATTTATGCGTTTGTTTGAGCAAGCCGAAAGCAGGTGTTAGAAACGGAGTATTGCTCGACTAGTCCCGGAGACTCCACGTGTCCGAAGTGGCGGTCAGACAACGAGATAGCTACAATGGAGGAACAAGGACAACATTAGTTTTGTGGAAGGGATAATAGATATATAAGTAAAACGAAAGACTGAGGAAGGATAGAAGTTGAAACACCACTACACCAGTCGTTACAAATGAACTGAGTAGACACGCTCGTTTCGACAAGGACAAACCAATACTGAATCAACCAGTCCACTTACTCCAAGGTGAGCGTCATGCGGTTCCATTTGCGGTTTTCTTGCTTTTATTCCCCAGGAGACCGACCCTACAGACAACCCTCTTGTCTCAGTCTGACATATAATTATTTTATTGTTTTAATGATATGAATTAAACATAACATAAATGTCATGTATATTTACCCATGTGTTCAAATAAATGCACAAGGTATTTTTTTTATATCTTTTGGAGAGAATTTATTGTTGTCTCATTTGTCAAACCCTGGACTTCCCCATTAACAGTTACTCTGTATCTAACGACTGGGGTTATTTTATTTTACACAACGTAGAGAATTTTAGGGTCCTCATCGCTGCCGCGTTACAATTGGTGCCGTGACCAGGATACAGAGTTTTAAAAACTGTTATAGTGAGAGGCCAGATTTGATAAAAGACAATAAATAAATAAAAAAAAAAAAAATAATAATATTTGTTGAATTTACTCCAAGGTTCGTCATGACAAAAAACAAAACTGGACAGTCCAAAGTCAGTGAAGCCGTGGAGACCCCTGAGTGGTTCACTATCCTTAAAGATTGGAAGAATGAACAAGCACAACAACAACGTGATTACCAGGCCGAAATGCAACGTTTGTTGGGTGATTTCTCGAAAACCTTGTCCACCATCGGAATATTGTCAAAAACAACTGGAGCCGGACCATCCAAGCAACCAGATTCGACCCCTGTTGTTCTGGAAAACCCTAGGACCGTAGCCGATGTTAATGAACCGAATATCAATAATCCAACCACCATACCCACAGGGGTTACAGTTCCAATCCCTAACTTAGCGACAACGAATATGTATCCCTTGATGTTTGGGTGCAATCCCGAAAAAGGGTTTCCTTTCTTTCCAGAAAGGCCAATTTTTGATGGCTACGGAAACGCAGTACGCTTCCTTGAAAAGTTGGATCAGTATTACAAGAAATTAAATATTCCTAGAGACTCACAGTTGGAAGTAGCCATGGAGTGCTTGAAAAAGGAAGCTAATTCTTGGGCTGAAATTTGTCGGCATAGTTGGAAAACTTTAGACGATTTCAAAACAGATTTTCTGCAAAACTATTGGTCTCATTCTGTACAAAACAAGATACGACATCAGATCAGTACAGGCCGTTGGAATTCATATAAACATTCCATGGTGGAGCATTTGTCTCAGTTTGTTGGACTGTACCGAACTTTATCTGACACTATGCCCGAGTGTGCGTTTGTGGCAGACATGATCAGACATTATCCGCTACCCCTACAATCTTTATGGATCGCTACGGACAGACACTCGATCAAGGAACTTGCTGACTTCTTAAACCGCCAAGAAATTACAACAAAACTATTACAAGAAAAAAGAACGAAGTATCGAACGAACAACAAAAATGAGATCAATTGCATAACGTCACCCTCAAGGGATCTTTGGGTTAGAAAACGAACGTACCAGGACACGTTGACCGAAGATGAAAATGAAAATTTCAATTATTTAACAGATAAGAGAACGCGACAACACAGACCTCCAGGAAATAATCTAGGAAAAACTAGGAGATGGGGAAACGACGGAGACATGTCAGTAATGACCAGGAAACCCGTAATCCCGGAAGTGAAAGTAAAAAACACTCGAGAAGTACCAAATTGGAAGAATCCAAAGACAGGAGGGTGTAAATTCACCCATGTCCGAAATACCACAAACAATAATTGGAAGCCAACAACAGAAGTAAGAAATCGCCAACCAAGATGGGAAATGACCGGTACAAATTCGGGAAACGGACTCCGGAGGAACTGGCGACCCACAAGCTCCTCAAAACAAATGGAAAATGGGTCACAAATGCAGAGTCAATCGGAGAAACAATAATGTTACGAATGGGGTGGAGACCGGGATTAGGTTTGGGAAAGAACCATCAGGGTATGACTGAGCCAATAAAACCTGCCAATCCACTTTATTCGACGACCAGGGTTGGTTTATCGATGTATCCTGATCTAATCACGGAAGACCCAGTATGTTCTAACCAGGTGTCCCTTCCAGAAGTTAAGTTAGATGTTGCTGGACTACAAATTTTAGCCCTTTTAGACACCGGCAGTGAGGTTACATGCATAGCCGAAAACATGTATACAGATATTTTACACAAGGTACCTGTGCTACCAACACTGCCTGTACCTTCCATTCAGTTGAGGGGAGCTGTTGGACAAAGAAGTCAAAAAGTCACCAAACAAGTCCTGATCCTAATCAATATAGAAACACTGAAAATCCCACTGAATTGTCTGGTGGTGAGAAATTTAATTCGACCATTAATTATTGGAATTGATTGGATGACAACACACCACGGAAAAATCAACTTTCAAAATCAAACTTTTCGGTTCCAATATGGAAATCGCAACATCAACCTGCCTTTACACTTTGTAACTTTAAATAGTCAGGAGAGTTGTACAATAGAAACGATAACTTATGGCAAGGAGAGTGTCAAAAATGGTACAGATCAGAGAACTACATCATTAGAAAATAAAGTAGAGAGTCTTAACATAAGTACAGAACAAAAACAAAGTCTGAAGGAGGTTTTATACCGCTATAAACCAGTGTTTGCTGAAACACCAGGGCGTACTCACATGTACGAACACCGAATAGAGTTACAAGATGAAATACCCTTTGTCAAGAAGTCTTACCCGGTTCCATTTGCTTTACGCAAAGCGGTGGAAGAGCAACTAGATGAAATGGTAAAATTAAATATTATCAAACGGGAGACATCAGAATACTCAAGCCCCATGACGGTAACTAAGAAGAAGGACGGCTCAGTTAGAATCTGTCTAGATGCGCGTACACTAAATGCGAAGATGATATCCGATTATGAGTCACCTCCGAGTGTCCAGGAATTACTGCAAAGATTCCACCATGTCAAATACCTGACTTCTATTGATCTGAGGAGTTCCTACTGGCAAATACCGTTGAGTAAGCAAAGTCGTAAGTACACTGCTTTCCTTTATAATGGAAAGAACTTCACTTATCAAGTATTACCTTTTGGTCTAAAAACAGCAGTAGCTAGCTTTTCACGAGCAATGGATATAGTGTTAGGTCCTGAAGTAAAGGAATTCACCACAACTTATGTGGACGATCTGTTGATAGCATCTACCGATTTTGAAACCCATATGACGCATCTGGATATGGTTCTAAAGCGTCTCAATGACGCTGGGATGACAATTAATTTAGAAAAAAGCCATTTCTTACAAGATGAGATTAAATTCTTGGGTCACATCATTACGACCAAAGGTATCCGACCTGATGCCGAGAAAATTAGAGCAATACAAGCATTTCCGAGACCACAGAAAGTGAAACACTTACGTGCCTTCTTAGGACTTTGCAATTTTTATAGAAGATTTTATCAAAAGTACAGTGAAACTACGAAACCACTCTTGCATTTATTGAAGAAGAATGTACATTGGCTGTGGGGGAACAGTGAGAATGCGGCCTTCCTTAGAGTAAAGAAGTTGTTTCTCGAAGCAGTGATGTTGGAATACCCTTTACCCGGTCACTCGTTCATCATTCAAGCAGATAGTTCTGGTTTCGGAATCGGCGGTGTACTTATGCAACGAGACGAAAAATTAGATCAACGAGTCATTTTTTTTACGAGCCGATCTCTAAACCACGCTGAACTAAACTATACTACTACGGAGAAAGAACTTTTAGCTATTATACACTGTTTACGTAAGTTCGGAGTGTATGTCCAAGGTAGCAAAATAATTATCCAAACAGACCATCAAGCACTAAGATTTTTGAAACAAGCAAGATTGTTGAATGAACGTCTCACTCGTTGGGTTCTCTATCTACAACAATTCGATTATGTTATAGAACATATACCGGGAAAAACAAATGTCGTAGCGGACACTCTTTCAAGATTCCCAACCGACCTTGAGAAGTTAGGAGAAAACCGTGTAACAGAACCCATCATCTCGCTCTTCAAGGTAGCAGAAACAGAAGAAATTCTGGTAGACTTAAAATCCATAGCACAAAAACAGAGTTGTGACCCGAAATTGAAGTTAATCATCAGTTACTTGAAGGAAGAGTTAAAAAAAAAATCCCTACCGAAGGATTTGCAGCGAATAGTTGAACAATTCTCCCTATCTCAAGAAGGGGTTCTACATTTAGACCGTTTTAAACAAAAACATACTCTCGCGGTTCCAGAATGTATGGTTATTCCGTTAATTCACCACTACCATCATGAATTAGGACACTTCGGTGCAGCAAAGGTATTTAGGGTTATGAAAGAATTCTACTACTTTCCGAATATGGACCGAACCATCAGACGAACTATAGCTAAATGTGATCTTTGTCAGAAAACCAAGTGGCCAAATCGTCAATGGGAAGGCAAGAGACACTCAGTGTTACCTTTAGAAATCGGGGAGATAGTCGCCGTAGATTTGTACGGTCCACTACCAATCAGTCGTGGAGGCGCTACCTATATATTAGTTGTGCTGGATGTTTTTTCCAAATTTGTAAAGTTATATAGTTTAAAGAGGGCAACTGCAAGAGCATGTGTAAAGAAAATTGTTGCTGATTTTTGTCACATTATCACCCCTATAAAAATTCTAAGTGATCATGGGACGCAGTTTACCTCACACCAATGGAGAAGTACATTAAAATCAAATAAAATCCAACCAATATATTCTTCCATTAGACACCCGGCTTCGAATCCATCTGAAAGGGTTATGCGGGAATTAGGAAGGATCTTCAGGACATATTGTTCTGAGAAACATACGGCCTGGGCAACCCATTTAACAAATATAGAGGAATGCTTTAACTCTATTCCACATAGCAGTACAGGATTTACACCATACGAAGTAATTTACGGGACCGCGCCAAAACGTTCTTTGGATCAAGCGCTACGTCTATTACTCCCACCGGGAATAAATCAAAATAAAGAAAGAATCATCGAAGCCGTACGAGACAAATTGGAAATGGAAGCGATACGAAGAGAACGGGCTCAAAAGTTACAGAAGATTGTGGAATATAAAGTAGGAGAGAGAGTTTTGTTAAAGACTAATCCGATTTCCAATTTAACAGATAAGATTACTGCCAAATTCAGCTTACTCTACGAAGGACCGTATAAAATTGTAGGAATTCCTTTCCCGAATGCTTACAAAATTGTGGATGAAAAATCGGGACAAATAAAAGGAGTTTTTAATACGACTAATTTAAAACGTTATCACGAGTAGATCACGAATAACCTACTCAGTAAGTAAGACCGGACATCATACCCCCACCACCGAGATAGCTGAGTACCTGACCAGACAGCGTGAGCGCTCAGCGACGGGAAGATAGTTTGAATTTGACCATCGTGACGAGAGGATGTTGTCGGCAAAAATGATAGCTGATCTAGTGATTAAACTCACGAGATACACCCCGCCTACTCCAGGGAGAGACATAAATTTCGACGAATTATATTCTTTGAGAAATCAACAAGCTCCAAAGAAGAAATCAGGGAGACCAAAAATAAAAATACTGGAGAACAGGATAATACGTGAACCTTGTATAAAATCAAGTAGTAGGACGCCACCAAAGCTCGATTATCAAAGAGATGAAGATGTCAAAAGATTGGGGGAGAATTGTAAGAATAACCTTCATCGAGAAGGTAACGATACTTCAAAAAACAGCAAGGAAACAATCGCGGTACCAGTGTCAACTAAGTTTATGGTGAAGATTCCACTATACCCAGGGGTAATGAAGGTACTACATAGAGTGGGTGTGTCAATACCAATTACTAAACGAGTTCCGGCATTTTACCGATCTACAACAGGAAAGAAAAAAATTAAATACCGCGGCGTTAGATCTCGTACGAGATTTCAGGTTAGGCTTTCAGGTGGGTGTGGTACGCAATACACTGAAGGGGAAAGCGATGAGAAAAAACCATGAGTAAGATAAGTTACTATTGTTTGTTTATAATAGAAGTATGTTTTTTTTGATTTTATGAAATTTAAATACATTTTGTTTATATTGTTATACATGTGGAAGTTGGTTGACTTGCCTTATGTTATGAGAAAAATAATAATAAATATTATTTCAAAGGTTTAACAGTTGTAGATAATTGAGAACTCTTTCCTCTTGTTGTGTTTGACAGATGATATTTTAAAGAAACCTACTAAACGACGGTCTTCTTCAAAACATCAGGGGGAGTTTGTAACAATTCGGAAAGAGGACAATATTTTTTTAATTTATTTTTAATTTAATGTATGATGAGTATAAGATAAAATGTGTATTTATTTAGAGAAGCGATGACACGGTCAGTGCACGTGTCCGCATGACGTCATGTCTTGCCGCTGGTCTACAAAGGGACGGGTGAGATCTCTTTTGATTTATGAGTTGTTTGTGCCGCCGACTTAAAACCTAGGAGTAGCTAGTACGGTCAGTGCACGTGTCCGCATGACGTCATGTCTTGCCGCTGGTCTACAAAGGGAGGTGCGTGATCTCGTTTGATTTATGCGTTTGTTTGAGCAAGCCGAAAGCAGGTGTTAGAAACGGAGTATTGCTCGACTAGTCCCGGAGACTCCACGTGTCCGAAGTGGCGGTCAGACAACGAGATAGCTACAATGGAGGAACAAGGACAACATTAGTTTTGTGGAAGGGATAATAGATATATAAGTAAAACGAAAGACTGAGGAAGGATAGAAGTTGAAACACCACTACACCAGTCGTTACAAATGAACTGAGTAGACACGCTCGTTTCGACAAGGACAAACCAATACTGAATCAACCAGTCCACTTACTCCAAGGTGAGCGTCATGCGGTTCCATTTGCGGTTTTCTTGCTTTTATTCCCCAGGAGACCGACCCTACAGACAACCCTCTTGTCTCAGTCTGACATATAATTATTTTATTGTTTTAATGATATGAATTAAACATAACATAAATGTCATGTATATTTACCCATGTGTTCAAATAAATGCACAAGGTATTTTTTTTATATCTTTTGGAGAGAATTTATTGTTGTCTCATTTGTCAAACCCTGGACTTCCCCATTAACAGTTACTCTGTATCTAACGACTGGGGTTATTTTATTTTACACAACGTAGAGAATTTTAGGGTCCTCATCGCTGCCGCGTTACAGTATTGTAAAGGTTAGGAAGATTAAAGTCACCTGTTAGGAGAACTTTTTCGTTTACGAGAAGAAGCTCAAGTGCATCCATAAATATGTCAAAGTCGTTGAAACTAATATCTGAAGGAAAATAAATAGCACAAATTACAATCGTTGAATTATCAAAGTAAGATTTGCATGCAACAATAATATCAATTAATGGATTAATATTCCTTAAACTAGTAGTATCAAACGAACTATATTTGATATGATTTGCTAATGCTATTAAGACACCACCACCCTTAGAACGAACGACGAGGGAGAAATTTCTGTCGCAGCGAATGACTTCATAATTTAAGGGAAATAACTCAGCATTGTTAACGAGCTGCTTAACCAAGTTGCTGTTAACAAAATAACATCGAAAGACACAGTACAACCATTATTATAAAATAAATGATATTTAAAATTGAGACCCCTGGTATTCTGATAATAACAACATAAAGAAACGGCACAACTCTTGGGCAACTTTAGTTTTCCGACTTAACTACTGTAGGAATTCCATTAACATATTTGATCGCCAGATCATTTTCTCCGTTTCTTTGTCTATTGTTTAATTCCCCCCTTTCAAATTTATAAAGTTCAATCTGCATTTTAGTCCGATCATGTGAGGTAGCTAATTTAGCCATTGCGGCATTCGATTTCATTTTTTAAATATTTTTAAAAATTTTGTTAACATCACCACAACAGGATAATTGAATTTTAATATGACGGGCACAAGTTTTGGTATTGTCAAACCGACCAAGACAACTTATATATTATATTGCTGTGGGAGTAATACCCGATTCAGATAACTGTTGACTGAGGTTGAGTCTATTTCTAACTGCTGTTGTCTACTTATGGAGTTAATCTCCACAGAACCAAAAATAAGTACATTACATGAACGCTTCTCTCGTTCAGTGATTTCCTGTATGATAGTTTCGGTAGCGACGAAGGACTGAGAATGAGAGATCTTGTTAGTTAGGTTGGAATTTTTTAGTTCTTTAATGTCATTTTGTAATTTAATTATTACAGCTTTAAGGCAATCTAAATCATTGCCAATATTAGTACAATTAATACAGTTCCACTTCAATCTAGATTTATAATTTTGAATTCTGCGTGCTTCAGGGGCCGAAATATAAAATCAATATTGAAGGCATTTTTACAAATAGAACTGGTGACCAAGTGATGCGCTTCTGTCACTAATTTGCAGCAGTAACAAGAATCCATTTAACAATAAATAAGACCACAAAAAAAAACTAATAATAAGTAGAAAGGAATAACACCCTGTATAGTAAATAAAATCTGAACATACAGTATACTAATAGAGATTGGTTAATTGAATAATTTACTTATCAACTTACGCACAAGCGAGAGTGAGCAACGAAAAGATATAAAAATCGGAAACAGTAAATATAACTGAAAAAGACATAAAGTAAAGAAAACTTAACCCCCTTGTATGTTGATACTTTAAACACAACCATCAATGAAGAAATGAGGTCAAACGGCATACACTGATACCAAAAAAATAATTAAACCTCCGAAAGACACCAGCTAAAATAACAAAAAAACTGAGGAGCCGAGAAAGACACGTCAAACACGTTGTATTGCTGTATGATATCTATGCTCCCCGGAGGAGAACTAGGAACATTATATACTCGTATAATTATATACAAAGTATTTGTCCTAACCTAGGAACCTAACAAGGGAAAACTGTTTTTTGTTTGCCACTGCCTGCCAAACAATTATAAAGAAAAATACTTCAAATTAAATTCTGTAACTATCTAGTTACTAATCAAAATTAAATTTGTGATATTTTATAACTAAATATATCATACATAAATAATTGAATTGAATTACGAATCAATTATTTTAATTATATCTTAGAAAAAAAATCTGATGTGGCCAGCACATAACCTCCCACCTAATACTACTCTTAAACGCTACAAAATAGTATTTGATGATACAGGAACATACCTTCTTATTTGTTTATTTTCTATTTATATTTGAGAATTTTAATTTTCTTTCGTATATTTATTTAATTTTCTGACATATTTCACTAAGAAATCAGCTTCACAATCACAATGACATGTGTCACATTTCGAATGTTTCCATGGTATACTAGGAATGCAATATTTGTGAAATCTAATTTTTTTATATTTTATTATCTCTAAATCTAATGAAAATTAATAAAATTAGTGTAATCAAAACACATGTAAAATTAAATATTCTTCAACTTTCAAAATAACATAAATTGTTGAAAAAGGAAATTTACCTGTGTTTTTCACGAAAAACTGTTAAGGGCTTCAAGTAAACTGCTACTTCCGGTTGACCAATTTTATCCAAAATCTAATCAGCTCTTTATTTAAATATAAGAAGCAATAATTCACAAAATTGTATTTTTTGGTATTATAGTATATGAGTTATGCGAGACGAAAAAATTGCCACAGACTACACACACACACACACACACACACACACACACACACACACACACACACACACACACACACACACACACACACACACACACACACACACACACACACACACACACACATATATATATATATATATATATATATATATATATATATATATATATATGTTACCTAACGTCTACCTGCCGACATCAGCGTTTCCCATCGGCCGCTATGTTCCCGCGAGCTGAGGAAGAATCACATTTCATTTATCTCTGTACACATGTTCACTTTATCTCAAATGTAGTTTTAGAAATTAGTCTTGTTGTAGTCTTAAAGCAATAAACATCTAAAAACTTTGCCTCTCTGTTCCTGAGCAAAAATAAAGTTTTTAAAAACCAATATCCAAGTTCTGATCAATTAAGTGGCGCAGTCGGTAGGATATTGAAAGGAAATTCATCGCGAATAATCCGTCAGTATCAACTGTTTATTCAACAAAACAAGAACCAACAAAGATCTGAAGGGCGTTCATCGCGAATCAACCCATCAGCATCAACGACTCATCCCAGAAGAATTCCATCGCGGACAGTCTACCTGAGATGAAGATCGCTATATTGGTAATGTAAGTTGCTTTCATTTCTATGACAGACTCCTCGAATTCATCCATTTCTATCGAAGAAAGTGAAAACGAGTTAGATTATAATAATAGTTTAGAAGACACAGAATTAAGTTTAATACTTTCAACATTAAATATAACAGAAATTGAATTAGAAAATAACAGTTGTGTAACTATGGCAGTACCAAATTTTGAATCTAAATTATTAGACATCGTTCCAAAATTCGATGGAAATCCTTTGGAACTCTCAGCATTTTTAGACACAGCTAATACCTTAATAAATACTTATTGGGATACAACTCCGCAAAATGTAAATTGCGTTCAGAACATAACGTTAATTTATGGCATTTACGCCAAAATAATTGGTCCCGCACGCGAGGTATATTCAACGTGTACCTCTAAAGACTGGAAATCTGTGAAAGATGCTCTGATCGCACATTTTGGCGATCAGCGCGATGAAAACGGTCTGTTGTTTGATCTAGATCAGCTCAGACAAAAAGATAACGAAAACCCCTTACAATTTTACACACGCATTATGTCAAATTTAAGTGCTTTGCATAACTATGTAGATGTTCATGAAAGTACAACGACAATTGCAACAGTTAAAAAGAATTTTTACAATACTCATGCATTGAAAATGTTTTTGGCCGGTTTAAAAGAGCCTCTTGGTTCGACGATCCGCGCAATGAAACCCAACACCTTGGCGGAAGCCAGACAGAACATAATATCTGAAGATAACATCCGACACTTACAACGTGCTCATTTTGATAAAAGTAAATTTCAAAATTCGAGACAAATTCAAAGGTCAATTCCACGACCACCCCAAATGTATCAAAATCCTCAATTTGTCCAACAACCATCACAACGATTTTATAATCAACACCAACAATTTCCAAGCAACCCTATTCAATTACAACCCCATTATTCACATACACCACCACGATTCCTAACTAATCACCAAGTATTTGGGAATAATAAACCTAAGACCTCAGTCAATGTATGGAAACCGCAAGGTACAACAAATCGAGCCATACAACCTAAACCCACACCTATGAGTGGAATATCTCATGGTTCTTTTCCAAAACCCTCATTCCAACAAAGACAAAATTACATAGTAGAAGAGCTACATAATGTTGAACAACCTATTCAAAATTATGACGAACAAAATTACGAATTCTATGAAACCGACTATACTCACTATGACAACGACAACTATTCTTATTATCCCGAAATTATTGAAAATGATGTTCATGAAACATCTATTGAAGAAGAACAAAATTTTCGCGAACCCAGCCAAATAGCGAACCAAACGTAGAGTTACATTCAATATATGACAAAAAAGATTTACCATTTATCAAAATTTCGAATCCACCATTAAAATTGTTAATTGATACCGGAGCTACAAAGTCTTTCTTGAACCCTGACATAGCTGAAAAATATTTTAAAAATAAAATTATGAAAGAAAATTTTACCATATCCTCCGTATTTCAAACAACAAAAAGAGATTCCTGTGTAGAAATTCCGGCATTTTCAGAATTTAATGTTAATAAAAATATGAAATTTTATTTGTTCAAATTTCACCACTTCTTTGACGACCTGATTGGCTATGACACTCTAAAAGATTTTAATGTTCAATTAGATTTAAAAAATTCCTTATTAAAAACCCCATATACAAATTTGAAATTATCTCATTATGAATCTAGGAAAAAACTATTATTTTTCGCTAGAATAGAACCATGCAGTTTAGAGTCATTGAAAATTCCAGTTAATTCAAAAGATGGCGACGTACTTATTCCTCAAACAAAAATTTCAAAATGCCTTATAAGAGAATGCGTTTCAAACTGTAAAAATGGATATGCCCCTGTTGACATTTATAATGGTACAAACGAACCACAAGAAATTCAATTGTACGACCCTATTAATGTAAATTCGTTTAATAATGCTAAATTTGAACTATTCAACGCTACAATTCAAAATAATTATACTGATAAAAATGAAATTAATAAATTCAATATTGTAAAATTAATACGCACCGATCATATGAACCTAGAAGAGAAACATCAAATTGAAAATTTCTTTTTCGAATATTTTTTATCTTGAAGGTACCCCACTAACATTCACGAACAAAATTAAACATAAAATTATCACGAACGACGAAATTCCCGTTCACACTAAGTCGTATCGATATCCTTTTATTCACAAACCTGAAGTTGAGCGACAAATCAACAATATGCTAGAACAAGGTATTATCCGACCAAGCGATTCCCCATGGTCATCCCCTATTTGGATTGTACCCAAAAAGGCCGATGCATCTGGACGACAAAAATGGCGCATAGTTGTCGATTATCGCAAGATAAACGATAAAACTATTGACGACCGCTATCCAATCCCTAACATATCTGACATTTTAGACAGACTCGGACGATCACAATATTTTTCTACACTTGACTTAGCGAGTGGATTTCATCAAATCGAAATGCGCCCGGATGACATAAAGAAAACAGCTTTTAACGTCGAACATGGTCATTATGAATTTTTAAGATTACCATTTGGCTTAAAAAATGCTCCATCAACTTTCCAGAGAGTTATGGACAATGTTTTGCGAGAATATTTAAATAAAAATTGTTTTGTTTTTATGGATGATATAATAGTATTTTCAGCCTCTCTTCAAAATCATATTTTACATTTAAAACAAATTTTCAAAAAATTACAAGAAAGTAACCTGAAGGTACAACTTGACAAGTCAGAATTTTTGAAAAGAGAAGTCACCTTTCTTGGGCATGTGATCACTCCGGAAGGTATAAAACCTAACCCAGACAAAATTCAAACTATCCAAAACTATCCGATACCAAAAACAACTAAACAAATTAAAGCGTTTTTAGGATTATTAGGTTACTATAGGAAGTTTATAAAAAACTTTTCAAAATTAACTAAACCAATGACCGCTTGTCTAAAGAAAAACGCCGTTATTGACGTAAATAATTCAGATTATATCAACTGCTTTAACACCTGTAAAAATTTGCTTTCAAACGAGCCAATTTTACAACATCCAAATTTTGAAAAACCATTTATTTTGACGACGGACGCGAGCAACTTTGCTATTGGCGCGGTTTTGTTTCAAGGTAAAGTAGGATCAGACTTACCAATATCTTTCGCGAGTCGCACTCTTAACGACTCAGAAACTAAATACTCGACAATTGAGAAAGAGTTACTAGCTATTGTATGGGCAGTAAAACACTTTAGGCCGTACCTATTCGGACGTAAGTTTTTAATTTACACCGACCATCGCCCCCTGCAATGGTTATTTTCACTAAAAGAACCGAATTCTAAACTCGTAAGATGGAGACTCAAACTAGAAGAATTTGATTACCAAATTATTTATAAACAAGGTTCTCTTAATAAAAATGCGGATGCATTATCTCGTATCCAAATTAACGCTAATGAAACTATCGAAGAATCTGGAGGAATTTTCGACTATATAAAAGATTTTAAAAAGTATTCTAACACAAATGATAATATGTCACTGCAAGTCGAACCTGACAACGAAAACAACGACGGAGATATTTCTGACGACGAAACTGTTCACACGAATAGAGAAAATCCAATCGTAGGAATACCAATTTCTGACAAACCAGTAAATCTCGGAAAAAATCAAATTATAATATCTCAAATTAATTTTGATCCCATAAAGCCTAAAATTGTAAAATTATTTGAAAATACCCATCAGCGTATAACAGTACAAATTTCAAAAAATAATTTTGTTCAAGACGTTATTAATTTCGTTAAAAATTATATCGTCCCAAAAGTTAAATATTGTTTGTATTTTGAAGACCCTATTTATGAGAAATTTAGTTTAGTTATTCAAAAATACTTTAAAAATTCTGAATTAAATTTTGTAAGATATACTCAGAAATTATTAGATGTTGAAGATTCGTTAGACGTTAAAGAAACAATTCAAAATTACCACGAAAGCAAGACGAATCACCGAGGTCTTGACGAGACCGAAAATCAAGTAAAGAAAAAATACTACTGGCCCAACATGCGTAAATCAATACAAACTTACATCAACGAATGCGAAATCTGTTTAAAAACAAAATACGATCGCGTACCTATAAAACCAAAATTTAACGTTACTCCTACCCCAACAAAACCATTCGAAATATTACATATTGATTCGATAACTTTAGAAAAACAAAAATTCCTAACAATTATAGACGCATTTTCAAGATACGCGCAAGTTTACAAATTAAATTCAGGTCAAGGTATAGAAGTCGTTAATAATCTTATTAAGTATTTTACACACCATGGAATACCTGATCAAATCGTTTCCGACAATGGCTTAGAATTCAAAAACTCACTAATTAAAGAATTACTAGAAGTTCACAAAGTGAAACTTCACTTTATTAGCTCGCAACACCCAGAGTCAAACGGACTAATCGAGAGATTTCATTCAACATTAGTCGAACATATTAGATTGTTAAATAATCAACAGGAATATAACAAAGAGCCTATTGATATTAAAATTAATTACGCACTTCTGGCGTATAACAACTCTATTCATTCGGTAACAAAATTAAAACCGTGTGAAATCATAACAGGACATCTTGATATAAATTCGCCTTTGGACATAGAATTAGACAAACAATTAATAAATAATTATATAATAAATCATAAAGAAAAAATAAAATTATTATATAATAAAATTAGAGAATTAAATGAACAGAATAAACAAAAAACAATTAATTATGCAAATAAAAATCGTGAAGAGCTTCCTGAAATTCCAGATACCGTTTACGTGAAAAATAAGCTGAAACAGAGTAAAACTAGCAATAAATATAAAAAGGAAGAAATTAAAACAATTGATCCGAATTTAAAAACAGGCGAAATTATTCCCGAACACGGCAATACCTCAGAAAACATCCATTTATCAAACATTAAAAGACCAAGACAAAAGACTTACTGTTTTAAAACTAAACAAAAACAAAATAAAAATAAATTCACCATTTTGGAAAACAAAATACTGAAAAAACCTAAATTGTTACAGACTTGTGACCTTACACCTGACAAAAGCACAAGAAGTACAGATTCAGAACTTACAGACTAATCCTGGAATCCTTCCTTTTAAATTAGGTCATGCAAAAATCAAAATAGCCTCTCACACTTTCCTTTATTATATTGACCTTAAGTCTATAAAAAATCGTATTGACTTATTAAATGATCAAAATTCACAAATAACAACCGCAATAAATTTTACTACTCCCGAACTTCGACATATTTTAAATAATTATCATGAACACACAAAGTACATTTCAAAAATGGTTAACAGAAAATTAAACACCTTTTACCCAGAAAAACGGTATAAACGAGGGTTAATAAACCCATTAGGATCACTTATTAAATTTATCTCTGGTAACATGGATCATGACGATGCTGTAGAAATTCATAATAATATTTTAAAATTAGAAACAGATCACAATAAAATAGTTACAAAATTAAATAATCAGATTTCACTTTCAAAACATATCATGATGAACATAAACGAGACCATGACACTGATTATTAAAAATCAAATTAATATTGAAAATAAAACGAACGAATTAATTCAATCAATTAATAAACAAAAATTTTTATTTTCACATTTTTTACAGACACAAGAAATTTTGGAAGAAATTAAATTTAATTTTGATTCATTATTAAATTATTTGGAGGAAATAGAAAACGCAGTAACATTTGCCAATCTAGAAGTTGTACACCCAAGTATTATTTCTTATAAAGAATTAAAAGATATTGTTGAAGAATTATATTCACTTTATGATAACAAACAGCTGCTATTTTCAAATATCAATGACATTTCTAAATACTATAAAGTTATCAAAATTAAAGTTTTTATTTTAAATGAAAAGATAATGTTTTCACTTGACTTTCCATTAATACACCCGGAAACCCTAGATCATTATCACTTATTTTCAATCCCTAGTTCTAACCAAACGACTATTATTCCTCCCGCTACATACCTATCCATAAGCAACAACGTTTATCAATATAGCAACGAAGAATGCGTAGATCTGCAGTCCGAATTTCTCTGTAAAAGCACCAATCTTTTACCAGTTCAAAGGAATGAAGAATGCCTAACTTCAATCTTATCATCAGAAGTCACAGTAACCAACTGTCAACAAATACCAGTCAAAATCAATCAACAAGTAATATTACAAATCAATGAAGCACATTACATCGCCATATTCCCAAAACTTCAAAGAGTACAAACTACGTGTAAACAAAATGCGATAGTTTCTTTAAAAGGGACTTATCTAATGATCGTACCACCCAACTGCTCAATAAAAATATCATCGTACATTTATGAAAATAAACTGAAGACTATACCAGGGCATCCAGTGAGTTTACAAAAAATCAACATGCGAAACTCAACAGTACCACAAATAGAAAAATTAAATTTGGATAAAGTTCCTCTCGATAAATTACATCAATTACAACTTCAAGAGCTAGAAGAATTCCCAATCGAATCGATCATCACCCACGAAAATTATTCAAAGGGCTCCATCATTGGAGTCAGCATATTAGCAATGGTTATCTTATTTTATTTTATAATAAAAATAAAAAATAAGGTTTTACAGAAAAAAGGAGTCAACCCGAGGTCAACTCCACTCAACGAAACTCAAGTCGTTCCACCCTAGAGTTTCTTCTCAAGGAGGGAGGTGTTACCTAACGTCTACCTGCCGACATCAGCGTTTCCCATCGGCCGCTATGTTCCCGCGAGCTGAGGAAGAATCACATTTCATTTATCTCTGTACACATGTTCACTTTATCTCAAATGTAGTTTTAGAAATTAGTCTTGTTGTAGTCTTAAAGCAATAAACATCTAAAAACTTTGCCTCTCTGTTCCTGAGCAAAAATAAAGTTTTTAAAAACCAATATCCAAGTTCTGATCAATTAAGTTATATATATATATATATATATATATATATATATATATATATATATATATATATATATATATATATACAGACATCATCGCGAAAATAGTAAAATTGTATTGTAGGGACCCTAAAACGTGCTTATTCATTGAAAACTCACTACCCAATTTTTTAACCAAAAACAATACCTCCCTACAGGTAAAGGTAGGTGGGAGGTAAAAAAAGGCCAAAATCAAAATTCTCACGATTGTTGTTCTAATTTGCTTGGCTATTTTTCTGAATATGAATAAAGAAACTTTTGTGTATTCTTTCAACTTCACTAAACCCGAGTAACGGACAAAATATTACAATATATTTACTGTGAATATTTCTTTATAATGCAATAAGTAGTATATACAATAAGAAATAACTCAAAAGCATTGTATGATGTATATATAATAAAAAATATATAAAGATAACTACAAACGATGTATAAAAGCTTCTTAGCCACAATAGATGTTCAATTTTTAATAATTCTTTTCTCGCATTCCTTAAGCCTATTGGGATCTGACATGTAGTGATATGCCTTCAGGCGGATTACTTTCGAAAACACAAAGTAGGGTGAAGATTCTGTTAGAAATATATTACGTCAAATGGGAATAACGATTTTTGAGATAAAAAAAATGACCGAAATTGTAGTTAAACACCGCGAAAAATAAAAAAATTAAGTGTACTGTGCAGTAAAGAGTATATAAGTCCCGTTAAAATCTGGACGTTACATTTCATTATTTTCCGAAGCTGGACAAAAGTTTTATTTATAAAGTAAACCAATTTGGAATGTGAAAAAACCTGAAAAAACTAACAAAAGTAAACACCATGAATGCGTTTATAATAAATATTATGCTCTGAATACTTTGTACTAGACGGAGATAGTTATGTAGCTCTAATTTGTTCCGAAATATTTTCGCTTTGTATTTAACTAAGTTCATTAATTAAATTAAATCTGTATTCAAAGTTAATGTTCCTTATATTTGTTCATTTTTAGTTATTTGTTTATTTAGATATAATGCTTACTTTATAAATTTTTAAAACTTTCTAGTTGTAAGCAGCTAGACAGCAGTGGAATGAATGCAAGTATAATATATGGTAGATAAATTAATGCAAATGATCGCAGCCTTGTTAGTTGTTACCACAGTGAACATAATGCATGAAGATAAATTTGCTGGTGACACATGATGAGAACTAAATTACACATTTCAGATACTCTGTTACGCCTAGTTAATTTGTATTAATGAATAAATGACATGTAATTGTGCATTCTCTCTATGGACCACAATTGTTTTGCGAATTGAGTGTTTATTGACGATTGGAAACTTTTTCGTCCATACTACATATAAATTAAATTACAGTATGTTATTGTTAATTAATATTTCTATTTCATCCCGTCATATATAACTACTTTCATTTAAACATTGTACGGCAGTAAATTTGTAAGGTAATCTGTTATATTTCATTTCTTTACTAATATATCGACGATAAAAATTCAATATTAAACAATGTGCACCCTTAAAAATAGTATAGTTCTTTTAAAGTTTTTTTACGTTTCCGTAACACAAACTCAGTGTTGCCGAGGTGATCGAAAATTTGGTTTTAGACTTTATTTTTGTTTACTATATTGACTTTATTTTCCAACAATATTGGGTGATCCTTAATGGGGTCGTAATATTTTTAAATACTTCTGAAAATTCACCATTAAAATGTGCCATAAGGAGATGCAAACCAGAATCTCGAATTTTTTATGTAACAAGGTTATTGGCAAATTGAAACCACATTTTGTGCATATTTTTATACATGTACTGTGCATTTCATATACAGAATAGTCCATCGGAAAATTAATTCAGGCAAAGTTTATTTTACATTAAAATGCCCATATATCAACAGTATAGGTTTTTCTCCCGGGTGTTCCATTTTTTCGCAATGATATGCAATTTTATATTTTTAAATAGATAATCCTATATGTTTTTGCAAAATTTGAAAGACCTTTTGTTTCTCTTTAAAATAGTTCTTACACATTATAGTCCTAAAATGATCAGTACAGAAACTATTCACGTTTTTATTAATGAAGAATTACACATAGAAAGAATGTCATGAAATTAAAAACAATAAATAAATTTATAAAAAAAATATTCGAATTGAACATTAGTTCAACTACTAAACAATATAAAACAAAAAAAGTTGTTAAACTAAGTGAAAGTAGTAAATAATAAATATTAAAGATCTGACAGCAACTAAACTGATTGTTGAAACATTCACAAACAATTTTATGGCATATTTTCTGTGTGTTTATTGAATCATAAAAATGTGAATAATTTCTGTACTGATCATTTTAGGACTATAGTGAATAAGACCTTATTTAAAGAAGAACATTCGATCTTTAAAATTTTATAAAAATATATACCATTTAAGAATACTATGTAGCACGCCATGGCGCGAAAATGGAGCACCCGGTAGAAAAACTTATTCTGCAGATACATGGGCATTTTCATGTAAAATAAATTTTGTCTGAAAAAATATTTATAATAATCGTATAAAATAAAAATACAGACCGATGGACCAGTCTGTATAATGAAAAGGCCACGTGCAAAAACAGCGTAAACTGAACTTAGACCAAATAAAATAAATAAATAAATATATTCAATATTATTTTCTAACATTTAAATATCTTGGGCAATTTAAAATTCGCTAAATATGATTGGGCCATTTACTCTTCCTTTGTCACAGGTAGCCCATTCTTCTTGCCAGAGATTAGTAATAACAAAGGCAATGGCTTGATGCATTTTGGATATGCTGGTATAATCATTTCTTCTAATAACAGTATTAAAAATAGTAACTGTTTGTTTAGTTTTAAGGATATGTTTTGCAAACTTTTCTTCAATAATGAAATAAGGGGGCTTAAATCCCGCCAGGACACATTTGGCCTAATTAGAAACAGATTTATATTAGTTGGAGCAAGTTTTGACACAGAAAGCTGTGAGGCTAAGAAGAAGTCTTTTACTTTTGACAAGTAGGGCACGATGATGCCAGATAGAGCAGGCAAAGGTCATAATTGGTATAATTGGACCTTTGTAAATAACAGCTAAACCATCTGGAGGTCTACCCCAAACCAATTTAATGTAACGCCGAAGCGCCATAAAAATTTTTCGTGCTTTTTGACAAACAGAACTGATGTGGGCTGCAAAGTTTAGTTTCTCATCAATAGTAACTCCCAAGTAAATCGTTTGGTTGGCTCTTGAAATGCACTGACCATTTATTTTTATTATAGGATTCCTGACAAGTTTGTTTAAGGATTAAATATTTGGATTTAACATTAGAGAATGTAAGTTTGTTATTAGCTGTCCAATTCAGGATGTAAATAAGAATTTCATTAGCCTTGTTTTCTAATTCTTGTCTAGTATCAGCAGAGACAAGGACAAGAATGTCATCTGCATAAGCAATAATCTTACTGCCTTCAAGAGGGACAATTTCAAGCAATTCATCAACAACCAAATTCCAAAGCATAGGTCCAAGAACAGAGCCCTGTGGACAACCCTTAGAGAGACGTTTTGAAATAGAAATAGTAACTGAACTGTAAGTAACAGCTCTATCCATGAGGTAACTTTTAAGAATTTGAAGTATATTATTATTGATATTAAGAGCCTCTAGCCTAAGGATAACTTTGGGCCACCACAGATTATCAAAGGCACCAGATATGTCGAGGAATATACCAGCCACATATTTAACTAGTGATTCCTCAGTGAAATTAATAAGACATTGGATGGCATTTGTAGTAGAACGACTAGGAGTAAACCCAAATTGATTAAAATGATGAACAGGCCCAAGCTTTTCTCTTATAAGATAGACAAGAACCCTCTCGAAAAGTTTACTGAATTCCGGAAGTAGAGAAATAGGTCTATACGACTTAGGTGTGGAGAGATCAAGTTCAAGTCTCTTTGGAATTACCTTTAAATTACCCATTTTCCAGGCAACTGGAAAATAACCAATCATGAAGCATTCTAGGAAAAGGCTACGAAGAAGAGGTGTTAATTCTTCCTCAACTCTTTTAATAACTACTCCAGGGATGCAGTCAATACCTGGAGCTCTTTTGCTGCTAATCTTACTTATAAGGTGACTAATAAGTCCCTCAGAAATTTCGGGAATGTCCACTAAGTTGGTAGAAGCAGATAAACAGGCATCTCTACAATACTTGTGATAAATGGTATCCAATTCAATGTTGTGATTAGGCATTAAAGAATTAAGGAGAATCTCCATAGTCTCTTTTATTGAGGTGGTAAAAGTGCCATCTACAGTTCGAAGAGCTTGCAATGGAAGGTTTAACCTTCTTTTATTCGCCGCCAATTTATATGTTAAACCCCAAGGGTCACGCCCAAGATCATTTTTAACAAAAGATTCCCAGAATTTGTCCCTGGTCTTCCTAATTTCTTCCTTATAACAGGAAAGCAACGTAAGAAAACGGTGTTTATTAATCAGATAGTCATCGTCAAGGGAGCGGCTAACCAAATGCTTAGCTCTAGACAATTTATGACGCATGTTTTCCAATTTGTTCGTCCACCAGGTGGCTTTGTTAATAAAAATTCGACGTCTAGGAATATATTGGTTAATAATAGCTTGGAGCCCCTTAGTCAAAAGAAGTATTTTCCTGTCTATAGTGTCTATTGTTGGAGGACCCAAGTTAAGCTCCAAAAAAACACCAGTAAGGTGAGAGGTGTTGGCAATAATGGCATCCCAGTTCGCATTGGCAAAATTATAACCAGAGAGGGTGGGCTTAATGGGTGCATTAACAGAAGTGTTAAAAGAGATAGCTCGATGGTCACTCTTAGAGGTGTCCTTAATAACGTTCCAATTTTCAATACTAACCCCAAAAGTAGCAAGAGTGATATCAATGTTGCTCTCACCATTAGGACTATGGAAAGTGAAAAGATGCCCAGGGGTGTTAGCAGAAATAAGATCATGTTCAATAAGAAACTCCTCAACTAAAGTTCCTCTGTGATCAAGTACTTTAGAGTGCCAAGTAGGGGACTGAGCATTAGCATCACACCCACTGATATGATTGGCATGATGCCACGAAGCAGGTAACTTAAATTAGCCAGATCATCCTCAATATTATTACGAGGAGCAAAATAAGCCGATGTGACATAAATCGCAAAAGAACCAACCCGAATCTCACAAGAAGCAGAGAAATCATTCGTGTGTCCAGTAATTTTAAGAGCATCGAAGCTAGGATTTAGAATGATAACAGCAGCAAAGGCATGAACAGTATCGTCAAAAATGGTTCTCATCCTAGACGTACCAGGGATTTTGAATTTATTAGTAGAGAAATTTCGAAAATTATATGGCTCCTGCACCATGAGCACATCAGCATTACAATCAATCGCATAATTAAGGAATTCTTGAGTAGCAATTCTAGAATTTTGTAAATTGCCTTGTAAATACTTGATAGGCCTAGTTGTCATAATTGATATTTAGTATGAGCGCCTCCAGCCGCCTTTTATAAGTAAAACATTTTAGGTCTCCAGCATGGTGCTCAAGTTCAGTACCCCTGTGACCAGCACGAGTGCAGTTAGGACATTTTGGAGTTTTATATTTATTCGGACATTCTCTAGTATCATGTTCTCCTGAACAGAAACCACACTGAACTGCAGATTTACAATCAGTTTGAATGTGACCAAACTTCTGACATTTATAGCATCGTTTAATCCGAAGATAATCCTCAACCTTATAGGTCTAACAGTTATGAAGAACACGCCCACAGTTAAGTAGGGATTTCCTGAGGGAAGGAACAGTCTCAATAACCCAGTTAAGGGTACTACCCTCTTTACGTCCAAATTTGGTAATAATTTTATAGTAGGTTCCTACTATAGAATTACGAGGCATGCAAATCAAATTATGTGGATTATGTAGATTTTTCTAATGCCACCAATAGTAACAAATTTATACCAGTGGCCCGTGTGTGTTTCCAGCAAGCGGCAGGGTAAACTTCTTCAATAGTTTGATTACAACAATGAAATATATTTATTCTTTGTATCTACCTTACTACAGACTTGTCTTCATTTATATATTATTTCCATAGAGTATGTTATAATTATGTAACATTTTGATCTCGGAAAAAAACTCAGCCAATTTGAAGCAAACTGAAAAAAGTTATTGGCCAGAATCTAAAAAAGTGCAAAAAACGGCGTTTTGAGGTGCTCGGTGCTGCCTGGGTATTCATCAAAAAAATGTTTCAGCACATCTCCACAATTTTTTAGATGGAACTCTTTCATTTTAGACCCTAGAGAACGAAATCTATTTTCTTCGACCCACCCTAATATATATATATATATATATATATATATATATATATATATATATATATATATTAAGTTATATATATATATATATATATATATATATATATATATATATATAACTTAATTGATCAGAACTTGGATATTGGTTTTTAAAAACTTTATTTTTGCTCAGGAACAGAGCATTGATAATATTATATACAAAGCCAATTCAGTGTTGCATGCTTTTGATCTATGTTTCAAATCGTTTCATGTGCTTCATTGTAATTATAAAAAATTCCTGTTGTGGAGAGAATGGTCAAAGATTTAGGAATGCTTGACATAATACATGACCGTTGAATGAAAAGTATTATTATATACTAGTATATATATACATGTACCTATATACTACTACTACATAAGTCGAAAACGTTTTGTATTTGTTCAGTAAGAGATATTTTTTATTTTCGTTTAACTTTATTTTACTTAAATTTAAAACGTTTTGTATCTGTTTAATATAATCCTGTTGAATATTAAAACTTTGAAGGATTATTACCACCTTAACAATCAGATGTTTCAATTTTGACTTGGGTGGAAATCATAGGAATAAAATTGAAACCAGGGCCTGGGATTACAATTAAATTATGAATTTTTACCTGCTAAAGGTCAAATAGAACACATATTTATTAATAATCAAGAAGATATATTATTTGCGTGTAAAAATTTAGTACAATATACTTTTCTGAACATCTTTTATGTTACGAAATTTGTTCCACTAATACATACGGTTCTGTTAAATTTAGTGATCTCATACACTTGTATTTCACATGTTAAAGACCGAAAAATGTATGTTAATTTAGATAGTTAATTTAATATTATACTTTCTACTACATAAAAGGAGATATTTTATTAAATATACTTATTTATTACTTTTTTGTTTTATGTTAATCTTTTTACCCGTATTAGACAAGCAATTTTATTTTATTAATGCAATAATTATTTTAATTTATTCGACACGTATTTTAGATTTATTTAACACAAACATAATTTTGTTTGAGAATTATTTTATGTTCAATTAATACATTTATATATTTATATTAAAATACAAAATAGGATAATTTCAATAAATTTCTTAATTCCAATAAACGTAAAGTAATGCTATAGTTACTAAATTCCTCGCTTAATTCATTTAATCAGAATAACTCAGCGAACGTATTCACTTAACTCCTACAAATATTAACTGAACAACAAGTAGTGTCATCTGAACAAATCTATTTGATCTAGTTCTAATATATAGATGTTGCACATATCTAGATATTAGGTTTAAATTTAACACTGAATTATTGCTTGTTTAATCAAGACAACTTAGAAAATAACTAACACCATAATCTGTTTGCATTAAACATATCTTTCAACATAACATACAAGTTTAAATTAACTCTAAATGTGTATTGTTTCTATTTAAACCTAAAAAATTGCTTGGACCATTTTTTTCTAAGTGTAGGCTTACAATTTACTGTCGAATACCACTTGGATAATGTGTTCAGATGCGGCAATGAATTGACAAATTTTTGCCTAACATATCTGTATGCTTTGGGGGAAAAGAAGTGTAATGTTAGTGCAAATGATTTTTCCACTTGTGTGTATTCCTTGGTTGTCTTCTTATTTGTTTTGCGAAACAAACGTTTTATCAGTTCTTTGTTACCATCAAATGTTTCTAGCAAGGCTACACCACAATATATATTTAATAAATTCTTATTATTTCTAATATTTCAAATATGAGAGAGGAAATTTGATTCTGTTGGAACCAGTTCTTCTTTTGAAGATACCTGATATTTTTAGATTTTTGTACAACTTGAGCTGATAACTCATTAACTGTTCTTTTCAATTTTTGTTTGCGTGATGTTTCAGCAGTAACTGGGGCTTCCATAGTTCTTCCAGGACTGCTTGGTTCACCGACAAGAGGACTTGAACTGATAATAGATATGGATGGAGCATCAGGTGTTGAGAAAGGAGATATAAGCAAATTGCAGTCATTGGCAGCAATATTTCCAAGAATTAACTTTTCTTCTTGTTTTTGCAAAGATCTAGCCAGAAATAAAAATTAGTATAAAAATTTGTATTTCCGTTATAAACTAATGATAAGTTATTTGCATAAGGATTAAAAACAAAACTGAATAAATAAGAACAATACGTACATATTTCACTCTTTCAATCTTAATTGAAGGCATGGCATCGTCTTTAAGTCGAACCTTCTGGCTTGAGCTTCGGTAAAAACAAATATCACTGAAGTGTAAACTACATAAAAAAAAATTATTTTTAGGTGGAATCCAATCTACTCTATCTATCAAAGCAATCCACCGATCTAGCATTTCTTGTTTTTTGGGAAATCTGGAACATACACAAACATCATTTGTACCTTCAAAATTCTACATTGAATTTAACCTCAAATCTACATCTTCATTCGTATTATTATATGCATGTGAAAGTCTAATAACTGTGGTTAGAAAATATATGTCAATCATACTTTATTTAAGTATTATTTAATACTTACAGAAGAAAAGTTATGCTGATTTCATTTGATTTTCTGGTTTGTGAACGGCCACATGACGCACAGCTATACATGTTTATCAAATAAACGATTTAAATACAATTTAAGTACTGTGTTAAACAAGGAGTAAAATTTTCACGCAAACTACCAAGAAATGAACTGCTTGCACAGAACAACGCAAATGAAAACCCGAGTCAATGTGACACGAGTTACACTGGTAGACGTCAAGCAGAGATTTTGTTCTGAACCAATCAGAACGCGTAATTTTGGTGACTTAAGATGGCCGACTTCCGTCGCACGGTCTTGAATGCTAGCAGATAGAGTATCCTCCTTCCTGTGTCTGTATATTCAAAGGTTAAGAAGCGATTAGGGTAGAGTGCGTTGTTGAGGTTGGCATCGGTGAACTAGATCGTTAGTTCATGATTATCAATAAAAATATCTTGCAGTTTGAGACTGGAGTGTTCCTTACGAAAGAATGAGATGTAATAAGTTTACTATGCGCACAGGTATTTAGGGGTTTGCTTCTCAGTTGATTTAAAAATGTTTCTTTACTAATAAACAGTTCGCACAAAATTATATGAAAAGTTATTATTAACCAATATAATTTTTTTTTAATACAATATATATATATATATATATATATATATATATATATATATATATATATATATATATATATTATGTAGCCCTATTAGATGCTGACTTAACAAATATGAGATGAATCTCTGAGAGAATATCTCACGTAGTAATAAGAAACCTTTATGATAAGAAATAGTATAAATAAGCGTTAGAGTAAGAAATGTTATCCTTTTTGCTGTAGAACTTCAAAGTAGAAACTGCTAAATAAAGCCTGTATATTAAAATCGAAAAATTCGTTTTTTTTTATTATATATCGGTCACGATCATATAATTTATATATATATATATATATATATATATATATATATATATATATATATATATATATTGCAACGTACTTTTGGTAGTATATCGTAGAACACTGGCGTATCGTTGCTCGCTCGCCAACGGTCGGATAGGTGAAATCAACGAATGAGTTTATTGATGTTATTGAAATTGATGGACCGAGTGTTGTTACAAATCATAATAGCACGTGGGAGGGAAAAGTAGGATCTTAAATCGGGGATTTTCGGCAAAACGACGCCTGGCGTCGCGACGCTAATTGCGGTAGCGTTTTGACAACTTGATGTTGGGCGTCGCGGCGTTGGTGACGTCGGGGTGGTGCGCGGGGTACTGGGAATTGACGGGTAGATGACGGAGAACGGTTTGGGGTAGGTATCGCAAAATCGACGCCGGGCGTCGCGGCGTCGGAAAGGTGTCTGCGGTGCTCGTATTCGACGGACGGATGACGGAGAATGATTTGGCCTGGTTTGATAAAAACGACGCCTTGCGTCGCGGAGTCGTCAGGCCGGTGCGTGGGGTGTCAGAAATTGACGGACGTTTAACGGAGAATAACCCAGTCAGGTTTTTGGAAGATCGACGCCTAGCGTCATGGCGTCGGTGACGTGGGGGTCCCAAACTACGGGCGTCGTGGCCGTAAATAGCTATGGAGAACTCACAAGCTAACCGGTAACGCGTCAATAGAGTGGGACGTCCGGATTGGTGTAGGTAAACGGAAAACTCGCGGTCTATGCACCCCAATTCGTTTCACGGATAACTTCTCCGTGTTGCGCGCCTCGTGGCCCAGGAAAACTTACCACTGACTGTATTCGTTACGCTACGAGAGAACTCTCAGCAACGGTACTACTACAGCGTCGTGAAACTCGCAGTGCCACAAGAATTCGCTCCACCAAGAACCCACGGAAGCAGTCAGCGACAACCTCGTTTAACTGAGCACCCGGTATAGTCTACGGTGACGGTACGGTAGCAAGCGGATCAGAGGATAACTCTCGGAGAAGCTCACGGAGTTACTAGCGGGTAAACGGAATGACTTGCTCACCTGGTGCTGATTGCGGAACGGTACGGTAGTTTTCGGAAGATCAGTGGATAGCTCTCACTGATGGTTTTTTGTTCAGGAAGACTCACGGAAGAAATGATGATTTTGTCGCCAAAATCGTCGGTTTATATAGCGTTTTTGTTGGGGTGCGCGAATCTTGCTCCAAATAACAAAATACGGTGGCTCGCGGTGTTTAACCGTAGGATAAAAGTTTTTACGCGCGTGCGTTGCTTTATGCGTGAGTTATTCGCGGTATACGGACAAAAAGGTCTGATTTCAACAAATCAGATCACTTTTAGCTACTTGTGACGAATCACTTCGTTACAACAACGCGAGCTGAGGAAGAATCACATTTCATTTATCTCTGTACACATGTTCACTTTATCTCAAATGTAGTTTTAGAAATTAGTCTTGTTGTAGTCTTAAAGCAATAAACATCTAAAAACTTTGCCTCTCTGTTCCTGAGCAAAAATAAAGTTTTTAAAAACCAATATCCAAGTTCTGATCAATTAAGTTATATATATATATATATATATATATATATATATATATATATATATATATATATATATATATATATATATAACTTAATTGATCAGAACTTGGATATTGGTTTTTAAAAACTTTATTTTTGCTCAGGAACAGAGAGGCAAAGTTTTTAGATGTTTATTGCTTTAAGACTACAACAAGACTAATTTCTAAAACTACATTTGAGATAAAGTGAACATGTGTACAGAGATAAATGAAATGTGATTCTTCCTCAGCTCGCGTTGTTGTAACGAAGTGATTCGTCACAAGTAGCTAAAAGTGATCTGATTTGTTGAAATCAGACCTTTTTGTCCGTATACCGCGAATAACTCACGCATAAAGCAACGCACGCGCGTAAAAACTTTTATCCTACGGTTAAACACCGCGAGCCACCGTATTTTGTTATTTGGAGCAAGATTCGCGCACCCCAACAAAAACGCTATATAAACCGACGATTTTGGCGACAAAATCATCATTTCTTCCGTGAGTCTTCCTGAACAAAAAACCATCAGTGAGAGCTATCCACTGATCTTCCGAAAACTACCGTACCGTTCCGCAATCAGCACCAGGTGAGCAAGTCATTCCGTTTACCCGCTAGTAACTCCGTGAGCTTCTCCGAGAGTTATCCTCTGATCCGCTTGCTACCGTACCGTCACCGTAGACTATACCGGGTGCTCAGTTAAACGAGGTTGTCGCTGACTGCTTCCGTGGGTTCTTGGTGGAGCGAATTCTTGTGGCACTGCGAGTTTCACGACGCTGTAGTAGTACCGTTGCTGAGAGTTCTCTCGTAGCGTAACGAATACAGTCAGTGGTAAGTTTTCCTGGGCCACGAGGCGCGCAACACGGAGAAGTCATCCGTGAAACGAATTGGGGTGCATAGACCGCGAGTTTTCCGTTTACCTACACCAATCCGGACGTCCCACTCTATTGACGCGTTACCGGTTAGCTTGTGAGTTCTCCATAGCTATTTACGGCCACGACGCCCGTAGTTTGGGACCCCCACGTCACCGACGCCATGACGCTAGGCGTCGATCTTCCAAAAACCTGACTGGGTTATTCTCCGTTAAACGTCCGTCAATTTCTGACACCCCACGCACCGGCCTGACGACTCCGCGACGCAAGGCGTCGTTTTTATCAAACCAGGCCAAATCATTCTCCGTCATCCGTCCGTCGAATACGAGCACCGCAGACACCTTTCCGACGCCGCGACGCCCGGCGTCGATTTTGCGATACCTACCCCAAACCGTTCTCCGTCATCTACCCGTCAATTCCCAGTACCCCGCGCACCACCCCGACGTCACCAACGCCGCGACGCCCAACATCAAGTTGTCAAAACGCTACCGCAATTAGCGTCGCGACGCCAGGCGTCGTTTTGCCGAAAATCCCCGATTTAAGATCCTACTTTTCCCTCCCACGTGCTATTATGATTTGTAACAACACTCGGTCCATCAATTTCAATAACATCAATAAACTCATTCGTTGATTTCACCTATCCGACCGTTGGCGAGCGAGCAACGATACGCCAGTGTTCTACGATATACTACCAAAAGTACGTTGCAATATATATATATATATATATATATATATATATATATATATATATATATATAAATTATATGATCGTGACCGATATATAATAAAAAAAAACGAATTTTTCGATTTTAATATACAGGCTTTATTTAGCAGTTTCTACTTTGAAGTTCTACAGCAAAAAGGATAACATTTCTTACTCTAACGCTTATTTATACTATTTCTTATCATAAAGGTTTCTTATTACTACGTGAGATATTCTCTCAGAGATTCATCTCATATTTGTTAAGTCAGCATCTAATAGGGCTACATAATATATATATATATATATATATATATATATATATATATATATATATATATATATATATATATTGTATTAAAAAAAAATTATATTGGTTAATAATAACTTTTCATATAATTTTGTGCGAACTGTTTATTAGTAAAGAAACATTTTTAAATCAACTGAGAAGCAAACCCCTAAATACCTGTGCGCATAGTAAACTTATTACATCTCATTCTTTCGTAAGGAACACTCCAGTCTCAAACTGCAAGATATTTTTATTGATAATCATGAACTAACGATCTAGTTCACCGATGCCAACCTCAACAACGCACTCTACCCTAATCGCTTCTTAACCTTTGAATATACAGACACAGGAAGGAGGATACTCTATCTGCTAGCATTCAAGACCGTGCGACGGAAGTCGGCCATCTTAAGTCACCAAAATTACGCGTTCTGATTGGTTCAGAACAAAATCTCTGCTTGACGTCTACCAGTGTAACTCGTGTCACATTGACTCGGGTTTTCATTTGCGTTGTTCTGTGCAAGCAGTTCATTTCTTGGTAGTTTGCGTGAAAATTTTACTCCTTGTTTAACACAGTACTTAAATTGTATTTAAATCGTTTATTTGATAAACATGTATAGCTGTGCGTCATGTGGCCGTTCACAAACCAGAAAATCAAATGAAATCAGCATAACTTTTCTTCTGTAAGTATTAAATAATACTTAAATAAAGTATGATTGACATATATTTTCTAACCACAGTTATTAGACTTTCACATGCATATAATAATACGAATGAAGATGTAGATTTGAGGTTAAATTCAATGTAGAATTTTGAAGGTACAAATGATGTTTGTGTATGTTCCAGATTTCCCAAAAAACAAGAAATGCTAGATCGGTGGATTGCTTTGATAGATAGAGTAGATTGGATTCCACCTAAAAATAATTTTTTTTTATGTAGTTTACACTTCAGTGATATTTGTTTTTACCGAAGCTCAAGCCAGAAGGTTCGACTTAAAGACGATGCCATGCCTTCAATTAAGATTGAAAGAGTGAAATATGTACGTATTGTTCTTATTTATTCAGTTTTGTTTTTAATCCTTATGCAAATAACTTATCATTAGTTTATAACGGAAATACAAATTTTTATACTAATTTTTATTTCTGGCTAGATCTTTGCAAAAACAAGAAGAAAAGTTAATTCTTGGAAATATTGCTGCCAATGACTGCAATTTGCTTATATCTCCTTTCTCAACACCTGATGCTCCATCCATATCTATTATCAGTTCAAGTCCTCTTGTCGGTGAACCAAGCAGTCCTGGAAGAACTATGGAAGCCCCAGTTACTGCTGAAACATCACGCAAACAAAAATTGAAAAGAACAGTTAATGAGTTATCAGCTCAAGTTGTACAAAAATCTAAAAATATCAGGTATCTTCAAAAGAAGAACTGGTTCCAACAGAATCAAATTTCCTCTCTCATATTTGAAATATTAGAAATAATAAGAATTTATTAAATATATATTGTGGTGTAGCCTTGCTAGAAACATTTGATGGTAACAAAGAACTGATAAAACGTTTGTTTCGCAAAACAAATAAGAAGACAACCAAGGAATACACACAAGTGGAAAAATCATTTGCACTAACATTACACTTCTTTTCCCCCAAAGCATACAGATATGTTAGGCAAAAATTTGTCAATTCATTGCCGCATCTGAACACATTATCCAAGTGGTATTCGACAGTAAATTGTAAGCCTACACTTAGAAAAAAATGGTCCAAGCAATTTTTTAGGTTTAAATAGAAACAATACACATTTAGAGTTAATTTAAACTTGTATGTTATGTTGAAAGATATGTTTAATGCAAACAGATTATGGTGTTAGTTATTTTCTAAGTTGTCTTGATTAAACAAGCAATAATTCAGTGTTAAATTTAAACCTAATATCTAGATATGTGCAACATCTATATATTAGAACTAGATCAAATAGATTTGTTCAGATGACACTACTTGTTGTTCAGTTAATATTTGTAGGAGTTAAGTGAATACGTTCGCTGAGTTATTCTGATTAAATGAATTAAGCGAGGAATTTAGTAACTATAGCATTACTTTACGTTTATTGGAATTAAGAAATTTATTGAAATTATCCTATTTTGTATTTTAATATAAATATATAAATGTATTAATTGAACATAAAATAATTCTCAAACAAAATTATGTTTGTGTTAAATAAATCTAAAATACGTGTCGAATAAATTAAAATAATTATTGCATTAATAAAATAAAATTGCTTGTCTAATACGGGTAAAAAGATTAACATAAAACAAAAAAGTAATAAATAAGTATATTTAATAAAATATCTCCTTTTATGTAGTAGAAAGTATAATATTAAATTAACTATCTAAATTAACATACATTTTTCGGTCTTTAACATGTGAAATACAAGTGTATGAGATCACTAAATTTAACAGAACCGTATGTATTAGTGGAACAAATTTCGTAACATAAAAGATGTTCAGAAAAGTATATTGTACTAAATTTTTACACGCAAATAATATATCTTCTTGATTATTAATAAATATGTGTTCTATTTGACCTTTAGCAGGTAAAAATTCATAATTTAATTGTAATCCCAGGCCCTGGTTTCAATTTTATTCCTATGATTTCCACCCAAGTCAAAATTGAAACATCTGATTGTTAAGGTGGTAATAATCCTTCAAAGTTTTAATATTCAACAGGATTATATTAAACAGATACAAAACGTTTTAAATTTAAGTAAAATAAAGTTAAACGAAAATAAAAAATATCTCTTACTGAACAAATACAAAACGTTTTCGACTTATGTAGTAGTAGTATATAGGTACATGTATATATATACTAGTATATAATAATACTTTTCATTCAACGGTCATGTATTATGTCAAGCATTCCTAAATCTTTGACCATTCTCTCCACAACAGGAATTTTTTATAATTACAATGAAGCACATGAAACGATTTGAAACATAGATCAAAAGCATGCAACACTGAATTGGCTTTGTATATAATATTATCAATGACGAGGTATGATTCAATTATATTGAGTAAGTTCAGGCTCAACACAATTATAAATGGCTGAACAGGTAGACAGTTGTTCCATAGAATTTTTAATTTGAACAGTTTTATCCTGTATCTCGGAGGCAATCTACAAATAATAATACAAATAAATAATCTAACAGTAATAATAAAAAAATAATTATTTTAAAATTTAGATGTAATTTAAAAATGTAAATAAATATAATATATATCATCACGCCTTTTGTCCATTATGGGTGTGGTACTCTGCTTGTGCAGATCTCGGTAGGTGATATATTTTTGCGTATGAAGTGCGGTTAATAGCCGTTAAATCATAACCTTCAACGTTGTTTGTGGAGGGGGAAGCACAGGGGTAAATTTAAAAATATAGGTGTGTAAAGACAAAAAGTTACCTTAATATGCTGTATAGTAGAATTTTGACATTCTATTTTGAAGGTTTCCAGTGCACTTTGTCTTTTCTAAATCTTCCCGTCGGTGGTAAGAAAGAGGAAAATGAAAAAAAAAATTCACTATCTGAAATATATATCATTTAATAATATTTTATGCCATTTTCTGACTCATCCAACAGCATCTGAATTAAGATTTCATTTGTGTCTTATTCCAATTTTTAAATAAAATATTTGTACAGTTTTGTTACAATTTTGAGAAATCGTTTTCAATCTATAATATATAATTTGTAAACAATATGAATGCAAGATTGAAAACGTGAATATAATAAATAATATTAATTACCTACCAACATACTTGCTTGACTGTTTTTTAATATTGGCACTTCAAAATAAGTTCGGGCAATCCTTGTAATTCATCATTTCGGCGCATTTGAAAAGATCTTTTCCACTGCTTTTTCACTTCCTCCCATGGCTGTACATAGTGTTTTAGCCACATTATAATTTCTTCCATCTCATCTACAAATGGTTAATTGTTAATATTTAAAAGTAAAGAAGAAAACTGAATGGAATGATTTAAACAAAATTCAAACATATTTTGTAAGATGTATCGTTAGTGACAAGTGATTCCAAGTCGTAATACATTTGATGACATTACTCAGTTAGATAATCGTAAAATGAACATAACCTCGATGTAAGGTATCGAATAATACTTTCTTACCTTGGAAAATAGATATATAATCGGAAAAGCCTCTCTGACTATGCCAAAATAAATTAAAAAGCAAAGTTAGTTCAGTAATTGTTTTATGCTATTACTTTCTTTCAATTAATGCATGTAATTATATATGGAATATATAAGAATAATACAAACATGGACTTCACGTGCAACAAACGACGTAAAAAGTTGAGTAGTATGCAAGTACGCTGTACAACTTATGAATTAATACTTGAGAATTGCGTTTTTAAAAACAACTTTATTTGCTAAGACAAATATTACAAGGATGTTACAATAAGGACTTGACAAAGAAGACTGAGAACTCCGTTCTCTAACCAAGAACTATCTCCATGCAAAATACAAGATACAGCATTATTCTATCTGAACTTATCACTATCTTTACTTGGAACAAAGAGTCTTATCTTGACCTTGATAATTATAACATATAACTCCTCCATCCCTAAATTGAAGCTTCTCCTGGAAGATTCACAGTATTTAAATTTGAATTTCTTTGTTCTTCACTTTTATTACAAAATGTCTCTTTATATTTTTTAATAATTATTACAACAATCACAAAACCAAGTAATACATAAATAAAAATATTATGATAATTTATTTTGTTCATATTATTATTTTCAAAGTTTATTTTTGATTGACGAGGAATATGAATTTCTTGCAATGTTTTTTTAATTAATAGTTTTATTATCTCTTATATGTATTTCATGATCTTGTAATTTTACATTCTTAAATAAAATAGTTCTACTTTCCTTATTTACTTTAAATAATTGTTTATTAATTTCACAATTTCCTTTTACCATAAAAACACCTGATAATTGTAAATTCTGTTCTTCATTACCACATTTAATATTATACAATTTATTTTGAGGGGAATATATATATATATATATATATATATATATATATATATATATATATATATATATATATATATTAAATCTGAATGTGGAATATTAAAATTTTCACTTTGTTCTATTACATTCATCATTTTACAATCTTTAATATTATTTGATCTAAAATAAATATTAGATAAGCAACTGTTTTCATGGTGACTTCTTTTTCTACAAAAATATTCTCTATCTTGTAATTTTGTACAATGATCAACATAAAATATTTCCTTTCCGTCGACTATATAAGTTCCCGGAGTAATTTCCAAAGTTACATATTTATTATTTAATTTAGTAGGTATAGGAGTAAATTGCAATATCTTATTTTCTGTATTTGCTGCGATAGGAATGTCAGTAATTAATTTCAATTCCTTATTTAATAATTTACAATATGTTTTAATTAATCCATTATTTTCCCAGTTATTTATTACGAGTTGTTTTATAAATTTATTTTCTAAATTTTCCATTGGTTTTAATAAGTCCTCTCTATCAATTAATCCATAATACAATTTAAACTACAAAACGCAAATGTTTCCTCTAAATTACTTAAAAGTATTAATACATTATTTAATAATAACGTTAACTGATTAAATATATCTTTAACATAAAGTATATCGAGATCATCTTCCCTTTTATTCAAAATTCTTTCTATTAATGAAATACGAGATTTTAATACCAGTTCGTTATGTTGTACGGTATTAATTTGTTAATTAAATTTTGATATTTCTTCATTAATTATAATATTTTTATTCAATCCGTCCTTCAATTTATTTTGATTTTCTGTTAATGTATGAATTAATTACCGTCATCCGCGTCTAAATTTCCAGATAATTGCTTTATAATAGAACCGATATCATTTATTAAACCCCGTTTCTTGCGGTTCTGATTAACATTTTCAAATTTTGAAAGTTTATTTTCTACTTGTTCAAATACATAATTTAAAATATTTATATTTGTTTGCAATTCTCGATATACAATTTCTCGTTTTTTATTCATTTCCTTTAATAAATTATCTTTATGTCCTTTAATAACTTCATATTGAGTAAATATAGGGCTTATATTAAAATATATATAAATACACTTTGAATAAATATAAGTATAAGTTTCTCCTAAATCTACAAGGTTAATACCTATATTTTCAGTTTCATTCATTACGTTGAATCCGTCGCTGAGGAGGATTCCGAGGCACCTGAAACATTTATTCGAGGTCGTTTAATCTTATCAACTCGAATTTTTTTGTCTGTGTTTAATTTAATAACTCCCAATTTAGGATTATAATGTTGTACCTTTCCATTTTTATATTTGGGTTTTTCGCATTTACCCGCGAGTCGTTTATGTTGTTTAACAAGAATTTCTGATGGTATTTTTTCTGGGTTTTTAACTTCTGTTACGTACTTCTGTTTTATTTTTTCTATCTTATCACCTACGTTTTTATATAAATTTTGCATTCTATTTTTGTGTTCTTCAATATAATTTTGACACACTCTAAAATTTTCTTCCATTTCTATAGATTTATCTTTAAAATGAACAAACAAAATATCGTATGGCTTAATCAGTGTTGTATTATGAATAGATGAATTATAAGCTATAATTCCGTATAAAACTTTTTGTTTTAGTACTAAATTACGAAATTCTGGTCGATTATTAAATATTCTAATATGTTCCAATAATGTACTATGAAATTGTTCAATTATGCCGTTCGATTTAGGGTTATCCACACTAGTCATATGTATTTCAATTTTATGGAGAGCTAATAATTCTTTTATAACTTTATTATTAAATTCACCGCCATTATCAGTTATAATTTTATTCGGTATTCCGAAATGAGCGAAATATTTAATTAATTTATCAGCTATATTTATTGCATTTAAACTATTTACTTTATATGCTTGTGCGAATTTAGAAAAACTATCAACTATAGTCAGAAATTTAGTTTTTTCAAGAGTAACAGTATCTAAATGAATTATTTCTAACGGTCTTTCTGCAGTAGGTGTTAAGTTTATATTTGCTGGGTATGGTTTTCGTTCATATTTGTTCAAAAGACAAATATCACAATGGTTAATAAAATTTTGAATGTCTTTTGCCATATTTGGCCAATAACAATTTTTCTTTAATGAATTATATGTTTCTGTGATACCGCGATGATTTGTCTTACCTTCGTGATATTTTTGGATTTCGTCTATTTGTTCATCTTTGCTTTGAATATCCCTTAAAATATTATAACATTTAATTAATTTAAAAGAATTATGCTTAAAATATTTTTGTAAAATATCATTAAAATTTAACTCTAAATTATCATCAAATATACAATAATAATTTAGTTTTGGAACTAAATATTCTTTTATAAATTTACAGATTTCATTATTTAAATTTCTCGTATCAATATTCAAATAAATTCTTTGAATTTTATTACCAAATAATTTTTCTACTCTAATTTATATTTCACTTTTTATTCCTTTTATGATAATTTGATTACGGCCAATATTAATTGATGAGTCAATATATGTTATTCCATTTACTGGATTTTCATCAGCTGAATGGATTGTTTGTAGGTCTGAATTGTCATTTATTGTTGCTACGCTATCCAAGTCATTGTGTTGAATTACTATAAGGTTATCTGGGTCATTATAAATATTAATTTTTATATGTGTCTCTTTAAATGATTCAATAATAATTTTTTCTATTATTTGCCAGTTTTTATGATCTAATCCGGAACAATTTTTTGGCATATTAATTTCTTTAATTTCATTTAAAACGAGGAATTGTTTTAAATTATTTATAGCTTGTTCTATTGTACTCAGATCTGGTTCATCAAAATAATTTATTTTAGTAACTAAATGAAATATTAATTTAGATTGATATTTTTGTACAATATAAGTTCCTAATTTAATATTTTTATCTTTTAAAAAATTTTTACTGTCGTATTTTTCATTTACTTGTTTAGCGAATCCTTTACCCAATTTTGCGTCTTGTGAAATACAATGAACTAAAGGTTTATTTGAATCAAAAATATTATCATTTTTATATTGGATCTGAAATTTAGGTTTAATGCGGGAAAGAGCATCAGCGTTATTATTTTTTGTGCCTTTTTTATATTCAATATCATAATTAAACTCTTCTAGCTTCAATTTCCAACGAATAAGTTTTGAATTTGGTTCATTTAATGAGAATAGCCAAGTGAGTGGTTTGTGGTCTGTGACGATTGTGAATTTTACTCCATAAATGTATGGTTTGAAATGTTTCGTTGCCCAAATGATGGCGAGTAATTCTTTTTCAGTGGTTGAGTAATTACATTCGTGGTTATTCAATGTTCTACTGGCATATGCTATTGGTCGTTCTTTTCCATCAATTTTTTGTGATAAGGCTGCACCTAGTGCGTAATCGCTTGCGTCGGTGGTTAGTATAAATCGTTGGCTGAAGTCAGGGTACTGCAGAATCGGGTCATTGACGAGTAACTTTTTACAATCTTCAAAACAATTTTTATACTCTTCATCTTCTATATTGATAGATTTTCCTTTTTTTAAACAGTTTGTTAATGGTTTAGTTATACGGGCGAAATCTGAGATGAATCTTCGGTAATAACCGAGTAATCCTAAGAAGGACTTAATTTCTTTATTGGTTTTTGGAATGGGATATTCTTTTATCGCCTGGATCTTTTCAGGATTTGGTTTAACTCCATTGTTAGTGACGATATGGCCAAGGTAAGCCACTTCTTTCCTCAAGAACTCGCTTTTGTCCAATTGGATCTTCAAGTTTGCTTCTTGTAATTTCTTAAATATTTTTCTGATGTTTTGTATATGTTCTTCTAGGCTAGTGCCTAAGATAATGATGTCATCCAGGTACACTAAACATATTTTTCCTATATGTTCTTCCAAAACATGATTCATGAGACGTTGAAATGTACTTGGTGCATTTTTTAGCCCAAACGGCATTCGTTTAAATTCGAAATGTCCCTGGTCTGTGCTGAACGCAGTTTTAGGAATATCTTCTTTTTCGACTTCTATCTGGTGGAAACCAGAAGCTAAATCTAATGTCGTGAAATAGTTACATTTTCCGAGTTTATCTAGTATTTCAGTGATATTAGGAATTGGAAATCTATCGTCGATTGTTTTCTCATTCAATTTTCTATAATCGACTACCATTCTAAATTTTTTCTGTCCAGAAGCATCTGCTTTTTTTGGTACCACCCATATAGGTGCTGACCATGGGGGGTAAGATTTTTGGATGATATCGTTGTCTAATAAATTTTTGATTTGTTTTTCCACTTCTCCTTTGAATACTTCCGGGTATCGATAACTTTTTGTATATATCGGGATGTCGTCCGTTGTTTTTATACCGTGTTTGATTTCACTTGTGAATGTTAATTTTTCATCTTTATTAGGGAAAATTTGTTTAAACTCAGTAATTACTTGTTTTAATTTTAATATTTCAATTTCATTTAAATGATCTAATCTTAACTGATTAAAGTCAATTTCAGTATTTATTTCATTAGTATAAGTTTCAATTTTATTACTTTTATTAAAATATTGTAATTTATATCTTTTGTTTAAAATTTTTATTTTATCACGAACTATATCTAATTGTGCTTGCAGTAATTTTAATGTTTCTAATCCAATTAATATATCAAAACTTTTATGAAAATTATATAAATAAAATTTAACGGGTTTATTTTTAAATGTTATTATTACATATTCATTTCCTTTGGAAGACCCATTAGCTGTATGTAATATAAATTCTTCTTTATAAATTTTTTAATTATCTTTATTTTTATAAGCTAAACTTTTATTAATTAATGATTTTGTTGAACCGGTATCTATTAAACAAATAAAATCTTTTAATTTCAGATAAGGTAATTTACTAGTTGTATTACAATTCATCACTTCTCCAATAATTCGAGGCTGGGATTGTCTAAAAAAGATTCCTCGTCGTTGGATTCAGGTTCATCGACTTGATATTTTATTTCTTCGTTTACTCCGTTGTTTTCTTTTAATTCAGATTCTTGATTAAATAATTCTTCCGAAATAAAATTTTGTTGATAATTTGGTTGATTTCTAGTATATTGATAATTTGGACGTGAGAACTGAGTTCTTGGGGTAAAAGTTTGTTTTGTCGAGATGCTCATTGGTATAGGTTTAGGTAAAATTTGTTTTGTTTCGGATTTTGGAGTGACGTTTTGTTGTCTGTATTGAAATTGTGGTATAAATACAGGTTTATTACTAGGTTTTTGAACGTTTGTTGATTTACTAGGGCCTTGGCTCTTTTGTACGTCCATTTGAAAAATATTTGTGAACATATTAAATGCATCATTTAAATTTCTTGGATTACGAGTACGAATTAAATGACCGACTGGATCTTTCAAATTTAAAATTAATGTTCGTAATGCAAGTTCGTTTCCATTCTTTTTTAAAGTCTCGGCTTCAATAGGATTGTCTTTATGAGTGTCAATATAAGATGAATAACAATTTAGTAATTCTTGTAATTTACCAAAATAATCGAAACATGAAAGATTACCTTGTTTTGAGTTTGCAATTTCTATTAATATTGTTATGTCATCTCTTTTATCTGAATATGCATCTAAAAGAGCTTTTTTCAGGTCTTGCCATACTTTAATATTATAATAACTAATTTTTTCTGCAGCGTCTCCTTTAATTTTGGATGAAATACTTGTCAACAAATAATCATTTTGAAAATCATTCGGATCTTGCGCATTATAAAAGCGATTAATAAGTTTCTCAGAGATTTGTATAAATCTATGTAATAATTTAGTGTTGCCATCAAAATCTGGCACCATATTTAAATGACATTCTTTAAGTTCTGGTGGAGGCATATTGCAATTTACTTTACAATAAACTTACAAAAATTTTAATATTAAATTTAAATAATTATAATGTTATTAAATCTATAATAACGAATTCGCGCACTTCACTTCACTTATAAGAATTTTAAATTCACTTACAGTAATAAGATGTATTTCATCATTTGCGCTGATGTTGAGTTGAGTTCCTTTGTCGCCTGGCTGGCGCTGGGGACCTGGCACTAGACTTGCTGGCACTGCGGACCTCGTCTCCGTGGTTGAACTTGTCGTTGCGTGTGAGGAATCTGGGCTCTCGCTCTGCGGGCTCTGTAGATCCTCTTCGTAGTTGTTATAACGAATGTTCGATGGCACTAGCTTTGCTGGCACTTGCGATACTTTTCGTTTCACAATTCTAAGTTTTTATTTATGTTCGATTCCAGGAATAAATCGTTAAAACGAACCGTGTTAATTTTCACGTTTCTGGTATCCTACCGACTGCGCCACTTATGAATTAATACTTGATAATTGCGTTTTTAAAAACAACTTTATTTGCTAAGACAAATATTACAAGGATGTTACAATAAGGACTTGACAAAAAAGACTGAGAACTCCGTTCTCTAACCAAGAACTATCTCCATGCAAAATACAAGATACAGCATTATTCTGTCTGAACTTATCACTATCTTTACTTGGAACAAAGAGTCTTATCTTGACCTTGATAATTATAACATATAACTTACACATACGCTTAATATTGTCAAAAGATGAAATGTATATATTTAACTAGAAAAGGAGTTGAATCAAACTATATTTAAATAGTCAACCTGCAAAGAACGTTCCATGTACCTACCAATATTGGAAAACTATTAAAGAAGAAGATATCGAGTTATATCAATAAATATTTTAGTTACATTAAACATTAAAAAAATTATATATTTTACAACGCGAAGTAAGGTATTTAATGAAATCTTAAAAATTTATACTGAAACATTAGTTTGAGATAAATATAAATTAGTATTTAATGAAATAATGCTTTGAGATTATTTATAATTTTAAACCTGTGTGTAACATTATTGCAAAACGAAGCATTTGTTGCCCCTAAGACCATATTTATTAAAATAAGAAATAAATACAAATCTACAATATTTTAAAACTATAAATTGAGTTATATATACTCTTAAAGTTTTCTCAGTGTGGGTTTACATCCGAAGCCTATCATATCTTGAAAATTAAAGTAGAATCGCAAAAAGATCCAGTATTTTGTTCATTGGTGTTTGATGAGATGGCTATTTGAAAGCATGTAGAATATGACGGACAAAAGTATCATGGTTATGTAGATTTCGGAACAAATATCCAGCATGAATATATGGAAGTTGCGAAATAAAGTTTAGTTTTTATGGTGGTGGGAATAAATGGTAGATGGATGTTACCTGTAGGCTATTTTATTATTAAAGGTTTAAATAGTGAACAAAAAGCATGATTGTTAAATGAATGCTTAGTTAGATTAAAAGGTTGTGTGATTGTAGTAACAAATGTCACTTTTGACGGTTGTCCAGAAAATTTTACTATGTGCAAAGCTTTTGGATACACATTTAATGGCATTAACATAGATCCAAAATTACGTATTGAAAATAACTTGTATATGTTTTTCCAGACCCCTCCTACATGATAAAACTCGTTCGTAAAACATTCGGTGAGAAGATATATTTTTTAGATGAGAATAATAGTGTAATAGATTTTATTTACATAAAAAAACTTGATGAATTTCAATAATGAAGGACTTCACATAGCTAATAAATTAAGATGTCAACACATTCTTTTTTTTAAGCAAAAGGTGAAAGTTAAACCAGCAAATTAATTATTAAGTAAATCTGTTGCAGATTCCTTATTATTTTGTAAAAAAGAATTGAAATGAGTAGAGTTTGAAAATAGCGGCTACTATAAAATTTATAATAATTATGAATGATGCATTTGATATTTTAAATTCAAGAATTTAAGTAGTAATAATTTTTAAAAACCATGCTGCGAAAATAATATTGAAGAATTGAAAATATTTTTTGAAACCTTTAAAAATATATATTTTTAATTTGAAATTAAAAAACGGCTTGACGGTTTTGCAATCACCCAGAAAAGCAGGGTTTTTAAAATTGTTAATTTGCTTCGAATCTTTAATCGGAATATATAATGATTTCATTTTTACGGGAAAATAAAAATTTTTACCTACTTACAATTGTAGCCAAGATCACTTGGAATTATTTTGTGACATTATTCGATCGCATGGAGGATACAAATAATCCAACTTGCAGGCAATTTACAGCTACATAAAAAAAAAATTTTGTCCATGCAGAAATTCGCGAGGAAGGTGTTGGTAATTGTACAGCGCAAGAAAATATTTCAATTTTTATTAAGTACGCTATCCAACCAGAAGAAAAAATTAATAAAGAAAATATTATTCTTAATACAGATATTAGTTTTCAAGAATTTGAGTACAACTTAGATGATCACGATTATGCACTAAACAGTGTGTCTAACAGAATATTCTTCACAAATTGTTATTTATATTGCCGGCTTTGTAGTAAATAAAATTAGAAAAACATTAAAATGTGAAAATTGTGTTGAATCTCTTTTTGGCGATAAAAATAGTTTATTTAACTTCATTAACACAAAGAATAGGGGCGGGGTATGTTATCCCCATAACGACGTAGTAAAAATTTGTAAAATTACAGAAAAAGTTCTAAGGGAACATAGCTCTCTCAGACTAATATGAAATTAACTGGCGTTGTGATTAACACAGTTTTAAGACAAATTCCACGTAATATTTTTGCACATCTTCCATATCACGATAATTCTGTAATGTGTAGTCACAAATTAATTTGAATTAAATGTATAGTTAATCAATATCTTAAGTTAAGAATTCATTTCATTTGTATAAGTGTATCCAAACAAGACCAAATTCGACATTATTTTAATAAAATTATATTATTTAAAGGAAGAAAGTATAATTATTGGAATGTACTTTATTATTAAATACAATATTTTTCAGATTCACTTTTAGTTATTGTATTTATATTTTTTCTCTTTATAATTATTTAATTCTATATATAAAATCGTATTTTCCGTATTAAAAATAAATTTATGTTACGCCACTGGTAGGCGCCATTTTGAGACACCACATTTTGGTCACAACAAATTATAGTATATGCTCCTTCCTCTGTCTTCTTATTCAATGTTCTTAACTTATTTATTGTTGGTTTTCTTTTAATTAAATAATAAATATTTATTTTTAATATTAATATCACTACAATTTATTTCATTTTTCGTATTATTTTTATTTGGAAGTAGTTTATATGCACCCAGCAGACAGTACTCCACATATACCCCAGCACACATGTATAATGCCCAATAGTAAAGTCCCTGGCATAGGGTGTTAGCAGAACTAATTACAGCCCTTATCTACAACGCCATATCACGTTAACGGCAGAGTAATGCACACGCTATATCGACTAATTTAGAGCTAATTACCGGATATGCATCTGCTGCGAGATCACTGATAGAAAATCGTGTTGTGCGAGTAGTGTAGACAGCATTACGAGAATATAACGCTAAAGTTTCAAGTAGGTACTACTTACATGAGCACTTCTTAAATTAGAATCTATATGTAATACCATGCATAATATTAAGTGTATAATCCTTTTATGTGATTACAAGATAAGATTTCAATTTCAGCGTAGCAATTAATGTGTTACTTCTTTCTTTTACCGTGCTTTGAAACTCGTCTTCTCATTATAGTAATTCAGTACTAAAATGTAAATATATCCTGCCTATGCTACACCAAAGAGATCCTTTTCTCTCAACAAATACTATGACTGATAGTGTATATTTGTAACCAAATGCGATTAGCGAATAACTGACTAGAAGATAACTAATTATTTTTAAAATTATCAAACGTTTCAAAATTAATTTTTTAAGAATGTTTTGCTTACTTTCCTTATAGCAAACAAATATTTACTCAGTGAAGTTTATCACTTACAAATAGCCCTTTATCAGGAGTAAATGGTACTTCTTAATTCATTCAGTCTATTTGAAGTTTTTAAAATGTTATTTTGTGAAGTTCTATACAAATTAATAAGAGGTAAGTGATCGGGGATGCCCAGTGTCAATCACAAATAAGAAGAAAATTTAAAAAAGCACTGCTAATAAGTTTATTACCTGTGTGACAAATAGTTTATAGCTTTAAGAGAAATATCTGGCTATGTAGCCCCTCGATTTATAAACCAACCGATTCAAAAACGAAATACGTTACGCCAATCGTCAATGCGACTACGAGTAGAAAATAGAACGATTCGCTAATCTGCAAGCAACAAATTAGTATTAGTAAATGGTTGAAAATTATGTTTTTGAATGTATGTTACGAATAATCAGTAATTGAATTTGAGGATAATTTTAACATTCTTTGAACTTCCACTGAAAATATTTTATTAGAAATTTCTCACATATTTCTTAGAAATGTAAAATACGAACAGCGTAATTTACCGCTCTGCGAAGTGGCCTTGTATTATTTTAAGCTGCACAACGTACCCTAAATAATAATTTAAGAATAATTAGAACATTATGCTTCGAATAAATTCCCGTAGCTAGTAACATTTGATTATAAAGGTTCACATTCGTTATCCTGAATATATATTTCATTCATATTAATTGTATAAAAAAGTTTATAATATACTGCTACGTTCATGAAACGATACGGGGTTCGTGAAGTTCAAAAATAGCAACAGTAGTTTCATTGAAATTTCTAATGTAGATAAGCTATAAAATTGTTTTGCTTACAACTCAACTAATGTGATTTCTAGACATGGGATTTTAGGTTGTAAAATTTGCAAAAATAGGTTCCTAAATAGGTAAAAAATTCTTGTTTTAGGTACCAAATATTTAATATAGGTACTAAAATTATTTTAGACTATACATTTTTAATAATTTTATTGAATATATAATACAAAAGAACATTTATTCATAAATTATATAAATTGTTAGCAAAATCAAAATTTATCTGTATATAAATTTGATATACACTTCACTACATAAATTATTGGTAAAATTCTGTACATACAGGGTTGTGAATTGATTTATACAATATAAGAAAAACAATGTTATTGCTATTGATACTTTTACAATTTTATTTTACGCTATTTGCAACATGTAAAATCAAGTTTAAAATTTTATATAAATGCTCATTTATAGTGATAGCCATGAAATTTAAACTAGAATACAAACATATGTTTGTTTTACTTCTTGTTGTTGTTGATTTTGTAACTATTCGTATAGACATGAACACGTGCACTACCTGCAGCTAGTGCTAGACACTATGCAACACCAGCATTGCTAACCATTTGCTAATTATGCTCCATGAAAATAATTGCACATTCCACAACATCAAAATTGCCAACTTTCTAAATTTCAAATATCTGTAATAGTATGAAAAATAATGAAAATAAATAAATTTGAAAATTATGAGTTAGGTACATAAAAATATTATTTAGGTCAGTGGCGTACGGTGCGTTTCTGAGTAAGCTGTGCAGAATTAAAAAATAGATTTTTTTTATGTTTCCTGCAGCTTCATGTAGATGATTTAAATCATTATAACCCTGTACTACCAAAATTTGTTATCTCTCTTGTTTGTAATAAACAGCAAACATGGCCAACAATACAATTTATTTTGTTTGGAACAGTCGGTAATACATTAAAATTTTTTATACATTGTTATTTGAAAATGTAGAACGCATATTTGAGCTTTCATTTTAATATTTTGAGATAATGCTATATTGTGTGCTGTTTTAAAAATTCGTATTTTTTGAAGACATGTCCCTTCTGGAAAATGAGTTATTGAGAAAATCCGCAATTATCAATTTACTTGCAATTTCCTTTCTATACATTATCAAAAATACAAATATTAATTAAATATATAAATTATATAATTACCTAAAATGTAAAATGAGTAATTTTGTGTCTAAACTCTTCGATTCACTACCAAATGTAATTTTAAGACGTTACGTGCACAAAATTTGCTGCACGCCAGAGACTGCGATGGAGCGTTTCGTATTTCTAATATTTTATCTCTGTCTGTGCAGTACACTGTTCTGTTGTATTCCCTATAGAACACTGTGTAAAAACATGCGCGCGGAATGCAACATGAAGACCTGCACGTGCACGAGCAATCCGCACTGCTAGCTTGCTAGGCAACCAAACGCACTTAAGTTCTATAATTATACCATTATTTTTATATTTTGTTTATCATATTAAGATTAAATCAAATAAATAATTTACATTTTAAGGCAATAAATTTTGAAATTATTCGCAGGGTGTGCAGTGCACACCGTGCACATATGGACTGCACGCCACTGATTTCGGTTCTAAATATAATAAATTAGATCCAATTAAAAAAAAACACTATGTTTTAGGTAAAATCATGTTGTGCTCAAACGAAAGCATTTTCGTCAATACGGATAATGTTCTATGACACACAGAAATAGTACTCACGTAGAAAAAAGGTAAAAACACTAAAATCCCATCCTTAGTGATTAGTACCTGCATTTTTCTGAGGCCACACTTGATCTCATTACAAATGCATATTTTGTTAATGTATGTGTAGCATGAGGGGACGAGCTGAAATAAAGGGTTGCACAAACACTTTTCAAAGGTGTTAAAAAAAAAATATATATATATATATATATATATATATATATATATATATATATATATATATATATATATATATATCGTACCGATTTTGACAAATAATTATATGTGTGTTCTATGGACCGTGAAGAGTGTTTCTTTCCAAACAAAACAAAAAACACATGACGGTATATTACTTAGGCCCTACTCTGATAGATTTATAGATAACTCATTCTATCATATTTCGATGTCCCTCCACCTTTATAGTGGAAACGTGGAACGAAGTGACGATCCTTTCTTCGTCAATGTATTCACTAACATTGAAGCGAGGACTACATTCAGTGTCATCTACCGAAATCGATAGGCAATAAAACACAAATGACAAGTATCACTAAGATCGCAGCACCGCGGAGGTTGCTTTGGAACTATCGGAGGCGAGATAAATTTTTATATACAGATATGAATACATAGGTTTTATGATGTTAATTAATTCAATATCAAAGAAAATTCTCTATATTACTGTGTATTTTAGGCATTATACACAACAGTGTTTTTACTTTACTACAAGATTAAAGCAATGTTATGTTACAAACATTAGATCATAGAACAAAAATCTCTGCTACATGATCTAAGGTTACAATGAGTACCTGTATTTTAATTAAATTTGTATATTCATATAAGTCAATTTCATTTGAGATGACGAGCGATTAGAAGACAGTACAATTAAAATTGCATAATTATTTTACCCAAGATTTTACCTATTTGAAAGCATCTTCGGAATCTAGATATGTAAATTAAAGGAGAAGAAATATTGAATGGCGAACATATAATATTATACGGAAAATTGAATTTAGACATACATATACACACTTGTATGCTATCCTCAAAAATACACGAATATACACATCCGTTTTTCTGCTTTGCTTTGCGAAATAATATGTATTATTATACTACAAGCTCAGATTTTTAGCTTGACAAATATGAAATGTAATAACCTCTATTAAAATAATCAGTGTTTTCGAAATGTAATGCACAATTCTAATTTGACACTGGTTTTCCGATTTTGAATTTCATAATCTAGGCTTATCGCGTACCCGTTTTCTCATTTATTCGTATTTAATAACTATTGCACTGTTTTTTTTTTCTACTGTGAAGGAAACTGTGGAAACTAACATTTGTATGTTTTTACCTCCCGCCTACCTCTAGGTAAGGGAGGTATTGTTTTTGGTCAAAAAATTGGGTAGTGAGTTTTCAATGAATAAGCACGATTTAGGGTCCCTACAATACGATTTTACTATTTTCGCGATGATGTCTGTATGTATGTATGTGTGTGTGTAGTCTGTGGCAATTTTTTCGTCTCGCATAACTCAAATACCATAATACCAAAAAATACAATTTTGTGAATTATTGCTTCTTATATTTAAATGAAGAGCTGATTAGATTTTGGATGAAATTGGTCAACCGGAAGTAACAGTTTACTTGAAGCCCTTAACAGTTTTTCGTGAAAAACACGGTTAAATTTCATTTTTCAACTATTTATGTTATTTTTAAAGTTGAAGAATATTTAATTTTACATGTATTTTGATTACACTAATTTTATTAATTTTCATTAGATTTAGAGATAATAAAATATAAAGAAATTAGATTTTACAAATCGTGCATTCCTAGTACACCGTGGAAACATTTATAAATTTTCAATTTTTTTACGAAATGTGACACATGTCATTGTGTTTGTGAAGCTGTTTTCTTAGTGAATTATATGTCAAAAAATTAAATAAATATACGAAAGAAAATTAAAATTCTCAAATATAAATAGAAAATTAACAAATAAGAAGGTATGTTTCTGTATCAAGTACTATTTTGTATCGTTTAAGATTAGTACTGGGCGGGAGGTTATGTGCTGGACACATCAGATTTTTTCTATCTTCAATACGCAAGGGTATCGACCAAAACGCCGAATTAATATCCAATTTTGTGAAGCATTTGCAGTTTCTTGTTCTGACCAAGAGACCATCAATTCGCGGAAAAGGTTGCGGTTCAGGTGCTATTATTTTATTGAGATCCCTGAAATCTATGCATAATCGGCTTTTTTTTTCTTCATCTTTTTTAAAAGCCAATGTGACCGGAGCTGCAAAAGGACTATATGTCTCTTCAGTTTGTTTCTTTTCAAGGAGTTTCGCAATTTGCTGTTCAATTTCTTTCTTGTCGTCTACAGTGCATCTGTGCGGTCTTTTGCTGCAGTATTTATCTATTTGCAAGTCAATCCTTGCCTCGTAGTCCTTTACAGATCCTACATCATATTTATCTTTTGCGAATATTATCGAATATTTGTTTATCAAATTTTCTATTTTCATCCTTTCTTTTTCGCTTAAATCATTTGTCGTGGCTTCAAAATTATTTATTTCAATATCTTCATTAAAATTTATTTTTAAATCAAATTCTTTTTCCTCATTTTTATATAAATTATCGATATTTTCAGTCGTACTCTTGGTAGTGGGAATTATTGACCTTTCTTTTTCATACTTATCATCCATATTATTTTGCTTGATTCAAGCATATCATTTTGGATTAATTTGAATTTTTTTATGCAATCGAGTCCTATGAGAAAATCATGGGTGAAATTAATATTATATACAATGCATACATTGATTTCTTTCTCGATTTCCATAATTTTAATTTTCAATTTTATTATTCCACTCGTTCTATTTATACCATTAATCGTTTTCAAGTTAATCGTTTTATTATCTCTGACTTTACCTTCATGTAGATTCAGTAGTCTTGAGTTAATTAAGGTTATAGTTGACCTTGAATCATAAATTGCTTGGACGTTCAGTAAATTACTAGCGGTCCGACCTGCTTCGCAGGTCTGACCCCTAGGCTCTGCGTCCCTGAATTATATATCTACTTTTTTCATTTATTATTACCATTACTCTACATAATATGACCCAGTTCAATTTCGCTATCTCCGCCGTCTCTGAAAATCTCATAAAACTTTTGTAGTTCTAATAATTTATTAGGAAAAAAGTAAATGTTACTGTATGCCATTGTATTTTTTGTTCCGTTTTTGATGGAACTGATGATTCGGTGTGATGTGTTTCACCAATCTGTTGTTTCTGGATTGTAGGAGATAATTTTTAATTTGCTACGAGTATGCTCCTCTCAGTCTTATGCGTACATTAAATTACACAAATGTCCAGCAAGAACCACGTGGAGGTGGGAGCATTCTCTTGCCAGGAAGGAATAGGGTAGAAGGATGTAGAGGTTGGGAAAACTTTTAGGATACCTGAAACCTGAAAGCTGTCATTTTGTATCTAATTAGGCCGCAATTTTATACAACACCGCACGCGAACCTGAAGCTGTCATTTTTGTACCTAACTAAGCCGCAATTTTATAAAACACCGCACGCGATCTTGAAAGCTGTAATTTTGTACGTAACTAAACCGCAATTTTATGAAACACCGCACGCGAACCTGAAGCTGTCATTTTGTACCTAAGCCGCAATTTTATAAAACACCGCACGCGATCCTGAAAGCTGGTATTTTGTACCTAACCAAGCCGGAATTTTATGAAACACCGCGCGCGAACCGAAATCCTTTTCTCTAAATTTTTTATAATATTTTCCCGTTTTAATTTTCTAAGTTTTACTTTTCGAAAAAATTCTCTTCTATGCCTACACTATTGTATTCAGCTGTATATTTGGTTCAGTTATCGGTAGCAAAATACCGCACCGTTCCAACAGCATTAGATATCATATCATTTGTATTAAAATATTATGCAAGGCCACACGTATAAATTCTAGACCGCAACACATGTATGTTTTGTTTCCCTTTCAATTTGCCTGTTATCCTTTGCTAAAACTTCTTGTTTTCTTAAATCCGTTTCAATTTACCTAAATTATCCTCTGTTATATAATAGTCTTCTATGCATACACTATTGTATTCAGCTGTATATTTGGTTCAGTTATCGGTAGCAAAATACCGCACCGTTCCAACAGCATTAGATATCATATCATTTGTATTAAAATATTATGCAAGACCACACGTATAAATTCTAAACCTCAACACATGACTTCAAGTAAAATTGTATTTTTTAAGATATCCTCCGCATATAAATCTTCTTCTCTCAAATCATTTCCAAAATAAGTTTGTTTCCCTTTCAATTTGCCTGTTATCCTTTGCTAAAACTTCTTGTTTTCTTAAATCCTTTCCAATTTACCTAAATTATCCTCTGTTATATAATAGTCTTCTATGACTACACTATTGTATTCAGCTGTATATTTGGTTCAGTTATCGGTAGCAAAATACCGCACCGTTCCAACAGCGTTAGATATCATATCATTTGTATTAAAATATTATGCAAGACCACACGTATAAATTCTAAACCGCAACACATGACTTCAAGTAAAATTGTATTTTTTAAGATATCCTCCGCATATAAATCTTCTTCTCTCAAATCATTTCCAAAATAAGTTTGTTTCCCTTTCAATTTGCCTGTTATCCTTTGCTAAAACTTCTTGTTTTCTTAAATCCTTTCTAATTTACCTAAATTATCCCCGGTTATATAATAGTCTGCTATGCCTACACTATTATATTCAGCTGTATATTTGGTTCAGTTATCGGTAGCAAAATACCGCACCGTTCCAACAGCATTAGATATCCTATTATCTCCATTAAAATATTATACAAGACCAATCCACGTATAAACCTTAATTCCTATTTGTTTAGGATATTTTTCATATTAAAAATATTTTCCAAAAAAGTTTGTTGTTCCCGTTCCTATTTTCAAATACTTTAAAATTTGCCTAAATTAACCTCTGCCTTGGGGAATCTTATTTAATTGTTTAAAATTTCTCTAAATACAATATTAGGTGTATAACCTTCCTGTTTTTCTTCATCAATATGGGCTTCTGGCAATTTTATTTTTAAATTATCGAATGAGCGTACCCGTGACATTGCAACGTATAGTTGACCGTGTGTAAACACTGGCTTTTCGAGTAAATGCCACGCCACCGAAAACCACGCCGTATAACTTCCATACGTCCTAAAATCCACGCGCCCGACAAACCACGCCGTATAACTTTTCTCCCACCACTATGTCCACGCCGTAGAAACTCGTTCTGCATAACTTGCTCTTGTAATGACGTTAGAACATAGCGATTCAATACAAAATAAATCTCATAGATGGCGCTGTGCACTACAGAAATCTACAGTAGTTGGATTGTACTAACATGGGCGGTATATGAATTTCTACTATATTTAATTGATTAATTTGATTTACTTGACATTTTGTTCATTAAAAATCTGAATATACATATACCACCATTACGAACACAGCAATGTTTTCCCTATTGCTCGTAATTCAAATTTATCCACCAGTTGTCAGTCACTTTGTTGGCTCATCCCAATATTTAATTGATTAATTACTTTTTAAATGAATTTAAGTGAATAAACTTTACCATAAAACAAGAAGTAAGTTATGATATTTATAATAGGTACCTTATTTATTAACTAAGTTTAAATGTAACTATGAAGTATAAAATAAAAAAGCGAAAGTAAGACAAGACAAGATATTTAATTAATTTTAATAAAAAATACTAATTTACTTAATAATAAAACTAATTATTAGAGAAAAAAAGGATCTTCTAGATACAAAAATCAAAATAAATTATTAAATTTATTTATCGTCTCATAGACTTACTCCCATGGACGTTAGTTTTATTAATATTTTTTTTTGCCAGCAATTTTTAAACGAAAAATTATAAATCTAGATTTAATTTTTCGACTTAAATTGTGACATGATAGCATGTGTGAACTTCAAATTTTTTTAGGTAAATTCTTTTAAATTGATTTTTTGTTCTGCTACTACGTTATAATATTGTTGGAATATAAATTCCATTTCAATAAAAAATTGAAAAGTTTCAGTATTACAAAAAAATAATGTGTTGCGTTTAAAACATTTCAGTTCTACTAATCGTGAATATATCTTTTTATCAAAATTTTTTTACAATTTGTACATATTTTTGAGCACTTTCTTATGCTGTTTACTATATATCCACTTATATTATTTAGAGAATTAGTTTGAGCATTATTTAAAGTAATATTATTAATATTTTCATCTGGTGTAATTGTAACATTATCATAGGTTGTTTAGGTACACTTATAATATTTTTGAAATCTGATAAAAATTAGCGATCATCAAGATCATAATTTCCCTTGGAGAAATTTTGTAGGTACTGTGATACACAAATTAACTTTAAATTGTTTTTAAATTGCAATGATGTGGGATCTAATTGTTTAGCACGAACTACACTGAACAGATTTTCTAAGCAGTTTTGAGTAAATCTGCTTGTCAATAAGAATAATTAACCTTTCTCTTCTAGAAATAAATATTGTAAGTCCAGCAAAGATTGCGTTGTAATGAGTACTCCGGTTTGTGATGGTTTCCACTGCATTTTTGGACCAACCTTGAAACTTTGAAAAATTTCTAACATCTCACGAAGAAAAGAAATAGTTTTTTGATAATTTTCTTCGTTGAATTTACTGAGAGCAACAGATGGATGCCGGGAAGAAAATAATTTAAACCATTTTTCAATTAAATCAATAAACCATGCCGTTGTTAATAACTCAGGTTTATTTTGTTCCTCAGATAAAAACTTGAGACCACTGCTAACTTCATGATTGATAACATGTGTTGATTTTGAAACCCTCATTTTATCATAATGGCTTGGAGATAACTCCTCATCAGTAAGTTTCTGTGCTAGCTTTAACGGCAGGTTCTTCTGGTATTCAACAAGCTCATTTAAATGTTCTGCATTTATAATATTTGTTGGAAGGTTAAACTTTATTTTAATATGATCAGTAATTTGTATGGTTTTGTTTGTAATAAGCATATTATTTATGTTTTTTAATAAATGGGGTACATCTGCCAATATATAGATTTTTCTTTCAGAATCAAACGGATGAATAATGTAGTTTGTTGTTTTACTGAATCGGCCAGCAGTTATACCCCATTTTCTCCATAATGATTGGTTGGAAGACCCCCTATCAGATGTGATGCTGACAATCTTCAATCCCATTTCTTCACTCATTTTAATAATTTCGAACGAAATATTTTCGTAAACTACCCCATTTACTGAATTTCCCCTTAAAATAATAAGCAACAGTTTGCTTCCAGCGGGTACCTACACAACCTAACATAATAACTAAAACATGAGTTGCAATTCCAGAATGTTCTGGCAAAGTTACATCACCCATGTAAGAACAAGCCATTAAATCCAGCCACTGTACAGAAATCCAAATAAATATCCATTTTAGTATAATATATAATTATATTTATAGTATATTATTCAATGATTATGTAATGTACGCTTTTACGGGTAGGTATCATGATTACGAATATTCCTACGTTGACAATTCAAGCCTTGAAAAATGATGCGCATGAATCCTGTCAAACTCAAATATTTTTACACTAATTATTCTAGTACCGATTAACGAATATCTCAAATTTGCATATTAAATTAAAATTTTATTTATATAAATGTTAAACAAAAATATGTTGTACTCAAATAAAAAGTAATAAAATAATATTATACTCCGTAGAGAAATAAATGCATGAGAAGAAATGCAATTAAACTTATGTACAGGGAAGAATTCAATTTACATAATTACAAATAAAATGAACTCGAATAAATTATATTGAAGATATAAATAAGAAGAAATTTAAAACTTATTTAATATTATTTGTGTAGATTAAAAACTATTATTTAGATATGAGATACAAGTTATAACCTTACTTTATATTTAAAAAATAGAAAATTCATTATATTGATGCATGATAGTATATTATGATACAAGTGTATAAGTAAATTTTTAAAGCACGTACGGCGAGTTTAAGAGTACGACGCGAAGCGGAGTGCATTTAACGTCGCTTGTGCTTTAAAAGCACTTATACACGTGTGTCATAGGCTAATTTTTATTATACCTGCATCATACTCTGAAAAAAATCTGGAAAGAAACATTTTGATTTTGATTCATTTCATAATTTTGCGCGTGTGACATTTGACGTATCGTTTACATGGAGACTGGTTAGCATTTGTTGTTTACGTTTACAGTCTTGACAGATATTAATAATAAATATTTTTGTTGTTTGCTTAAAGCACGGTGTGTTTTAATCTTGCGTTTATGAACGCTGTAGCGTGTATTAAACACGGATTATGATGCAGGTATAATAAAAATATTTGTATGTATTAATAACAAAAAAAAAAAAATGGTTTGGATGATTATAAGTTGATTCTGTTCAATTTATTTTTTAGAGTAAAAACTTGGGTAATTTATTGTTCTTCAGCTAATTTTTATCATAGTAAAGTTTAATGACATTCAGTAGAAGAATGCTGGACTAAGCTGCTGAAACTCAACACAACTGAAATATACGAACAGTGATAACTATGACTAGAATTTCCTTCTACAAATTAAGAGGCTATTTATGTAAAATACATAATTTCTATTGTATATAATGATGTTATGTAGTTGTGTAGTGTTCTCTTACTACTCTTTTGTAACATGACTGCTATAAATATTAATCAAGAGTTATTGCCTGCTTATTACCATTGTAAGAAAATAGGAACCTTTTTGTTATTAAGTAAAGGAATGCATCAGAGAAAAAATATATAATCGTAAATCGTTTCGACACTATTCCATTTAAATTTTTATACAGCTAAATTTATGTGCCATAATGTTGCAATAGTTTTTACTTTTCATGTGTCATCTACTCTTCATGTATCATTTCTGTATGAAAATGAGATCTTATTGTTTAAGCAAGTAAAACCATAAATTAATTATTTAATTACTTATGACACTGTGATAATTACCTCTTTTGCTTCTAATTCATGTAGATATTGCCAAATAAAATAAAAGACTTTTGGATTAAGTTCCATAAAAATATTTATTTAAAAATGTTTAGAATTATTGAACAAAGTTTTTTTTTTTCATTAGGAAAACAAATGAATAACATAATTAAACAGCGTTCCATAACAAATTGTTTAAATTCTTTTGGATAAAAAATTTTTGATAAAAAGATATATTCACGATTAGTAGAACTGAAATGTTTTAAACGCAACACATTATTTTTTTGTAATACTGAAACTTTTCAATTTTTTATTGAAATGGAATTTATATAGTAGCAGAACAAAAAATCAATTTAAAAGAATTTTACCTAAAAAAAATTTGAAAATATATCAAATTCACACATGCTATCATGTCACAATTTAAGTCGAAAAATTAAATCTAGATTTATAATTTTTCGTTTAAAAATTGCTGGCAAAAAAAAATTAATAATAAAACTAACGTCCATGGGAGTAAGTCTATGAGACGATAAATAAATTTAATAATTTATTTTGATTTTTGTATCTAGAAGATCCTTTTTTTTTCTCTAATAATTAGTTTTATTATTAAGTAAATTAGTATTTTTTATTAAAATTAATTAAATACCTTGTCTTGTCTTACTTTCGCTTTTTTTTATACTTCATAGTTACATTTTTAAATTAGTTAATAAATTAGGTACCTATTATAAATATCATAACTTACTTCTTGTTTTATGGTAAAGTTTATTCACTTAAATTCATTTAAAAAGTAATTAATCAATTAAATATTGGGATGAGCCAACAAAGTGACTGACAACTGGTGGATAAATTTGAATTACGAGCAATAGGGAAAACATTGCTGTGTTCGTAATGGTGGTATATGTATATTCAGATTTTTAATGAACAAAATGTCAAGTAAATCAAAAATATATTGTTCCATGCATCAATATAACAATTATATTAGTGCAGAAATATTATTACATTATTTTCTAAAGAATAAGGTGGAAAATTGCTTCAAATGTGGGGAAAAAAGTCAAGACATATATGAACGTTTGTTATGCTCATTTCTTGCTCTTGGATTTTTATTAAGGTATGATTGCTTTTAATTTTTTATACTGAAATTAACTAATGAATTATATTTATAGTTCGAACTGCCAATAAGAAAGGAATTCTTAAACATGAGGTCATTCCAACCCAAGATTTTCCACTGACTGTTTGACATAAGAAATGTCAAAATAATTAGACGGAAGACAGAAAGAATAATTCTGAATGTAATTGTTAATAATTTTTATTTCTTTATAATATGTACTATTTATGTATTTATTTACTACAATATTTTTAGAGAAGTACTGGCAAACATAAACATGAAAATGGATGAAATATCTAGTGAGTCTAAAATATCAGAGAATGATGGACCATAAGCAGTTGGGCAAAGAATTTGGTAGTAACTGGCACACTAGATGAACATTGCTAAATTAATTTACAATGCGATCATAGTGTAAATAAGTGTATTTTCACCATGAATGCAATGAAATCAGATGAAAATTTGATTGCATTTGCCGGAGTAAACTTCCACTGGCGCACACTTTTTTCGAATGAAATGTTTATATTATGTGCTGTGCCTTTTAATTTATGTTTGTAAACATAGACCGTATACGGAAATATATCAATGCTAAGCAAAAAATCTGATTTGATTTTTATTTTTATGTAGGTTCTCTTTTTATTATCATTCGAAATGCTTCATTCAAATAAATGTATATATGTCTATTAAAGAAATGAACATCTTTTTTTCTAATTATTGCGACAAATAACTCAAATTTGTACACTCAATCCTACATCAATTCTAATGCTTTTAAATATAAGAACGTAATGTTTTCCTTATTGCTCCACCTTTAGTGCTGCCATCTGTTATCAGTGGCTCATGCGGATAGTAGAAATTCATATACCGCCCATGTTAGTACAATCCAGCCACTGTAGATTTCTGTAGTGCACAGCGCTATGTTCTAACGTCATTACAAGAGCAAGTTATGCAGAACGAGTTTCTACGGCGTGGACATAGTGGTGGGAGAAAAGTTATACGGCGTGGTTTGTCGGGCGCGTGGATTTTAGGACGTATGGAAGTTATACGGCGTGGTTTTCGGTGGCGTGGGTTACTTCGGGCTTTTCCAGGTTAATTCCCACGAAATCAAATGTTTGTCCTTGTGATTTATTAATGGTCATTGAAAATGCCAATCTAATTGGAAATTGCCTACGTTTGAGAACATATGGTAAGTTACTGTCTGTTGGTGCGAGATCTATGCGCGGAAGGAAGATTCGTTGTCCTCTACTTTGACCAGTAACTACCTCTAGATCTAAATAATTGTTATGCATCTCTTTTACAATTAACCTGGTGCCATTACAGAGACCGCGTTTCGGATTCATGTTTCGTAACAACATGACTATCGCGCCGATTTTTAATGACAGTTTGTGCCGCGGCATTCCGCTAGGAGTTTCTTTATTTAATACTTCCGTTGGATAATTTAACAGATTTGATTCTTCGCATTGCGCTGTTTCCGCACTGTAATAAATTCTAGAGGACCCGACAATTTTATCTAACACTAGATCATTTAGTTTCATTGTATCATCATTTTTAGGCGATAGAATCGCTCGATTTACAAAAGCGTACACATCTTGTGGCATGATGGTGTTTGTACCGAATATTTCATCAGCTAGAGAACCTCTAGTTAAACATTTTGATGGAATTGTAATAATATCTTGTACACCATTGCAAACTTGAAGTAAGTATGCGGAAAATTCTTGTTCATTCTTGTTGACGCGCATATTTTGTTTCAATGAAAACTTTTTAAAAAGTGGCCATAGTGGACTTTGCGTCATGGAAATTTCAATTATGGCCGATCTGTGATTCGTATGTTTGACAATCGGTAAACATTGTCGGAAGTCTCCGCCTAATATTACAACTTTGCCACCGAAAGGAATTGAATTATTTTCTAAATCTTTGAGAACTAAATTGATTGCTTTAAGAGCGTGCCATGGTGCCATGGTAATTTCATCCCAAATAATAATAGATGATTTTTTAATTAATTTACCAGCGTTACTGTTTGCATTTATTTTACATACACTATTTTCGTGTAATGGAACGGGGAGTTTGAACACACAGTGTACCGTTTGACCACCCTTTAGCAAAGTCGCAGCTATACCAGTCCAAGCAATTGAAATAACTGTGTGACCTTGACCCCTCATGATACTAATAAGTGTGTTGTATAAAAATGTTTTGCCAGTTCCTCCTGGACCATCAATAAAGAAATATCTATTTGGACATGTTGGATCGTTTACCGCGTTCAAAATGTGTTGTAATATTTCAGTTTGTTCAGTATTGAACAGTGCAACATTTCTTTCACCTTCTTGTAGCTCAGCGTCTCGGTCAATTTGATCATCTAAATCATCTATATCGTCATTTGTTTGATTTGGTTCTGGAAGACCAAAGTCTTTTAATTGGAACCTTTGCACTAATAGTATTTCTTGAATGTTTCTCAAGCATTTATTTTGTGCCGTTTGCCGCGAGTAATGCAACAGATAATCTTCCATCATGTCGTCTTTAAATTTATTCCATACTTCAACTGCATTTATTGACGTGTGGAAACAAATTAAATAAGCAAACAATTCACGCAATTGTTTTGGGAATTTGTCAACTACTGCTTCTTGCATACAATTGAGACACTCGTCGTCATTTGCTAATAACCCTTTTGCTCGAGCTGCTTCTAAATATGTATTATATAATTTTCCGTCTACTGTGCGTAAGTGATCGAAACTTGTTGCACCGGAAGCATTAACTAAGAGCATTCGTAAGTGGAATCGCTCGATGTCTTTCGGACTCACCGAAATCATTCTGCCAATAGGCGGTTTTGTTTCTTTTTTTCGCGCCTGCCATATATTCTTACTCGTATACACGTAATATTTAGGTATATCCATGTACCGGTATTGATGAGCCGCAATATCTGTTTGATTTAACAAGAACCACGCTGTGAGTGTAGTATTTCGTTTTGCCGCACGTTCAACTGCCTGTTTAACTTGCCCCGGGGCGAACACTATAGCCTGCTGGTTTTGCAAATGAACGGCGAGTTCGTAAATCGTGTGTGACTTATCTTGTAATGGATACTCGAGCAATCGCCAACAACTTTCAGGAGGTGAAACGTACCGAGTATTTAAATAACCGTTTATTTCGTCCCACTGGACAGTTTTACTTTTATCTACTTGGCCGAGTTTTACCGACGCGCAATCGTGACCTTTACAGAAGTATTTGCAAATGTATTTAATACTTTTCACCGATGAACAAATCTCGACATTGATGTGAGATCGATATTTTTTTAATAAATACGGATTGAATGGTATAATCCAACGGTTGTCTACTGTATACTTCGTGGTTCCATTTCTAAATAAAATGTACATTTTAGAATTGTTATCACGCCGTTTATAAAGCGGATATCCGTTTATGTTTTCATAAGTTTCATTCCGGAAATCTTTCGGATATTTTTTCGTGCACTTATTGTCGGCCATGCAAGGCGAATTTTTATTGAAAATACCGCAAGGACCGTGTATCATATGTGACTTGACAATTTGGTACAATTCTGGCTCTAAGTCTTCGTCTGGTATTTCTGCACTTACGATGTCATCGATGTCATCTTTGTTGCGAATCTTACTTTCTTCATCGAGTGTAAGTAACAAATGCATGTGTGGTAAACCGCGTTTTTGAAATTCAATGACGTACATGTAGGCCACTACTTTACCGAAAATATCTCCGTGGAGAAATTCATGTAGCATGTTTTTAATTTTACCATAAAATACGCGTGCAACTATGTCAGGTCTGTCTGATGCCGTTTGGCCTTCACGTAATTGTGCGGTAATTTCAGGCCATTTTGGGTTGCATGTTGTAGTAACAAACAAATCTGGTATCCCGAATTCACGAACTATAGCCATTGAATTTTGATACATTTTTTGCATGAATCTACTGCCGCCTTGGAAAGTTGATGGTAAAATAATCATTGTACCGGGTTTTGCACCTTCTAAATTTGCCAAATTATTAATGTGATCCATTAACCCACTGTACAACTCTACTCTGAGTGTGGGTTGATTGAGCCGAATGTACGATAATCGTTCGCTTTCAATTTTTACGTACGCATCTACAATGTATTGCTGCGTTAGTTTGCCGGCTTGTAAACACGGATTAAAGTCATCCCGGTCAGCTAAACGATTTGTATAAAATTGGAGTGGTGTCATTTTTTTAATACCGTCAGCTTGGCGCAAATGCATTCCCCAACCAGCGTTGCCCCGTGGAAACAATAGTGGGTAGCACATAGGGTCACAGTTTTCACTGTACTGATTAATTCGAACGCTATTTTGACCCCTAGGATGTATAGCTATGTCACGTTGACATGGGGGTTCGCCGTTATTTGAATTGAACACGACAGCTACTTCATTGCAAGTGGGAATGTTGTACGTGCGTTTGTCTTTCGTTCGATCGTTTACTAACCACAGCTGTATTTCCGGTACAGCTTGATTATTTTGACCGGCTTTGGTAATTTCAAGAGTTTCGACCTCTTTCAACATTTTGAATGCCTCGTAATATGGATTTATTTCTCGAATTATTAAATCCAATTTTTGCATAATGTCTGGTTTACACTTTTTGTTGTGGTCATCGTTCATTCGTTTATTTAATGCGTCAGCTGTGTCGATTATATACAATTGCGCATATTTTTCAGATTCGCTGTTTGCGGGGTACAAGGATGTGGTACTGTGATAAATTTGACCGTGAATACGGAATGTGTATGGGCCTTGACCTGGCGGTAAAGCTATTTGAGCCCCCATTGACGCAAATGCTAATGCGCTGTTATATGTACGAATGTTTTCTTTAAAGTTCCTGCTCTCTGAATTATTTCCCGTTAACAATTGTTTCATATATTCTGGATAGTCTGTTAGTTGATCAGGGATTAGCTTTCCCTTGCGACAGCAATGGTTGAATTTACCGTCTGATGGTTTTTCAAATGCGAAATTCTTTGATTTGCATGTTTTGCAAATGACATTCATTTCACCCAAGCTATGTTGCTCAACAACTTTATCAAAGGTCTTATTTGCAATTTTATAAGAGCTTTTAGCAACATTTAATATTTTTGCTTTTTTCTCATTTGATTTCTGATTTTTTGTTTCATTCATTACTTTAAGCCTTTTTTGTTTATGGTCGTTTGCTTCATTTTCAAGGAAATCTTTCTTATTTTTCCTGTATCTTTTTAATCGCTCGGTTTTGTCAGCTGGTGTTTCTATTTGAATTTTCTTTTTAAAATTTTCCGTTAATTTAGTCAACCTCTGTTTTTTGTGCTCATCTGTCTCTTTGGCAGTACGAACAGAATCAAGGATTTTTTTCTGCTGTAATCGTTTCTCCTTATGTTCTTTTGTTTCTATATCCTTTCTTTTTAAATAAGTTTGACTCTTTCGTACCTGCGGAACAACCGGAAACAGCGTAATCTGTCGCGACCTAAAAATTTCCGCGGCATGCTGTCTAAGACGGGATATGTCATATATTTCGTGTTCAGGATTTCTATTAAATATTATACTTGTGCAAAAAGCCATCGCGAACAGACCGCAATCGTATCCATTCGTCTGATTTTGAACCTGTGCAATTCTTAGAGGTGGTCTATTTGGAAACAAACGTTCTACATAAATTTTTACGTCCTGGTGAAGTGAACCTTTATTCATGCTATCATAAATTGTTACGGTATTGCCATCATAATATAAACTGGACCAGTGGCCAATGCCCCTTTTCGCAGGTCTTTCGCACATAATTTGAATATGTTTCTCGTTTCGTGGAATTGGTTGAATACGTGCGGGTGCATCTATATATACGGTAGGCTGTGGAGCAAATTGGGATATTGCGCGAACCAAAACAAAGAAATTATCCATGTGAATATCTTCTAAATATCCCTGCGCATCAAGTACCGTGTTTATATCGTTGTCAGATAAATTACCTAATAATCCGTTATTGTTGTTTTGATTGTTAATTGTAGGTATGTTGTTAATTTTAACCGTTGTTTTAGCAACTTCGGTTGACTTGACAACTTCAGGTTTATCTTTTTTTTCTGGCTTCCGGACATTTTGATATTTTTGTATTTCCTTTTCACGCTTAATTCGATCTTTGGATGGCATTTTTACTATCACTATATAAAGGCTGTTCTGTGTATGTTTATATATTATTTATGACTACTTTAATTGTAATAAAAAAAATATAAAAAAGATATAACTTACCGTTTTTAGAGTCCGTCGATTTATGAATTTACTTTACAAATACCTTCAGAACCTGGAACTGTAGAATAATTTTCTAGAAGAAACTGATAATTGTCTACTCTTCAAAGTTATTCTCCAATTGCTTCAATTTTTTACACAAACCTAAATGTAAATAAGAATTAGTTCATATTTGTTTGAATATTTTATTAAATTAAAATCTATTTTTATCGAAATCTGTCAAAACAAATTTTATTGTTGAAGTAGTTTGCTCATATTTAGTAGGATAATTCCACTACTACATAAAAAATCACTTTATATATTATTATTAAGTAAAGCACTTTCTATTCTTTTTTACTAATGTCCATTTTTAATTTGAGAGTGTTTATACCGCTATGAATGAATACTAAAAAGAGTGATACATATTTTCATGTCGTTTTAGGTACGGTGTTCTCTACGAATGAATACTAAAAAAAGAGGGTTTTATTTCAATGTCGTGTTAAGTATAATCTTATTGGTCAAGTTTGTGACGTCACACTAAACCATAAACCTAAAAATTGGAAATTTCAAAGTACATTTTTGTTTTGGGTTTAGTAAAATTAAATTCTGAAGAGTGATTTGTGTCGTAACTTATGACATTTCTAACTTAACTCATAAGAAACTTCAAACTTAAACCTAATTTGAATTTTAATTTTCCCTATAGGTATACTGAATTTAGTTTTGTTCAACCCAAAACATAAAGCCAACATAGCAATGTGTAATCTTTACGGTTTAGTGTGATGTAACAAACTCAATCAATAAGATCGTATCTAAAATGGTAAAGAAATCCATAACCCTCTTTTTTAGAATTTATTCGTAGAGAAGATCGTACTTAAAATGAAATAGAAATATATATTCGTTTTTGTTTTTTTTTTAGTAGGTATTCATTCGTAATAGTACAAATACTTTTAGATTAAAAACGGACAATTGTAAAAAAAATAATTATGAAGTATTTTATTTAATAATAATATCTAAACTGAAGTAACAGATCTTTACGGTGTTCTTTGTTTCAACGGGTATCAATTTAGTACTGCCTTATCGGCATTACATGTTTGTTTTTAAAGTATCACGTAGATGCCACCACATGCTAAACTAAATTAGATTTGTGTTTGTAAATGGCCATTGATCTGAATATGTTATTGGATTGCGTGTGACTGATAGTAGCGATCCATGTTCATATAAGTGTAGTCTGTGGGTCTACTTTTGGCGGGTATTATGAAATGTCAACAAATTTGCAAAGAATAAAGTAAAAACATAAGTACAATTTCATTAGTTTTTATTATTGTTATTTGTAAATATTAACTGAAATGACAATAATGTTACTTATAATATTATTTGACTAATAAAATGCCGAAAATGTTTTAATTGTTTTTCCTTTATTAATGATAATAAAAAACAGAATCAACGCAGGTAGAGACAAAAGAAAAGAGAATAACGTTGACGTTCATGATTGGCTGCAGTCCGAATCCATTTTCGTCAGATTTTTATAAAACTGGGGATTAATTACTTTATTCACTATCTCATGTTGACAGAGGTTTCTTGCAAATTTTTCATTAATAGGTAGTGTACAAAATCGAAAGAGATATTTTACAAAAGGTTTATTTAACTTTCCTAGACTGATTTTTTTTTTGCATGACAGAAGCCCTTGGCGCTCGGTCTAATATTGTTACGTCACGGGAAATTTTTTTGAAAGCGTGATCTGCAGAACTCATTCATGACGTAGCCGGTTTGAAGTTAACGTGTACGCACTCTACAAATATTTATATACGACAAACAATAGGAAAAAATATAATTAACTTCATATTCATATCAACATTGATCTTCATATTTAATCTAACGTAACTTTCTGTTTCTTTTAGAAATTTATTTCGTTTCATATACAAAATAATAGTTAATTATAAGAGATGCCCAATTCACTTGTGAAAACTGAACTTGCCGCAGAATACGCAATTCATAACCATATTCATTTATGGTAATCTTTATTTGCGCTGTTTGAATCGCGCGCCAAAACTATGCCGAGAGACTACACATTTTCTAAGATGGCGACGCTCAACTAGTCACACTTTATTATTTTATATATATATATATATATATATATATATATATATATATATATATATATATATATATATATATACAATTTGTATACAATTATTTGAAATTTTTTTAGTTAGCAGAGAAACAAAGTTGCCTTATATTCATCTAAATTCAATGAATTTCAATCGTGTACCACATTTGTATCAATGTCTGTAATCGAAAATACAAAATTGCTTGCAGATAAAACGTCATTTTAAACATAACTTGTACTTATATATGTCACATCACACACGTTTATAATTTTAGAGTAACAGTCATTATGTCAAAACAGCTACAGTTTATATATGATGTTATAATACAGTCGAATTCTTTTAAGTACTCGGTCCGCAACTTTTATATGGTTAGCAAATTAGAAACATTCTTTTATCTTTGTCTTATTAGCTAATATGTATCATTAATTCTATTTGAAGAATTACATTAATGAAAAATTGGTACTAAATGTTATAAAATATATCAAACGATTTATAACTTCTCAAATTGAAAGGAACAATGTTTACTTACGAATTTCTGTTAAATTTCTTTTCTATAAGCATTCAATGGCGGAGATACTCGTGTTGCAGATTTGCAAATTAAATTGTCCTGAAATGCCCACTGGTCTCTAAGTGTTGTTAAAATATGTAAATATTGTCCAAAATATTCTAAACAAATACACACAATACAGATATTACAACAGAAATAATAACTTTTGTATAATGTAGCACAATAGAAAAATACTGCTTTTCACCGAAGTAAATAAAGCAGTTGTTTGTATGTTGGTTGTCATAGTAATCGAGAAAAATCCTGATTGTAGATGGCGGGTCGGTCTGTGACAAAATTACACGAATGATTTTGGAAAGTAACACCCCCATAGAACAGTGTCAATTTTTGGAAGATCCAATTTACCACTAACAAAATTTAGATGGCAGCACTGTATATGCAGCCTGTAGTAGTAATAAACTTCTAGATTATAGATGCGCTCTAGTAGAAAATTTGAAAATATTTAGTAGTTATTTACTTGTTCTTTTTTGTATTTGCACTATGAGAATTTGGCAACATGCGAGAGCGCGATAATTTGGCCATACTGACAGTTCAAGTACAGTTCACATGCTAAAAACGAATATTTCCGTTACGTTACCTTCAGTCCTATGAATTTTATTTAGCAAATTAAAATTTGAATAAATTATTTCTACAATTATTCTTATCGACAAACAAAACAATTATTACAGTAAGGTCTTTGAACTTTCTAGTATCTATATATGTGGATCAAAAGGATAGCTATAACATTAAACTAAGAAAAATATTAGTTAGTTAATTCAGAACTTTGATAATGTGTCACTCATTCCCATTCACGACTACAGTAATGAAAATAATTAGTATATTTATAAATATGGTCATCTAAAATATACAAAGTTTATTTTCAATTTGAATTTACATTTTTTGAGAAACAAATAAAATTATACCAAAAAACACAGTTTTTGGTATATTTTTATCTGTTTATTACAAAACTTAGGACTTTTATTTAAATGTAGGTATAAAACATTATATGTTTCATTTATTATAATAATGATATATTTTTTCATGTAAATCATGTTCATGTTGCGCTATTTTCAGCCTGTATAGTTGACCACGATACAGTATAATAATAGCGGTCCTACCAGGTCTGTCCCCTAGGCTCCGGGTCACTGAAGAAAATTGCAACTAAAAATGTAGAAAATAGATTGAGTAGTCATAATCTTAAATAAATTTCGGTTAATACCAAACAATTGGAGAAGCAAGCTCGTCACTACGTTCCTCGCTTCCATATCAGTACATTGACGAAGAAAGCTCGTCGTTTTGTTCCTCGCTTTCAAGTCAATGTATCAGCGAAGCAAGCTCGTTACTTCGTTCCTAGCTTCCATGTTACTACTTTATGACACTTGAGTTTAAATCTCTTCCGTTAGATATTTAATTTGATACCAAAGACGATAGGATTTAAATAACATTTACTAAAAACAATTTACGATCGTCCAAAATAACTTTTTGACACTTGAGTTTAAATCTTATAAGTGAGACCTTTAATTTAATACCAAACACGTTAAGACTTCAATAACATTTATAAAAAACAATTGACGATTTACCAAAATAACTTTTTGACACTAAAGTTAAAATATCCTTCATGAGACTTTTAATTTGATACCAAACACGGCAGAATTTAAATAATATTTATAAAAAACAATTGACAATCGTCCAAAACAACTTTTTGACACTTGAGATCAAATCTCCTCCGCAAGGCCTTTAATTTGATACCAAACACGATAGGAATTAAATAACATTTATAAAAAACAATTGACAATCGTCCAAAACAACTTTTTGACACTTGAGATCAAATCTCCTCCACGAGACCTTTAATTTGATACCAAACACGGTAGGATTTAAAAAATATGTATAAAAAACAATTAACAATCGTCCAAAACAACTTTTTGCCACTTGAGTTCAAATCTCCTCTGCGAGACCTTTAATTTGATACCAAACACGGTAGGATTTAAGTAACATTTACAAAAAACAATTAACGATCGCCCAACACAACTTTTTGACACTTAAATTTAAAGCTCAAGAGTGAGACCTTTAATTCAATGCCAAACACGGTAGGATTTAAATAACATATATAAGAAAACAATTGACCATCGTGCAAAACAACTTTTTGACTGGACTTTAAATCTCTTCCGTGAAACCATTAATTTAATACCAAACACGGCAGGATTAAAAATAAAAAACAATTGATGATTGTTCAAAATAACTTTTTGACATTTTTGTGTTAGATAAGAAATTAACTCATTTGAATTTTACCGCCTAAAATCCTTAAAAGAATCGAGGTTGACGAACAAAGACATCTGTCATATTTATTTTGAAATTGAACAAAATATTTAAAAAAAAATTCACATAAAAAAATACAAAAAAATAATCATGTTTGCTCATTTATTCTAAACACAAATAAATTAGCAAACTTGTCTAACTTGACTACAATTAAAGTAATTTATATTTAAAATTTCAAACAGATCTGTCAATAATTACACGTTGTACACAAATATATGAAAAGTGACAGCTATAATTAAAAAATTTTAAATTGACTTCAAAAATATTTACAAAATAGTACACATGTTTGCTTATTAATTTTAAACACAGATAAATTTACGAAACATCTTCAAGTTGTCTAGAATAAATGTAATTTATACTTAAAGTTTGCAACAGATCTTCCAAAAATGTCAAAATGAACACGAATTTTTGAAACGTTACAACTAGAATCAACAAAATTTTCGCAGTAATAGCAACGGTGAATCAACAAACGCTACGCAGTCGCACACTTGCTCTAAAAAATTTTGCCTTATTTCTTTAATATCTCGCACATCATGCGTAAGAAAAATCTGAAACATACAAAAGGCACTGCTCCAGAAAAATCTTTAAATCCCTAAATAAGTTTCACAACAATCGAACGCGCCGTTTAAGCTGTAGCGAGAGGGAACTGGTTGCTAGATTGGCTAAACTATAGAGAAATACTCAGCCTGATTAGTATATTGGATTTATGGTTACCTTAATTGAGATTAATGGTGTACTTTCGAGTTTTTTGGATCTTCAAAATTCTCAATATCTAAGAGTGAAGTGTTTTCTAATTTCTTTTTCTCATCATTGAACCAGCATTTATATTCTGCGTGGAATCTGTTCCCTTTACCTTTATCCTTGCAGATTTTACATGGCATCTTTTTGTAATTTTCACCTCTAGTATTGTTTGCATTTGTACTATTCTTTTTTATGAGATATTCAAGTTTTCCTATTTCATTGCACAATTCTTCTGTTGTTTGTACAGTTTCCCTGTCTATTTTATCATTAATGAAATTTGGTAATCCAGTCGCAATTAGATCAATTGTATCAAGTATCTATTGTCTTTCTAACCTCTAATAATAACTTCTCTTTTTTGATTGCATAATCTATCAGATTACCTGTTTGATATTTAAATGATAAGGCGTACCTTATTGGGGACCAACCTTTATATGCAAAAGTCTCACAGAATATGTTTCTCCATTGGTCCCATTCTGAATTTATGGATAATTTCATAAGCATACAACTATACCAGTCCAAGTATTGTTTGTCGAGAAAGAATTTTAAAGTTTCAATTTGTTTTTCTGTCCTGATTAATATCAAACCTCTGGCATTCTTTCTCAAACTCATCCATCCACTGGTTAGCATTTGTAATCTTGTTATTAAATTTTTCAATAATGAAATCTCTGGTTATTTTTTCCAAACTTTTTTCTACAGATTTCTGTGTATTTTCAATGAGCTTTTCCAGTAGTTTTACCATTGGATTGTTTTCTTCTGTTGCTACTTTATTTATTTCATCAATTTCTTCTAGAAATGTATCATTGAACTGTAAATTTTCATCTTCATCAAAGTACACATCTTTCATTTCCTCAGTTAAAGTAATCCATATTTTTCTTGATTGGTGCCTTCTTTTTAGACTATTTTTCCCTTTTGCAAAAGTGGTTGTTGCTGTTATCAATGTATGTTTCTTTGTAGATTGGTCTTCACTTGCCAAGCTGAACATTCTATTATCTTGTGTGGTGATTGAGGTTATAATTATTGTGTTTGATTTTCCATCGGCTGCTGCTACACATTTGAACTCAAATTGTAATTTGCTCATTATTATCTTCTTATTTTCTCATAAACGAGAATGTAGTTTTGTAATGTGAGTTCAATTCAACAGTAAAAACCCAAGGAAATTTTTCATATAAACAAGAATTGTTTCTCTGAAATAAACAAAGTTTTTTTTATTATTTATTTATATTATTATGTACAAGGTTAATTAATCTACACATTTACACACCTGAAATAAACAAAGAAACTACATTCAATGTTTATTCTTTACACTATTCGTTTACAATAATTTTCACAGTTAATGACTTTTAGTTTTTTCTTCGTACCTTCAGTTCACTACTTTACTGACTCGCGTGTTAGCGCGGGGATATTCAAATTATCCCTAAGGAAGTAAACTTCCTTACATATAATATACGTATTAAAAGATATATTCTTGCTAATATAGCAATCGATTTTTCCTGTGTAATCGTTCAATATCAATACTACAAGTTTTTAACTCTTCTTCCGAAGTATTTTTTTAACTTCCACTAACTGATACTTCTAAGCATAATTAATATTACCAAATATTAATTCTTAGGCATACTTGGCATGAAAAACGGTATCCAGATTAGAAAATACTAATTAAATATAATTTTTTATTTGGTTCTTAGATAATTTCATTGCTACGTGAACCTGTGGCGCAACGGATAACGCGTATGACTACGAATCAGAAGATTCCAGGTTCGAATCCTGGCAGGGTCGACATTTAAGTAAGTTTAAACTAAGTTAAAAATAATTAATTTGAATAACCTAAAATATAACTTAATAACAAGTCCTGTGGCGCAACGGATAACGCGTCTTACTACGTATCAGAAGATTCCAGGTTCGAATCCTGGCAGGATCGACTTCTTCATATATTTTTTTTAATTTACTATAAAAAAAAATATTCTATTATGACAATAAATGTTCGAAAGTTCTTAACTAATTAACTAAAATACAATATGTGAGTATTAAAGACGGAAAAAAATTATGTCAGAAGTGGGATTCGAACCCACGCCCTCAGAGAGGACCAGAACGCTCGGCCCGTTATCACAGGCAAGGGTAACCTTGAGTCTGGCGCCTTAGACCGCTCGGCCATCCTGACATATATTATAGAATCGCATACCATTTATCTTTTTTTTAATTTCTAGAAAAACCATAATTTAATTTACATTTTTCTATCATTATTTTTGATGGTAAATAAAAAAAAACGGACTAGCAGTCAAAAATTTATTCGAATACTATGCCGACGTTTCGACAGAACGACTAAATATCGAAACTGAAAGGAGTAAAGGTGAAATCTACATAGCAGGAGATTTTAACGCTAGAGTTGGGAGAAGACAAGTAAATAATACAGAAGTTATAGGCAATTACGGAGAGGATAAAATTAATAATAATGGAACAAGATTAATAGATTACTGCGCAGTAAATGACTTAATCATAACAAATACTTTCTATAAGCATAAACTGATACATACGTACACCAGACAAGGACCTGAAGGTAAATCATTAATAGATTATATATTAGTCGAAAGAAAAAATAGAAAATTAATCAAAGATGTAAGAACGAGAAGAGGACCAGAAATATATAGCGATCATTTCTTAGTGGAAGCTAAAATAATAAGTGAGAATAATATAACGGAAGCAGAGAAGAATAAGAAAAGCATTAAAGAAATAAAGTATGATACAATAAGAACATACAAATTAAAAGAAATAGAAGTTGCAAAAAAATATGAGGAGGAAATCTCGAAACAAATAGCAGAACTTACAATAGATGAGGAAACTGAAATAGATGAAAAATGGAAGATATTCAGATCAATGATTACTGAGACTGCGACCAAAGTATGTGGTATCTATAAAGTAAGAACAAATCGAAAACAAACAGTATGGTGGAACAATGAAATCAAAGAAGAAATAAAACGTAAAAAAGAGTCATGGCTGAAATACTTAAATAATAAAACACCTGATAATTATAACACATATAAAAAGCAGCGAAAAAAGGTTAAAGATATAATAAAAATTGAAAAAGAAAAAAGCTGGAGTAATTTTGGCAAACAAATGGAAGAAAATAGCAAATCGAATCAAAAGCTATTTTATAAAGTTCTTAAAACATTAAGAAAAGAAAATACAACGGAAAGCTTGACGATTAAAGACAAAAATGGTAATTTGTTAACAGAAGATAAGGCAGTAATGAGTCGTTGGAAAGAGTATTTTGAGGAACTTCTGAATATAACAGAAGAACAAACAGTAAATGAAACATAAAGTGTCACAGATGGAGAAGAAATAACGATGAACGAATTATTAGAAGCGATAAAAGCACAAAAAAATGGAAAATCACCTGGACATGACAGAATAAACGCGAAAATGTTAAAAAATATGGGAGAAGAAGGAAGATTACTGCTGTTAAGTATAATTAACCAAGCATGGAGAGAAGGAAAAATACCACAGGATTGGGAAATAAGTCTTATTATGCCGATATACAAGAAGGGAGACTCTCGAAACTGTGCCAACTACAGGGGAATATCTTTACTGTGCTCCGCACTGAAAGTGTACGAGAGAATTTTAGAAAAAAAGCTTAGAGAAAAAACAGACAAGACACTAGAACAATCCCAAAGCGCTTTTAGAAAAGGAAGAAGTGTCCAAGACCACGTCTTCACTATAAAGCAGATAACCCAAAAAGTAATATTAAGTAAAAGAAAAGCTTTTTTGGCCTTTATAGACTTAGAAAAAGCCTTTGACAGTGTACATAGAGAGACAATATGGGACAGCTGTAAAAGAAGAGGAGTGAGCGACAGACTGATAAAAGCAATGAAAAGCCTCTATAATAGAAATGTAAACTGTGTTATCAGTAAAAATAGAAAATCCGATATGTTCGTAACAAAAGGAGGACTAAGGCAAGGCGGAGTTTTAAGTCCTGTGCTGTTTACAATATTTATGGATGAGATAATTAAAGAATGTAAACTAGAAACGAGAAAATTACAAGTTGGACACAGAAATCTACAAAGAGTTGAAATAGGAGAATGCGCTTTTGCGGATGACATTGTCATTTTTGGAGATAGTGAAACACAATTACAAAAGAACCTGAACATATGGAACGATAAACTTTCAAAATACGCAATGAAAATTAACATAAAGAAAACAAAAGTAATGGTGATAGGAAAAGAAAGAACAAATATTGACATAAGACTTAATAATGAGAAAATAGAACAAGCACAAAGTTTTGAGTACCTAGGAGTAATTTTACATGAAAAGGGAAATCAAGAAGAAGATATTAATAGACGAATAGATAAAACTGCAAAGTTATTCCATATGATGAAAAATAGTTTCATAGGTAAAAATGAAATTAATAGAAAAACTAAAATGACGGTATTTAACACAATATACAGAGCAATACTAACATATGGTTGTGAATCCTGGGTTTTAACGAGAAGAATGAAGAGTAAAATACAAGCGATGGAGATGAAATATTTAAGAAGAGTGATAGGAGTTAACAGACTAGATGGAATAAGAAACCAAGACATAAGAGAAGAAATAGGAAGTAAAGCCATATCAGAATTTATCGAACAAAGACAACTGAGCTGGTGGGGACACCTGATAAGATTAGACGATAAAATACCAGTGAAAAAGATCTGGACAGCTAAAACAATTATAAGAAGAGACAGAGGAAGGCCAAAGGAAGAATGGGATACCACAATAGAGAATTTACTTAGGGAAAAAGGAACGTCACTACAAGAAGCGAAGCAGTGCGCAAAGGACAGAAAAAAGTGGGCTAAGTTTGTGCACGAGTAAAGATTAAAGACAAAACCCTACACCTAACGGTAAAAGGGTATTAGACTATATATATATATATATATGTGTTTTGATTACACTAATTTTATTAATTTTCATTACTTCTGGAGATAATAAAATATAAAGAAATTAGATCTTGCATTCCTAGTACACCATGGAAACATTTAAAAATTTTCATATTTTTACGAAATGTGACACATGTCATTGTGATTGTGAAGCTGTTTTCTTAGTGTAATATAGGTCAAAAAATTATATAAATATTCGAAAGAAAATTATATTAACATTATAAATAGAAAATAAACAAATAAGAAGGTATGTTTCTGTATCATCAAATAGTATTTTGTACCGTTTAAGAATAGTATTGGGCGGGAGGTTATGTGCTGGCCACATCAGATTTTTTAATATAAATGACATTTCATTTGGCGGGATACAACTCTGTAACCGCAATTAGTGTAATTTAGAACATCAATGAAAATTTGCTATTAATATATACGTGCTCAACTTTTGCTTTCTTGTGCACAACAAATATCAATGATATCTTTACAACAAATCTGGAAATTGACAAATAAACTAATTTTAATAAAGTGCACGTTATGAAAGGCATTTAAAATAAATATATTAAATAAATACGATAGTGTGTAAAATTGATGTTTAACTGTTAGTTTCAAGTTTGTAAAACGGTTGTTTAGTAACACGATCCCATTAGTCACGGGCAGTCACGAGTTGCCAAGCAACGAGTGATTAAAATTTTTAAACACGCCAATTTGCAAATTTTGTTATCATGGCAAACTTCTCATTCAATATTGTGATCCTACTTCATAAATAAAAATTATTTTTTTTATATTTTTTGGGGTTTTTAATTATATCGTAGATAAAGTTTTGTACGAAACACATACGTAAAGCGTCTTTCGTCACTCAGGAGTCTTAAAACACTCGCTACGCTCGTGTTTTAATTGACCCATTCGTGACTAAAGACAAGCTTTACGTACTTGAATCGTAAATAACTATTATTATACCTGCATCATAATCCGTGTTTAAAACACGCTACAGCGTTCGTAAACGCAAGATTAAAACACGCCGTTCTTTAAAAGTTGCTAAGCAACAATAAAAATAATTACTATAAGTATCTGCCAAAACTGTAATCGTAAACAACAAATGCTAACCACTCTCCATATAAACGATATACGTCAAACGTCACACACGCAAAATTATGAAATGAATCAAAATCAAAATGTTGCTTACCAATTTTTTCCAGAGTATGATGCAAGTATAATAAAAAATAGCGTATGACACACGTGTATAAGTCCTTTTGAAGCACTAGCGACGTTAAAAGCGCTCCGCTTCGCGTGGTGCTCTTAAACTCGTCGAACGTGCTTTAAAAGCTTACTTATACATTTGTATCATAATATACTATTAGAAATCAATTGGAGTCAAAAAGTCTTTATAAACATACATATTCCAAATTCAACCATTAAAGAGATACTCTTGATTTTATAATTTTTCAAGTGAACATCGGATAGGCTATAGATGGTATTTGTTTATATACTGTTTTCTATGTTAATTGTCAACTTATTAGAATGTTAAATAGTTATAATTGCTGAACTAAAAACAATTTTTAACATCCCAACTATCGTACAATGCCGATATTATATATAATATACGTTTAATAATATGTTAATCACAAATAATAAAACATAGAATAACTCCTTACGTTAATATCGTTTTTACCTCCCGCCTACCTCTAGGTAAGGGAGGTATTGTTTTTGGTCAGAAAATTGGGTAGTGAGTTTTCAATGAATAAGCACGTTTTAGGGTCCCTACAATACTATTTTACTATTTTCGCGATGATGTCTGTATGTATGTATGTATGTATGTATGTATGTATGTATGTATGTATGTATGTATGTATGTATGTACGTATGTGTGTGTGTGTGTGTAGTCTGTGGCAATTTTTTCGTCTCGCATAACTCAAATACTATAATACCAAAAAATACAATTTTTTGAATTATTGCTTCTTATATTTAAATGAAGAGTTGATTAGATTTTGGATAAAATTGGTCGACCGGAAGTAGCAGTTTACTTGAAGCCCTTAACAGTTTTTCGTGAAAAACACGGTTAAATTTCCTTTTTCAACAATTTATGTTATTTTGAAAGTTGAAGAATATTTAATTCTACATTTGTTTTGATTACACTAATTTTAATAATTTTCATTATTATAAAAACGTACTTATGTATTAAAAACAGTATGTTAAGAAATATCATCCACAGTCTAACAAGAGTTGTTCACATGAAAAAATATAAAATCAACATTACCTATCTCATTAACGGTTAAATTAGGAATATATGTTTATAAAGACTTTTTGACTCCAATTGACTTCTAAAATATTTATGATATGTTTTCAGACTTTGCCTTTCATAACAAGCACTTGATTAAAATTAGTTTATCCAACACCTCTCAATAAATGCTCTATAACTATGGCGATTTTAAACAAGCAAAGTAACTAGTGGGTATAATTTTGAGGAAAGCCACTAGTGAGTATTTTTTAATTTATAATAATAATAACACACAACACCTTGGTAACTACTTCGATTGACATTTTAATTTAAAAATTTAAAGCATATGTCACTGTCAAATAATATTTCTTTAATAAATTTTTCATTTATTAAGAAGTGTTGGATAAAACGTTATACTTCACACGTGGGCAAAGTGAAATTACCCACTCGATAAAATTATCTCACTCAGCCTTCGGCTTCGTGAGCTAAAATTTCTCTCGTGGGTAATTCCTTACTTTGCCCACTTGTAAAGTAAATAACTATTATTTGTCAATTTCCAGATTTGTTGTAAAGATATCATTGATATTTGTTGTGCACAAGAAAGCAAAAGTTGAGCACGTATATATTAATAGCAAATTTTCAATGATGTTCTAAATTACACTAATTGCGGTTACAGAGATGTAACCCGACAAATGAAATGTCATTTATATTAAAAAATAATGAGATTTCGAAAATATTACATACAGCACAAAGAAGCACAAATTGAACTAGATATAAAAATATCAAAGAAATTGGATGCACAAAAAAATGTGGTTACACAGCGAAGTTATAACCCCATATTGCAATAATTAATATTAGTCTAAGTAAACATTTTTGAAGTAAAATATTTCTTGCACAATGTAGCACAAATCGAGCACAATACAATACAATGAACAAAATGACCAGCACAAAAAATTGTGGTTGCACTACGAACTTGTAACCCCAAGTGAATTGTTTTAAAAATAGCGCATTAAAATTGGTGCACAAATTAAAATATTTTAAGCACAAAGCAGCACAAACTGAGCACAATATAATAGTAAGAAATTTTCTTCGTTTACGATTATGTGTGGTTACACCTTCGTAGACACAATTTTTGGTGGTATTGCATTTTCAATGGTTAATAGTTTTTAAGTTCCTTCATCAATGTATAATTACCTCCCGCCTACCTCTAGGTAAGGAAGGTATTGTTTTTGGTCAAAAAATTAGGTAGTGAGTTTGCAATGAATAAGCACGTTTCAGGGTCCCTAAAATACGATTTTACTATTTTCGCGATGATGTATGTATGTGTGTGTGTGTGTGTGTGTGTGTGTGTGTGTGTGTGTGTATGTGTGTGTGTGTGTGTGTGTGTGTGTGTGTGTGTGTGTGTGTGTGTGTGTAGTCCGTGTCAATTTTTTCATCTCGCATAACTCAAATACTGCAATACCAAAAAATACAATTTTGTGAATTATTGCTTCTTATATTTAAATGAAGAGCTGATTAGATTTTGGATAAAATTCGTCAACCGGAAGTAGCAGTTTACTTGAAGCCCTTAACAGTTTTTCGTGAAAAACATGGTTAAATTTCCTTTTTCAACAATTAATGTTATTTTGAAAGTTGAAGAATATTTAATTTTACATGTGTTTTGATTACACTAATTTTATAAATTTTCATTAGATTTAGAAAAATATAAAGAAATTAGATTTCACAAATCTTGCATTCCTAGTACACCACGAAAACATTTAAAATTTTTCAATTTTTTATGAAATGTGACACATGTCATTGTGATTGTGAAGCTATTTTCTTAGTGTAATATATGTCAAAAAATTAAATAAATATACGTAAGAAAATTAAAATTCTCAAATATAAATAGAAATAAACAAATAAGAAGGTATGTTTCTGTATCATCAAATACTATATTGTACCGTTTAAGAGTAGTATTGGGCGGGAGGTTATGTGCTGGCCACATCAGATTTTTTTTTAAATGTTATTGTTATTTTTGTTTTGTAATTTGGTTGTTAAATCATTATTTACAGGCTGATATGTAGTCATGTCACTTAAAAAATCAATCATCTTTTGATTATAATCATGTTTAGTAATTGCGACAGTTTTTTACCTCCCGCCTACCTCTAGGTAAGGGAGGTATTGCTTTTGGTCAAAAAATTGGGTATTGAGTTTTCAATGAATAAGTACGTTTTAGGGTCCCTACATTACGATGTTACTATTTTCGCGATGATGTCTGTATGTATGTATGTATGTGTGTGTGTGTAGTCTGTGGCAATTTTCTCGTCTCGCATAACTCAAATTCTCTATTACCAAAAAAATACAGTTTTGTGAATTATTGCTTCTTATATTTAAATGAAGAGCTGATTAACTTTTGAATAAAATTGGTCAATCGGAAGTAGCAGTTTACTTGAAGCCCATAACAGTTTTTCGTGAATAAAACGGTTACATTTCATTTTTCAACAATTTATGTTATTTTGAAAGTTGAAGAATATTTAATTTTACATGTTTTTTGATTACACTAATTTTATTAATTTCCATTAGATATAGAGATAATAAAAAATAAAGAAATTAGATTTCACAAATCTTGCATTCCTAGTACACCATGGAAAAATTTTCAAATTTTTACGAAATGTGACACATGTCATTGCGTTTGTGAAGCTGTTTCTTAGTGAAATATATTCAAATAATTAAATAAATGTACGAAAGAAAATTAAATTTCTCAAATATATATAGTGTGACGTACTTTCGTATGTCGCAAGGTGTTTGGCGTAGGTTGCTCGGGCGCCAAACGGTCCGGATAGCAGGATCGGGATAGTCCAGGGTACAAATGACAAGAATTGTGTTGACGTATGATGTTGTAATTTATTTAAGCGTATTTTGTCGTCTACAGATGTGTAACAAGTCCCTAACTTCCCTACAATTATAGTCAACGCGAAGTTTCGGTGCAGTTACAGTCACGGTGTCTAGATTTACGGTTGGTGACGGTCGGAGATATTGGTCAGTAGTTGGGGTCGACTTCCCCAGGCTCCCTAACGTCGGAACAGGCGTTTTTAGAAAAACGACGCCTGGCGTCGGTTTGTCGGAAATCGGTCGTCGGTGGTCCGGAGACGTTATCTGAGGTCCCCGAAGCGTCCCTGATGTTTTTGCGGTGAAAGGTTGTCTTCGACCAGAAGTACGCGTGGCGTCGCGACGTCAGTTGGTGTAACCACCCGGTAATGGCCGTCAGAGTCGATTCCCGAGTAGTGAAATTTAAAACGTCCGTTAACTCGAAAACGACGCTCGGCGTCGCGACGGCGATCGTCGTCGGTGACTCCTGACAGTCGTCAGTATCGACCCCCGGGGCTAACTCAACTTCGACGCCCGGCGTCGCGGCGGTGGGGTTGGAGTATGTGACGCGGGGAACCACCCGGACGGTGCTCGCGAAAGCCGTACTCACGGAGGATGCGTTGGTAAGGCGTAACGCAGTTAAATGCGGAGATGACGTCACGCCGGGTGACGTCACGGTACGACTTGAACCTCACACTTGTGCACTAGGTGTACCCTTTGAGGATGCTAAAGCCAACTCAGCAGGTCGCGCTACTGCACAAGGTGACGCGGGGAAACGGTAGCCTGAAGGGCTTTAACGAGCGGGGACGGATGGTGACGGACGGTAACGGTTTCTTGCAAGCTAGGTGTACTCGTCGAGGATGCTAACCGCCAGCTCCACGAGTCGCACTACCTTGCAAGACGGAAACGGTAGCCAGAAGGGCTTTAACGGACGGTAACGGACGGTGACGGTTTCTTGCAAACTAGGTGTACTCGTCGAGGATGCTAACAGCCAGTTCCACGAGTCGCACTACCTTGCAAGACGGTAACGGTAGCCAGAAGGGCTTTAACGGACGGTAACGGACGGTGACGGTTTCTTGCAAGCTAGGTGTACTCGTCGAGGATGCTAACAGCCAGCTCCACGAGTCGCGCTATCTTGCAAGACGGTAACGGTAGCCAGAAGGGCTTAACGGACGGTAACGGACGGTGACGGTTTCTTGCAAGCTAGGTGTACTCGTCGAGGATGCTAACAGCCAGCTCCACGAGTCGCGCTATCTTGCAAGACGGTAACGGTAGCCAGAAGGGCTTAAAACGGACGGTTGCTCAAAAGCAAGACTCGAGATCGATGCAACGCTGAGAGCTGATGATCGAAATCAAGTGTCTGAATTGTGATTTTACCTCGGTTTATATACTCTTTTTACTATTTTTTCGGAATAAAACTTGATCTTCGCGGTCGCTACTGTGTATTTTAAATGGGCAGTGGTGGTTTAAAATGGAAAAGGGGTTGCGAATGTATTAACGCGGCCGACACTAATTTCATTCGCGAGCCCTCGAAAAGCGGATCACGGCAAATATAAATTTACGTCGATCGGATAACCGGTAGCGAAGTTATTTAGACGAAACAATTGAAATTAGAGCAAAAATTATTATCTAGATCAGTCAGTGTACAAATATGTTTTCAGGGTTCCAGTATCTTACAGGAGGTAGAAAGAATTATCACAGTTTAAATTACGGTCAGATCTCGGTGATGTTAAAAAAACATTATACTGGGTGTTACAAAAATTGTGACGAAGAGAAGCTTCGTCACAATAGAAAATAAACAAATAAGAAGATATGTTTCTGTATCATCAAATGCTATTTTGTATCGTTTAAGAGTAGTATTGGGCGGGAGGTTATGTGCTGGCCACATCAGATTTTTTAATAAAGACTTACACTCAGGCGCTGTATATATATTACTCATGTTTACAAGTAAAAATTAATCGTAGTTTTAAAATTAAAACAACTTGATTACAATAGTTTACATATGACATCAAGTATTTTATCTCGTCTCCGGTAGTTACATTTTTCGCCGCCAGATAGAGTGTCGCTTAGTGATACTTGCCAAAAAGCTTACTTAGGGCACGAAGTATAATATAGATAGGAGATGGCACTTGTGCGGAGCTAGCGGCACGGAATTTTACTATTCATGATAGATGGATGGGGGTGGGTAGGAGGCCGGTTGTTGTACAGTACGCTTATGGGTAGAACATAATTTTTCATTATTTTAATATAATATTATTGTTACAACACACTGCAAATATGACTTATATGAATTATGTTATTTACTCTAAGAAATCTATAAGTTTTGAATTTTTTATATGGAGTAGAAGACAAATAATTAACCAGTCTGATTTATATCTTCTGCCTTGTTTCTTTGTTTGTTGGCATATTTTAAGGCATTGCATTATGAATAATTTTTGAATTGATGACGTGTTTAATTCATTCAATTTATCATTCAAAACATTTTCATTTATTTAACTGATTTTTTCAATTTTGTTGCAAGTGCATACGCAGTCGAGTGATTTTCTTTCGATGATTTCGTAATTTGTTTTTACCGCTTGGGGTTTTCAACTGTTTCGTTTCGTAAAGTATCCAAAACTATTTTCCAAACTTTACAATTTAAATGCTTCATTTCAAGATTTAGATATTTCTTTGCAAATATCTAATTTATCAATAGTATATATTAAATGTCTCTAAACAGGTAATATTATTAGCATTATTTTTATATAAGTGATTAGAAATAAAATTTTTATTACTTATATTTTCATTAAGAACAATTTATTTTTCAATAAAAAACCGATGACTTGAATCGAATGATAATTTAACGATAGATATGTAACCATTCCTATTTTCTTCGAATTTTTATTTTGTCCTTTAATTATTAGGTAATTGAGTATTTATCCAAGAAAAATTAAAAATAGCGTCTGATGAACATTTATATTGTACAGGTTCATTTTTATTTTGACCTGGGCACAAAATAAAAATAATCATATTAAAACCCTTGAATGTCTTATTTAGTTATTTACATACCACTGTTCAAATTTAAATAATTATTTAATCAAAGGTGTTTCTTATGTGCAATGTCACATTTAATATTTTTTATTTGTTTGCATATCTAAATAACTGGAGCAATTTGGAAAAACAGTCGCAAGTGCACCTACAATGATACCTACAAATGTATGTAAACTTAATTTTAAAATAAAATATATTAATATTACACTTATGGCTCCGCAGGTTCATTCCTTAATAACATAATCCGCCTTAAAAAGTTTTTCACAAAATCTATTGAACTGAGCACTCTGTCTTTTCTGGGAGTTGTTCTCCGCTACAAATTTGGCTATTTAGGCCTTAAGTACACTAAATATTGTAATTTATCTTTATTTGACGCATAACCGCTTGTACAATTTGGCACAAAGCACATTTTGCCCATTTTAAATGTAATTAAATGTAAATAAACAAAAAAAGTTAAAATCACAAACACTTCTCTATACAAATCAAACGTAAAGAGAGCACAGCGATGGCCACCTATCCCATCCACAAGCTAAACAACCGAAGTAAATTTTGGTACCGCAAGCTTCATGGGCCTGGTGTACGAAGTGTCATCTCCTTTCTATATTATACTTCGTGGAACACACTAACCAGATTGAAGGGCAAATATCAGTCACTCAGTCACATAGCTCATAAGAACGCCCTAAAATAATTTATATATAACATTTCTTTTATGACAAACCTAACAGTTATAGAAAAAAAAACCAACAAAAAATATTTAGGTACTGTAACGGGCGCGGCAGCGACAAGTTGAAACTTGCCGGCGTACGCCGCCGCAACGCTAGCTAGTTCGGACAAGTCGTTTACTGCACAAAAGAGATTGTTCCAGAACCTTCGAGATACAAGGATCGTGGTATATATAAGAGCGATCCATCGGCAGTAAAAACAGTCGACTCCGAAGCTTGTAAGAAGAACTTGTGAATATAAATATACCGCTCGGTCTGAACATAAATACATCGTCATAAATAAATATCGCTCATCTAGTTTATATAAATAATAGTGTTTATTTACAGTACTGATAATAAAAAAAGCGTCTGATGAAAATTTATATGGTACAGGTTCATTTCTATTTTGACCTGGGCACAAAATAAAAATAATCAAATTAAAACCCTTGAATATCTTATTTAGTTATTTACATACCACTGTCCAAATTTAAATAATAGTTTTTGTCTTATGTGCAATGTCACATTTAATATTTTTTCATATTTTTTATTTGTTTGTATATCTAAATAACTGGAGCAATTTCGAAAAACAGTCGGAAGTGACCTGCAATGGTACCTACAAATGTATTTAAACTTAGTTTTAAAATAAAATATATTAACACTTGTGGCTCCGCAGGTCCATTCCTAAATAACATCGTCCGCCTTAAAAAGTTTTTCACATACAAAATCTTTTGAACTTAGCTCTGTCTTTTCTGGGAATAGTTCTCCGCTACAAATTTAAGTCTATTTCGTCCTTAAGTGGATTAAATATTGTAATTTGTCTTTATTTTATGCATAACCGCTTGTACAATTTGGCACAAAGCACATTTTGCCCATTTTAAATGTAATTAAATGTAAATAAACAAAAAAAAGTTTAAAACACAAACACTTCTCTGTACAAATCAAACGTAAAGAGAGCACAGCGATGGCGACCTATCCCCTCCACAAGCTCAACAACCGAAGTAAATTTTGGTACCGCTAGCTTCATGGGCCTGGTGTACGAAGTGTCATCTCCTTTCTATATTATACTTCGTGACTTAGGGCCAGCAGCGCGGGCCGTCCTCAGCTAGTTTCAGAATATTTGCCGTGATTATCTCAAATGACTAAAAATCCAACAAAGTTCCTCACACATGTATGGCAATAAATTCCACTCAAAAACTCCTTTCAAGACGATTTTCGATGCATTTAAGTACAAGCGCAGTTTTGACAATGATACAATAAATCGTATCCTGACTATTCGCTTTGTAATATATGACTTAATGACTTACTACAAATTTTAAAATCCCTGTTATCAACTCATCATGCGTTACGGAACAGAGGTTCATCTGTCAGTTTAACAGTTTGAACATCATCGGGAATTTGTTCTGTTTCGTATTCTCACCTAACTATACTGAACATTGCCTTGAAGTAAATGGGTATTCTGGTAAATATTATTACATGACGATATCCAACTACTTAAAATAGCTCCCCGAGAATACAGGCAATAGTATTATATAAATCTGCATCTATTTAAATCAGAAACAAAATTGTGAAAAAAGTAAAAAAAAATTACCTACCATTTAAGGGATATTGAGAACCGAAAGAGCTACGAGGTTGGTTAAAATAGTGTTATGACATAAACGGTGGCCCGAGGCCGTTCTGACCTCTGGGGTTATATGTATAACAAAACAAACCAAACTTGGGCCCAGGAGTGTGTTCCCGAGCGAGGTTTGGACTCCGGCCAGCTAAACAGTGACGACGGGGTGGTTCGTCGTGGCTGAAATAAGGGTAGTAAGTAGGGCGCCAGTCACTCATACACAGAGCCAAACGGCTGAGAGACAAGCCCTCAGGAACGTGAATGCGGTTAGGGGGGAGGAGGCAACAACAACAATAGTTTAAACTTAAAATATGTACGTACTCTATATTGTACCAAAAGGTGTTACAGGCAATCGAGGGCGTAACGGCGAAAACGGCGGCAGTCTCGCGCGAGTTATACTGTGGCTGAAGGCCGATGGTACTTAAGCCTGAAGGGCGGTACGTCGCGAAAGGGGCAGCAATCGTTGAGAGGGGTGCGTCTAAATATGAAAGCGCAACAACACGGACCGCAGTTGATCGATCAATTACGTCGAGGCGCACGGAACAAATAGTAAATACGCACATAGGCTCGCAAGACGAGCTCTTGATCCCTTTTCGTGGACGCAATAACAATAATACAATGTGACGCTGACAATGGCCTCGCGGCAGCCAGCCTATACCTCTCACGTTACTCAGGTATAGTTCACAAAGTACATACAATAAACATTGGTTCATAGAAGGTGAACACAAAACCAAATCAGTAATAATACTATATACAAAATGCTCAATGAGCTTGAACGCAAAGAAAATAATAATGATCGTGTTGCTTATCTGGTGCAGCGGCGGAGGGGCGGCAGGAACCAGGCGTATACGGCAGGATGGCGACTGTCGGCTCGTCAACCATAAAATCCTCTCCAACACGGTGACCAGGAACAGGACAACACGTAGACGGACGAAGACGACGAGAACAGCGAGATGACGATGGGTGTGAGATCTCGTGATGGTTTGTGCGGTACGGTAATTCGGGAGATCTCACTCAGCGAAACCAACGAAAGATCCAAAGGATCCAAAGGATCAACATAATCAGCACATATTCGACTACCCAATTCAAGATGGCTACTATGATGTATTACGCTTTAATTTATTTTGTAATGACTCAAAATCGCAATAAAAGTGAATAAAACAATACTAATATCACATTTATACTTTGATGTTTACCTTAGTTGGAGTGCGGCTTAAAGTATTGAAAGTTTAGAAGGTTATCAAATCCAGGAAATTCCTGTGAGAAACCAAATTCTCTAAACAACGATTTATGTGTCTCAAATCCCCGAAAGGGTGCTTAAAGCCCAGTGTACGATACTTCAAATCAAAATTACTGTTTTCAGCAAACGCACAATATGTCTAGTACCTTCTACGTTACTTTTTATAAGAGAGCAAAATCTCTAAATGTAGATTGCAGCTGCCTTCAAACGGTTCAATTACTTAATCTGAGTCATCACCACGTTATGAAACTAAAAATGCAAGAAAATGGTAGGGTAGTGTCCCACATTGCTGATAGGTTCTCCCGGTAGCCTACGTGACGGGATAATAAATTTTACGCCCGAATCCAGACTCGCGCGCAGGCGCTCGATAACAGATTGTCGCGTGAGAACTGTCAAACCAGGCGGTGAGTAGCGGAACGTCAAAAGAAAACAAACATGAATGATGAATGGATAATGATAGGGAACCTAAACGGGGTAAGTAATGAAATAAGGGCACTAATATGACTATCTATAACTGCAGGGGTACCGAAATAGAAATAATAAGATGAAGATTGCGGAAGTTAATGACAACAAGTTGTTGATACGATTCAGAGGTTAAATCCAACTAATAACTAATCTGTAAACAGGTACGTAACGTTGCAAATATATAACATATTTATAAATATTAACTGGATTGCAGTGATAGTACAGATAAATGAATGACTACGGCACGAATGGCGAACACGAAATCAAGAAAGTAGCGAAATGACATCAATGACGCAGGACGAAATTGACACGTAACAATAGACAAAAGTTGGCCTATTAGCAGGGTACTTTGAGCATGTATATGTTTTTCCAATTGAATGCATAAGTCACTAGTTATACACCAAAATATAAATTTAGCAATTTTCTTTTCATGAATGTAAAATTCTTGTATAAAATATACGATATACTGGATTGCACTTTCTTAAGGTACTTTTTAATTGTGAATATCAGAAGTACTATATCTAACCATTTACGAATACCTGGTTTCAATTTCTATTTTTCATTTAGAGGTCATACTCGTAAGAAGCCATGGTAATTTTTAATAGAGATTTTTTGTTTTACAGCGATATAAAACAACAACAAAAAAAAAATTACGAAATTTGTTATATATAATAAAAGTGACCTAAAAAAAGTAAATTGTAGCCTGCTAAGAATAAAAAAAACAATTTCATAAATAATTCTTGTATTTGATTCAACAGAGTTAAAAATAATTTTCGAATGCTTTGTAACAAATGTTCTATTAACTCGCCATTTCATTCTAAGCACTTCTGCGAACCTCGTTCTGTTAATTCAATTACCGGTTTCGGCATTCTTGTTTAAATTTGATTTAGAATTCTTACTGTGATATTTCGTAATTCATTTTTATAAACTAAGAATTTATTTTGTAATAAAAATAACTAATATTTTTAAATCGGAGATCTAATACGAGCAGTAAAATAAAATTCGCTGTTGGAACCTTTCGATTGTCTCCAAATCAAACATTTTAATATTGTGCTTTAACCCGTGAAGTGTGAGCTGAAACTTCGTCTTGCTGCAATCACATATTACGTATTTGAAGAAGTAGTAATGTATCTAAAATATCTTCTTTTTTTTTTTTTTTAGAAAAATCACCCAAGTGTGTAGTTAAATTAACGAAAAAGAAAAATTTTTAACTCAAGTCTTTTACACACTGTTCTTTATTTTATTTTACAAAATTACGACCGGTTTCGACCATTTAATGGTCATCTTCAGGTAACCGGTGAGACTAAAATATAAGAAACGAAAAAATAAAATATATAAACAAAACAGGACAAATTTATATAAAAAGAGAATACTTACACTAAGATCTACAGGTGGACATAAATGCAGAAAAGGAATATAAAACCATATTATTGAAAAAGGATTTAAATATAAAAATGTAAAATATAAAACGATATGACAGATGTAAAAAACTGACGGGTCAATGACTATGTGATAAAATAATAATTAAAAAATAAATAAATTGAAAAACAAAAAATAAAAATCAAAAAATCAAAAAAGTAGTAGGTCGAAAAGTGGGCTTGATTTTAAATTAACTTGATCATTTAAACACAGATTTTTATTTTTAATAAAAGACTTTTTAATTTCTAAATTTTCTAAAAATTCAAGAACTCTACTGTTTTCTCTAATAGGTTTGTTCCAAGTGGTCATTTCTGACATGTTTGAAACATGTTTGTGATAATTTCAGTGCGCCTGTGAAAAATGTAAACAAGTTAAGTTGAAACATAGACTGAAACGGCGAATGGAATGAAGCGCATGTGCATACTCATTGTTTGTTTTGACAGCTAACCTTAAATATACATATAAATAAAGAAATTCATACCATTTTTCGCTACAAAAAAGAAATGAAGCTTATGTTTCAAAGTGAACTTGTTTACATTTTTCGCAGGCGCACTGAAATTGTCACAAACATGTCACAAACATGTCAGAAATGACCACTTGGAACAAACCTAATATGTAAAATATTAAAATCTTTATAAAAATCAAAGGAGTGTCTAGAAGCTTCTCGAAACAAGAAAAGCAATATAAAAGAGCGAATCACCGGGAGCAGTCAGTCAGTCAGTTAGTTGACTTAGACTCAGTGAGTCAGTTGACTCAGTGAACTACGAAGCTACTATGAAGAACTTGTGAACATAAATATATCGCGCGGTCTGAATATAAATATATCGTCTTAAACAAATATCGCTCGGCTAGTTAATATAAATAATAGTGTTTGTTTATAGTAGTGACAAATGTTAATGTATAAGTTTTTATATTCGTTATTTTAGTCTTTAAATATGGTGTTAATTAACTATTGATCTTTATTATAATTATTTATTATTAATAATATTTTCGTTGAAATATAAACGTTTTAACCCACGAACGTTACAATACCTTAAATAGGACACACTTTATATGAGAGCCTGTAACATATATAAAAATTAACTTAATTATAAGGGCATATCCAAGTTGAAAACAATGCACCTTATTTAGTTACTACAGGTATTTCAGTAAAATTAAATTAGCTCTGGAGTGGTGTCTATTTTCAGTACCTACATTTGCAAAGAACTATTATTCACATTCATATTTTGAATGTGTCTAGTACATATAAAAAAAGATTTTAAAAATTTATTGATATTTTTAAACCTTCAAAATAGCAGCCAACACACATTTGTCATAATTGGCCAGAAATAAAATATAACTCTAGAAAAATAAAAATTATAATGCTTGAAAATAAAATTATTTTGAAAAGTACATATTCCATAAATATTACTGCAGGTTTTTAATCATGGTAACGCATTCAGGACAACGAAATTCTGCATTGAAAGGAGGAAAGAAATATGTTGCAGATTTTACAAAAATAACATGTCTTGGAATTTATGCACATGTGGCATTATTTTGTAATCTTCGGAATCATATCTGGAAACATCAGTCAATGTAATAACGACCTGTCACCTTCTTTTAGGAATTCGTGTTTTTCACCGAAGAGTAGCGCCTTCGATGCTATTCTACTCGATCAAATGCCAAACGATTTATAGATACACTTCGTTTGGTTTTATTATTTTAGTTGTTCGCCGAGAATATAATTTGTGAATTGGCTTGACACCTGCTATATTCATAATTGAGTAGAGAGCACCGTAGGCCAATTTCTGATGTTTCGAGCCACATTATACAACGAATAATGCGTCGACGTAGTCAACATTATTCTTATTTTTTAAATAATATAGTATTTGTTATATAAATCGCTAATAATACACTACAATAAAAAATAAAAACTCTCAGTTTAAAACTAAAAATATTTATAACGTTAGAAGCGAATTAAAATCCAGGAGGCCCAATTATGCCAATGCCTCTAAACGAAAAATGTTATAAATGATATCAGCATCATGTTAAATATTACTGTACTAAGTTCTAGGAATTACTGAGATGCATCTACATATAAGTTGAACCTCGTTCCGTTTGTTTATGAAAATGTAATGCTTAGGTCTTAGACGCTTGGCCGCCATTGAAAAAAAAAAAATCAAAAATATCAAGGTATACTCATTTCATCGCATTTTTAAAAAGAAAATTTTTAATGGCCCATTTTGTTTACTGAATCACATGCAGTATTTTAAGCACTAACAACATATATTTGAATCATTTTTCTCTAAAATAATTTGGAAAGCAATGAGCACGAAAAAACAGTTTTCCCATGTTTAACGCCTATGATCCGCAATTTGTGTTATTACCTGTATCTGTTCCTATAACTATTTTTTACTGAAACAGAGAAATGAGAATATCTTTAAGTTGCTTATGAATGTAATAATTTTTTTATAAGTTATACCCGTATTTTTTTTGCAAATTCATGTTAGGTATATTCAACAAAAAAAAAAAAAACATTATATTACTAACCTACAAGGAGTTGTTATTTTAATTACAAATTTTCAATATATTATTACTAGCACCATAATTTTTCTTATTGCCAGTGTTATATTGCTGCCAGTCAAGTGCAGATATTTTACTGACGAGCTTCGTAATAATTATTTTCTGTAACCAATAATAATACTAAACATTAATTTTAAATTAAAAAATTAAATCTGATTTTGTATATGTATCTAGTAGCACATTTTCCTTGTTTCTAAGGCAACAAAACATTTAATACGTTTTCGTGATTAGTCAGGGAAATATTACTTTTTCTCCGCATTTTAGTAATAGTAGTAGTAATAAATATTAATTTCGCTCCGGTTTAAAAATAATGTTTCCAGTATTCGAGAAATCAAAATGTTGACATTAGAGATGGGCGCCCGAGTGATTTTTGGATTACGGTAACTCAGTATCAAAATATTTTTCACGCACATTCACGACCGAGAAGTATAAAAATTTTCACGTTCACGTACGTTGGGGCTCGGCGGGTCACGGTAATTTTTTCAAGTTGATTTAATAGTACTGTAACGTTCTTGGGTTTAAAACGTTTTTATTTAAACGAAAATAAATATTAATAACAAATAATGAATAATTATTAAAATAAATAGTAAAAATTAATTAACACTAGGTATATAACACTAAAATAACAAATACAAAAACTTAAATACTAATACTTATCACTACTGTAAATAAACACTATTATTTATATAAACTAGCCGAGCGATATTTATTTATGACGATGTATTTATGTTCAGACCGAGCGGTATATTTATATTCACAAGTTCTTCATACAAGCTTCGGAGTCGACTGTTTCTACTGCCGATGATTCGCTCTTATATATACCACGATCCTTGTTTCTCGAAGGTTCTGGAACAATCTCTATTGTGCAGTAAACGACTTGTCCGAATTAGCTAGCGTTGCGTCATTCACTCGGCAGCGCGGCGGCGGCGTACGCCGGCAAGTTTCAACTTGTCGCTGCCACGCCCGTTACACTGCCCCCTCCTTAGGTCTGTTTCGTCCCGAAACTTTCCTGCTGCTTTTTCAGGATTGTGGAGATATCTGCAGTTTGTCCCCTTATCACATGTAGAAGTCAAAAAGAAATGACAATGAATGTGGATTCCTGTATACCGGAAGATCACCTCGATCATGCTTCGTACGACCCTCCAGTTGAGTCCGTCAAGACCACAGCCTATCTTTAGCATTGCTAGCTTCTTCACATCTTGCCAAAGCAACTCATCTCGAAGGCAGTTAAGGCAGTTCCACAGAGCTTTATAAGAAGGCTTGTGATGGGAAGCCTCTTTTGTCACCAAGTAGTTAATGACACGCCCTTGGTGGTGTAACTGCAAAACTTCTCCCACGGCTGGTTGTTGTTTCCGAAGCTCTTCTACTCTGCCAAACTTCTCCCGGAAGACAACAGCAATTCCTCTGGACATCCTTAGGTCTTCAGCTACGCAGTGGGCCGACTGCTGCATGAATTTCTCAAAGGATGGTTCCCTGTTCTCCGCATTACATACGCGGACGTCCTCTTCTGGGTTTCTTCCGGCGAATGGAGCCAAACGATTAAAGTGTACTACTTTTGGCTTGCCATTGGGATTCTTCCTTATTCGATATATCGTTAATCCTTTTTATAACTTCGTATAGACCGTCCCAGGACTTTTGAAGTTTTGGCGAGTAGCCTTGGCAACGTTGTGGATTGAAAAGCCACACTAAGTCTCCAGCTTGGTAGCCACCTTCTTTCGCCTTGATGTCATAGTTTTCTTTCATCCGGTCTTGGATGTTTGAACGAACTTGTTGGGGAATGTCGTTCATCTTCTGGCGTAGATTGCTGATGTAATCGTCCCCAGCTATTTCTTCACAAGGTTTGCAACCAAATTTCAGATCACATGGTAATCTCAATTCTCAAGACGACACTAGCAGGCGACTGTCCGGTAGTTTCGTGTACAGATGAATGATAAGCCAACAAGAATAGGTGAATGTATTGGCCCCAGTCTCTCTGATGGTTAGAGACAATCTTTGATAAATATTTTCCCACTGTTCTGTTCATCCTTTCTACCATTCCGTCTGACTGCGGATGTAATGCAGTTGTCCTAGTTTTCCGAATGCCAAGCAGTGTGCAGACATTCTGGAATACAGCGTACTTGAAGCTACGTCCTTGGTCGGAATGCAGTTCCATGGGTACTCCAAATCTGCTAATTAGTTCTTTTACTAGCACCTCCGCAACTGTAGTTGCTTCTTCATTTGGAAGTGCATAAGCCTAGACCCATTTACTAAAATAATCCATGTCTACCAGGATGTACTTATTACCATTGTCTGTTAGAGGAAAAGGCCCGGCTACGTCGATGGTAATTCTTTCAAAAGGACTTCCTACATTGTACTGACGCATAGGAGCCCTTCTTCGTCTGTGCGGTCCATTGCTTGTGGCACATATTGTGCATTTTCGACACCAATCTTTTACATTTTATTTGCAGTTCACCCAATAAAACCTTTCGTGCACTTTCTACAAGGTTTTCTTAACTCCTAGGTGTCCACCAGATACACCGTCGTGCAACTGCTTCAATACTTCTGGAATTCTTTTTCTGGGAACCAATAATTGTAACCTCTCTTAGGTGCCATCTTCATTTTCTAATACTCGCTTCAAGAGGCCATCATCCATCTTCATCGAATTCCACTGCGTCCAATATGTCTTCACACTGGGTGACTGTGATGATATTTCTTCCCAACTTGGTCTGGAGCCACGTTTCATCCATTGAATTACGCTACTTAATTCAGGATCTTGTTTTGATCATCTTCAATGTCCTTCAACTGCCATTGGTCACCAGTAACAGATGTTCGTAGAAGAAGTCCAGATTTTTCTTCTACACGACTGCAGTGAGTGCAATCTAACGGGCAAGGTCTTCTTGACAGCGCATCGGCATTACGATGACTAGCTCGGTGTTCAATTTCGAAATCGTACTCCTGTAGTCTTTCGATCCATCTGGCCACTTATCCTTCTGGATTCTTAAATTGCAGAAGCCATTTCAGTGCGGCATGGTCCGTTCTTATCAGGAACCGTCGGCCATATAGATATTTGTAGTAATGTTCAGTGGCTTTGACTACAGCCAGCAACTCTCTTCTAGTCACACAGTAATTTCGTTCAGGTTTTGACAACACCTTGCTGAAATAGCCGATAACCTTTTCTTGACCGTTTTGTACTTGGGAAAGCACTCCTCCAATGCCAACGTTGCTAGCGTCAGTATCCAGGATAAACTTATCGTCTGGCAGTGGATAACTCAGGATAGGAGCTTTAAGTGTTCAAAAGCATTCTTACAATCTTGATCCCATTCGAATTTTCGGTTCTCTTCTGTCAGTCGAGTTAATGGTTTTGCAATGTTTGCAAAACCCATGACGTATCTTCTGTAGTACGTACATAGACCAAGGAAACTTCTGACGTCATGTTTATCCTTGGGCACAGGCCATTCTTTAACAGCTATTACTTTCTCTGGATCTACAGCTACTCCTTTTCGAGTAACAATATGGCCAAGATAATGAACTTCTTTACGAAATAGGTAACATTTCTTGGGACTTAGCTTCAGGTTGGCGCTTCTTAACCTTTGGAAAACTTCTTCTAAATTCTTCACATGGTCTTCAAATGTTTTTCCGACCTCAATTATATCATCAAGATATACCACACAAGTTTTCCAGGAAAACCCTTTCAGTACGGATTCCTTCAGACGTTCAAAAGTAGCAGGAGCATTACAAAGGTCAAACGACATTACAGGAAACTGCCAAAGTCCAGATCCGACAGTAAATGCTGTCGTTTCACGATCCTTTTGCTCCATTCCCACTTGCCAATAACCACTTTTCAAGTCCAAAATTGAAAAGATTTTCGATCCCGCAAGTGTGTCCAACGTATCGTCAATCTGAGATAAAGGGTAACTGTCCTTTTTTGTGACGTTGTTCAGCTGTCGATAATCGTCACAGAAACGAGTAGAACCGTCCTTCATCTTCACCAATATCACAGGTGAAGCTAATGGACTATCTGATTCTTCAATCACTCCGTCTCGTTTCATCTCACTGATTATCGAATCGGCTTCTTGTCGTTTGGCCAGGGGTAATCTTCTAGATGTTTGACGAATGGGTCTAAAATCGCCAGTATCAATCTTGTGTTGGACAATATTTGTCCTGCCCTTAGTATCATTTTTTAACTCAAAGACGTCAGAATATCGTATTATTAACTCTTCTACCTTCGTCTTTTGATTAAATGTTAATCCTTCACTCGCGGTGCCAATTAACCGTCAAGTTGTTCTGACGATACTGCAGGTTCCTTCTTCACATTTTCTGTTGGTTTTGTTATCGATGTGACTGTTGAGCAGTAGCCCAGAACTGTATCTTCCTTCAGTACTGCTGGGTAATGGTTGATGTTCATCAGTCAGCACTGGTATTCTTGTGTTTGTTAGAATAACGTTTTTCGCAACCAACACACCTCATCTTGTTTCTGTGTCACTGCATTCTGGTTCTAAAACTGCCACTTGCCCATAACACGTACACTCTTCTATTCTTCCTTCTACGAGCACTTCACTGCGAACAGGAAGAGTCACGTTTTCTGCCAGGATTACTGGAGCCCGTACGGCGTCCTTATGTTGAAGAATAATTTCTTCATTGCCGATTTTCAGTGTTCCGGCTTGCAAATCTAGTTTAAAGCCGTGTTTTTTCATAATGTCCATGCCGAGAATCACTTCTTCTTCTATGTCTGCCACCAGTATTTGATGGTTGAAGGTGACATTTCCAATGGTGAGTCTGGCATTCATCACCCCGTGTACATACGCCCAATTGCCGGTGGCAGTGCGCAGTCTCCACTTCGTAGGTGCTATGTCTCGTTTGGATTTAAAGAGATTAGCCCTAGCTATTGTTTTTGTAGCACCTGTGACCAGCAAGAGACGGTGAGTTCTCTCGTTAATCTTCCCATCAATAAAGATACTGCTGGCTTGATCTTCAATGGCTGCTACTTGTACGACAGTTTCTAGGGCTTCAATACAACGGGTCGATGTTTGCCCCTTCTCACCAACCAGCTTTAGTTTTCCGCCTGCTTCTCCATTTTCTGGGGCTTGCCACATTTATATTTGACATGTCCTATTTCACCACAATTCCAACAGCGGATTTGTTTCGTTTGTCGCTTCTTTTCAAGAGCACTCGATACCCGTTGTACTATTTCTTCCAGTGACGGGTGTTCCTCATTCTCGGTGCTGTCTTTCACCACTCGAATCTTAGCCTGCCCTTTAATTGATTGCTTCACGGCTTCGAATTCAAGGGCCTACGTGAGTGCATCTTTAATGGTTTTCGGTCTTGCAAGTTTGATGGCTTGCTGTGTTTCAATGTCTCGCAGTCCGTCTACAAATTTTTCAATGGCCAGGCTCTCGCAAATATCGTCTCCACCGTCCGGATACGAAATTCGTACCAGATGTACAATGTCCGCATCAAAATCCTGTAGGGACTCGCTCACCTTCTGGAACCGGTTTCTAAGCTGAGAGCGGTACACCTGTTCCATGTGTTTCTGACCATATCTCATGTCTAGACGAGCGATTAATTGCGTGTAGCTGAATCTCTCTTCCATAGGTATTGCTTGTAATACCCTTAAAGCGTCTCCACGTAATGATGTACTTAACATGGACGCTTTAACACTTGAAGTCCAGCCATGAACCATGGAAAGTGTCTCAAACAGGGTCAAATAATATTCTTCCCATGATGATTTTCCGTCGTAAGTTGGTATATCATGACGGCCAGGGACTGTTGTCACTTTCGGTTCTTGCAGCTGGATGGTTGTATCTAGTGATGGTTGATTATCGGCTGGTAAACTGTCAGGTTTATTTTCGAGAGCTTGCAGTTTCTTTTCCAGTTCTTGTATTTTGTCGTCCACGCTGTTGGACAACCCTCTAAGATCCTCTTTCAATTTTGTCTCAAGACTTCTAGAGTGTTCAAGAAATTCATTTTTCAGACTTGTAGAATTTTCTTCAATTTTTGTTTCCAGACTTCTAGATTGTTCGAGTAATTCATATTTCAGACTTCTAGAATTTTCTTCCATTTTTTGTTTCAAGCCCTTCTTTCAGATTTTCCATAGTTCTGGAACTTTCTTCTAATTTGGTTTCCATAGTTCTAGAACTTTCTTCTAATTTGGTTTCCATAGTTCTAGAACATTCTTCTAATTTGGTTTCCATAGTTCTAGAACTTTCTTTCATTTTCAGCATTAGTTGCTGCATATCAATCTGAACTTGGAAAACATGGGTATCTGGGTCTCTACCTTCTTGCACTAGCACTGTTCGAAAGCGTTCTTGCAACACGGATTTTTTTCCAGTCGATTCTTCATCTCTCTCTTCAAGCTCTTTTCTTAGTTCGTCCACTTTCAAGTCCATCAACTTTTCGTCGCCATGATGCACAACACTTTTATTTAAATATTCCACTATTTATTTTTACATATAACGCGTTTATTTATTTTTAACCGTATCCCACTTCTGACACCAATTGTAACGTTCGTGGGTTTAAAACGTTTTTATTTAAACGAAAAGAAATATTATTAATAACAAATAAAGAATAATTATTATAATAAATAGTAAAAATTAATTAACATTAGGTATATGACGCTAAAATAACAAATACACAAACTTAAACACTAACACTTATCAGTACTGTAAATAAACACTATTATTTATATAAACTAGACGAGCGATATTTATTTATGACGATGTATTTATGTTCAGACCGAGCGGTATATTTATATTCACAAGTTCTTCTTACAAGCTTCGGAGTCGACTGTTTTTACTGCCGATGGTTCGCTCTTATATATACCACGATCCTTGTATCTCGAAGGTTCTGGAACAATCTCTATTGTGCAGTAAACGACTTGTCCGAACTAGCTAGCGTTGCGGCGGCGTACGCCGGCAAGTTTCAACTTGTCGCTGCCGCGCCCGTTACAGTACCTAAATATTTTTTGTTGGTTTTTTTTTCTATAACTGTTAGGTTTGTCATAAAAGAAATGTTATATATAAATTATTTTAGGGCGTTCTTATGAGCTATGTGACTGAGTGACTGATATTTGCCCTTCAATCTGGTTAGTGTGTTCCACGAAGTATAATATAGAAAGGAGATGACACTTCGTACACCAGGCCCATGAAGCTTGCGGTACCAAAATTTACTTCGGTTGTTTAGCTTGTGGATGGGATAGGTGGCCATCGCTGTGCTCTCTTTACGTTTGATTTGTATAGAGAAGTGTTTGTGATTTTAACTTTTTTTGTTTATTTACATTTAATTACATTTAAAATGGGCAAAATGTGCTTTGTGCCAAATTGTACAAGCGGTTATGCGTCAAATAAAGATAAATTACAATATTTAGTGTACTTAAGGCCTAAATAGCCAAATTTGTAGCGGAGAACAACTCCCAGAAAAGACAGAGTGCTCAGTTCAATAGATTTTGTGAAAAACTTTTTAAGGCGGATTATGTTATTAAGGAATGAACCTGCGGAGCCATAAGTGTAATATTAATATATTTTATTTTAAAATTAAGTTTACATACATTTGTAGGTATCATTGTAGGTGCACTTGCGACTGTTTTTCCAAATTGCTCCAGTTATTTAGATATGCAAACAAATAAAAAATATTAAATGTGACATTGCTCATAAGAAACACCTTTGATTAAATAATTATTTAAATTTGAACAGTGGTATGTAAATAACTAAATAAGACATTCAAGGGTTTTAATATGATTATTTTTATTTTGTGCCCAGGTCAAAATAAAAATGAACCTGTACAATATAAATGTTCATCAGACGCTATTTTTAATTTTTCTTGGATAAATACTCAATTACCTAATAATTAAAGGACAAAATAAAAATTCGAAGAAAATAGGAATGGTTACATATCTATCGTTAAATTATCATTCGATTCAAGTCATCGGTTTTTTATTGAAAAATAAATTGTTCTTAATGAAAATATAAGTAATAAAAATTTTATTTCTAATCACTTATATAAAAATAATGCTAATAATATTACCTGTTTAGAGACATTTAATATATACTATTGATAAATTAGATATTTGCAAAGAAATATCTAAATCTTGAAATGAAGCATTTAAATTGTAAAGTTTGGAAAATAGTTTTGGATACTTTACGTCACAAAAAAATGCACTATAACAACCAATGGTACAGATAATATATGCAGATTTTGTAAATTTTTAAATTAGAATTTAAGTAAAAGAAACAGTTGAAAACCCCATGCGGTAAAACAAATTACGAAATCATCGAAAGAAAATCACTCGACTGCGTATGCACTTGCAACAAAATTGAAAAATCAGTTAAATAAATGAAAATGTTTTGAATGATAAATTAAATGAATTAAACCGCCATCAATTCAAAAATTATTAATAATGCAATGCCTTAAAATATGCCAACAAACAAAGAAACAAGGCAGAAGATATAAATCAGACTGGTTAATTATTTGTCTTCTACTCTATATAAAAAATTTATAGATTTCTTAGAGTAAATAACATAATTCATATAAGTCATATTTGCAGTATGTTGTAACAATAATATATTAAAATAATGAAAAATTATGTTCTACCCATAAGCGTACTGTACAACAACCGGCCTCCTACCCACCCCCATCCATCTATCATGAATAGTAAAATTCCATGCCGCCAGCTCCGCACAAGTGCCATCTCCTATTTATATTATACTTCGTGGTGTGCTCTCATTGCGTTTTCTTAACTGAAAACTACAAAAACCCTGTTCGATGTTCTGTTTATTTTATATTATCATTTATGAATACAAAACTAGTTGTACCTAATGATCTTTTGTTTTGAAAGTAAAATTTTGAATTTGCGTGAATAATTCTTTTTATTTGCTCACGTTCATTCAGTCATAACATAAAACATTACTTACACGTCCACTCACGTCCCAAATTCAAAATTTTGTTCACGTTTCCATCCATCTCTAGTTGACATTGACATATATACAGAATGTAATAGCTAAACGAGCTACCTCGAATATCTTCTATGTTATTAAAGATACAATAAAATACTATAAGCCAATCTTATACAGGATAAAGGGGGACATTCAGTCATGGAAGAAAATATTTTTTTAAACCGGTGGTTCACAAGCTACAACACAAAGTTATATTTTTTCAAATGAGATGCTGTATATTTTTTAAGCCCATTCGATAGAGTATTTTTTTCTGAATTCATCCATGTATTCGCTTTACACAATAAAAACATTGAGAAAAATGCGATTAAAATTTAAATAAATTTTATTTTTAAAGTTATTTTTCAGTAGGCTATGAAAAACCAAATCTGCTATCTGTCAATTTGAATAATTTAGTGTGTAATTCCTATCTTTGCAAATATCTATTGTTGTGTTGTGTTGTGCGATTTCCTTAATATGGCTGGAATTTATACAAAGATTTGTTGAATTTATGAATAATTTATGGTGAATGCAATAAAAACTATAAACAGGCTTGTGGCGGTGAGGCCAGACTACACTTATTAAATCTCGAATTTATCTCAAGCTTTGTCCAGAATAAAACTTTATAATTTGTAGCTTTTCTTCGTGAGCAAAATTTTCCATTTTACCAAAAATATGTGTAATTGCGGTTAAACTGAAAAATATAACCTATTTCTGACAGTTAAAATGTCATGCAATCGTTTGAAATTTTGTTTGAGTTCCAAAACTAACAGTATAAATAAGCAATTTCCAAATAACTTTAAAATAGTTTATCTCGGTTGTAAAATGTCAGAAATAAAATCTGTTAATTAACTCAGATGCAGAATTTATTTCTTTAAAAATTTTATTTGAAGCTTTCATGCCTAAAATAATATGGAGTATCACGCAGAATAAAGTTGAAATTTTCTGGCCAACTTCAGGTTTCGTCCAGTTTGTTCATAAAGTCAAATCGATTAATAATTATTTATATAATATATTATTATTAATAACTTTTTTTTCTAAAACATCTAGTTTTCGAGTTATAATTTTTTTAAATTTATTTAAATTTAGATGTTCCGCCATTGGAGAACATATGAATGTATAGATGGCGTTAGTGTAGACACTGCGCTACTGCGCATTACACCTGTTTTTGCGTCGTGAAAGCTAACCAAAATTTTGTATTTTTGCCACAAAAATATGTTCAAACGATATTAAAGCTGAAGAACAAATTCCAATGAAAATACCACTCGAAATTACTCAAGTAGCAACATTAATTACTGTTAATAACTGCCATAACTTGCGTATCATCTGCATATGAGTGTACTGAACAAAATTTCAAAATGGATGGCATATCAGCAATAAATATTAAAAAGAGTAACGTCACTAAAATTGACCCTTGTGGAACACCACGTGCAAGAGGAAACAGATCCAAATTCAGACATCCTTGATCAGTAGTCATATTTACATAATATGATCTGGTTTTCAGGTTACTGTCACACCATGACACTGCACTTTCAGAGAAATTATAATATTTCAGCTTCGAAAGTAATAAACTGTGATCAATCATGTCAAATGCTTTAGAAAAGTCAATTTGTACTAGTAATGATATTCTTGATTTTTCCAAATTATTCAATAAAATATCAATAATATTTAGTGTACATGTACTAGTACTGTAGCCTGATCAAAAACCTGACTGATCGACTTGTAGAATTTGTTGTTCCTTAACATAATCTTTGATTTGATCACAGCATACTCTCTCAAGAACTTTTGAAAGTGTAGGTAAGATGCTTATTGGTCTTAAATCATCAAAAGTTGTGCATTTATTTTGCTTAAGTATCGGCCTAATTGCAGCCACCTTCCAAACCTCAGGTACAACACTTTCACATATGCATGAATTTATAATATGCGTAATGTAATCAAGAATGTGAGGTAAAAGAAAAACATTCATTTTCAATGAAATGCCATCTGTGCCAATCGCATTAGATTTTAAGTCCAAAATAATTTCTCTGACTTTGTCTGTTGTCACACATTTGTAATTAAATTGTTCGGTATTAGAACCATTTAATTTATTCTCAGAGAAGAATTCTAAGGTACAAGGATTTATATTTGCAGTGCTCACTTTATCAAAAATATATTGGCAATAGTTTTGAGGATTGCAGAGAGATTCAGGAATGTTTTTGACTGACTGATTATTTACACCAATTCGTTTTAAGTTTGTCCACAGATCCCTAGAATTTTTTACATTATTGTTAATATTTGTTTCAAAATAAGCTTGCTTTTCTCTTCTTATAGCAATTGTAGTCAAATCACGCAGTTGTTTATAATACTCAAACTTTGCAGGAGTTTTATGTTTTTTGTATTGAGAAAGCGCCCTATTTCTTTTGGTCTGCATTAATTTAATGACGTTAGTGAACCATGGAGCAAGTGATCTATTGGATTTCACTGATTTAATTGGTGCATGTTTGTCATATAACCTTATCGGTTGAAAAATTTACTTTATCATCAATGTTATTAATTTTGAAAATATTATACCATAGTACATTGTTGTAATCAGCATTAAACATTTGTGAGTTGAATTTACCGAAATCTCTGTATATAATAATATTGGTTTCTGATAATGGTTTTGAAAACAACAATTTACAAAAGACACAACTGTGATCAGAAATATTACATTCTATAATACCTGAAAAATCACATAATGTTTTATCTGATATTACTAAAACATCTAACAAGGATTTAGATACGGGGCGAGTAATTTCATTAATTAATTGATGCATACATAAGCATTTAATAAATTATTAATGAAATCAGATTTCGTATCATTCGAGAACAAATTCACGTTATGGTCTCCCGCCAAGGGCGCCCGCAGGGGGGGGGGGGGCAAGATGGGGCTCGGCCCCATCTATGATTTTGAAGGATAAAGGAACAAATCAATTTAATACGGATTGAGATTACACGTTTTACGATTTTACATACACATTTATTACAATTTTACATTTTTTACAACAATGTTAATTTTTATTTATCAAACATAAAACTAACACGTCTTGGCGATTCGCAAAATTTTTGAATAACTAATGTGATGAAATTTGGATCTTCGTGGATAATTTTTTTATGAACGCTCATCATACATAATCCGGAAAGTCGATCACTACTCATCGTAGATCGTGTCCATGTTTTGACCCTACGTAAGGTACTAAAAGTTCTTTCAATACTGCAAGTTGTCACGGGCAAAGTTAATCCAATTTGAATAGCGTTGAATAGCAATGAAGAAACAATAGAATCTAAATATGGAATATAAATTCGTTGTCTGTAATAATTCTCTACAGTATCTGATGGCTAATTAGCCCTATGAGTTTGTCGTTTAACAAGTCGAGGAACTTTTAAATCGATTTCAAGTTTTTCACAACATTCTTCAATACTTTTAAATATTATCGAAAATTGTTCATCAGCATTATTTCTAGGCTCTGATAAAACATCAGTTAGTTTTTGTATATGTTGATTAACACTGCTCAAATCCATATGAACACCCTGCAATTTATTTGTCACAGGTTCCAATATAGCTGAATAGTTGGGAATTACATGCAAGGCAATTATAAAATTCGAGGTAGTTGCTGCCGTATACAATTGGTGCGCTTTTTGCCTTGTCTGACCACTTGCAGATTGAGATAGCTCTTGTAATTCACATATAATTTCAATTAAATGTTTAGAAAATATCCGCATACTTGTATATTTCTCGGACCAACGAGTTTCGCAAAAAAGCGGAATGTTAGGAATTGATTTTCGACGTAATATGCTGTCTCTAAAATATTATATAATTTCTTTTACAATTTCAGTTGAATTCCTTATGTCAGGAATATCGTTTAAATCATTGACCACAAGATTTAATACATGGCTTGCACAATAAAAGAAAAGTGCCCTAGAATACTTGGCATTAACTAATTTTTGTACACCTCCAATATGACCAGCCATTGTTGAGCATCCATCATATCCTTGACCAACAAGACAATTTAAATCTAAATCGAAACCCGTTAACGTATCAATGATAACACTTGAAATAGAAACTGCATCTATCTTTTCAAGTGGACTAAAAGCCTATAAAATCTTCATGAACACAGTATTGACCATCATCATTATATTTTAAATAACGCTATCCAATGGAAATTTGCTCAGTACCAGATATGTCTGCTGTTTCATCTGCTAATACAGAAAATACTCCCGATTTCTTTATTTCCTTTATAATAGCATTTAACAAAACATCCTGGCAAGCTGATATAATTTCGTTCTGAACTCGATGTGAAATGTATAATGCATTCTTCGCACTGTTTTCCAAATGATCTTTTAAAATTGAATCTCCTGAATCAATTCGAAATTTTAAAAGATCATTAAAGTTAGCACCTTCATCAGAACTGCCTCGTAAAGGTAAATCGTGCACACCACAAAAAATTATGGTTTTTACTATGGGAACTAGTTTTGCTCTATTGGATTCTATAGTTTTCTGAAGTGCGATATTCAAACTTTGATGTACGCTTATTTGTTTCCCTTTTTTTACAGCAATAAAATTATTTGCTGCAATATTTGCTGATTTATGTCCTTCAATCGACATATGACTTTTAGCACATTCATGAATTTTTTTTGTAATTATTGAAAGGCTTGTACACAAATGATCCTTGATAACCACGTTGTACATTAGGATGAAATAATACGCAATAAATGTATAAAGCTCCTTTAAGAGTAGGAGAATAAACCGTCCAAGGATAACTTGATAACCAATTTATTTGGAAGTAACGCTTTTGGTTCATAATGACATTATCTTTGAAATCATATGTTTTACTTGGGCTCCAAGGATTTTCCAGCAATTTCAGTCGGAGTTCATCTGATATGTGTGTATTGGGATCTATGTATAAACCAAGATCTAGTTGTATTTTAGGTTGAGGTAGTGCACAGTTATCCTATTAGAAATAAAATGTAACTAATAATGGTTTACAATTTTTTTTATGATAAAAAGTGTTTTTAATGATAATTACGATTGTATTGTTAGTAGTTATTTCTGTTGTATCCCTTATATCTAATTGAAGTTCAGGTTGATTCTTTGATGCAATATTTCTCTGTAAAAATGAAATATAAAATTTATGTGACTAATTGTATATTTTTTTTCAATCTGAAGTATTAAAAATATTATAAAAATATTCTATTAAAAATACTTAAAGAATTTTTTTGATTTTTTTATAAAATATATACCAAATATATATATATATATACAGGGTATAAATCAAAAAGCGGGCCATATAAAATTTTAAAGTGTATTTTATGGATTACAAGACGTGCAAAATAAAATCTGATTAGTGATTTAGATGCAGAATTAAATTCTCTACAATTTTTATTTGAACCATTTTTGTCTAAAACCATTTGGGAACTTTTACGCACGGAAAAACTGATTTCCCATGTTAAACGCCTATGGCTCTCTTTTTGATTTACATCCTGTATATATATATATATATATATATATATATATATATATATATATATATATATATATATATATATATATATATATATATTACAATACAATATGTTTATTTGTTTTAAGAAAATTCTTATACAAAGTTTTATTTAGATTATTTGGTTCAGCATTGGCAATGTGTTTCTGCTTCTACTTTTCTTGGTTCCTTGTAGAAGGGGCATTTGAACAGGAAGTGGTCTAGATCGTCTAGTTGAAAAGTATTGCAGATTGTGCAGGATTCCTGATAATTGAACCTGTAAATTATTCCGTTTAGTAGTAAAGAGGGATTTTTTGTATTTAGTGTTCTCAGTTGACTAACAAGTTTCAGGATTCTGAAAGGAATATATTTGGAAAATATTGTTGTATATATAGTATTTAAAATTTGGATTGGAGGACGAGTTAATAATCCTTTTGATATCAATATCGTACAAGTATTGGTTGTAAGCATTTAGTATATTTGGGGTTTCTGTTTTAACATGTAAAAAGTCCTGTTCCTCCCATACTTTCGTAAAGTTAATCTTTTGGAGTATATTTTGAATTCCTCTGACCCAGTTATATTTCGATTGTTTAATGTCTGATATTGTGTTTTTGTTGTTTAACTGGTATAATTTATCATAGCAGATTCTAACGTATCTGCTGTTTGATGAAAGGGGTATCTTGTACCACCAATTTACCATACTCTTCACAATTAGTAATTCTGCTTTGTCCTGGTTTGTCTCTCTTCGTACTATATAGTTCGGAGTTGAAGGTTCCCATTGTAGTACAATTTTGAAAAAAATAGTTTGACCTTTTTCTAGTAAATCGCTTTGGTTTAGGGCCCAAATTTCCGAGGCGTATAATAAAGTTTTTTCTTGTGTTAAAATATTTTTAATTTTTCCGGTAGCTTATCTTGATTTGACTATGAAGTTATTGGCATTTTTATTAAATGTACCTGAGGTGGAGAATGTTACTCCTAGGTAAGTATATGTGTTAGTGTATTCTATTTCCTTTTGTTGGCATTTGAATCTAACTTTTTGTTTTCGTGGCCGCCCTATGTGAAAATGTACAACTTTTGTCTTTTCTGAATTGATTTTTAGGCCTACGCTATTACAATAGCTTTCAAGTGCTTCAATTTTTTTCTGAACATCCCTTTCAGAGGTGGCTAAAATAGCTAAATCATCTGCATATTGCAGAGTTAATATGTCAGTGTTATGACTCATGTAAATGCCCTCTAAATTGTTAGATCTAAGTGTAGATTCTAAATCTGATATGTATAGTGCGAACAGCAAGGGACTCGTGCATTCCCCTTGCAACACGCCTTTTGTTACATTTATTGGTTCCGTGAGGTCATTACTACATTTAACTTGAACCGTTGCTTGGTTGTACATATTCATCAGTATTCTTATAATTTTTCCACTTATTCCGAGTTGAAATAGTTTTGGCCATAAAAGATTGTGCAGGACTGAGTCAAATGCTTTCTGTATGTCTACAAATATTGTGTAAAGGCCATCTTTTGTTGTTAGAAGGCGGGTTTGTATAACTGAATTCAATATAAATAAGTTGTCAGCACAGGATCGTTTTTTCCGAAAGCCAGACTGCGCTTCCGGAAGTATACTGTTGCTTTCTACCCATATTTGTAGTCTGGAGTTGATTATACAAGTAAACAGTTTAGTAATACTATTGATTAGGGCTATGGCACTGTAGTTGCTTGTATTCGTTTGATCTCCTTTTTTATAAATCATTGTAAGTTTTAATTTTGTGAGTTCTTCTGTTATTGTTTCTTTGTTCCATATATTATTTAGGAGATTTTTTGTATGTATCAGTCCGGTCTGAGAAAGACATCGAAGCTGTTCATTGATGATGCCATCTATACCTGGAGACTTATTCGATTTTAAGTTTTTTATTGCCATTTTTATCTCTGTCATAGTTATTTCTTCGTCTAAATATGGGTGTGTTACATTAAAAAAGTCTATGTCTAATATTGTTCTTGTTCCATACCATTCTCTGAAATGTTGTGCCCAGTCTGCTGTATCTATATTATTTCCGATAGTTTTTTTAGGTGTTAGAGACTTGATAGTTTTCCAGAATTCAGTTTGGTTTGTAACATTCTCCAATTTTTGTTTGACGCTTTTTTTGTGAGCAGTTTTTTCTTTAAGTATTACGTTTTTATATTCCTTCTTTGAAGTCAAGTATTTGTTAAGTTGGTCTTGATTAAAGTTGTGTAATTTGCACAATCGGAAATTCTTTTGCATCTCTCTTTTGTAATCCCTGCATTCTTGAGTATACCATATTTTGTGTTGTTTATTTTTGCGTGAAGTTGATGTTGTAAATTCTTTGCTCATTTCTAGTTCTTCGGATGATCTTTTGATTGCGTTGATTATTTGTTCGTATTCTAATACAGGGCAGGTTGTGTTAGTTATTGGCTGCAAATGTTGTTCTATTACACTCTGATAGTTTGGAATTTTATCGTTATTCCAGGATAGTTTTGTGTATTTTTTTGAATGTTTGATTTTTGTGGTATTTTTGCTTGTGAAGTCCATATATTGGAGATGGTAAGTCTACATATCATGTGATCAGATACAAGTGTTGTTTTGTCTATTGTAAAATAATTTATGATGTGTAACGCATTTGTATCAATCCATATCAGATCTATTGTACTTCTGCCCCTTGCACTTATAAATGTAAAATCAGCTGGTGAGTCGCTAATGGATCTTCCGTTTATTAAAAACATATTTTCGTTTTACATGGCCGTTACTAGATCTTTCCCCTTTTTATTTATTGTGTTGTCTTGTGTGGATCAGATGTATGTCCAATTGGTGTTTGAAAAGAGTATTTCCTCGCTTTGGTTCAAGTTACCAACTCTCGAGTTGTAGTCTCCTCCAATTATGAATGCGTGTGTACTGTATCTTTCTTTAATTGCTTGTAATGTAACTGTAAAAGATTCAAGTAGGCTTTGTCTTTCGTATGAAGGTGAAAAGTATACGTTGCCTAGTATTAGTTTTTGCTGTGAGGTAGAGATTTCTACAAAAATCCAATGTAGGTCTTTGTCGATCAGATTTATTTCTTGTTTTTCAGTTTTAATTAATATAAGTAGCCCGCCTATTGCCCTTCCTAAGCTTGCTTCTTTGTTGGCAATTTGTTGGATTATCGTGTAATCTTCTAGGAATTTTGGAGGGTGCTTAAGTTCATTATTAAGCCATGTTTCGTTTAGACAAATAATATGATGAGTTTGTAGAAGAGTTTCATCTTCTTGATTTAGGTTATATATATATATATATATATATATATATATATATATATATATATATATATATATATATATATATATTATTATTATTAAAGCCTTGTATATTCCAGTATAGTATATGTGCGTCATTGTCAATCTGTCTATTTAATGTTTTCCTTCTAAGTTTTTTGGAGTGCCTTGAGAGCGAAGTCTGGTTGAGATGTTTGTCTAATGGTCCTGTGATGTTTTTCCCATTTTTCTTATTTTCTATATTAGTATTCTGTATTGTTTGAATAGAGACTTCTTTTGGCGTGTTTATAGTCTGGATGTCTACTTTGTTATATGTTTTTCTGATGTTTGCTTCTTGGTACTTTTTTCTTTCATTTTCTTTTGGTTTTTCAGTGTAGTTTACTTCAGTTATTTGTTGTTCCGGTAATGATGTTGATAGTCTCCTTATTATATTTTCAAGGTTACTAGTGTTTTCTTCAGCGGGAGATTCGGTTTCTGTTATGCATTCATTGTTTTCCAAGTCAGAGGAGGTGTACACTGTACCATTGATAACTATTTTATCGTATTTTAAGTATGCTTTAAATCCTTGTTTATTTGCATTAATCAGAGTTTTCTTTCATTTAGTACTTTTTTCGGGAAATCCTCTTCAATGTATATATGCGAGCCTTTGAGTAGTTTTACATTATATAAAATTGCTTTTTTAATTTTTTTGTCATGAACTCTACAATGATTGGTCTCGGTTTATTATTTTCTCTACGTTTTCCCATTCTTCTAGCGTCTTCAATATCATTTTTATATATATTTGTAATTTTCAATTCGTCTTTTATTATAGAAGTTATGACATTATCAAGGATTTCATTAGATTCCTCTTTTATACCATAAAACACTAGGTTTTTCTCTTTTAATTTTCTTTCTAGATTTTCTATAGTTTTCTCTTTTTCTTCCAGTCTATTTTCTAATATAATAATCTTTTTTGAATTTTCATCCACTATTTTTTTGGTATTCAATGCTATACTTTGGTATTTTTCTATATTGCTGATTTTTTGTTCAATTGGCTCTAATAACTTCTTAATGTCGTCTATTGTTGCCATACCAATGAGGTTTTGAAATATATTATTTATTTATTGTTACTACAGTTGGCAACATTGACAATTAAAAATTGTTTAAACTGGACGGCGCGCGAGTTGGTTAGTTACTCAGCTACTTGTCTGTAAATATATTAAATACATATAGATCACCATCTGCTAACTTTGTAACATTTTGCAATTGCTTAAACTTTGTTTTAGATAAAATTTACAAACGAAATACCGCTATAATATTAGTAGGCGATTTTAATATTGACCCAGAACGAGATGAGAAGGAGTACCAGACTTTAAGTAATTTGTTAACTACCTACAATATATTTAACGTAGTAAAAACCACCACCAGAGGTAAATATACATTAGATCACATTTTTACAAACTTGGAAAATCTCGAATATCAGGTTATAGATAACTTTATCTCCGATCATAGAACTATTCTTGTAAATAGTAAAATAATGAACTCGTCTTGTAACATAATAACTTATAAAAGATTATTTACGAAAGACAACATAGACAATTTCATCCAAAATTTGAAAGCTGAATCCTGGTCTAATGTCTATCAACATGACGTAAATAATGCTTTTGAATGTTTTTTTGCAACATTTCTGCATTTCTTTAATTTAAATTTTCCCTTAAAAAGAATATGCACTAGACGTACCAAGTCATGGGTAAATAATAATATTAAAAAATCAAGCAAAAATCTAAAAGATTTGTTCGAATTAAAGAAATATTTCCCAGAACTAATATCTGTTTACAAACTAGCTAAAGAGAAACATTTTCGTTTAATAGCTGAAACCAAAATACTTTACTATCAAAATCAAATCGAAAACTCGAACAATATTTCAAAGAGTGTTTGGGGTATCATAAATAAGGACAAACAAAATAGTGGTAATAAAACTAACCTGACAATTTCTCATGACAATAATATTATAAAAGATCCTCATGAGATAGCAAATTCATTTAATATATTTTTTCAAGAAGCGCCGAAAATAATTATTGATAAAATCCCTAAACTAAATACGAGTAATCAAAATAAAATAGGAGAGAGGCAAGGTGCTAGTATGTTCTTAAATCCAATAACCACAACAGAATCTATGACAATTTTAAGTACAAAAATAAAAAATCTGATGTGGCCAGCACATAACCTCCCGCTCAATACTACTCTTAAACGGTACAAAATAGTATTTGATGATACAGAAACATACCTTCTTATTTGTTTATTTTCTATTTATATTTGAGAATTTTAATTTTCTTTCGTATATTTATTTAAATTTTTGACATATATTTCACTAAGAAAACAGCTTCACAATCACAATGACATGTGTCACATTTCGTAAAAAATTGAAAATTTTCCATGGTGTACTAGGAATGCAAGAATTGTGAAATCTAATTTCTTTATATTTTATTATCTCTAAATCTAATGAAAATTATTAAAATTAGTGTAATCAAAACAAATGTAGAATTAAATATTCTTCAACTTTCAAAATAACATAAATTGTTGAAAAAGGAAATTTAACCGTGTTTTTCACGAAAAACTGTTAAGGGCTTCAAGTAAACTGCTACTTCCGGTCGACCAATTTTATCCAAAATCTAATCAGCTCTTCATTTAAATATAAGAAGCAATAATTCAAAAAATTGTATTTTTTGGTATTATAGTATTTGAGTTATGCGAGACGAAAAAATTGCCACAGACTACACACACACACACATACATACATACATACATACATACATACATACATACATACATACATACATACATACATACAGACATCATCGCGAAAATAGTAAAATCGTATTGTAGGGACCCTAAAACGTGCTTATTCATTGAAAACTCACTACCCAATTTTCTGACCAAAAACAATACCTCCCTTACCTAGAGGTAGGCGGGAGGTAAAAATAAAAAATCATCAGGTGCCGATGATATTCCTAGTTTTTTTATTAAGATTAGCAAATTCATACATTGCTGTTCCATTAACTTATATTGTTAACATTTCTTTTGAGTCTGGAAGTTTCCCAGAAGCAATTAAAAGTAATAAAGTCATTCCAATTCATAAGAAAGGAAATAAATCCATAATGGATAACTATAGACCAGTATCAATGACCTCAGGTTTTTCAAAATTCTTTGAGTATAGCTATCTGAGCAGATTACTACCCTTTTTAAACAAAAACAATACCATTCCACGCAATCAGTTCGGGTTCAGAACTAAATGCTCTACCACAAGCGCTATACATTTTTTCTATGAAAAAATTATAACATGTTTAAACAAAGGAGAATGTCCGGTGGGAATATTCTGCGATTTGAGCAAGGCATTCGACTGCGTAGATCATGACCTCCTAAAGATCAAGCTCGAATCTATAGGTATTCGTGGTGTGGCACTCAACTGGATTGAAAAATTCTTGCAAAATAGAAAACAGTTTGTTTCCATAGCACATTGGGATAATAACACACAGTGTGTTACTAACTCAGACTTTGTTAATATCAACATTGGCCTGCCGCAAGGCACTTGCCTCTCACCTATTCTATTTACGATATATACAGCAGACATGCCCAGCTCTTTACCAATTGACTGTACTCCGGTAATGTACGCTGATGACACATCCATAGTCGTATCGTATAGGGATGGTGATGTATTGCGGGACAAATGTAACAGTAGCATGCAATATCTATCAGAGTGGTTTAGTAACAATAATCTTTATTTAAATGAATCTAAAACTAAATTATTACGTTTCCACACTTGGCAAAACAGAAATAATTTACAATTAGATGTCAACATACTTAATAAAACAATTCAAAATTCGGAAACCACGGAATTTTTGGGTTTAAATGTAGAGGACACCCTACAATGGAAATTACAATGCGAAAAGATTATTAAACAGCTTAATATATCATGCTACCAGATTAGACATTTAAAAGGTAGCCTGCATACAAATTATCTTCTCTGGTTCTACTATGCGTGTGTCGAATCAAGACTGCGATACGGAATATGTTTCTGGGGTGCAACACCGACAGCGGCACAAATTTTCATCGCACAAAAACGAATTATCCGAACCATAGCAAATGTGACTAACCGGGAACATTGTAAACAGATATTTATTAATTTAAAAATCTTGACGCTCACGAGCTTATTTATTATGGAAATGGCTTGGTACATTTTCTGTAATAAAAATAATTTTGAATTAAAAAAAGACATACATGAGCATAATACACGTCATAAATATAAATTTGCAATACCTAAATACAAACTAAATGTGGTAGAATATTCACCTCAAATTTATGGACTAAAAATTTTCAATAATCTGCCAGATCCCATTCAAAAGTCTGGTAGTCCTTCTACTTTCAAAAGTTCAATTAAAACATTTTTAATATCAAAAGCTTACTACAATATTAATGAGTTTTTTAATGATATGTTATTATGATGTTTACTGTTACTGTTTCATGTTATTTATATATATATATATATATATATATATATATATATATACTTTTTATATGTGACGAATTCTATACACTTTTGTGTCAATTGAATGTATAATAATAATAATAATAATAATATGACGTTTTAACTTTTATATCACTGTTTCTGGCACGAGTTTATAATTTATATGTTTCGAAATTATGTCAAAATGACAGTAATTTGTTATATTAATCACTGTTTGCAAAACTATAATAATTTAACAAAGTTTTATGGTTTAAGTATAGATTTCGTTTAGCACTACTTGACACACACCTTGATCATTTAAAAGCAATGCTACCAATGATATAATATATATATATATATATATATATATATATATATATATATATATATATATATATATATATATATATTGTAACGGACGCGGCAGCGACAAGTAGAGGCTTGCCGGCCTACGTCACGCCGCCTAGTGAATGATATATATATATATATATATATATATATATATATATATATATATATATATTCGTAAAGTATGATGTATGGAACCCTTTTTCACCTAACTAACTAACTTATGAGACCCAAATTTCTTAGCGGGCCGGGTCCCATAAGTCTTTTATATAAATAGTATTTTTAAGCACTTTCCGTCCTCATAGTACTATAACACAAATGTATGTAATACATATGCCCATGTATTACTCCCCCATGATCTTTTCACTATATAGTACCGCATTATTATTTAGTTATTGTTCATTTAGCCTTAGCGGGCCCGGCGGGTCTCGTAAATTAAAAAATATGCTGCTAGCCCCCTAACGTGATAATATTTAACTAAAATCTTAGTACTAAATGTTATTGATAGATGGAATATATTGAAGGTTCCTTCGTTTTGAATTTCTTAATTCCTTTTTTTTGTTAATACTACATGGATAATTTTTATTTCTAAGTTGGAAAATTTGAAAACTTAATTTATTGTTGTCTTATTATATATAAAAATATAAATGCATATTCTACAAAGAAAACGATTAAAGTTTCCTCTCAGTTCAAAACAGAATAATTTGGAAACCTATCTTTGACTTCAAAAAAACACTAATATAAGAATATAATTAATTTTTTTTTTCTTTTTGCTTTGGTATCATAGTTTTAAATTCATAACTACCCAACCCTATTTAAAATTATGATACTGTTTCATTTTCAAGGCTAACCCGATTTTTCAGCTAATTTTTAATATTTTCGTATTTAATTTCTGGCGTTATAGGGCTTGTAAATTTAATTCTGTTTATTGATTCTGATGTAGAATTTTATGATCTCTCAACTTTATTTGAACCTTTTTTGCCTAATATAATTTGTTAAGCAGGAAATTAGGAAAGTATGATTTTACATGTTAAAGTCCTATGTTCCGGGGTCGCGGTCAACACCCTGTATATCAGGGGTGGGCAACCTTTTGTTTAACAGGGGCCAGAATAAGATTTAATTTCGTACGCGGGCCGTAGTTGGTAATTGACACATTTTTGTTACTTATAATTTTTTTCTGAAAATATAAAAAACAATAATAAAACAAAATTAGCTAAGTACTACATGTATTTCTTAATTTAAACTAGACGAATTATATCGAAAATTAAACTGTAAATCTCCCTTTTTTCTTTATGTTGGGTTAAACCTAATTTAAAGCTTTTGTTTTTGAAAATATTTATTTATTATTTTTTCTAAAGATCTCGCGGGCCGGATTGGAACTTGACGCGGACCGGAGGTTGCCCACCCCTGATATATATTAAACATTGTATATTAATAACTCTATTTTACTTTATCTTACAAATTATCCATTTGACTTCAAATTATACTTCCCTGAAACAAATGTTTTATAGCACCTTCCACCGTGAATATCTCCGAACTGTTTTAACCATAGAATATATGTTTATTAAATCAAATTAAACAGAATTAAGTCAATATTCATTGGAATATATTTTCGCGAAAAAATTTTTTAAATTCTTTATTTTTTTTAAACACATTGTAAATATCCTGGATCAAGAATATTTACAACAAATTTCCTTAAATATTTAAATTACGAAGTCACCATCCGTGTATCCCGTCTAATCAAAGTTTTTGACAACGATATTTTTGAGAGCCACCAAGAGTCGAAAGGCTCAAGTTAATGTTGAAATTTTATTTACACTGTTAAGCTAATAATCTTCGGTATCTTTAGGTATATTTATTTTTTATTGTAGCTTATAAGATTAGTTTCGTTAATTTTTTAAATAATATATGCACTATTAAAAAACATTAATATTTAATAAATGTGCTATGTTCCTAGTTGTATCAATTAAATCATTTAAAAACTGTGACCTAAGATTTGGAAAAGAACAAAATATAAAAATTTAGGGCATATTGGGCTAGCTTTATTACATAATGAATGAACTATCTCACAAGGTCGCGAGACACCGCTAGCAAATGTGTGGGCTGTAGGCTGAGACTCACACAAAACGCCGTGCCAGTCTAGATATCGATCCAAACGCATAAAAGGATTCCGCAAACCCACGCTGCTTGAGCGGCGATCGCGGTAGCGGTATTGTCAGTTGTCGGTAACAGGGTGTCCAGATTATTTGTTAACATAAGCGCCAAAAGTAGCCAAATTACAAAGTTAAATGTGTTCACTTTATAGTTATAGAAATATAAGGAAACTAAATATTCCATTCAGAATATAATATTTTAATTTGATAATAAAAAAACAAATTCAATATTATTAAAAAATAACAAAAAAATCACAGAAGTATTGATAAATAAGTTAATTTACACAACAGCTTCTTTAAAAATGTTATAGTTAATTCGTTCTTAAATTTATCTGAACTATTTATGTATATACAGGCTGGTCCATCGGCCTGTATTTTTTATTTTTTGCGATTATTATAAATATATTACCGAATTTTTTTCAGACAAAGTTTATTTTACATTAAATGCCCATGTATCTGCAGTATAAATTTTTCTACCGGGTGTTCCATTTTGTCGCAATGATATGCAACTTTATATTTTTAAATGGAACAGTCTATATATTTTTGCAAAATTTGCCAGACCTTTTGTTTCCCTTTAAAATAGTTCTTATTCATTATAGTCCTAAAATGATCAGTACAGAAACTATTCACATTTTAATTAATAAAGAACCATACCCAGAAAGTATGCCATGAAATTAAAAACAATAAATAAATTTATAAAAAATGCTCAATTTGAACGTTAGTCAACAAATTAAATTAAAATATAACAAAAAAAGTTGTTAAACTAAGTGGAAATAGTAAATAATAATTATTAAAGAGCTGACTGCAACTAATCTGATTGTTTAAACATTCACACACAATTTCATGGCATATTTTCTGTGTGATTATTGAAACATAAAAACGTGATTAGTTTCTGTACTAATCATTTTAGGACTACAGCGAATAGGAACTTATTTAATGAGAAATATAAGATCTTTAAAATTTTGTAAAAATATATAGGATGTTCCATTTAAAAATACTAAGTTTCATGCTATTGCGCGAAAATGGAGCACCCGGTAGAAAAACGTATACTGCAGCTACGTGGGCATTTTAATGTAAAATAAACTTTGTCTGAAAATTTTTTCGGTAATATTTATAAAAATCGCATAAAATAAAAAATACAGACCGATGGACCACCTGTATGTAGCTCGGCTATTGTCACTATACCTACATAATAATAGAGTTATATAGACTAAACATTGAATTATTTGGTGAAAAGATACAACACTGTTTTCTTACATTCATTATGTATTTTAATTCGTAACTTCCATTCTAACGTATATAGTTTCACCCTATTTCGTAATATATTCTTTGTTACATTCATGTCTGAAAACCTTGCCGACAACAGCATTACTTATTGGTAAGAGTAGAACATTTAAAACAGATAGGGACATATATTGAAATGTCCGTCTATCTGCAGCATCTTTATGATTAATACCATTACGACAGGCCAAATTTGTAATTCAATGTAGAGCAGTGGTGCCCAACGTTTTTATTTCTTTGGGCCAGTTACTATTAATTTTCGCGGGCCGGATAGATGAGAAAGTGAATTATATTATAACTAATAAAATTACAAACAATAAAATAACAACATACGTAATTCATATTTATAATGAATTCTATTTATAACTAAGCTATCATCATCAGAAGTATAGTAGAAATAAAAATCTGTTGTGGATACCACAATACCTCCCACCATAGATTTCTTATCAAATGATGCAGGAACACGGACCACCACTATCAAGAAACGCTCATCCCTTCAAATAAATTTAGTTTTCACTTATGACGCATGTCAAAAATAGACATTTGTCACATGTCTAAATATACTTTTAAACATGTTGTAATTCGTAAATGAAGACAGTAAGAGAAAAATGTTTCAAACAATATTTGTAGATAATAATATTCGAAATATTATTATAATAACAAAAATGAGAGATAAAACCAGTAAATTTTAATAGGTTCATTTCTTTTGTTATTTCATGGCACTAATGATTTTAAGAAAATTACCAATAACATTTCAGTCATTTTTCTGATTCCGGGTAGTGATATTATAATTTTGTTGTTGTAAAAAAATTAAGGTAGCCAATAATTAAACATATCAATAGTATAAGTAAAATAGTAGATAAGCCGTGGGGTTTCTGAAACACTGTTTTTTCACAGACTAAATCCATATGGGTTGTGCAAAAAACGATCTTCCAGCTGGTTAAAGAGGGAAGTTATTTTGTTTATCAAAAGTTGAAGGCATGCGTCGTGAATGCTTGTTGCAAATAAATCGATTGGATTTGCTAAATCTTAAACGCAATTATTAGCTAAAGAGTACCGAGTTTGTCACCTATATTTACAATCAGTTTCGGACAGTGGGACAGTAAAGAGACAATTTATTTTTAAGAGTCATTATTCAAACTATTGACAAATATCACTGAGTTACGATTTGTTATTAATAATTAATAAATGCGTCAATATTTATGTTTTATTATCTCTATTAGTTTTCTTACATTATATTGCCCAATATTTCTAGATAGTAAATATATATTCCATAATTCAGATATAGGTTTTTACGGATTTAAGAGAATTAATAATGATATTGTTAATAAGTTGATAATTGTGATGTAACAAATCAGTATATGTTAATGGTAGACGAATAATTGCAGTGAAATGGTAAATATATGTATATACCATAACGTAGATTCAGTTTAAAAAATATAGTTAATAAATGTATTATCATGTTATTAGTTAATAAGATAATTATTGTAAATATTTGAATAAGTAATATAGGGACGCCATCCTGTATTTCATAACTATTAGTGAGGATTGCATCAGCCATAAAAAGCAAGTCAGCAAATTACAATCAAATTCCAGGAGAACGATAATCTTTGCATAAGTTTAGCTTTGAGTTAGAGAAGTATTCATTCCTGTAGCAATCTTTGTACTAACATAAATCTGCATTTATTGTGCATAGCGTTTTGAATGATATTTTTGAAATGTTTAATTATTGGCTTCCCTAATTATTTAACGTCAAACTAGTTAATATAGCGGAAGAAATTATGCATTTTTTAACACTAATATTAAAAATTTCAACTGAAAAAATGAGGAAATGTTTATTGATAATTTTCTTAAAATTATCAGTGCCATGATGAAATAACAAACAAATGTACCAATTGAAACTTATTGCTTTTGTCTGTCATTTGTTGTCATTAGTGTTTGATTTTAGGGCCAGTATCACAGTTAGCACTTAAGTTTTTTTTTAAGTCACATGCATGCCAGAAAAAAAGATTAAAATAAAAAAGTTGCGTTCTTGAGAGAGCTTTCAAATGCAATGGCCTTGACCGTTTTATAGCATTTGGAATGCATGGAAGTCGGAGATTAAAATAAAAAATATAAAGGGCATGTAAATTTTAAACAATTTTAACTATTTGAGAAGTGAACTAAGGGCGGCGGGAAAATAATTTCAAATTAAAATTGATTTAATTCTGTTTAAAATTACGAATAATGGTTGTATATTCAGTTAAATGAGTCTATGATAATAATTAGTTAAGGTTGTCAATCATTTCGATTTACGAATTTTTCATAGGCGGTAAATATTCTAGGGGTTTTCAGGGTAGATTAATAAGATACAAGGTATAGTTGAAGTAAGAAAAATAAATTGAAATATTAATTGTTGTATATATTATGATGATGGTATAAATTATACGGATAGAGGGTTGAAAAAATAATGGGAATGCGTGACCTCATAATGAAGGTCAAATATAGACTGGGCCATTTGAAGTCAAAGGTCATCTGACATGAAAGTTGCAGGATGCTGTCCTGAACCCATAAAAGTCATGATATTGACCTTTTTACTAAGAGCACAATACATAGTGACAACCAGCCAAATTTTTATCACTATTATAATGAAACGATGCTAGTTGGGATGAAAATTGATGACAAAAAAGGTGTGACCTGACCCCAGCATGAGGATTGAAGGTCATTGATCCGATTGACTTTGACCTTGACAAGATATTAGCAACTTTGTTATGACTTTGATGTACAGGGTGGTCCATCGGTCTGTATTTATAATTTTATGTGATTATTATGAATATTACTGAAAATTTATTCGTACAAAGTTTATTTTACATTAAAATTTCCATGTAACTGCAGTATTAGTTTTTCTACCGGGTGCTCCATTTTCGCGTAAGAGTATGCAATTTAGTATTTTTAAATGGAATACTCTATATATTTTTACAATATTTTAAAGATCTAATGTTTCTCTTTAAATAAGTTCTTATTCACTATAGTAATAAAATGATTAGTACAGGAACTATTAACGTTTATATGATTCAATAATCACACAGAAAATATGCCATATAATTGTGTGGGAATGTTTAAACAATCAGATTAGTTGCTGTCAGCTCTTTAATAATTATTATTTACTATTTCCACTTAGTTTAACAACTTTTTTTGTTATATTTTATTTAGTTTGTTGAACTAACGTTCAAATCGAGCATTTTTTATAAATTTATTTATTGTTTTTAATTTCATGACATACTTTCTGTGTGTGAATCTTCATAAATAAAAACGTGAATAGTTTCTGGACTGATCATTTTAGGACTATAATGAATAAGAGCTATTTTAAAGAGAAACAAAAGATCTTTCAAATTTTGCAAAAATATATAGGCTGTTCCATTTAAAATTATAAAGTGCATATCATTGTGAGGATAAATGGACCACCCGGTAGAAAAACTTATACTGCAGATACATGGGCATTTTAATGTAAAGTAAATTTTGTCTAAAAAAAATTCGGTAATATTTATAATAATCGAATAAAATAAAAAATACAGACCGATGGGCCCTCCTGTATATTTCATTTCTAGAAATACAACAGGAAGACCACTGTTCAAGGTCATACAAAAAATTGGATGGTACCATTTAATTCCTGCTGTCCAACTGAGTAATTTGGTACCAAACTCGGTATAGCAATAGAAAATATTCGCTGAATGATACAACAGAATGATGTGTTTTGTTTTTCGTTGTAGTAATTTGCGCCGCAAAATAAAATTTCAAGTTCCGCCTATAGCCAAATCCCTGGCCTCCATACCGTGACTATCTCACAAGGTCGCGAGACACCGCTAGCAAATGTGTGGGCTGTAGGCTGAGACTCACACAAAACCGTGCCAGTCTAGATATCGATCCAAACGCATAAAAGGATTCCGCAAACCCACGCAGCTTGAGCGGCGATCGCGGTAGCGGTATTGTCAGTTGTCGGTCTCGGCTATCGTTTCAAATGCATAAACTAGTTTACAACAGAATGTCCAGATTATTTGTTAACATAAGCGCCAAAAGTAGCCAAATTACAAAGTTAAATGTGTCCACTTTGTAGTTATAAATTTTTCGTTAGATGGCAGTATAAAATTAGTTTTCTACATTTGTTGTTAATTACCAAAACAAATATTTATTATATTTTGGTATCTAAAATATAAATATTTACTATATTTTGATATCTACAATTCTAAAATTCATTATGTACTTGTATTTTAATTCGTAACTTCCATTCTAACGTATGTAGTTTCACCCTATTCCTTTGGAAATTTACCTTCTTGTCTATTTCCTTTTTTTACTACATACTATAAAAGTAGCATAATTCTGTCACTTGATTATAATAATGAACTAGAAAGTTTTCTGAACTAAATTATTTTGAAAATCGCACATACTTAATAAAAATATATTGTATTTAATTAAACATGAGGTTTGGAAACTAGAATGGAATATGTATAATACATATTTGTTTCGAACGGCAATATATTATTTAATTTATTGCTAATACGATTGTCATATTAACTTCACATTTCACAAAATTCAAATTTTATTTGGCGCTTGATTTAGCCAAAGTTGAAACACAGAAAAAGTTATCTTCATTACCGACAGATCCGGGTCCCATACCTTTACTTTTTTAGTGTTTGCAAAATTGTTAATTTCTCTGAAATTATTATGATTATATGAAAACTTTTAATATATCTGGAAAGATACATTCTTCTAGATTCTATATCATATGCTTACCTATTGGGTCTCGTAAGTAGATGGTTCCGTAAGTGTATCAGGACAAGAATATATATATATATATATATATATATATATATATATATATATAAAAGTCAAAATCGTGGGAAATTCGGTATAGCAAAAGGTTAAATAAAATTAAAATGACATTTTTATTTGATAAAACCAATATATTTCGGACCTACTATATATATATATATTCTGACACAAATGTGAATATATATAATATATACATCCTGCTATCATTATTGCGTCTTTTCATAACCCACTCTTATTGCGTCCACTAGAAATACTGCAGTTTCCGAAAAGGTTATTCAAATATATTACTTTTCACAAAATATCTAGCCGATTGCTCGTTTTAACATTTTTCTAAGTCAATTTTTGATATATACAGATTTTTTCATAGGTCGTATATTACTAGCTCCTTTTATACTACTAACATTATTGCAGCCAGTATATACGTTATGTAAACTTTACATAGTACTCACATATGTTAATGCGTCCGCCGTGTTGCCAGATTTTCTGACCATTAGTGTTCTAAAAATAGAATTATTTTTATGAATCACGGGTTACGATGCACAAAATCTTGAAAGAGTAGCGTCACTTAATACAGTGTGGAAATTTTAACTGGAATAAATTGTGTAACTTGGATATGCAATATTTTTGTCATAAATCTGAAAACACATCAATGTTAGTTTTTCATTGGCTACAGTTCTTCTGTCACGTTTTTGTTTTATTTTCACCCGGTGGGATGCAACCACCTCTATCTTTTCGTAATATAAGGATATGTCAAGTGACACATCGTTTGAAAGCTCATTTCAAGAGAACTACAATGCATGTTTTATTTTATAATTATTTCATTAGGCCAACTGTTTAAAAAAATAAAAACTTACATTTCAAGGTAAATAATGCTGTTTAATATAAAAGATGTTAAAAATTTGCACCTTTTCTTTCTTGACGAAAAGTCAATCGACGATTAAGACATTCCTCAAATTTTGTAGCATTTCCGTTGAGATTTGATTGTTTGCGAATAAACATTTTCTCACAAGTTCGCTTGATATCAATGAAAATGTAAGTGATAATTGGGCTTTCTTTAAACAAAAATTTAATATATTTCTACATGGAACCAAAAATTTTAAAAAATCTCAAGGAGTACAAGTAACTTGGCTATGTTCTTATCTAGCATAGGAGATGATGCACTTCAACTATAACGCATTTGATCTCAGTGATGACGAGAAGAAAAATCTAGAAAAAGTAATGCAGGCATTTGAAAATTATTGTAGTCCGAGAAAAAATATTGTCTTTAACAGATTTAATTTTTCTAAAACAACGCGATAAAATGGGAAAACTTTCAATTAATTTAATACTGAACTTTAAAGACTTGCAAAACATTGCGTCTTGTCATATCCCACTCTTATTGCGTCCACTAGTAATACTGCAGTTGCCGAAAAGGTTATTCAAATATATTACTTTTCACAAAATATGTAGTCCATTACTCGTTTTAATATTTTTGATATATACAGATTTTTTCATAGGTCGTATATTACTAGCTGACTAGCGTATTAGACTACTGACATTATTGCAGCCAGTAATACGATAATCAAGAAAGCAGTCTAAAGCGACAAAATTATATTAGGAGTCAAAGATTGTAATATTCCAGAAAAACTTCTCCGCGAACCAGGGCTAACGTTGGATAAAGTGATTGAGTACTGTTGCGCTGCAGAAATAAGCAAACAAATTCGAATTCATTCAGAAAATACTAAGTGGGTATGGCCTTCTGAGCAACAATTGGCATTTGGTAAACTCTAAAATGTAGAAACAGATACTGATACTGTAAATGTAAAGCCTAGTATTCCTCAAGAAAATGTAGTCAAATCCAGTGATAACAAAAACAGTCAAACTAATGATCCTCATTTCTCAAGATTAACTACTAGGTCTGGTAGAAATGTAAAAAAAAAACAGATTATTATCAAAGTACTTAATTATTATGTTATTGCTTACATTTTTAGTTACTATATAATTTTGTAATTCATTCGTTATGTAGTTTTATAGTTGTAGTTATAAAGAACACTGTTATTAGCAAAGTACATTATTAGTTAATTATATAATTTTATAATTCATTGGTCTTGTTAACTTAATTTCAGGGATGCGTTTTATTAGTAATTTAGTGAATAAAGTTTGGTAGTGGACCCCTATTGAGTTAATTACTATATTGTTTATACAAAAAATGATTGACCGAGCGCCGGCCTGACCTCGATGGTCACACTTTGTTGTGCCATTTCGCAGGTTTGATTTAAATAAAAATTAATCTCCTATTCGTAGTGCTCATCGTGTTCTTATTTAAACACCTTCAGGTTCTAAATATAATACACAGATATGAAAAAAAATTATTAGTTAGAGTACTGGAAGTTAGTAAAAGTAGTAGTATCTCAAAACCATACCGTTGTTTTATTGTTTAATTAACCAGATACGAATAAATGTTCTGGCATTAGCCGATATTGTTGTGATTGTGGTAACGGTAGACGCACTGTTGTGAACTGCTCTTAAATTGCAGTTATTATATATTATCTTTTTTACGCTCGATATTTGGCTAAAATAATAAGACCTGCCGAGATATTAAGTCGTTTGGTTTACAGATGAAAAAGTTAACGCATTAGTGAATGAAGATGGTGGATGAGGATAAACTGACGTTATTTAAAACAATCAACATAGAATTTCTCTTATTGCAATTAGTTAATTTTATTTCATTAAAGAAAAATCGATATATTTTACGTGAAATTATTTCATACAATATAAATAATTGATAAGAACTTTTATTGAAACATATTAATATTATAATATAACTTATAAAATCGGAAATTTTTTTTCGATAATATTAACACTGAATAATCATTCCCAAAATCGATTTTTTTCATATTTTTTTCGAATGGTAGGTATTCACTATTTTCTGGTAAAATGTTTTTTTCATATTACTGAAAATAATTATTCAGTATTAATATAATGAGCTAGGTCTATGATAATATATAATAGCTGCAATGTGCGAGCAGTAACCGAAAGTGCACCTGCCGTTACCACAATCACAACAATATCGGCTAATGCCAGAGATTTTATTAGTATCAGGTTGAATAATCAATGATACAACGGTATGTATATTTTATTTGTAGATTTAAAATATAAAATAATTATTCAATGTTAATATAATGAGTTAGGTCTGTGATAATATACAGAATGTCCCAGATTTAAACGGCCTAACTTAATCCATAGATTAAACACCTAAAAATAAGGTGACAAGTTCATTTTAGCAAATGTCCGTAAATGCTTCATTGCAGAAATATTCATGTTTTTCTTATTGAGTAGCACTACTTTAAAAAATCAACATCATAATGAAATATCCAATATTATCGTATTGAGATATTACATATTAAATTAAAAATAATTTGTTTATTACCTAATTTCAATACAAAATTTAGTTTGTTTGCACTGATGTCTGTGAAAAAATGAGAAACTATCAATAAATTTAAAGAAATTTATACTTTAAAATAATAAAGTAATAACATAACTTCATAAACTATTTTTTTTTATAATATTTGTTCAAAATGTTCACCTGCAACACGTAAACAAGCACTACAATGATCTGCCACTGTTTTGGTTGCTGCATGACATTGCTCGGGAGATAGGGTTTCGCAAAGTTGAATAATATTTCTACGTAGTGAGTCTAAATTATATATCGGTTCTTCATAGACTTTTCTTTTATGGCACCTTATAAAAATTTCTTATATTCATTGATAGTTTCTCATTTTTTCCTTGACATCAGTGCAAGCAAACTAAATTTTGTAGTAAAATTAGGTAATAACCAATGTACTATTAATTTAATTTAATTATTCTGTCTCACATCAATAAGATAATCGGGGATACTTCATTATGAAGTTGATTTTTTAAAGTAGTACTATTCATTAAGAAAAACATGAATATCTCTGGAATAAAGCATTTACGGACATTTGCTCAAATAAACTTGTGCCCCTATTTTTAGGTGTTTAATCTTAATTTTAAGTTAGGCCGTTTAAATCTGGGACACCTGTATAATAGCTACAATGTGAGAGCAGTACCCGACAGTGCGCCTACCGTTACCACAATCACAACAATATCCGCTAATGCCAGAGATTTTATTAGTATCAGGTTGAATAATCAATGATACAACGGTATGTTTATTTTATTGTAGTTTTAGAATATAAAATAATTTTCAGTGTTAATATAATGAGTTAGGTCTGTGATAATATATAATAGCTACAATGTGAGAGCAGTACCCGACAGTGCGCCTAACGTTACCACAATCACAACAATATCGGCTAATGCCAGAACTTTTATTCGTATCTCGTTGAGAATTTAACGCACATACGTGGCAACCAATAAAATCACGAATTTGTTTCAAATTAAGCCAATGAACGACAAGCTTTACCGATTGTAATCACTAGTGAAAATTAATAAGCGATTATACTTCACTGTAAATAAAAATCCTAGTTGTCATGTAAATGAAAGCTATATTGACAATTGTTTTTTAAACGTCAGAAAGAAAAAGTGTGTAAACTCGTGTAAAATGGAAAATTGCAGATGGGGAAATGTATCTACAATAGAGATAACTAACAAAATTGAAGAAAATATCCCAAAAAATACTAAAAAGGCGAAGAAATACGCTTGGGGACAATTTATGGATTTCTGCAAACAAAGAAATTATACATTAGAAGAAGGTACAACCCGTATTCAGCTTTGCAACATGCTTAGAGATTATGCTTATAACATGAAGAAGAAAGATGGTACAGAATATAAAGAAAATATAATTAAGTTTAATTGGAATGTCAATGTCACTGCAAAAATGTTGCAAGAAAAATTTTTCAAGGATTATAATGTAAAAATAGATCCTTTTTCGGATTTGGAATTTTTACCTGTAATAAATAAATACTATTTTTATTGAGTATCATTTGCTTGTTAAATTCTCACGCAAAATACAACTCGTGACATGACCATTGCCAAATTATTTTTTTGACATAATTTTGAATCGTTGTTATGGCAATAGGAAATACAACTCGTGCTGCGCACTCGTTATATTTCCATTTCCATAACAACTCATTAAAATTAATGTCAAAAAATAATCGGCAATGTCCATATCACTTGTTATATTACTTATGATTATACAATGAAACAATGGTATGTTTTTGAGTTAGTGTGCTGAGATTTTACTTGTAGTTTTAGAATATTTGGTATGATTTTTATGTATTGGAGTGTAATAGTAAAATCGATTTAATTTTTTTTTGACTATGTTGCACCAAATGGATCAAGTTGAAAATTTTATTGAGTAAAGAAGAGTAAGAATGGAGTATTTAGTGAAAAAATCGTGACTGACACCCTAAAGGAACATATTTAAAAATAAGGACAAATATTTAAAAATAAAAAAAAAAAGAAATGGTTAAAACTTACAAAAAAATACGTGTTATTGAGTATTCTTACTAAAAAAATTCAGTGGAATAGTTCCAATAAAATAAAAACCGAAAAAACGAATTCTTTAATTATGTCGTAACTCTTTGGATTTAAAAGCTGAAATTTTCAGTAATAATATAACAAGAGGGTGAGAATAAATTGAAAATAATTTGACAGATCTTTCGAAAACTTGTTGCCAGGCAATAGCCACGAAAGCCCGTAGGGCTTGAGTGGCTATTGCCAAATGGCGACAAGTTTGAGAAAGATACTGGAGAATTATTTTCTAATTTATCGAACTCTCGAGTTATATTTAGTTAGATTATTTTTTGATTTCATCATCAGGCACGTCACTAAATCTATCTTTTTTGCTCATTTTTACTTGTGTTGATGATAACTATCTGACATCTGACATCTGTCAACAAAAACAAAAAAGCTACAGAGAAAATTGCCGGGAATAATCGCAAGAGCATTATTCTCAGTATAATAATGACAGGATTGGTTAAAACGCAGACACATGACATACAATAAAGCATTTGATTTGTTTAAATAAACGTCAAAAAATAATCAGGAAAATTTTTATTTTTGATTAGAAATCGATCAGCTATATGAATTTTTAAAAATCACTGGAGGCAGATTTTGTATGCTTATCCGGCTATACCCTTTCAGCTTATTTTACGGCATTTTAATATTTTAATATTTACTTACCGGCAAACGTAATATTATTATTCATCTTGTCAAACAAAGAAAGTAGGGTTATTAAACAAATAACGAAAGCCGTCCCAAGACCGTTCCAACTCTTACGTATTTGAGTGCGGTTCTAGAATTTAAAATTTATTATTTAAAAAAAAATTAATAACAACAGTAGTGATTTTAGGAGTATTCCAATGAAAGTATTACATTTATTTAAGCCTTATTATTTAAATAAGCTGTAAAAATGAAGGATATATTGTATTTCTAGATTATAGGTTAAGCTTGAATTTTCTCAAAAAAAGTTAAAAAAATATATAAAAACGCCTTTTACCCATTATGGGTGTGGCACTCTGCTTACGCAGATCTCGTTAAGTGATATATTTTGCGTATGAAATGCAGTTACCAGCCGTAATCATAGCCCCCAAAGTTGTTAGTGGAAGGGAAACCACAGGGCTAAATTTAAATTGGCAACTGTCGGCAGTGGGATTTGAACTGAGGATTTCGAGGCGTTACCACGGAGCTATTTAAAGTTTTAAATACAGGGAAATTTGCAATGTGTATGGCTACAGTTCTGCTGCCAATAAAAATAAATTACCAATATTAAAGCACGCATTCGCCATCATAAGATATACAAAATGAATTTAACATGTACGTTTCTTGTATTGTGAAAGCCCAATGTAGTATTGTAAAAAACTTCTTGAGCAGACTGTTCGACAAAGACAGCATCTCCCGTGAGTCGCTTTCTCTGTCGGCACACGCTGGCGTTGTCAGAGCGCGTTCCACAATTACTCTAATCTCTAATCTGGTACTTTATTGTTTGATAGAAAAGTAATTTGTATTTAATGCCACCTTATTAAAACGTTAACGCCGGACCAAATTTTGCGCTTGTGTCTAGTAAGCCAAATTAGTTTTATTGCAAATTATTAATTCTTTCGTGCAATAGTGAGTATATATATATATATATATATATATATATATATATATATATATATATATATATATATATATTAGGGTGGGTCGAAAAAAATAGATTTCGTTCTCTAGGGTCTAAAATGAAAGAGTTCCATCCAAAAAGTTGTGGAGTTGTGTTGAAACATTTTTCTGATGAATACCCAGGCAGCACCGAGCACCTCAAAACGCCGTTTTTTGCACTTTTTTTAGATTCTGGCCAATAACTTTTTTCAATTTGCTTCAAATTGGCTGATTTTTTCTTCGCCTTTAGGAAAAGGTAAACCCCAATGTCTGTTATATTGACTTATTCGGTATTGATCTGGGAATGCCAGAAAAAAATTCAGCCAATTTGAAGCAAATTGAAAAAAGTTATTGGCCAGAATCTAAAAAAAGTGCAAAAAACGGGGTTTTGAGGTGCTCGGTGCTGCCTGGGTATTCATCAGAAAAATGTTTCAGCACATCTCCACAACTTTTAGGATGGAACTCTTTCAGTTTAGACCCTAGAGAACGAAATCTGTTTTTTTCGACCCACCCTAATATATATATATATATATATTTTTTTTTTACTCTTAGTTGATAAGTATGATTAATTAAGCTAATTAAGATGTATAGAAAAGATTTATAAAACTGTAATAATTTTCAAAATATAAACTAATATCCATGTCATTATACCATGTTATAATCATACGACGAAGCAATAAGTGTTACATTAGAAAAACACAGAATTCATCTACACACGACGTAAAGCTAAACACAGCCGATTTCACATCGTAGTTGGTTTGCTTCAATAAAAGCGCACGACTTTTTTTTATAGGGCATAAAACTGTTGTATGTTTCGTTTACCATTACCACTCTGGAAATTGTTAAAAATTATAAATTTTGTTTTACGTATCTCATGCTCATGACAGTTTGCATTACCTTCATCAACAAAATAAGGCTCATTTGGTGCCGAACATTCTGAACATTTTTTGTCAACTTTTGCTGCTATAGCCTAACCTTATCGATGTTAAATAAAATAAATAAATAAATATATCATCACGCCTTTTACCCATTGTGGGTGTGGCACTCTGCTTACGCAGATCTCGGTAAGTGATATATTTGTGCGTATGAAGTGCGGTTACCAGCCGTCAAATCATAGCCCCCAAAGATGTTAGTGGAGGAGGAACCACAGGGGTAAATGTAAATTGGCAACTGTCAGCTGTGGGATTCGAACTGAGGATCTCACGATCCACAGTCCGACACGTTACCACGGAGCTATTTACCCCATCTTATCGATGTTCAAGGTCCGAATTAAATTTTTGCCGTCTATAGACTAACTAGAAAATTCCGCCTTTTATCAAATAACGAGAGCTGAGAAGCAAATCTATTAGATGGGTGATGGGTGACACTGTAAGCCTAGAATATCCCAGCATTGCGGTATCTTCATATCGTTTTCTTCTCGTACTGCTTCGTGAAATATCTGAATCGTGCAATCTCCTAAAATGGTGGATTTAGTGAAAACACAAACTAAATTCTAGCAGGTCTGTGTTTCAGATATTTTTCACTAGATGCATTTATTATGTTAGTTTTCATGCACCAAATTAATCGCACATGTTCTTATCCAGAAACATAAAATTCAAACAGTGACATTCAAGCAACTGCATTGTTCAACACTCTAATTTTCAAATACAACTTCATTCAAAAAGGCCAAAAACGGCGAAGAAATGAATATGCCATTTACCAATAGATGGCGTAAATAGTTACAAATTTTTGACAAATGTTGGAAAGCACCCTGATAAATGGAAAACGATTCACGAGATGTTTTGTTATATAAATATTGATATTTTTTTAAATTATCGAATAAATTTTATAAATTTTATTTTATTGATATATCGAAAATCGATATTTATCGATAATTATCGATATTTATCGATAAATATCGATACTTATCGAATAATATCGATACTTTTCGATACATATCGAATAATATCGATACTTATCAAATAATATCGATACTTATCGAATAATATCGATACTTATCGAATAATATCGATACATATCGAATAATATCGATAATTATCGATAAATATCGATAAGTATCGATAATTATCGATAAATATCGATAAGTATCGATAATTATTGATAAGTATCGATAATTATCGATAAATATCGATACTTATCGAATAATATCGATAATTATCGATAAATATCGATAAGTATCGATAAATATCGTTAAATATAGAAATTTGTCATAAATATCGATTTTTGCAAAAATGTATTATTAATTCGTTAAATGTTGATATATTCGTACATATACATATAAGTTAAATTATTATTATATGAAAATAATGATATTAACAGGTTCATGACGTGAGCTAATTTACAAAATTCCGCCAAATAACATATTATTTTCACTGGAAATAGTATTTATATGCATTTTTAAAGATATAACTACTGTTTTTAGGGATTTGATTTATTTTTGCCTATTTTTGAGCATTTTTTACCGTGACCCACCGGTGCGTCATGAGTAATAATTTTAACTTATAGCCGTCGTGAGCCACCGGTGGATACGCGGTAAATAGTGATATTTTGTCAGCTATATTTGAAGAAATGATGAACACTGTATTTGAAAAAAGTTCAAGCAATAATAACAATGGGCGACAGGAACAGAAAGATACTGGCAACATTACACAAAGATAAAACATAATTGGAATAATCATTAATTAAAGTATAGAAAAAATAAAACCTACATAGCAAAATTTACGTACCTACTTTGTACATATTAAAAATTATAATATCTTTTATTTCAAAGCTGTTATTAGTTACTTGTTAATCTAATACGATATTACAAATTTATATTCACTAATCCGCTATCATTTACATGTTTCAAAAGTATAAATTATGTTATATGATAGAAATGGCTAAATCTATAAATAAGCGCGATATTTGCTTGTTCATCTTTGACCATGCTTGGACTTATTTGATAATTTATTATCAACTACTTAAAATATTGTTATTTTTTAAGTTATTTATCAACTTATCAACACTTATAAATTTTTGGTAGAATCGATACAAAATTATAATTATTTTCGATAAATAAATTTTCATATCGATATTTATCGGTAATTCTCTATATTTATCCACATCTATCAATATTTATCGATATTTATCAATATTTATCAATACTTATCGATATTTATCATTATATAATAATAACAATAAATTTATTTGTGTGCAAGTAAAATCTATACAAATAGGATTGGTAATTATGTATATGTATAAATGTAAATAACAAAGTATATATATATATATATATATATATATATATATATATATATATATATATATGTTTGAATTAATTGTTACAGATAAAGTTGGTTAGCTTTAGTGAACCCTGGACATAATGGTAGATGTCATATGACTTTTCAACTGTAATGTTTGACAGTAGTTTAGATAAGAAATCCTCAGGACAGCTTCTTAGTAGGTGCTTGGTTATATAATGTTGACGGAGTGCTGTAAAGATTGGACAGCGGAACAGGAAGTGCTTGAGATCATCTTCTTCGTATGTATTGCAGAGGGTGCAAATCTCGCTTGGTTGAAATCTGAAACAGGTACAATTCATGTATATTTTGGGATTTTTTTATGGAGGGGGAGCGAAGTTGTAATATTAATTTATGGACTTGGAATGGAAGGTTTAGGGTGAGATAGTTCTGTGTGAAGTTGTAGGTTTTGTATATATTATTGTAACTGGAGGAAATGATTCTTCGGGTATCTTCTTCATAAAGTACTTGCCGATATGATGATACTATGATGTAGCTTTTTGTTCTTTCCAGATCCATTCAAAATTTGCTTTTATTATTATAGATTGTAGATTTCGAACCCAGTTTATCTTCATTTGTTTCTCGCTGTCTATGTTGTTCTTCAGGTTTAATGACAAGAGTAGATTATAACAAATTTTTATATATCTATGTTCTTGTGCCAGTAGCAACTTGTACCACCAATTCAGCATTTTTTGAAATACTGTTATTTCTAATTTGTCTAGGCCAAGTTCTCTGCGAATAATATAGTTTGGGGTTGTAATTTGCAAACAGTACAATGTCTTGAAAAAGTTGGTTTGAGCTCTCTAAATTATTTCGAAATCGGAAGCTGCCCAGATTTCTGCCGCGTATAGTGCAGTAGGTATTCTAATACTTTTATATAATTTCATTGTTGTTTCCCAACAGTTGATTTTTGCTTTTATTAAAGTGTTTTTTATAGCACCAGATGTTTTGTTGGTTTTATTTATAAAATCTTTTGCTGTGTGATGGTGTAATCTGGAAGTTGTAAATTTTATCCCAAGATAAGTATAAGAAGTAGCTATTTGAATTTCGTTATTCTGACAGGTAAATTTGATTCGTCTGCTTGGTGGTCGTCCAGTATGAAAATGTGCTATTTTAGTTTTTTGCGGATTTATAGCTAGTTGCAAGCTGCCACAGTATTGTTCTAGTGCTCTTAGTTTTCGTTGTACATCTATCGGGTTTCTTGCCAAAATTGCGATGTCGTCTGCATATTGTAGAGTCATGATATCCGTCCTATTATTATTAGAGATGCCTTCAAGTCCTTGAGTTCTGAAGAAGTTCTCTAAATCATTTATGTAAAATGCAAATAGAAGTAGGCTAGTACATTCACCCTGTAAGACGCCCTTATTGACAGGTATAGGGTTTGTAAGTTCGTTCTTGACATTTATTTGAATTGTAGCTTCGTCATATATATTTTTAATTAGTCTGATAATTCTTCCGCTAACGCCAATTTGGAATATTTTGTCGTATAGCATGTTGTGAGGGACAGAATCGAAGGCCTTATGAAAGTCTATAAATATGGTGTAAGTCCCTCCTTAGTTCGATATCATTCTTGATCTTACTATGGTATCTAGTACGAATAAATTATCTAAACAAAATCTGTTTTTCCTAAAGCCTGCTTGCGCTTCGGGAAGTATTTGGAAACTTTCTACCCAAGTTTCCAGCCTGTTATTAATAATATATGTTAAAAGTTTTGTTACAGTATTAATAAGTGCTATACCTCGGTAATTATTTAGATTTGAACGATCACCCTTTTTATATATTAAAGTTAATTTTATCTTATTAAGTTATTTAGCATATTTCTGAGATAATTTTTCCAATTGGGTGGGAGGTTTTTGAGTTGTTCATTTATTATATTGTCAATTCCGGGTGACTTGTTGGGTTTTAAGTTATTTATGGCATATTTTAGTTCATTTTCTGTGATTTCTATGTCCAAGTACGGATGCAAGACGTCAACATAGGTTGTGTTTGATGTTATTTTTGTTCCAAAGAGAGCCGTGTATAGTATATTGTGTAACGAGTGCAGAAAAGCTTTCATTTCCATGCGAGTATAATTTTTGCGGCACGAGACGTAGTCGAGGGCCGTAATTTTATACTAGCATGGAAATGAGCTTTTCAAACGAGTTGCACACTATACTTTTTAGGCGACCACAATAAATTGCAAAAATAAGAAACTTAATATACTTACAATTCCTTCTTTAATGATTATTTACACTGAGTTTATTTTATTTTCATTAAAATTTACAGTAATATTGGTACAATTATTAAAAATTTAATTTCATACTTCTTGTCTTGAAATTTTGGGTAAAATATTAAGAGCTGTATTATTAGCTGCCTCGACAATGTCTGACGGCGTGCAATCAATATCAGTACTATCACTGTCACTCATTTTCGATAAAAATTATTAATTTTACACTTCGTGCAATAATTTTAGTACAAAATATCAATATATTTGACAGTACTATATAAATAATTTTCACACAAACAAAAAGAATCGGTTTGTCAACCAACAATTCATCATGGTAACCATAGTAACAATTAAGAGAATAAAGCACATCGGCTTATCTGGCCTGGTGTGATTGGTTAGCAACTGAATGGAAATAATTTTGATTAAACATGATTGGTTTTTAGGTAAGACGGAAATAATATTTCCGTCGCCTCTCTATATATCGTGGGCAATTGTTCCTTTTGACAGATGGTGTGTCAAATGGAAATGAACAATTTTCTGTGATGGTCGCCTAAAAATAATTTTCCCATTCGTTATTGCCTTGTACAGATGAGTTTCATATTTTTATTGTTCTCCAAAATGTTTGCTGGTCTGGAATATTTTTTAGTCGCTGTTTAATGGCGTCTTTATATGCCTTCTTTTTAGAATCAATTTTATTTTCGTATTGTTTCTTCAATTACAAGTATGTTTCAATAGGTTTGTTATCTGTTTTGCATATTTTAAAATCCTTCAATGATTTTTTGACTTTTTGCTTAAGTTCTTTGCTTTCTTTGTCGAACCATGGTTTGTTCTTATTGTGATTTTGTGGGTTGTAGAGGAGTACTTCGTTACTAACACCAATATTTTGTGAGACATTATCTATTACTTCTTTCATGTGGTCATATAGCGAGTTAGGATGTATATACGAGGTATGGAAATTTTGGTTCATTTCTTCTTGAAAGATTATTTCTTTCTCAGTTTCCCACTTCACTTTTATTTTCTTGGTTGGCTTTCGAAGCACGTTCTCATTATCATTACTTTCTGATATGTTTTTCATTGATACTGAGCAAATTAAGTGATCAGATAGGACAATTTCTGTGAGAATTGACATGTCGATTATGAACTGAGCTGCTGTTATATTAATCCATACCAAGTCTATAATACTCCTGCCCGTTGTACTTATGAACGTATAATTCGAAGGACTGTCGCTTGGAGTTCTGCCATTTATAACGTACAGGTTTTCTAGTGCCATGATTTCGACTAGGTTTCTTCCGTTCTTATTAATTGTTTTTTTATAAATGTTATTTTAATCCTACCGTGTTTGGTGTCAAATTAAAGGTCTCGCGGAGGAGATTAGAACTCAAGTGTCGAAAAGTTGTTTTGTACGATTGTCAATTGTTTTTTATAAATGTTATTTAAATCCTACCGTGTTTGGTATTAAATTATAGGTCTCAATCATGAGATTTCAACTCAAGTATCAAGAATTTATTTTCGGTGATCGTTAATTGTTTTTATAAATGATATATAAATCCTACAATGTTTGGAACCAAATTAAAGGTTTCCCAGAGGAGGTTTAAACTCAAGTGTCAAAAATTTGTTTTAGACGATTGTCAATTGTTTTATATTTATGTTATTTATTATCCTACAGTGTTTGCAATCCAATTAAAGGTCTCGCAGATGGGGTTTGAACTCAAGTGTTAAAAAGTTGTTTTGGGCGTTTATCAATTGTTTTGTGTAAATGTTATTTTAATCCTACCGTGTTTGATATTAAATTAAAAGTCTCGTGGAGCGGATATAAACTTAAGTATCAAAAAATTATTTTGCACGATCATCAATTGTTTGGTATTAAATTAAAGTTCATACTTAAACTCAAGCGTCACAAATTAGTATCTTCGTCAATTTTCTGACATTTTATTTTTCTACATTTTCAGTTGTAATCTTCATTAGTGACGCGGGTATCAAAAGAGAGGTGTCGAATAGACTGAACAAATGATAATATAAATAATGGTGGCTGGCCGATTGTTTTCATAAAAGTCATTTGAAAATTGTGTTTGGTATCAAATAAGAATCTTGATGGACAAGTTGACGTAAGACTGGATAAGGTTGGTATTACACGAATAAATTTAGTGAAAATAATGTATATCTGCCAAATTTGTCAATATGGAATGTAAATTATTACACATTATTATTGAAATTTTTACATCAAGGGGTGCCTCGTGTTGCTATGAAAGTGTACTTTGTTGATTGTAGTTGTAACTTTTTACAAATTTTTGTTCAATTTGATATATATGACAGATCTGTTTCAAATTTTGAGTATAAATTACATTAATTCTAGACAAGTTGAAGATGTTTTATAAATTTATCTGTGTTTAAAATAAATGAGAAAACATGTGTGGTATAATGTAAATATTTTAGAAGTCAATTTTAAAAATTTAAATTGTAGCTGTCACTTTTCACAAATTTGTGTGCAAGTTTAATAATTATTTTTCGTTTTTATTTGAAAGTTTTTAAGTATTTGAACATTAATGTAACAAATTATATTAGTTAATCTATTTATGCAATAAATAGATATTGCGGCAAATGTACACATTTTCCGGTAAATGTGTACATTTACCTCCTCGTTTGGGTAATGTGCATTCAACTAACATTTACAATTTCAAAGAAGGGAAATGTACATTGAATTAAATGTGAGCAGTTTTTGAAAAACAATGGAACAAAAAGAAAAATTTAAAAACCAACTAGTACAGATTGTATCACAAAAAAACAAAAATAATATTTATTTAAACCAACATCAGTATAAAAAAATATTATTAGAAGTAAAGGCAGCAAAATTAAAAGAAAAGAATAAAAGTGATGTAGATTACCGCCGACTGAAAAGATACAATATAATAGTGGTAGGGAAGGAAGAAAAATTAATAAGTCCATTAAAAGAAGGGGGTAGCATAAAATATTTTGCAACAATTGAAGAAACTTATGGAATTATACAGGATGCTCATTTGGCAACTGGCCATGGTGGCCGAAACAGATTAGTGAAAGAAATTAATAACAAATACAACAACATTACTACTGAAGCAGTTATGTTGTATTTATCTTTATGTAATTGAGATCATAACCTACGACATATTATATAATATGCAAAGAAAAGTAAGTTTTGTTTGTCATTTACATTTTTTAATTAAAATAATTTTCGTTATTAAAGACTTTTGTATTATGGTTTATTAAAATAATTTTTTTTTCTGCAACAACATTTTTAATTTATTTGTATTCCAACTTTTCTTAAAACATGAAGGTAAGAGTATACTTTTACCAAAACGTGAAGGCAAGAGTACACATTTGCCGGGAAATGTACATATACATTGTATTCAGTTCACATATACCTAACTTTTTGGGAAATGTACACATTTTACGGTAAAAGTATATATATATATATATATATATACATATATATATATATATATATATATATATATATATATATATATATATATATATATAATTTATATAACCTAAAATAAATCCTTTTCGTATTATATTTTATAATTATGTTGTAGAATTAATAAACGTCGTACATGTTTAATAATGCGAAATTGTAAAAATTGAGGAATACCGAACGCTGGATAGATTTCAATAACGAACGCACCCAAAGTGTCAGTATACAGTTGTTAGAACAATCAATACTTCTTCTTATTATTATTGAAAGATAGTTAGTTATTTTTGCTTTCACACGTGTGGCAACACTGCTGAACTGTGCACTGGGCATGTCGTTGTTGGTGTGTGTTTGACCGTTGTTCTGAGTTGATCTTTATTGAAAATACAACTAATAAAGTCCGTTTTACAAGAGTGTAATGTGTTATTATTTAAAACAGATATCAATTGACGGGTTGTTGAAAGATATAACATTTGGCGACCGTGACAGGATTTTGTGCGATTCTAACCATTTTGTTCAGTATTGCTTTGAGCGGGACGCGCGGCAAGCGGTCTTTACACGGGCGTTGGTTAGGAAAGTAGTTTTGAGTGCTTGCGTGCGGGTGTTTGTTTAACACAAATAGTTAAAACATTATTGTAACGTTTTGAATGACATATAGTGCTAATCGTGATGCCGGATGCAAAGAAGCTTCGGTCAGTTGCACGAACAGTATTTACGAAGAGAGTAAAAGATTTTGAACAGTTGTAAAAGGCCGCAGTACCAGACATAACCACATTGGTAGTGACGTGGACACTACAAAATGAGAAATTTGAAAGCGTGCTGACAGGGAAGTATGGGAACAGCTTCTACAGAAACAAACTGATGAAAAAGCACTTGTTGCAGAAGACTCAAAAGCAGATGAATATGCAGCAACATACTTAAAATTGGAACAGCTCTACAGCCAAAAGGTCAATGTAAAGGATGACGCAGCGTCAGTAACTAGCAGTATGTCGGCTCACTCGGAGATTTCCCGTAAGTTTAAATTACCCCTTATTGAATTTAAAAAATTTGGAGAAGACATCCGAGAATGGTTGCCGTTTTGGAGCCAATTTCAAAAATTACACACCGATGAATCAATACCATTAGAGGTTAAGTTCCAGTACCTTATACAAAACAGGATTAATGGATCTAGAGCACGGGCCGTGGTGGAGAGTTTTCCGCCCACAAGAAAAAACTACCAAAAGGCGATAGAGAGTTTGCAAACTCGTTTTGGTCGTGATGAACTTTTAGTAGAGGTATATGTCAGAGAATTATTGAAGATGGTATTACTAAATACAATATTTAAAGGGAAATATGATTTTACAGCCTTGTACGATAAACTTGAGATCCAATTACGGGCACTTGAGTCGCTCGGTGGAACATCAGATAAATGTGCTGCTATGCTGTTTCCGTTGGTCGAATCCTGCCTTCCTGAAGATCTGTTACGAGCGTGGCAGCGATCCTCAAACGGTGAAAATGAAAATGAGGACACAGATAAATTACAAGAAGTAATGAAATTCTTAAAGAGAGAGGTGGAAAGCGAAGAAAGAATTGCATTGTCTAGAGAAGGTTTTGGATTTTCTTCACTCGAAAACAATAATAGATATCAAAAGGTGAAATCTCAAGATTCAACCTTTCCCACCGCAACGGGGTTAATTAACAATGAAGCAAATGATTGCAATTTTTGTCGAAATCGATCTCATTTAAGTGTGGATTGTTTCAAAGCCCAGAAAATGAGCATTGAAAAGAGACGGAAAGTTGTTGCAGTCTTAATTTCAGCGAAGCCCTGCAACAAGACATTTTGGCAAGCCCGGTTTTTTTTTTGGTTGCGCGCGTGCTAACATCAGGCGGTCAAATCTCTATCTTGTGAGGTAGCTACCATACGGATAGGTTGTGTGTTGAACGAGTAAAGTTTAACACGTGTTTGCATTTCATGTTTTTGCATCTTTTTTCCATTTCAACCTCATGTAAGTAAGCGAAATTACTTTATTGTTTATTTAGATCTTGTTATTTTTATATCTCGTTCGATGGTCTACCCCACAAGCAGCATCTTTTTGATTCTCTTGGGTGTTGACTCCCTAGTCTCACCCTAGAGCGGTATTTTGTTATTAGAGCCCCTCTTTTTTTTGTACCCCTAAGTGGTTGTGAGCTGAGGCCAGTCCACGATCATTGTTTTGAAATTTATCAAATTATTAGTAGTTCTGCTTAAATTAGGTTAAGAATATACGGAACACGCCGCAGTGCGTTTGTTTCCCTTTTGTTGCGCTACACATTTTGAAATTTATCACATTGTTAGTAGTTCTGCGTAAACATAATAATTAAAAAACTCGAGTTACCTCTTCCCCTTTCTCTTCTCACCCGTATAATAGTGAGAGACTGTGAGAGTGCCTGTACAGACTCTACGAACTCCTGAACCAGTACCATCAGCTTTGGTCAAGTTTATATTTGCTCTTCGTAGCCATTTTGTAGATCTGAAACTGACTTTATTTTTTTGTAGTTCATCTTGAACTTTGTGATATTATTATTAAGTTGTTGATCAGCCTACGTTTTGATTTGGTTATTTGAGTAACTTTTACGTAGGGTTGATTAGTTCAGTTTCAGACATTACAGGCTTGATAAAGTAAGTAATCATTCGATTATTTTTTTTGTACATTATATTTAGACAGAGCACTTCTCTAACATCATTCATCGTATCACTTTTACTAACTTTTCTTTCCTTGCCTCTCCTCTTGCTTAGCGTAAATTCAATTTGCATTGTATAACTTGTTGATTTTGGTAAACTCAACTCTTGTAAAGATTTTAGTAATTTATTTAAACTTAGTCACTTTTTAATAATTTTGTTGGCTTCACCACTAGATACTCAGCTTAATCTGCTTGTAACTACTCCAGTATTTTTATATTATTTTGGTGGCATGGTCTTTCTGTCGCTTGTTTTTTTTTTTTTTTTTTGTCTAGCTGTTACGCCGACGCAGAGACTCTAGACGAGAGCGTACAGGGTGCAGCGTAGAGCTTGGTTTGACGCTTCGGACGTCCGAACCATTAACACAGCCACAAGAGCGGCTACAGCTATCGTCGTCCTGGCCCGTTCTCGGAAGGTGTACAGCACAAGAAGTACCCTGAATTGGTTCAACAGGCCATCTTTTACCTTAGCACGTCATCGTACAATCCTTCCAGTGACGCGAGGTCAGTTCTCCGACTTCCTAACGCCGCCTTCTCCGTCAGACCGCTCCGCTGACCCTGACGTTCTTCGCAGAAGAACTCAGCTAGATATCAGCGTCGGAAATATTTTTGTAAACAGTCAGCACCTTAGTTGCACCCGTCAAACTAGAGTAAGTTCGAGTCAGATTTGGTTTAATTTAAATTTGTATTATTTGTGTAACCTGTCAGCATTTCTACCTATAATATATACCAAAGTTATATTTGTATGTCATATGAGTTTTCAATTTTGTGGCGCCCGTTTTCTCTCTTCCTTCCTTTCTTCCTGCTCTGATAGAACTGGACCCACCAACACTTTATCCGCATTGTCCATCGCTAGCCGAGGATTGTTTGTGTGCATCTACTCAGGTAAAGTGCAACAAAGTATTGAGCAAACAGAAAGCTTGCTTTTCGTGTTTGACACCGGGATATCAGAGTTCAAAATGTCGAGAACGACTGAGATGTTTAATATGTACAGAGAAACATGTGATATTAATGTGCTCTAATCTGCGTTCCGAGAAGAACAATAATTCGAAACAAGCTAATTCGAGTTCGGAATCACCATCGGCTGTGTCAACAACAGGTGAGCTCATTCTGGCTAATCATACTAATATTCCTGTATTCCTTCAAACAATACGTGTGAAGCTGCATAGTGACACGAAAGAAAAAGAAGTTCGGGCGATCATAGATACAGGATCACAGAGAACATACATTGAAATCTACGGATCAGTTTATGGGATACAAGACTAAGGGAAATGAAAAATTGATTCATACACTCTTCGGGGGAGTTTCATCATCAGAAGAATATCATAAATGTTATAAAATAAAGGTTCTAAGTATAGATGAAGAATTCTCATGCACCGTGGAAGCATTGGATCAAAGAGTCATATGTAATAATGTTCCGCCTATATCGCATGGACCATGGATACAGGAACTGGATAAATTGGGTATCTCATTGAGTGACAGGTCAGGAGTTGAGCAAATCGAACTGCTTATAGGAGCAGATATAGCGGGTTTGTTATTCACCGGACAGAAACACTCATTGAAATGTGGTTTAGCAGCTGTACATACCTCGTTAGGATGGACTGTAATGCGGAGAGTAAACAGTAAAACTGACCTACGAAATGATTCCAAAGCTTTTATTTCATTGTTGTGTAAAGAATTGTCAGTCACTGAGTTGTGGAAATTGGAAACAATAGGAATAGCCGATCCTAATGAACGAAGAACAAAAGAACAGGCAGCGGCAGCAGTCTATGAATCCTTTCAACAAACTATATCGACAGACAAAGATCAGCGGTACGAAGTGAATCTACCATGGGTTGATGGCTATCCTCCGTTACCGAGAAATGTAGATCTCGCCATCAATCGATTAAGAAGAAAGACAATGACTAAACTGAAAAGAGAAATATGCTATGAAGAATTTAAGCAAGTTCTTACAACTTGGTTACAAGAGGGCATAATAGAAAAGGTGCCACCAGAAGAAATGTCATAAGTTGCCCATTATTTACCTCATCGAGCAGTCGTCAAAACAAATAGTCTCACCACGAAAGTGCGATCAGTGTTTGATGCTTCATCGCATGAAAAGAACGTGCCCTCGCTAAATGATTGCTTGGAAACAGGAGAGAATTATTCGGGCTAATTCCACTAATATTAATAAGATTTCGACTTTTCCGATATGGAATGTCTGCAGATATTTGTAATACCTTTTTACAAATTGGGGTCAATAAAGAAGATCGAGAATTTTTGCGGTTTTTGTGGATGAATGAGGACGGGAAGATTCTTCATTTACGACATAAAAGAGTCGTATTTGGATTGTGTGCCAGTCCATTTCTGTTGGGCGGTACAAAACATCATTTAGAGAAAATGCAAGGGCTGTGTCAAGTGGAAGACGACACACGGATGAAGAAGGTAATAGACATTTTACTGAACAGCTTTCATGTAGATAACTGTTTGATAAGTGAATCAACAAAAGGAGAAGCTGATAGTTTCCAAGAATCTGCTAGTCAGATAATGATGGCTGGCAAGTTTGATCTGAGAGGCTGGGAAATAACAAAATTGGATGTAAAAGAAAAACAACCATCGCCAGTATTGGGAATGCAGTGGAAACGTGGATACGATACTCTCAGCATCAACCCGATTCAAATCAGTGAAGATGATTTAAAGGTATCGAAGAGATCACTAGTTCAGCGTGTTTACGATCCAATAGGCTATATATGTCTCACACTAAAACTGTTACTCCAACGACTGTGGTGTTTAAAAATGAGTTAGGATGAAGAAGTTCCCACCGATGTTAGAATAGAATTTCTTCATTGGAAATCAGAAGTGGATCTCTTCCAAACAATAAAGATTCCTCGGTGGATCAATGGAACACCAGGCGAACAAGGAGAATGGTCTCTGCATACGTTTGTAGACGCTAGTCAAGAAGCCTATGCTGCAGCTGTTTTCTTACGGGTAAAAGCTGAAAATTCAGTACACTTTCATCTCTTACAAGCAAAAACGCGAGTATCGCCGCTGCGCAAATTAACTATACCGCGTCTGGAACTTTTAGCTGCTACTATAGGAGAGCGGTTATACGATAATGTGAAAAGGTCTTTAGGTATTCCAGACATCAAATCTTACCATTGGAGTGACTCAAGCACAGTTTTGGATTGGATTCAATGCGAAGAACAATGGGGAACATCGCGTTGTTGAAATCAGATTGTTAACGTCTAAAGAAAATTGGCGTCACATACCTGGGACGCAAAACCCAGCGGATCTTCATTCACGTGGCTGCTCGCCCAAAAGATTACTTGAGACGAGGTGGGGGAGGGTCCAACATGGCTGCGCAGAGATCCATGGCCTACTTCTACAGTTTTGCCTGATAAAGAGGAAGTAAATTCTGAGAGGAGAAAGGTAGCTGTATCAATGAGGACAGTCACTTCTGAAAATGTAACTCGCTTTTATGCATACTTCTCATGGTATAACAAACTAGTAAGAATGATAGCATGGCTAAATAGATTTTTGTACAATTTTAACATTCGTCATGACAAAAGACAGGGCGAACTAACAAGTGTAGAATTCCAGGAAGCTGAAATGTTACTAATTCGTTTAGTCCAACAAGAAGTGTTCCATACAGAAAACAAACAATTGAGAACATTAGATACTTTCGTAGACGAAAAGGGAATTATTCGTCTAAAGACTCGAATCTCCCGTCGAAACGATACTACTAATTTTCGTTACCCTATGGTGCTACCAGCCAGTCACCCGGTAGTTACAAGAATAATCAGGAAACATCATGTACAAAATTCTCATGCAGAAGCACAGACTCTCATGATGTTGCTACGAGAAAAATTTTGGATTTTAGGAGGCCGCAAACCAATAAAAAGCGTTATTAAAGAATGTGTTACTTGTAGAAGACATTCAGTACAAGCTGTTCAAGCAAGCACACCACCATTACCAGCGAATCGAGTAAACTACGCAAAATTATTTGAAGTGATTGGGATTGATTTTGCGGGACCAGTCTATTTGAAAACAAAAAGGAAGGCCTGGATATGTTTATACACTTGTGCCGTATATCGCGCGGTACATATGGAGTTGGTAACTTCACTATCAACATGTTGTTTTCTGCAAAGTTTTCGTCGGTTCATTTCGCGACGCGGCCGTCCCAAACTTGTATACAGCGACAATGGGACTAATTTTGTTGGAGCGAAAGGTGTTTTCGACTCGGTGGACTATCCAAGAATCCAACAATATTGTGCTGTGCGTCAAATCGAATGGTATTTCAATCCACCTTCCGCGGCGTGGTGGGGTAGATGGTGGGAGAGACTCTTCAGATTACTTAAAAATTTCTTACGACGTGTATTAGGACGCGCGTGTCTTAATTTCGAAGAGTCATGTGAATGTGAATCCATTATGAACAATAGACCTTTAACTTATGTGTCAAATGACCCTAAGGACTTGTTACCGATAACACCGGCGATGTTTATGCGTGATCTAATCAGTGACAAAACGCCAGACTTTGATATTATTTTCGCGGTGAATACTTAGGACTTTTTAAACAGGTTACTTATCAAAAAATAATCTTCCGATCGCTTTAAACGACTTGGTGCTTATCGGAAATGATACGAGTAAGAGACTAGACTGGCCGCTCGGACGAGTTATCGAGCTGCTACCTGGGGATGCGGTAACCCGAGTTGTACGGGTCCAAACAGCAAAGGGGGTGCTACTTCTGCCCATCCAACGACCGTATCCGCTAGAGGGTTCATCAGCTGAAGGAGCCGCAACAGTACCAGCCCAGGAGATGAAGAAGACATCACCACTTCCGGCAGTCCAAATCGATTCATCGGTGTCTGGTGCAAGTGATGAGTGCGGAGGTAGTGAATCGCAAAAGAGGTCGATTAGTGAAAGTACCTTTTAGATTTAAGGATAATTAAGTTTTGTTTAAAAATGTATTTATTGTTTATAGTTGTGAGTACCATGCTTGATACTCAGGTGGGAGGATGTTAGAACAATCAATACTTCTTCTTATTATTATTGAAAGGAAGTTAGTTATTTTTGCTTTCAGACGTGTGGCAATACTGCTGAACTGTGCACTGGGCATGTCGTTGTTGGTGTGTGTTTGACCGTTGTTCTGAGTTGATCTTTATTGAAAATACAACTAATAAAGTTTCGTTTTACAAGAGTGTAATGTGTTATTATTTAAAACAGATATCAATTGACGGGTAGTTGAAAGATATAACAACAGTGTTGCGAGTACATGTTTCCATTAATTGATCGTATTAATCGGTCAGTCCACAATACTTAAGAAAATTCAGATCATTATGATCGCAAATGAAAGCACAATTATACATAATGGAGATTTGAGATGCTACTTATTGTGACAATTATAATTCTGTTGAATCAAAATTTTCAAAGGTTAATTTCCAAGTTTAAATAATTTAGGAAGCACAGTTCCTTATAATAACACAATGGCATGTAACGCTTCAAAAAATAAATGTTGTTCGAAATCCCAGGTATGTAAAATTATATAAACTGTGATGTATAAATTACATTTTACATAAACTTTGATAGGTCAATTTAAAATCAGAAATGAAACGTATATTTATCAAGTTTTAATACATTCAGGCAAACTAAACTTGCATATTGAAGCACAATAATGATTGTAAGATAAATATTTGTTTAAATATCTATATAGCGTAAGACATACATATAGAGCAATCCAACACTACGTCACACTAGAATTCAATATGGCGGTGCAGGGCAAACAAAGAGCTATCATCTGTACAAAGTGCCATATGTCGAGTTTTCCTTATGAATTTTCAGTGTTTTTTTTATGAACGTCTTATGTTTATTTATATTTTTATTAATAAATATAATAAAATTTTCTACTACTTTCATTGTTGTTGGCTACGGTAGTCTGTCAAACTGTGATAGTTTCTTTTCATTTAATTCCCACGGTTTTTAATCAAAGGTTTTAGTGCAGTTAAATGTTTTAAGTGAAGAAAGACGAGAAAAATAGCTTTCTGTAATAAAAAGGGATGATCTGACAAAGTAAAATTAAAGTTTACAGCAAACATTTTATAACAGGCAAGTGTCAAGTGAACAAATAGTTTTATTTGCAAAATATATTTATTCGATATATATGTTTAGATAAAACAGCATTACTGGAGGACAAAAACCATCTTGATTGGACCCAGAATATGGGCCACAGTTAAAAATTGGTCACTAAAAACAGTGCTGATGTATGCAGGCAGCGGCTGTCGAAGATACGCAGTTGCAGGCTCATCAACGGTTTGTTACTTAATTTTCAGAATGAATCCATGATGAATTGAAGAAGTAATGTATGGAGCAGTTATGAGTAATGTAAACATTTTCTTTTAAATATATTATAATGCATGTTACATCCACTACTGTCTGTGGATTTTAATTTACCGAAATGATTAAGCATTTATAAATTTTATCATAAATTTTACTAATATTTTTTCATGATTTATAGCAATTTCAACAGCAACTCCCTTTGTTGAACACCATTTACAAGAATCTTCTTTTTCTGAGAATGTATGACCTGGAATAGTTTAAAATAAGTATCTAAAAATAATGTACAATTGTATTCAATACATACCTTGCCAACCAAAACGTAAAAGTTATTATTTTACAACCCATCTGTACGAATCCTACCTCAAAATATTTGTAGGCATTTAAGGACTTGAATGTCTTCATTTCAGCACTTGTATATATGCTGTGACAACACAAGTTATGTAACTATGTCCAAACTCAAGTTCATGATCTTTGATTAAACAAAGTAGTAAAATTTATAAATTTTAACTTCTCCATGTATCTCTTCGCAACATCTGGTATTCTTACTCCAAATTCTGCAGATACGTGGACTTCATAACTGTTAAAAATAAAGTAATTTTGATTTTCTTGATATTTGTTATTTGTAGCTATTTTTAAACTTACCTGCATAAAAACATTACAGTTGATTAAAAATATAGTCGGAATATACTACAAAACAAGTAAATACAATAAAAACACTGTAGATTTGTTTAAAAATCTCTCTGAAGTTCAAACGATAACCATACAAACAATGCTGATACAGTAATGTTTGCCCTTCGTCGCCATATTGGACATTTAAAAAGTCACGTGTTCTGGATTGCTCTATTTATTGCAGATATTTTCGTAAAATTGATTTGAAGATAAATTTTGACTAATGTTTTGATACAGAAAAATAAGACTGGTAATTGACAGAGTGTTGTACTACTAAAACAAAGCGAAACCATTTAGATTATTCTATGAAACCCCAAGTTTGTTAAATAATACATTAAAATGTGATGTATAACTTTATATCTAACCTAACTTTTTGCCAGTCTCATTCGAAACTTGTGACGATCCGGTCCCTTCTGTCACATTTTTAATCCGGCAACTTGCATCTGAAAGTAACTGTCATATAAATTATGAAATATGTATTCAAATACATTTACCTGTACTGTGTGGTCATTGGAAAACTCCGAATGCATTTTTCCATACACTACAACTTCTGTATTTTTAGTCTGTGACATTCCGTTCTAGGTTAGACATTTTTGTCAATGACAGTTCCGATGACAGTTACTGCTGTTGCCATCTAGCGGCAAGTTGTGTAAACATGAATATTGTTCTTTTGTATTTAAAATATATTATTTAAGGATTAATATATTTCTAATATATTAAATTATGTTATATGTAAAACTGTTGCGAGGCTTAGAAATATTTGTGCGATTTAAAAGTCAATATTTAATAAATAAAACAATTATTGCCTTTCCCCCCCTCCTCACTTAATTGTTGTCAATTGTTTGACATAATTAAGTGGGCCATGCACTGGGTATAAAAGGCGCGCTGCGGAGCGATTATAATCAGTTGAGATCAGTCCGACTCGTTGAGCTGATCACTACTAAAGACTGTGGCCCTCCTGGTCTTTGGGAAGATTTTTGGTTAAGGTTTTCCTGACCGAAAATAAAACAGTGATCAGACTGACGTTTCTGAATAATCGTTTTTAAAGATTGTGGCCTTCCTAATCTTTAAAAACTAGAAGGTGGGTTGCTCACCGAACCGTTACAAAACGTGATACCGTCACCCGTTAAACCGTCAAACACAAAAGTCCGCATTTTCCGTATTCTTTTGATAACTACTAAAGACTGTGGCCCTCCTGGTCTTTAGGAAGATATTTTTGGTTAAGGTTTTCCTGACCGAAAATAAATCAGCAATCAGATTGAGGTTTTTAAAGATTGTGGCCTTCCTAATCTTTAAAAACTAGAAGGTGTGTTGCTCACCGAACCGTTACAAAACGTGATACCGTCACCCGTTAAAACCGTCAAACACAAAACGTCCGCATTTTCCGTTTACTTCTGACCGTTTCCGTACTAATAAAGCCTCACAACATTTTTCTCTTCACTGTCTCTCTTTTCACATGTTTTCTGTATCATATCTTGCATTATTGAAATAAAAACATTTGTAAATTACATCTTGTGTCATTTAATAATCCGGCCCGTCTCCACTGTTAGCTATCCCGCGCACGAAGTTCTTTCTTTCAGCTTCAAAACCGACTGATTGGCGCCCGAACGTTTACCGACCGACTGACGCTGAAGAAGGACTCGTCACAATTTTGACACTCGAACAGGGAGTCGTCACAATTTTGGCGCCCGAACAGGGACCTGTCAAGTAAGCAAGACCTGTCAAATTAAGCAAGACCTGTCAAGATGAGTGAAAAAGAAGAGACGAAGAGGCAAGACGTCCCACCTGTACCGCTAGCATGGATTTATACCTTGTCGAAGGAAGAGCTCCAAAACCGATTGCAGGAGCTAGGGCGAGACGTCACCGGCAGTACTGATCAACTGCGTAAGAGAATGGTGACCATCTTTAAATCCTTGTCCACTTCAAAGGAAGGGGAGGAGGAGCCCTCGCAATTACAGACCGAATTACCACCCGTTTCTGCCAATATTTGTGATATTGTACGAAAGTGGAATAATCACTTTGATGGAAAGACAGACCCAGTGTCCTTCCTGGAACGGGTGACCGAACTAAAAGACAGCTACCGCATTCCGGATGCGCAGCTGTTAACCGCTTTGCCTGAACTCTTCCGCGGCACGGCACTTCTGTGGGTCCGCAACACAAGGGACCAATGGAAAACATGGAAGGACTTCCTCGAAGACTTCCAGATATATTACGTGGGTGCAGAATATCAACTGCGCATGGAGGAAGAAATTAGTAAGAGGAAGCAGCGATCAGGCGAAAAAGGGCGCGACTACATCACAGACATGCAAACCCTTATTCGTCGCCACGGCCAACTTACCCCTGATCAAGAGCTCTTCAGAGTTCACCACAATCTGCTACCGGAGTACCGTGAGTACATTCGTCGCCGAGACATTGATAGTGTTCGCAGTTTGATACAGGAGATAGAGGATTTTGAACATCTGCAGCGTGAGAAGAAACCGGCCTACCAGGCTACCCGTCTCCATGTCGTCGTACCTACATCACCTGTCCGCAACCAACCGACCACGCAGGCGCGGGCGACATCAGCAATTATGTGCTGGAGATGTGGCCAGCACGGCCACTACCGACAAAGTTGCCGGAACCCGCGAAAACTGTTTTGCTTTCGTTGTAACAAAGAAGGCGTTCTTACACGTGACTGCCGCTGTCAAAAGGAGCAGTCGAAGGAACTCACCAGTCGACAGCCATTACCAAAAGCAAAGTCACATGTACCACTTCCGGTCATCGGGATGAGAGATCCCGACGACAACCGTCTCTTTCTGGATGTTAAAATCAAGGGACGGCGTTACGAAGCGTTGGTAGACACAGGGGCCATGTTTTCATACGTGAACAACCGAACGGCAACTGAGTTTATCGACCAACATACGCGACTACAGCCAAGTCATCACCAGCAAGTACAGCTCGCGGATGGGACGGTCAAACGAATCCGAGGTGCACTGACGGTACAATGCATCATAGGAGGAATTTGCAGACGGCTGCAATTTCAACGCCTGCCAAACCTGACCCATGGGCTGATATTGGGTATGGACGCGCTCAGGGCAATCGGCGCAACTATCAGCATATCTCATCAGCAGGTCACACTGCAGGCGTCGCCCACTCCGAGTGTCCAAGTGGACGCATTCGAGCGACTGCAGGGCGTGACACCTAAAATCAAACACGCCATCAAACTGAAGGATGACACACCGATTAAGCAGCATTACTTACCGCGAAAAACGAAGATGCACCGGAAAGGTAGTCTGAACCACTTGACGAATATGTTAAGCCGCAAACCTTTACCCGCTCTTCATGCTGCATCAACCAGCTTTCCATGGCATACGCGAATGCTTCGGGAAGTTAGTGAACGGCCCCAGGACCACCCACAGTATCATGTAGCCGACGGAAGGCTGCGCCGGCGGTCCTGGGATCCGACCGATCTCTCCGACACTGAACCGCACCGAGAGCGGAAGCTCTGCATTCCGACGAAGCACAGGCCGCAATTGCTTGCAGAAATAAATATTAAAGATTTAAATCCTGCTTTTATAGATGACCAGCCAGCAGTTCCGCCACCAACGAGGAAGAGGCCACCCATCGACTACGTGTCACCGCTTCCGGTTCGGCCACCGCCGACACCGCAACCGTTTCCAGCGCCAGATCGGAAGAAATTGAGATCAGTGGAGTCCTACGTTGGGAAACAGGGTCCTCCTGGAACCCGCACTCCAGACCTCGTCACCACGCCCGTTGCCGCCGTACCGTTCCAGCGACGAGCACGAGTACTAGTTCCTCGACCAGGCGGAGGATTGATGTGGGTAACAGTACTCAATCCTGACGCACACAGGACACAGCGCAGAAAAATAAATAGACTGTAACCTTAATTCTGTTTTGTTTCGTTCATGTTTATACTGTTTTCTGGTTCAAATCAACTAGATTTTTGCGTTCTGTTGTTATTTCATAAAAAAAATAATAATCTATTATTTTTTTTTGTGAAGTAAGGGGAGGATGTGACGATCCGGTCCCTTCTGTCACATTTTTAATCCGGCAACTTGCATCTGAAAGTAACTGTCATATAAATTATGAAATATGTATTCAAATACATTTACCTGTACTGTGTGGTCATTGGAAAACTCCGAATGCATTTTTCCATACACTACAACTTCTGTATTTTTAGTCTGTGACATTCCGTTCTAGGTTAGACATTTTTGTCAATGACAGTTCCGATGACAGTTACTGCTGTTGCCATCTAGCGGCAAGTTGTGTAAACATGAATATTGTTCTTTTGTATTTAAAATATATTATTTAAGGATTAATATATTTCTAATATATTAAATTATGTTATATGTAAAACTGTTGCGAGGCTTAGAAATATTTGTGCGATTTAAAAGTCAATATTTAATAAATAAAACAATTATTGCCTTTCCCCCCCTCCTCACTTAATTGTTGTCAATTGTTTGACATAATTAAGTGGGCCATGCACTGGGTATAAAAGGCGCGCTGCGGAGCGATTATAATCAGTTGAGATCAGTCCGACTCGTTGAGCTGATCACTACTAAAGACTGTGGCCCTCCTGGTCTTTGGGAAGATTTTTGGTTAAGGTTTTCCTGACCGAAAATAAAACAGTGATCAGACTGACGTTTCTGAATAATCGTTTTTAAAGATTGTGGCCTTCCTAATCTTTAAAAACTAGAAGGTGGGTTGCTCACCGAACCGTTACAAAACGTGATACCGTCACCCGTTAAACCGTCAAACACAAAAGTCCGCATTTTCCGTATTCTTTTGATAACTACTAAAGACTGTGGCCCTCCTGGTCTTTAGGAAGATATTTTTGGTTAAGGTTTTCCTGACCGAAAATAAATCAGCAATCAGATTGAGGTTTTTAAAGATTGTGGCCTTCCTAATCTTTAAAAACTAGAAGGTGTGTTGCTCACCGAACCGTTACAAAACGTGATACCGTCACCCGTTAAAACCGTCAAACACAAAACGTCCGCATTTTCCGTTTACTTCTGACCGTTTCCGTACTAATAAAGCCTCACAACATTTTTCTCTTCACTGTCTCTCTTTTCACATGTTTTCTGTATCATATCTTGCATTATTGAAATAAAAACATTTGTAAATTACATCTTGTGTCATTTAATAATCCGGCCCGTCTCCACTGTTAGCTATCCCGCGCACGAAGTTCTTTCTTTCAGCTTCAAAACCGACTGATTGGCGCCCGAACGTTTACCGACCGACTGACGCTGAAGAAGGACTCGTCACAATTTTGACACTCGAACAGGGAGTCGTCACAAACTGTAATGAACCAAAGTGGAAATTAATCAAGTTTTAATATATTCAGAAAAACTTAATTAGTACAATAATGTATTTCAATAATTTTATGGTGGGTACTTATTTATATAAAAGCTACAGTTTATAAAATAGGCATTTTTATATGTGTTTGTACCAGTTATGGCAGAATCAAGAAAAGACATACGTCATTCTTTACCAATCGACATACGTCAAATTTATTTTAAATTGACATATGCTTATTAAAGCTAAGAATGTTTATATATTATATTAAAAATATTCTCTATAAAGTGTAATTTGATGAGATAGAAAACTGCAGAGGCAAGAGATTCAAATATTGGAAAATATGTTTAAAGATTGCAAAATAAATTATTTAAAAAGAAAACAAAACATAATTTAAAAAGCTGATTACTAAACTATCAAATGACGGGAGATAGTAACTTTGTAAAATTGCTGAATGCAAGGCATTTATTTGTCCAAAGTTACAAAACATAACCGATAGTGCTGCATTTTGCGGAACGGCAGGAAACTACACTACAGGTACTGGTTCACGGATATGGCGCGGGAATTAAAAAAATTAAATTAAAATCTTTATCACAAATTTTATTTTATTTTTCACCAGCACGTTATCAAAATTTGACATTTACATTAGAAATATGTTTTTAGTTTTCCAAAGGTCACTATTTTAAATTACAATGAATTTAAAATAATTTATTTTATGTAATTTTTATACTCATAATGCTATCTCTTATGTCGACAGGAAACTAAAATGCCTCGCATATTGTAATCAGTACATTGTTGTAATCAAGTGTATTATTGTGATCAACACGAATATATTGCTGTATTCAATATAAATACATTGTTTTAATCGATATGAGTATATTGTTGTAGTCCGTGCATTTTTTATTTAAAACATTATAGTCATTAATACATTGTTGTAATCAGTACATTATTGTAAACAATTATTGTATTGATGACGTGATCATATACGGAATACATTGGTGTATAATGAGTGTGAGATTGAGAAGAATGTTGTTAAGAATGTGGTGGTTTGGACATGTTGAGCGAATGTCGAATGAAAGGTTGGTGAAACTAATATATGTGGGTGAGATTGAAGGTGAACGATTGCGTGGGTGTCCGAGGAATAACTGGTTGGTATGATTGATGGTTTGTTGCGTGAACGAATGATTCCGAGTGTGTGAATCGCACTATGAATGTGGACGAGGCGAAAGTGGTCTGGAGGAGATTGATTGTTGGTTGACGGTGTTTCTGGGTTCGTGCTACCCTACTAAGTGGAACATAGCGTGATGTTATGTATGTATGTATGTACAATTGTTGTAATGAACGCAAAAATAGTTATAAAACGTTTTGATGAATTGGCGAATCAAAGATTAACGAATGATTTTAATATGAATAAGAGAATGTTTTAGCAGACTGTAGAGATAGAGAGGTGGGAGTATAAGAACAGTGAATCAGATGTTAGGAATAGATGGTGTGCGTATTTTAAGGAATTGTATGGTGGTGTAACTGGAGTGAATAATAGAGGAAAAATAGAATAAATGCTAGAAACGTTGAATGGAATATAGATGAAGGTGACGTCAGATTTGCATTGGTGTGTCTAAAGAAAGGTAAGTCTCCAGGTATGGATGGTATAACAAATGAAATGTTGAAATATGGTGGTGAAACATTATTTGATTGGTTAGTGTATTTGTTTAAATTTTGTTTGAAACGGTGCGTGGCAAAAGCAGTTCAAGTGAATGTACAAATTTTCAAGCGATAAGTTTGTTTAGTGTAGAAGGGAAGTTGTATAGAAAAATCTTAATTCATAAGGTGCGAGCCTTAACAATTTCTAAATTAAGTGATATGTAAACAGGTTTTTTTTTGTGTGGATCAATTGTTTTCTCTTCGAATGATTGTTGAGAAATCACTTGATAAAAACAAAAAGGCGTTCTGCAGGATGTACTTATAGAGTACGGTATGGATGGTAATTTTTTGAGAAAGATTCGAGCGTTGTATGAAAGAAGTGAGGCTGCGGTGAGATTGATGGTAAATTAAGTGATTGATTTCGTATAGATGTTGGTGTGAAACAGGGTCTGGAATGTCTCCTTGGTTGTTTCATTTGTATATGATTGTGTTGTTGCGAAAGGCATTGAATGGAACGAGTGGTGTACATATTGGTGGACGTGTAGTGCCTGCGTTAGCTTATGCAGATGATGTTGTTTTTGTTGGGTGAAATTGACAAGCAAATGATTGTGAGCATAAATGAAGTAGGCAAAGGTTTAAATCTGTTGTTGAATGTCGATAAATTTAAAGTGTTGGTGTTTGAGAAAAATGATTTGGTAACTGGATGTAATGTTTCAGTGAATGGCGTAAAACTGGAACAAGTTAATGAATTTGTATATTTCGGTAGTATATTACTTGCTCGAAAAGTGAATGTATCTAGAGATGCTCAATTGAATGTTTATAATGGTGTGTTAGTGCCTACATTGATGTATGGTTCTGAAAGTTGGGTGTGGAAAAAGATGCATGAATGACGTATATCTGCTGTGGAAATGAGATATTTGAGAAGAGTTTGTGAGTATGCAAGATGTGATTGTATCCGAATACATTGATGTATGGTGAGTATGAGATTGAGAAGAATGTTGTTAAGAAAGTGGGAGTTAGTCAATTGAGGTAGTTTGAAAATCTTGAGCGAACTAATATATGCGGCTGAGATTAAATGTGACAGATTCCGTGGGCGTTCGAGGAATTTGTAGTTAGGTATGATTGGAGCATGTATGAATCGCATTATGAATGTGGACGAGGCGAAAGTGGTGTGTAAGGATAGGAATTGACATCAATTTGGATTGGAATTTTTTGGAATTGAATTGCTCCTAACTGGGACTGATTTGATATGAACTAATCAGATTAATTACTAGGAAAACTATCTATCTGTCAAGCTTTGAATAAGATAGTTTGTAATCTGAAATTGCAACTCTATATTTTTTGTATGGACTTGCAAATCCATATTTTCTCTTAGTCTTAGTTGTAATTAACCGAGAGTCCTAGGTATTTTAAAAGTAATTATATGATTTGTAATAAATTCATTTTATAATATAATTATCTTTTATTTTTGGGATCTGTATTTCATCTAAGTTATCCACAGTGGTAGTTGAAGGATCACGTCGAAGTGAAGATATTAATAATAATAATAATAATAATTTATTTCCAAAAAAAGTTGTACATAACAACATATGGAATATAGCAATAGTATACAAATAATGATTATAATAGTAAATAGTAACAAATAGTAATAGCAATTAAATAATTATAGGTAGCGAATAACATTTCATAATAATTAGATAGGTAGGCGTCCACTAACCTAAACAGAATCTATTGTTTTTACAATCTGTGAAGTACTCGTCCCCGTTGTAGTATTCTTTTTGTATAAGAATAGTTTTTATTAAACCAAGACACTTTTTAACAGGCATAGCCTTCAAATAATGAGGCAGTGCATTATAAAGAATAATTCCATGGTAGTAATACCCTTTCTCGTAAGCTGTTGTGTTATGTATAGGGACCTCAATGATTTTATTACAGTTACGAGTATTATATTTTTCATACGAAATAAATTGATAGGTATTAATATTTTTCAACGTGAATTTTAATGTTTCATAAATATAGCTACTGTGTATAGTAAGTAAGTGTAACAGTTTAAATTTTCCTTTACAAGAATCATATTGTCGTAAATTACACATGACACGGACCACCTTTTTTTGAATAACAAATACATCATTGATTAAAGGGGAGTTACCCCACATAAGTATACCGTAGGTAGCTATGGAATAAAAGTAACCAAAATATACAACTTTCAAAGATGACGTATTAATTGATTTACATAGTATTCTTAAGCAATACAGCGATTTATTTAATTTAGGAATCAGATTTTTTGCATGTGTATTCCATTTCAAATTATTGTCTATATATAATCCCAGTAAACAAATGAAGGTGGTGTGGTTTATTTGTTTGTATTGTATTATATTTCTATTTGTATTGTTTTTGGTAAGTCTAAAGTCAATGATACTAGTTTTTGATAAATTTAATGTTAGTGCATTATTTAGACACCATTGTTCAACTATGTTCACTACCAGCATCATATTGTTGACCAAGATGGATAAATTCTCATGAGAGAGAAGGAAATAAGTGTCATCCGCATAGATAACACATTTTACATCCGGTACATAACATGATACTACGCTAGAGATATTATTTATGTATAAAAGGAATAACAAAGGACCCAGAACTGATCCTTGAGGCACTCCTGTAGTTACATAACTAGAATCCGAGAAGTAATCGCACGTTAAACCATTCTCATTTTTGTATTTTATTTTAGTTACTTGGGTTCTATTTTGTAAATAAGATTTAAGCAAGGCATAAGCTTGACCTCTAATTCCGTATTGCTCCAGCTTTAATAACAGGAGAGAGTGGTTTACTGTGTCGAATGCTTTGGACAGATCACATGCAAGTCCAATGACGTATTTTCGAGAGTCTAAACATGACAACACATATTTTGTATATTCACTTGCTGCAGAAATTGTAGATTTGTTTTTGGTGAAACCATGTTGACAGTCTATCAAAATGTTATTTTTATTAATGAATGCAATAAGTCGCGTGTGTATTAGTTTTTCTAGCACTTTTGAAAATACTGATAGGAGGGATACAGGTCTGTAATTCGCAGCACACTGCGGATCGCCTTTTTTGAATATAGGTGTCACTACACTTTGTTTATAAATTTCAGGAAATATACCTTCTTCTAAAGATAAATTAAATAAATAGCACATTGATTGGATTAAATTCACTGCAATTTGTTTAAGCACTGTTGATGATATTTCGTCAAATCCAGAAAAACTGCTGTTCTTTAAAGAAAGGATGGTGTGAAATATTTCTTCCTCGGTTGTGGGGTATAAATAAATAGTTTTCTGGACATGGTTACTAGGTAATGTAAGAGAAGGTCTTGATATTTGTGGATTGTATACCGGTTGCTGAAGAAATTGATTGTTAAATATGTTAGATATTTGTGATGGATCAGTTACTATGTTATTATTATTTAATAATGTTATATTATTTTTATTTGTTGGCTTGTTAGACGTGTTAATTATATTTCTAACAATACACCATGCCGTTTTAGTTTGGTATCTGATATTTTAATTTTGTTAGAGTTATATAGTTGTTTTGCAAGTTTAATAACTTTTTTGAGGATTGAGCAATACAATTTCACGTAATGCTCAAATTTAGAGTCCGTTGTTAATTTTAATTTTTGAATTAAGAATCGTTTATGTTTGCATGATTTTTTAATTCCACTAGTTAACCAGTAATTATTTTTAAATTCATTATTTTTTAAAGTTGTAATTGGAAACGCGGTATTTAGTTTATTATCAATTAACTTATGAAAATTATTAAATTTGTCGTTTATAGACGTTTTATTAAATAAAATTGGCCAATCTATATTAATTAGTAAGTTATTAAATTTCTTAATATTTTTGTTAGAGAAAGATCTCATTTTGACAACTTGATTCATATTGACATGATCAGCTTTATTAAGGTGACAGGATAACGCATAGTGATCCGAAAGACCTGAATTTAGCACAGTAACGTTATTTAAGAATTCTTTATTTGAAAATATATTGTCAATGCAAGTAGCACTTGATTTAGTGACGCGTGTAGGAAGAAGGATGTTGGGAAATAGATCAAAGGACTCTAGTATTGACAGTAGACGTTCTTTAGTTCGTGTATTTTGAAGAAGATTGATGTTTGTATCGCCTGTTATAATTATTTTCGTGAAATTATTTCGATGTAGTGACGATAGAAGAAGATCAAGTTTCTCGAGATATGTATCTACACAGCTATCTGGTGTCCTGTACAGTGAGATTATTGTAATAATTTCATTCATTTGTTTTAAATTAATCATTGAGTATTCAAATATTGTCTCTTGGATGATATTGTCATATTTATGAACTTCATTGAAGTTGATATTATCGCGAATATAAATGCATGTACCGCCACGCGCTTGAATTGATCTTGAAGAAAAAGATGCAAGTTTGTAACCATTTAATTTAATCAGTTCAATTTCTGCTTTATTTAGCCAATGTTCGTTAAAGGACAATATGCTTGGCTGAATTGAAAGATCATTTAGAAAGATTTCTAATTCTTCAAGTTTATTAATAATTCCCTGAATATTTTGAAAGAATATAGAGAAATTTTCATTATGGATTAATTGCTATTGTCCTTTTCCGGTTTTAAATTTTGAGACGATGGTCGGGTTACCATTAATATATTTGATTGTTAGATCTCTTTTTCCTTGTTCAATCTGTGTCTTTAGTTCATCTTTCACTATCTTTAGTTTTTGTTGTTGCATTTTTGTCTGATCGGCACTGACTGATATTTTTAAATGCTTTAATAAGTTTTTATTTTTTAACACACTTATTGCATCGTGTTTATTTAGAAAAGAGATTTTCGCTGGCCTCGGTTTGTCTGATCTGTATTTTCCAAGACGAAGTGTACTAAAATTCTTGAACTCATTATTGGGAATATTTTGAAGAATCTTTGATATTTCTTGAGATTCATATATTTTACACTGATCTGTATGCGTATCATCAGAATGTTTAAGCGCAACAGTGCATTCTATTAAATTATAGAGTATAATATTATTAGCACGTTGTATTCTTTCTATAATTTCGGATTGCATATTATCTATATCAATTGGTAAGTTGGTCGACGACGATGCATCATTAGAGGTGACTTCATTTACCTTAGTTTATAAAATTTCCATTTTGCTTTCCAACTGATTTATTTTCATTTTATAAATCTCGTTCTCTTTTGCCAATTTTTCAAATTTACCATTAAGGACATCCATACTTTGTTGCAATTGATTCTGGCTGTTTAAGATAAAATCTAGCTTACTGTTTGTATCTAAATCCTTTAATATGGTGTCATTTGAAATAGAAGCAATACTAGCGGTAGTGGTTGAACAATCAATACATTTCCAAATTTTGATAGATTTATCTAAACGCATCTTTTGATATGATTCTAAACTTTCTTCTCCGCAATCCAAATGAAATACGCCTTTGCAGGTACCCGTACAGAACAGCAAGTCACTGTAGCGATCAGTCGGCTTTTTGCATGATCTACAGCACGACATGATGAATAATAATTTGACTGATTGTACTTACTGCGATAAGACAAGTTACTTAGCTGATGCCGATATTAAGCGATAAACGACCTTATTGCTCGCTTAACTTTGAACTAATTTGGTGGTAATTTGGTCTAAAGAGAAAAAATCACTGTCACTTTTTATCAAAACAACTAAAACACTGTTATTTATATACTACAACAAATGTGTAATTATATGTTACTTAAATATTCAAGAAATATAGTATTTTTATCGACAGTAAAAATTTACGTGTATACCATGTACAATTCTGAATACTGAGATTTTGCAATTATAAAATGTGTAATAAATTCACTGATTTCTATATAACACTAGATTGGGCATAGGTCATATTTTGCCATCTGAGAGCATCCCCCATTAAAAAGAGTGAATTGAGGTTTTGTGACACTTTTGTAAATAAAAATGTGCAATCTGAAGATCTGCCATATCTCTCTCTACACTGCGCACGCCACCACTTCTCTTAGGGTATACCACGAATTATGGTGATACTCATAGACAAGAGAGATAGATTTTTAAATATTTAGTTATCACAAAACCTGAATTTTGACCATCATGGCGGCGTCCACTTGGGAACGCACCGTAGTGGCTTATGCCCAATCTAGTGTTATTTAGAAATCAGTGAATAATATGTACCTCTCAATTTAATTAAATTTGTCGAGCATTATTATTGGGATTTCCAGTCGTAGAACTCAGTGCTTAGTAACGTGCTGGTAAATGACAAAATGAACCTTTGGGTCGACTGTCAATTGTATTACCTCTACACTATTAGTTGGATTAGGTATTTCAACGTCGCGGAGCCTAGGGGTCAGACCTGCTTCGCAGATCTGACCGCTAGTCCAATATACTAAAAGCCATCATTCATTCTATATATATATATATATATATATATATATATATATATATATATATATATATATATATATATATATATAATCTATATTTGCATCTGCCTAGTAACCAAAATTTGTGCGCAGCTCTAGAGCCTAGACGGTTTGACGGATTTAAGTGAAACCTTTACTGGAAGTTCGAGATTTTTTCAGAATAGCGCCTTTTTATGAATTCACATTTTTATTACACATGATGTGCGAGATATTAAATATATAAGGCGGAAATGCGATTACGGATCAGAGTGTGTGTGTTGCTATGAAAGTGGAGTTTGTTGATTCTGGTTGTAACTTTACAAAAATTTATGTTCAATTTGTCATTTCTGACAGATCTGTTTAAAAAATTAAGTATAAATTACATATATTCTAGACAACTTGAAGATGTTTTGTAAATTTATATGTGTTTTGAATAAATAAATAAACATGTGTACTATTTTGAAAATATTTTAAAAGTCAGTGAAAAAAAATTTAAATTGTAGCTATCACTTTTCACAAATTTTTGTGCAACTAGTTATTTTTGACATTTCAGTCTGAAATTTTAAATATAAATTACTTTAATTGTAGTTCAGTTAGACAAGTTTGGTAATATATTTCTGTTTAAAATAAATGAGCAAACAATAAATTTTTAATTTTGAATTTTTTATTCATATTTTTTTTTCAAATTTAAAATAAATATGATAGATCAACCTCGATTCTTTTATGGCTTTCAGGCGGTAAAATTCAAATAAGTTAACTTCTTATCTAACACAAAAAAATGTTAAAAATTATTTTTCACTTCATAGATGGTTTCTTTTTCATCTCAAAAAATAAAAAAGATGTCTCTGCTCGACAACCTCGATGCTTCTAAGTATTTTAGGCGGTAAAGTTTAAATAAATTAATTACTTATCTAATATGATAAAATCGTTTTAAATATTTATAATCAATTTCAGAATTTTTCTGATCTAAATTCGTAGAATTGTTAAAAAGTTACTTTGAACAATCATCAGTTGTTTTTTATTTCTGATCCTGCCGTGTTTGGTACTAAATTAAAAGTTAAACGGCAGATATGTAAAATCAAGTGTCGAAAAGATATTTTGGACGATCGTCAGATAATTGTATTTTCTAAATGTTATTTAAATCCTGCCGTGTTTGGTATCAATCTGAAGGTCTCACTCATCAGATTTAAACTCAAGTGTCAAAAAATAATTTTGGACGATCGCCATTTGTTTTTTATAAATGTTATTTCAAACTTTCGATTGGTACTACAATCATTGTTGTCCGATAGAACACCGAGCAACAGCACGCAAAAAACTGATTTCCCATGTTAATCTCCTATGTACACCTTTAAGACAGACACCCGGTACAATTATGTACGAAATGATTAAATACCAATGAAACTAATTGTAATGGATGTATTAGGGCTATCAAAGTGAAAACATAATGTATTCCTGAATCTGTGAAAAAATTTTACATTTTACGGTATATCGTGTGGGTGTAAGCCCTCAATCATCGAGTGAAAGGTATCATTTTAAAAGTGATAGGTAATCGTTATAAAAGTTGATTCTTCATTTTAAAATAGTGAAATGTAATATAATCCATAGTAGGAAGATATATTTTTATTTTATATTGTAGAGAAAAACATACATACATACAAATAAATCAAGCATCAATGATAAAATGAAATTTTGTTGTATTTACGTGATATCAACTATAGAATTACGCAAAAAATTATTAAATACTAAAGAAGCAATATAGCATTAGCTGTATTATATAATATAAGAAAAATTCATGAAGAGGAAGATTACAGTACATATGTCCACTGTTTTCTTATTAAATTCAATTAAATTATCTTACGTAATTATTTAAATCTCAAACAGTTGATGAAGAAAGTTGTCATATTCATGATGAAAACTATGCTACTCTACCCTGCCAACAACCTACTAATATTCCAAGAGGAAATATTTTGCGGCAGTAATTTATACGGACACATTTTGACCAGGATCAGTTTTAAAATATTGGTATGGAGATTAGAATAATAATTTCTAGTGTGGAAATAATATGCTTTTGTTTTAAATAATTATTTATTGTAATGAAAGAGTTTCATTGTTGTAATCACGTATTTTCATTATTGTAATCAAATATTTGCATTATTGTAATCAAAAATTTATATTGTAGCTGTTACTTTTGTGCAACGTGTTATTTTTGACAGATGTGTTTGAAATTTAAATTTCAAATTACATTAATTCTAGACAAGTCAATTATAGCTATTAACATTCCTAGTGATGTTATGAGTATCGTAACTGCCGCAGATGTCAGTTGAAATTCGAGCTCGTAGAGCTAGGATTTTAAGACATCTAAGGCCTGTTATGACTCATAACATCCGTGGTTTGTTCAATAGTTTACCGGTTTCAGAATATGAAGACGTTAATGTCATTAATAAATATTATTTATTGAAATTCTTTTATGAAAAACGTCTGTCATAATTTTAGAAGGTGATCAAGTAAGTCTGTTTGTTTTTATTTAACACCATGGTTACACTTCTTTTGTATCATATTTAAAATTATGTTTTTACTTAAACGTCAATGTGTTCATAATAGCTAGATAAAAAGTGGATTTTGGCGATGTTGAATTGCCTGAAAATATTTGGAACGCAGCAGGTGAAGCTCTGAACAGCTTAATTCCGTGTGTATTAATAAATAGCGTTATATTATCATTGTGTATTATTTTCATTTTCTTGACTGTTTTGACAGGTCAGTAAGGTAATATTACCCTACAGAATAGAGTTATGGCATACTTACCCTGCCTACTTTTGTGCATGTAAACATAGGTTTAATCTCCTGAAACCGGTAAAAATAATTAAAAATAATAGCTAATAAAATTTTTCTTTTTGATTGCATTTTGAAGTTTATATGTTATGGTGACGCTAAATCTGTATTATACGATCAAATTTACTGAAAATAAAATAAAATCGGGAAATTTAAATTCAAAGTATAACTGTCAAACTGACGTTAGACTGAAGAAGGACGGTATTACACGACCAAATTTTATAAAAATGAAGAAAACCGAGAACTTAACAGGAAATAGTATATTGAACAACTAGTATTACAATGACCTTTTTTGTAATACGAGTATAATTTGCGTAAACGAGCCGCAGGCGAGTTACGCAAAATACGAGTTTTACAATTAGGCATTGTAACACGAGTTGTTCATACTATTTTTCCTATTTCACGTTTATAAATTCAATAAAAATAAAAATAAAATAAAATTGTACGGCATGTTTAATATACGACTGGTCACCAAGGGGCTTTGCCTGCAGGGCCTATCGGATCCCAGGCCGCAACCCCGACGCAGGGGCTCCCATTCAATCATTTTACGTGAGCAATGACAGCCCCAAGTCTGACCGACTGTTAATTTTACAAATAATAAATTCACCAAAAACAGTTGCACAAAATTCAATTTTGTAGCATTGTTTTTGAGAAAAACAGTGTCACAAAATTGACTTTGTGTACGTGAAATAGGAAAAAATTATTTCGAATAACATTTTTCAATTTGATGTTACTTTGACGTTAAACTAAGAAAAGTCGGTATTACACGATCAAATTAAGTAAAAATAAAGTTAATCCGCCAAATTTGTCGAAAATGTAAAATTCTAATTATTGTTTATTATTATTGACGATATTTTTAAATTGACAAGATAATAATAGAAATGTCAGATTGACAGAATTCTTAATTACATTATCAAATTTAATAAAAATAAAAAAAACGCGAAATATAAATGATAAAATAATTTCCAATAAAAAAAAATTCACTTTAATGCTACTTATCATTTTTTTTAAGTCACTTGAAATCTATTGCAGGGTAAAAATTAAAACACTTGGTCTTATATATATATATATATATATATATATATATATATATATATATATATATATATATATATATATATATACACAAATTCCCTCAATGAAAAACATACTACTTTTTCAGTGGTTAACACACAAATTCCCTTAATAAAAAGCATACAATTTTTGTCAGCAGGAAACACACAACTTATCTTAAAAGTTGTACTGACATGGAAGCGAGGAACGAAGTGACAACTTCGCTCTATGGAAAACATGCAACTTTTGTCAATGGTAAACACACAAGTTCTCTCAATGCAAAACATACAACGTTTGTCAGTGGTTAACACACAACTTCTCTCAATGAAAAACATACACCTATCGTCAGTGGTTAACGCACAATTTTCCTCAATGAAAAATATAAAACTTTTACCAGTGGTAAACACAAAACTTCCTTCACTGCAAAGCATACAACTTTTGTCAGTGATAAACACACAACTCCCATGTATGAAAACTATTCAACTTTCGTCAGTGGTTAACACACAACTTTGCTCAATGGAAAACATGCAAATTTTGTTAATGGTAAACATACAACTTTTGTCAGTGATTAACACACAACTTCGCTTAATGAAAAACATTCAATTTTTGTTAATGGTAAACACTTAATTTCCCCCAATGAAAAACATACAAGTTATGTAAGTGGTTACCACACAACTTCGTTTAATGAAACACATTCAACTTTTGTCAGTGGTTAACACACAACTTCCCTCAAAACTTATACTAACATGTAAGCGTAGAACAAATTGATTGATTTCTGTAGTAAACAAACAACTTCTTTAATGGAAAACACACACTTTCCCTCAATGGAAAACATGAAACTTTTGTCAGTGATAAACATACAACTTCCCTCAATAAAAAACATATAACTTTCGTCAGTGGTTTACACGCAACTTCCCCCAATTCAATACTTACAACTTTCGTCAGTGGTTAACACACAACTTCCCTCAATGAAAAGCATACAACTTTCGTTAATGGGAAACACAAAAATTATCTAAAGTTACGAGCTTGCTTTGCCAATTGCTGATATCAAATGAAAGGTATTTATTTTCCTGTACTTGCCATCTTCTTCAGTGTCGCGGAGCCTAGGGGCCGAACCTGCGAAGCAATTCGGACCGTTAGTCCTATATACTAAAAGGTTTGAGTATTTCACTATACTTTAGGCAATCTAGCAACTAATTTTGTGCAATTTGTACGCAGACCTATAGCCTAGCCCGTTTGACGGATTCAAATGAAACCTTCACAGGAATTTAGAGTTTGATTGGAAATAGGGGCTTTTTATCCATTCACATTTTTCTTACACATTATGTGCGAGATATTCAATAAATAAGGCGGAAATCAGAGTATGCGAGCGTTGCTATGAATGTGAAATTTGTTGATTTTATATGAATAATTGTATTGTAGTGGTAACTTTTCACAAATTTGTGTTCTTGTAATTCTTGACAGATCTTTTTGAAAAATTAAGTTTAAATTACATTTAATCTAGACAAGTTTCAGAAGTTTTGTAAATTTATCTGTGTTTAGAGTAAACGAATGAGCATACATGTGTACTATTTTGTAAATATTTTAAAAGTCAATCAAAAATATTAAAATTGTAGCTGTCACTTTTCACAAATTTGTTCAGTTATAATTTTCAGTATAACAGATGTCTATGCTCGTACACATCGACGCTATAAAGCATTTTAGGCGGTAAAATTTAAATAAGTTAATTATTTATCTAATACCAAAGGGATGACAATTATTTTCTATAACACTGTTTTGGAAACTAGGCATTCCACTTGTGGCGACGCAGGTCTAAAACAAGTTGTAAATTTGTTCCGGACGACCGTGGTGCGTCTGTGTGCGTTGCGTTGCGTTGATATAAATGAACTGCAAAAGTAAATAACGAATAGGAGGTGGTGACGTGTCGAGAATACGAAGTTGACCCAAAAAATAACTGAATAAATGAAGAACTCAGAAGCAATAAATCGAATGTTGTAGGTACGGACACTCTTCATCTTGTAGGAGCGATCTACAAGGACTAACACGAAGGTTAAGCTCTTGGAAGATAGGAAAAATAGGTAGGCCCACAAATGTTAATCAGGTATTCGAAGCTAAAAGCCTAAGATCTAACAACAGCAAAGTGTGAGGCAACACCGTAAATAAAGGCAAGAGTGAACGTCGATGTGAATAGATATAAACTACGAGTCGGTAAAGCGACGTGATAATCAGAAATAACAAATAAAAATAAATACAGCGTAAATAATAATATATCAAACTCAAAGGAGTGTGAATAAGCGTGCAGCAAAGGTGCAAGTAAACTAATCAAATTACTAAAATTAAATATAGGAAAAATACCAAAAATTAGCTTAAATAAAATATAAACTAAAGCGTAAATGCATAAAGCAGCGAAAATATATCCCAAAAAATATATATATAAACTAGTAAATTAATTAAATAAGATCAAATAATCAATATGTAACTGATATAAATATCAAACTAGATCGATTGCGTAACTAGATCAATCTCAAGTTAAGATGGCACAAAAACAGATGTGCGTAGCGTACAAATGATTGTAAAAATAGTACAAAGTACTTACGATTGTCCAATAGTGTTATAAAATAGTATGCGATACCTGAATATCAGATTTAGCATCAGCTGTGCGTGTTCTAGATCAAATGCATGCAGTGGAAACTCAATGTCCAGCAGATCATAAAATGCATTCACTGAATCAGCAAGTGGAGAAATGTTATAAGCGATGCTAAAAGCTGCAAGTAAAAGTAAATTAAACACAAATAAGCACAAAATAAGCGACAATGACCATGTGGTCGCGTTGAGGTTAAATAAATTTAAAGCGATGTATAAAGCATATAAAACACAATTTGAGCACTATAATTAAGCGTTTAAACTATATAGCAAATTAATTAGAGTTACAATAACTCTGAGTTAGCGTAAAAATGTAATATTAGAGCACAAGAACTCGTTGTAAAGCGTGGTGAAACAAAGTACGATGCGTATGGCTTGAAAGACAAGCGAGAAGTCACGTTATTTGACACCAACAGTGTCGAAAAGAGTAATTAAAATCTAAATTACCGGCTGGTCAGTGTGAACACGAAGTGAGGACAGCGCCAAGGCCAAGCAAATTCACTATTCACACACAGATGGCGAGCGAGGTCCAAACACCACTACTAAAAATTGTTATGGAATCACTAACATTCTATACGCTGCGTATGGAATATTTTCGACGAATCAGAACCGCTTATTTCCGCGACATATGAAGTATCTTGATTCAGTTACTATGGTTACGTCTGTTTGTAATAATTTGATTTATTTGAGTTTGACGTTTTCAACAGTTTTATATTTGTATTTTTGTATAATTTCCAAAACATTTTTATAGAAAGTATAGTCTACAACATATAATCTATAAAACAACTCAAATCCTCTCGCAATCCTGGTCCTGATAACCTACCTAGTTTTATTCTGAAAGGCTGTTGTGACCTATTTATTAAACCTTTATATATTTTATTTAACCTCTCTCTATCGACTAACACTTTTCCGTCCGATTTAAAAACTACTCTTATTACTCCTGTCTTCAAATCAGGTGATTGTGCTAACATAGCAAACTACCGTCCTATAGCCATTCTTTCAAATATTTCTAAAGTTTTTGAAAAAATTCTATTCACTTATATTTACCAGGAAGTACACCATAAAATCTCTGAAGATCAGCATGGTTTCATGAAAGGGCGATCGACCACTACTAACTTAGCCAATTTCACCGAATTTTCAATTAACTCCTTGCGTAATAATACACAAATTGATGTTATTTATACTGACTTTGCCAAGGCTTTTGACAAAGTTAATCATCAAATCCTAGTAGACAAATTAGTTTGCAACTTTCAATTTTCATACAACTTATCATCACTAATCTGCTCTTACTTATCGAATCGAAATTTGCTTGTACATTATAATAACCACTCTTCTCTTCCCTTTATTGCCACCTCTGGAATTCCACAAGGTTCTAACCTCGGCCCACTTTTATTCAATCTATTTGTAAATGACATCACTTTAAGCATTAAAAATTCAAAATGTCTCCTTTATGCTGATGATATCAAAATTTATAAAGTTATAAATACATTTGATGACTGCCTTCTACTCCAACAAGATATTGATGCAATTCTATCTTGGTCTTCTGATGTCAAATTATATTTCAATATTAGCAAATGTAAAACTATGTCTTACTGTGTGAAAAAATCGAGCATTACATTTGACTACCAAATGTATAATGCAACATTATCTCGGGTTACACAAAATAGAGATTTGGGGGTGCTGTTTGATCCTAAATTTCAATTTGTTCACCATGTGCGTGAAATTGTGAAATCATCCTATATAAACTTGGGTTTTATTATTCGTAATACCCGTAATTTCAATAAACTCAGTACCCTTAAATCGCTATATTTTTGTTTCGTGCGTGCTAAACTTGAATATTGTTTTCTAGTGTGGAATCCACTGTACAAGAACTCAATTAGAGCTATCGAATCCATTCAAAAAAAATTTTTACGCTATTGTTGGTACAAATTCTTACCTTGTCAACCATTTCATTACAATGATTCTCTAATTGCGTTCCAAATGATAACACTTGAGAATCGTCGTAGCATACAAGCATGTACTATTCTTCACAAATTACTAAATTATGCTATTGACGATGCTTACTTGTTGTCATTAATATATCTTCATGTACCACGTAACTGTAACCCGAGACAGAAAGTTACATTTGCTTTAAGAAATGTCGCAACTAACTATGAGACTAGGAGCCCTATAAGATATATGTGTGCTACCTTTAATAATCTTGCCATTCATGAAGAGAATATTGATATATTTTGTGATCGCTTAAAAACATTTAAAGATAAGTTATTTAGGTTTCACCAACTTATGTTGATAATTATTTACTATAATTGCTAACTACAATGTAAAATTGATTTGTATTTTTTTTCTGTTTAAGTAAGTATGTCTGGCTTACGTATGTATATAAAAACTTTTGTATATTTTTTCATATGCCCTCATTAATTGGGACTTTGTCCTGTTGAGAGCTTAATAAATAAATAAATAAATATAACGGAATGCCCTATCCCACGCCCGCAAACCGAAGCCCTCACCTTTGGCTCGGACTACAAACTTTTTGCTCGCGTGGAATATGTGCCATTCCATTACTTTTTGTAGAATATACTATTCAAGATCATTTTAAATATTCATAATGAATTGCAGAGGAGATTTAAACACAAAAATGTCAAAACATTATTTTGGGCGATCGTTAATTTTTTTTTTATAAATGCTATTTAAATCCTACGCTGTTTGGTATCAAATTAAAGATTTCATGGAATAAATTTGAACTCAAGTGTCAAAGAGTTATTTTGAACAATCAGCAATTGTTTGGAGTTAAACTCAACTGTTAGAAAGTTATTTAGGATGATCCTCAATTTTTTTTTTAAATGTCATATAAATCCTACTGTGTTTGATATCAAATTAAATGCTTTACGCAGGAGATTTGAACCCAAGTGTCAAAAAATTGTTTGGGATGATTGTCAATTGTTTTTTTTTTATAAATGTTTTAAATCCTATCGTGTTTGGTCTCAAACTAAAGGTCTTCCTAAGAAGATATGAACTTAAGTGTCATAAAGTTATTTTGCACGACTCTCAATTGTTTTTTATAAATGTTATTTAAAATATACCGTGTTTGGTTTTAAATTAAAGGTCTCAGTCGTGAGATTTAAACTCAAGTGTTGTTTCGGAAGATCGGCAGTTTTTTTTTTTTATAAATGTTATTTAAATTCTAACATGTTTGGTATCAAATGAAAGGTCTCAAGAAGGAGATTTACACTCTAATGTCAAATGAAACCTTCACATTAATTTAGAGTTTGATTGGGAATACGTGCTTTTTATGAATTAAATTTTTTTTACACATGATGTGCGAGATATTAAATAAATAAGGCGGAAATCAGAGTATGCGAGCGTTGCTATGAATGTGAAATTTGTAGATTTTATATGAATAATTGTATAGTAGTCGTAACTTTTCACAAATTTGAGTTCTTGTAATTCTTGACAGATCTTTTTGAAAAATTAAGTATAAATTATATTAAATCTAGACAAGTTTGAGAAGTTTTGTAAATTTATCAGTGATTGAATAAATGAATGAGCATACATTTGTATTATTTTGTAAATATTTTAAAAGTCAATCAAAAATATTAAAATTGTAGCTGTCACTTTTCATAAATTTGTGTGCTCCTTGTCATTTTTGACACTTCATTTTGAAATTTTAAGTAAAAGTATAACAGATGTCTTTGCCCGTAAACTTCGAAACTTTTAAGCATTTTAGGCGGTAAAAATTTAAGTAAGTTAATTATTTATCTAATAAAAAAGGATGAAAATTATTTTCAAGATCGTTTTAAATATTCTTAATAAATTTCAGAATTATATTTTTAATCTAAATTCGTAGACAAGAAGCTATTTTGAACGATTGGCAATTGTATTTTATAAATGTTATTTAAAACGTACCGTGTTTGGTATCAAATTAAAAGTTTCAAGGAGTAGATTTAAACTCCAGTGTCAGAAATTTATTTTGGACTATCGTCAATTGTTTTCGAAAAATACTATTTAAATCCTATAGTGTTTGGTATTAAATTAAAGGTCAGGCGGAGGAGATTTGTATCATGGAAGCGAGGAACAAAGTGACGAGCTTTCTTTGTCAACGCACTAACATGGAAGCGAGGAACGTGGTGACGAACTTGCTTCGCCAATTGTTTGGTATTAAATGGAAGTTATTTAAGACTACTCAATTTATTTTTTTACATTTTCAGTTGTAATCGTCTTCAGTGACGCGGAGCCGCTAGTTTGTATCTATTTTTATAATTGTCGTTGTCGTATAAAAAGTATAGTATGCAACTCACACAATTTTGCACTCGTTTGAATTGCAACACGTGCAAAATGTACTTCATTTTGTGTTTGTTACATAATATACTATTATTTGATATGTTATTATAATGATTAATTTTTGATATTAAATAAATTATAAATCTGGTTCTACTTTTTAAATGAACTAAATTATATAATTCAGGGTTTTGTGCTTTGTGTAAATATTGAAATTTTTCTCTAAATTGCTTGTCAATACCACGAAACATTTCCAAATCTTTGCTAACACAATGAACAAGACTCTCATCGTGAGGTGCATTAAAAAGGTTACCTTCTACTTCAAAAACTTTATAATCACTAGGTAAATTATTTTGTTTGCTTAATAAGTACATTTTGTACTGAGCAAGATGTGATTTTGTTTCTGTTTCTATGTTTTCTAAAGAATTTTGAATAGGAGTTTCATTATTTTGTGGTATACGGCTCAAAGCGTCGGCATTTGTATTTAATTTGCCTTTTTTATATACAATTTCATAATCGAATTCTTCCAACTTTAAACGCCATCTAATTAATTTTTAACTGCACTGCTTTAATGAAAATAACCATTGTAGGTTTATGATCTGTATAGATTTTAAATTTTCATCCAAAAATATAGGGCCGGCAGTATTGTGTCGCCCAAACAATAAATAAGAGTTCTTTCTCTATCGTAGAGTAAGTCATCTCGGTTGTATTTAAAGCTCTACTTGCGTATGCAACGGGAAGGTGATTACCTAGGCTGCCTTGCGATAACACGGCGCCAATCGCGATATTGCTAGATTCACAAGTTAAGTTGAATTCTTCTGTAAAATCAGGATATTGTAAGATTGGTTCATTTGTTAAGAGATTTTTACAGGTTTCAAAACATTTAATATAGTCAGGGTCGTCAATGATTATAGTTGCGTCCTTTTTTAGGCATTTGGTGAGGGGTTGAGTAATTCGAGCAAAGACTTTTATGATTTTTCTATAATAACCGAGGAGTCCTAAAAAGCCTTTTATTTGTTTCGGGGTTTTCGGAATCGGATAATTTTGAATAGCTGTAATTTTATCAGGATTTGGCTTTACATCATTAAAGGTAACAATATAACCTAAATAGGCTACTTCTTTTTGTAAAAATTCTGAATTCACTAATTGAATATTGAAATTTGATTTTCTCAATCGGTCGAAAACTTATTTTAAATTATTAATATATTCCTGAAGGCTTGTACTAAATATAATGATATCATCGAGGTAAATCAAACATTTATTATTAGTTAAACCTCTTAGAATGTTATCCATTACGCGCTGGAAAGTAGCGGGGGCATTTTTTATGCCAAAGGGCATACGCAGAAACTCGTAGTTCCCATCTTATGTATTGAATGCTGTTTTTTCTATGTCTGTTTCAGTCATTTCAATCTATAGTCTATAACTATACGCCACTTTCTTTTTCCAGAGACGTCTAGTTTTTTAGGCACGGTTTAAATCGGTGACGATCATGGTGTACATGATGGTCTTAAGATATTTTGATCAAGCGTGTTTTGTATTTGAGATCGTACTTCCTCTTTATGAATTTCCGGATATCTATATGACTTGGTGTAAATGGGAATTTTATCTTTTGTTTCAATTGGGTGTTTAATTTGATTCGTGAAACTCAACTGATTATTTTCTAAATGTAAAATATCTGAATACTCGCGATTTTCGTCTGAATGTTCTATTATGGGGTTTTCATTTTCGGGAGTATAAAAAACTCGCATTCGGCGTTGATTTCATTTTCATCTATATTGTACAATTCTTCTTGTACATAATTTTGCGCGGTTCCAGCATATTGCTGAGACGGTCCTGGTTGTGGTAGTAAAGTATTTCTCGTTGAGATACTCATGTGTGTTGGTTTGTAATTATTTGTGACACTTGTTTGTTGAGTAAATTGACTTGGTTTTTGAAATGTGTTTTGAGTGAATGGTTTTTGTGTTTGATGTGTGTAATTTTTTATTTGTTGAGATTGAGAGTAATTAGTTATTTTAGGTGGTATTTTATTTTTTTGAAATCGCGAATTATTTACAGGTTGTTTAAAATTATTTTGAATTGGTTTAGTATATAAATTGAATTGAAAATCGTTCGCAAACATATTTAATGCGGAACTTAAATTTTGAGGATTTTTGGCACGCATAAGCTGACCGATGGTTTCTTTCAACCCTTCAAGTAAAATTTTTAGAGCATATTCTCGAAATTATTCAGTTAAAACTGATTTCTCATTGTTATTTTTATGAGTAGCAATATAGGAGGTTATCTTGTTTAGTACTTTTTTAATTTTACTGCAATAATCAAAAACGGTTTCGTTTTGATTCTGCTTGAGTTCTGTTAACTCGATATTTAATGTGAATAAATCACGTTTGTCTACATAAGTGCTATTTAGTGCATTTTTTAAATCATTCCATGTTCTAATGTCACAGGATGCAATATTAACGGCGACTTCGCACTTAATTTTTGAATAAATAGTACACATTAAGTATTAATTTTGGAAGAAATTTGGTTTAGCTAAATTATAAAAGGTATCTACTAATTTTTGACAAACCATGTCCAAATATTCTTTTCGTAATTGTACTACTTCCATTGTTTTAATTTGGAAAGCTGCTGGTTGGTGTATCAATATGTAAATTTTGAATACGATCTTCTAGATCGGAGTCAGAATCGGACTGTGTGGAATTTTCAGAATCTGAATTTAAATTAAAAGGTGAGCCTCTAAGCGACATGTACGTACAGCAAGTGAATCCAGTACATTGATCCTTGGCAGCGTTGTACTTCTCCTGGGGTTGTCCTGGTGTCCTGGGCTCGGTCACGCTGATGTCCTCTCAGTTCGTACGGTCAGGTAGGCAAGCACCGGCTGATGTTCGCTCAGCTGGCGGGTCAGGATACAGTTGATATGCGTTCAACTTCGTCGATGACTTCAACTTTCTCACACGCGACTTTTGTCGATTGCCAAATAAATCGTTAAATGAAACAAAATTATTTGCGTTAATTTTGTTTTGGCAATCCTACCGACTGCACCACTTAAAGTTTTATTTTTAGTAGCTGTGTTTTAAAAAAATACATTTTGTTACTAAAAATGTACAATTAAGAATTTAGTTGAACAAACAAAGACTAACTACAATAAAATATAAAATATTCAGGCTCGTTCCTATGTTCTGAGGCGATGTAACTTATACTTATATATATATATATATATATATATATATATATATATATATATATATATATATATTCGTTTTGATTCTGCTTGAGTTCTGTTAACTCGATATTTAATGTGAATAAATCACGTTTGTCTACATAAGTGCTATTTAGTGCATTTTTTAAATCATTCCATGTTCTAATGTCACAGGATGCAATATTAACGGCGACTTCGCACTTAATTTTTGAATAAATAGTACACATTAAGTATTAATTTTGGAAGTAATTTGGTTTAGCTAAATTATAAAAGGTATCTACTAATTTTTGACAAACCATGTCCAAATATTCTTTTCGTAATTGTACTACTTCCATTGTTTTAATTTGGAAAGCTGCTGGTTGGTGTATCAATATGTAAATTTTGAATACGATCTTCTAGATCGGAGTCAGAATCGGACTGTGTGGAATTTTCAGAATCTGAATTTAAATTAAAAGGTGTTGAGCCTCTAAGCGACATGTACGTACAGCAAGTGAATCCAGTACATTGATCCTTGGCAGCGTTGTACTTCTCCTGGGGTTGTCCTGGTGTCCTGGGCTCGGTCACGCTGATGTCCTCTCAGCTCGTACGGTCAGGTAGGCAAGCACCGGCTGATGTTCGCTCAGCTGGCGGGTCAGGATACAGTTGATATGCGTTCAACTTCGTCGATGACTTTAACTTTCTCACACGCGACTTTTGTGGATTGCCAAATAAATCGTTAAATGAAACAAAATTATTTGCGTTAATTTTGTTTTGGCAATCCTACCGACTGCACCACTTAAAGTTTTATTTTTAGTAGCTGTGTTTTAAAAAAATACATTTTGTTACTAAAAATGTACAATTAAGAATTTAGTTGAACAAACAAAGACTAACTACAATACAATATAAAATATTCAGGCTCGTTCCTATGTTCTGAGGCGATGTAACTTATACTTTTATATATATATATATATATATATATATATATATATATATATATATATATATATATATATATATATATATATATAGAATATTTGGACATGGTTTGTCAAAAATTAGTAGATACCTTTTATAATTTAGCTAAACCAAATTACTTCAAAAATTAATACTTAATGTGTACTATTTATTCAAAAATTAAGTGCGAAGTCGCCGTTAATATTGCATCCTGTGACATTAGAACATGGAATGATTTAAAAAATGCACTAAATAGCACTTATGTAGACAAACGTGATTTATTCACATTAAATATCGAGTTAACAGAACTCAAGCAGAATCAAAACGAATATATATATATATATATATATATATATATATATATATATATATATATATATATATATATAAGTATAAGTTACATCGCCTCAGAACATAGGAACGAGCCTGAATATTTTATATTGTATTGTAGTTAGTCTTTGTTTGTTCAACTAAATTCTTAATTGTACATTTTTAGTAACAAAATGTATTTTTTTAAAACACATATATATATATAGAAACAGATAAACATACAAAAACCTCATCGCGAAACTATTAAAATCGTATTCTAAGGACCCTAAAATATACTCATCACTACCGAATTTTTAGCATGATTTCATCCATAAGGGAATAAGGTTTAATAATACAATGAAATAAATATGGACTAAAATTACAGAAAAAAAAATTTGAAAGTTAGTCCCAAGTAGCATTTTCAGCTGTATTTTGATTGCCACGACGTTATTACAACCGAATAAAATCATTTTAGCATTAATGACCATCTACCACAACCTTTGTCATATCTTTTAAAAACATTTTCATTACGAAAATGGGGAATAATTTTCTAGTATTGAAAACGTTTTCGTATCCTACAGATAATAACTAATTTGTCTGTTCATAGATTTATTTTGTCCAAGATATTACCATTTTACAATCGTTTTAAAACTACGTAGCTATTTTGGTTATTTTGACGAAAATATTACCATAAAATAAAGATTTGAAATCTTGATAGTTATAATAGCTCCAAAATACCCAAAAAGTATTCGTTATATATTGGGTATAAGTTGGTAATTACTATTTAATAGCCAATTTATAAGTAATGATATTTTCATTCATATAATTTTTAGTAAGTTAAATAAACAAAAAAATGCTATACTAATTCATTACGGATGCACATTTATACACTTGCTGAATTTTTACCAATCTGTAACTAATTGTTTATTTCTTAGATCATATTCAGCTTTTCTGTCAACGAAATTTAACACGGTATTAAAAGTTCATGTACTTCCTTATAGAAATGTTTATTTCCAATTTCCATACAATTTTGGTAAAAATGAAGTTCATCGATATGAGAATTTTATTAATACTAGTTATTTATTGGAAACATTTTATTGCTACTTTCATAAATTTAATGCGCCTTGTCAAAGTATTTTATTTCAGAATTTTATAAATAATAATAATACTTTCATGATTTTTAAATTTTTAAATTCATAATTAAAATAATGCTGTAAAATTAAAAGTAAACATAAAAAATGATAAGAAGTTACTTTTTATCAAAGAAAAAAGCTAAATAATCATAATAATCAAAAAAAAAGGTTAAATGCATTCATGCTATTTCTAAAATGTGTTTTTAAATAAATGAGGGACAGGATAGTAAATAAACAGTTGTTATTACTAAATTTAGTGAAGATAGGTAAAATGACGGCGTTGGGCGTAAAAATGGAATAGGGAAATATTAAGTGAAACATGTATATTTTTTTCCAAAACTGACTGAATTTCATCAAAATAATGACAGTACATTTTGTAGGAAATTGAAAGCAAGCAAGTATATATAAGTAATTGCTGGTCAATGGTCATTGAATATGGACAAAGAGAGAATCTCGATAATAATACATCCATGTACATAATTATTTTCTCAATGCTAAAAATTGAAAATTATATACGTAAATACGATTTTCAGAAATCGTATTTACGCGCATTTATCCAAGTTATTTTTCAAATTTAAATGATTAATTCCTGAAGTAAAGCTAAAATATTTGAGTTCTGTAAAAGGTTTTCTTTTTCTTTAGGTTTGTTTGGGTATTATAACCGAAAAAAATACACAAATATAGGCAATTTATTAATGCCATATACACAATAATTTTTTAGACATTGTTTGGTTACTTATGTTTATCGTGACTAACGAGTACCAACTTGAAATAATAGCATACTCTAGTCATTTGACAGTTTAGAAAAAAATAGTATCAACAAAAAAAAATCAATAAATACATTTGCGACATTAACAGTTGTCCAGGCTTAAATTAAAATTCTTCTGTAGAATATTCAGCAAAGAATTTATATCTGTATGTTGTACATTGTAAGTTAAAGTCCAATTTCTTATATCCTCACAAAGAGAACTAGCTACATAAATGTTATGTTCATCACCACTACTGCTCCAATAGGGATATTCGTTTATTTCTACATCTTCTCTGGATAAGAATAAGAAAGTGCATATTGTGACGCATAATTACTATCTGGTTGATAATCTAAATTATTATCTTTATTGCTTGACGTATTATCAGCAGATCTCATTGTGCGCATAGATTGTTTTACTAGCAGAAGAACTTCTTTATTCTTAATACGGTGCTGCACTTTTCTATAGTAACTTGTACTATGTTTTAATTTCATTTCTATTTTATTTTTCGACATGTTACAATGGTCTTGTTGAAAAAAAGTGTCATAATTTTTATTTTATATTATGAAGATGTTTTAATATAAAATAACCAAAATATAACCATGCAAGTTTAAACATAAAAACGTCTTTGTAACTAAACAAAAATCATATTATTATTTTCAATATTATTGGTAAAATATTCAGTAGTTATATTCCAAGTGCATGGCAAATACCTGAATATTTTTTCGAGTGCAAGAATGTGCACGAGAGTAAACATTCTGATTGTATTTGCCATGCATGAGGGATATATTAGACGAATATTTATCGAGAAAGATTTCAGTCATTATTTTAATTTATTTAACAGATATTTCTTTTAATGTCACATAAACGTCAGACTTTGATAAATGTCATTTGTCAAATTACCTTGAAAATGAGTCATCAGCATTTTAAAAGTAATTCTTTTGAAGAAATTGTTTGAAAAATTGAAGATATTACTCCTTTTGTTCTTTAAAACGAAGAAATTAAACTATTCCTCATTGTGTTTACAATTATTATAAATATTCGGGTTTTGCACTTGTCCAAATACTTGATATGCAAAATATTCACTGTATTCGATTGTCATTGGTCAAAATTCAGAAAATACTACAATCTGATTGATTGAAATCTTTCGAGGAAAATATTCAGTATTTATAGACGTAACAATACTGTATTATAACCGCGCCACAATAGTTATAATTTGAAAATATTTTAGCTATTCGGGCTGTGAAATAAACTTATTAATGCTAAAAAAAATTGGTTGTAATAAAGGCATAATTGTAGGATCAAGAACGTTTTGCTAACATACTGGAAATAATTAAAAAGTTTTGCTAATTAAGTGTAATAACCACCTAATTTTTAACGTAATAAAAACGTTTTGGTTAGTTATGGCTAGAACATGATTCCGATTCCCTGACTAATTTACAACTAATCTCTAGCGACGAAAACATTTTAATAACAAGAGAACAGTTATTGTACTCAACAAGTCAAAAAATGTTACTTGGGTTGGTATCAATGATTCACATTTTCTATTTAAAACTTAAAATTTACATGTTGTAAGACAATATGGTAAAAGCTGGATATGTTTGAATAAATAAGTAGCTACTAATATTATGTCATTTGACATTTGTGTTATTTGTCTTCTAATAATTTGATATTATGATTCAAAACATTTATTATTTTACATTAATAACACATCCTTTTGTAGTTATGGATTATATTACAAATGAAGGAAGAAAACCACCTATATGTTTTTATTATTAACTGCTGATGGCTGCTGCACTTTTTGAAGTTTTATATAATGGCGTATAACTACACTCACCAATACTGCAAATGTAAACGGTTGAACAATAAATGTATTCCAATACTACTAATTTCACACATTAAGTTTTACCATACAAATTCAATTCCATATGATAACGAATACTGGTTTTATAGTAATAGAATAGGTATCGATTTTAATGGAATATTAGGTACTTATATAAATAAATAAGGATATCCGATATATTTAAAATTTGTCCATTTATTTCTATATTAATTTCATGGTACTTCATTCATGTAATTATTTCACAAAGAAAAACAAAAAACAGGGAAACCCAATAGCAGCAATAAATGTGCTTTGGAAGCTTGTCAAACACAACAGTATCAATTTACTTCGAGCTTCGAAGTAACTACTATTGCAAAAATAGATCAAAATAATAATAATAATAAAAAGATTTACACTTTGCATTAGAATAAGCAGTCAATGCCCAAACTGATATTTTGGGATGATTACACACCATTTATAGTGGCATTTAAAAAAAAAACCATGGCAGCACCATTAACCAGTATAGTTGGCGACAACCCCAGATTGTTGCCCCTGCTTCTAGACGTATTTCAATTAATTTCGTGTCCTTTATTCTTTGAAGATACATTACTATAACAATTTTTACTTCTTATAGTCATTAATTGTGCAAATTTTATACCTAAGTGAGGATTTAAACTCGAAATTACATATTCTATTTTATTTTGTGTTCGTGACTTAGCACCCCGAAAAAATTGATTACATCGAAACGTGGGTGTGTAATTCATTTTTAATTATATTGACTTCATCTTCAAATAGTTGGTTTATTTAATAATTACAATCAGTCGAGATAATTCTTTCGTCATCAATTATTTCAAATTTGATCAATCATTTATTGTTTATATTTTAAACAATAAGTAAATGAATCTAAGTACCTACCTATTACGAATGATTTATGCTTATTTTATTACTAGACATCTTCTAAACAAAAATATTGAAATTAGATAATGTGTAACTAAATTGTGCATAGATTCACAAATTGAAGGTTGAGAAACACTGCTTTTACCACATTAGCCTTCTTCCTCTAGTTGTGGCACAAGCGCAGTCGCCACTGGTAGAGGGTTGATCCGGCGTCAGTCTGCCGGTGACCGTAGTGAGCTACGTAACTGCGTTTTAACTTACGGATATCCGCCGTTGTAGCTCGCCAGTGTTTTCGTGTATGCAGAACTATTTCCTGTGTAATGTAGTGTACTAATTCGTATACAATACCAAATTAATTAAGTGTTGTGTATCTACATAATATAAGTGTTACGGTAATAGTCATTTGCAAAACTTAAAGGATAAATTAATACAGATGAAAAAAAGAACTGTTATGTCAATTTAGTCTCTTTATTATATTAATGTGCAACATACCGTATGAATGAGGAAATTAAAATTAAATCACTGAAACAATGCAAAAAATATATACAAATCAAATGGTATTATGTATTATGAATACTTTTATAATCAAAGATGCAATGTTTCATAATTATAAATATTTTTTTTTTTGCAAATCGAATTATAAATGATTTTCTACGAGTCCAGAATCATATCTTTTGGTGCAGTTAAAATCATACAAGGAAAATTGTTTAATTCACTATAATTATATTTCAAATTCTATCATTTTTACCTCTCGCGCATACATATATGAAAAAAATCATCAATAGTAAGTATATATATATATATATATGCTGGTTGGTCCATCGGTTTTTTATTTTATGCGATTATTATAAATATTACCTTATATTTGTTCAGAGAAAGTTTATTTTACATTATAATGCCCATATACCTGCAGTATAAGTTTTTCTACCGGGTGTTCCATTTTCTCACTATGATATTCAACTTTATATTTTTAAATGGTACCCCCTATATATTTATGCAAAATTTAAAACCTTTTGTTTCTCTTTAAAATTTTTCTTATTCGTTAGTCCTAAAATGATCAGTGCAGAAACTATTCACGTATTCATTAATAAAAGATCACACACAGAAATTGTACTATGAAATTAAAACAATAAATAAATTTAAAAAAAATGTTCGATTTGATCATTTGTTCAACAAACTAAACAAAATATAACAAAAAAAGTTGTTAAACGAATTAAAAAGAGTAAATAATAATTATTAAAAATCTTACAGCAACTAATCTGATTGTTTAAACATTTGCACACAATTTTATGACATATTTTCTGTGTGATTATTAAATAGTTTCTGTACTGATCATTTTAGGACTATAGTGAATAAGAACTTATTTAAAGAGATATACGAGCCCAAAATCATATTAGTTGGCCTAGTTAAGACTTTAAGAATAGCTTTAAAAAAATGGTTCTGATCGAACAGAGGGAAAATTTATTGTATTAAATTTATTTATAACATAAATTCTGTTACATTAAAGAATATTTTAAGCAATAATAACAACTGAAATAATATCAAATTTACAATTTGTCCCAAAGGTATTGGCTGGTATCACAAACATTGTTTTTAAATCTGATGACAACAAAATACAGAAAATTGTTTCAAATAAAAATTGTAAGTAATATTATTCTACATCTTTTTGATTCCAATGAAATTTTCTCTATCTCATTTATTTATTAAGATAAGCCCAAAAACCCTGATAGGCCTTGAAATAATCAACAAGTTACTGTTGAAGAATTGTTAAAAAAATCTAATTAATTCGTAGCATAAACAATACCTCTGTTACACATATGTATGTGCGGAATATAAAAAATATAGAATTTAAGATATAAATAAGGCGAATTAACAATTTTCCTTTTTATGACTTTAACTGGGCCAAATAATATGATTCTGGGCTCGTATAATCTATAAAATTTTGTAAAAATATATAGGCTGTTCCATATAAAAATATAGTTGCATATCATTGCGCGAAAATGGAACACCCGGTAGAAAAACTTGTACTACAAATACAAAGGCATATTAATGTAAAATAATCTTTGTCTGAAAAAGTTTTCGGTAATATAAACAGACCGATGGACCATATACCGTGTGTCTGTCTTAAAGGTGTACATAGGAGATTAACATGGGAAATCAGTTTTTTGCGCGCTGTTACTCGGTGTTCTATCGGACAACAATGAGTGTAGTTCCAATCGAAAGATATCATTTTTCTGAATCAAACGATGTAAAATACACTACTATGTAGTAGTAATTTGGTTCCGTAAATTTATTTTTAAATTTTGAGAATTCTCCGGTTTATTCAATTTTTATCGTAAATAATATAGTCACCTGTGACTGTTTAGTTTTGATTTCTGTCAAGCTATTTATTTGACTTTTCTGACTTTTGGACTTGTTTAAGACAATTTGTAAAAATATGGCTAGTTATTCTACTGAAGAGCGTATTTTTATAGTAAAATTATTTTTTGGAGGAAATAGTTCAGAGTGCGAGATCTATTTTCTATTAAGTTTATGAATCGACCGAATCCAAGTGCAACCACAAATACCGGTATCCATGAAAAATACACGTGAGCTTCGTAATTGCAATTTAGCAAGAGCAGAAGAACGTGCTTTATTGGAAGAAAGGGTTTTAGGAATGATACATGTAGATCCTTCGTATTGCACTAGATTTTTTTGAAATGAATTGGGTGTACATCGTTCATATTTTGCAAAAAAGTTCTTATTATTCCTACAAAATGCACTGCAAACAAGAACTTTTTCCATTTGACGAAGAAAGTGGAGGAGTATTTTGTGAAGATTTAAAAAACAGCTAATAAAAATGAATTTTTTTGTCATCGATTTAAAAAACTTAACTCTTAATAAATTAATATTATTTAAAGGAAACTTGTTTTTAGGATTTAATTTATTTAATTATATCTTAACGCAAAAATTATAAAAATTCACTTGTAATTACTGTAAATAACCATATTTTACAAATTAACAGAAATGTCAAATAAATCACTTAAAAGAAATCAAAACAAAATAATCATAGGTAACTACATTTATATTCGATAAAAACTGAACAAATTGGAGGATTTTCAAAATTAAAAAATTAATTTACGGAACCAAATTACTACTAAATTGTAATGTATTTCACATCATTTGATTCAGAAAAATTATATCTTTCGATTGATAACACAATCTTTGTTGTGCTGTAGAACACCAAACATACCGGGTGGTCCATCGGTCTGTATTTTTTATTTTATGCGATTATTATAAATGTTACTGAAATTTTCTTCAGACAAAGTTTATTTTACATTAAAATGCCCATATATCTGCAGTATACGTTTTTCTACTGGGTGCTCCATTTTCACGCAATCGTATGCAACTTAGTATTTTTAAATGGAACACGCTATAAATTTTTGCAAAATTTTAAAGATCTTGTGATTCTCTTTAAATAAGTTCTTATTCACTATAGTCCTAAAATGATCAGCACAGAAACTATTCATGTTCTTATGATTCAATAATCGCACAGAAACTATGCCATAAAATTGTGTCTGAATGTTTAAACAATCAGATTAGTTGCTGTCAGATCTATAATAATAATTATTTACTATTTTCACTTAGTTTAACAACTTTTTTCGTTATATTTTGTTTAGTATGTTGAACTAATGTTCATTTCGAATATTTTTTATAAAATTATTTATTGTTTTTAATTTCATGGCATACTTTTTGTGTGTGATTCTTAATTAATAAAAACGTGAATAGTTTCTGTACTGATCATTTTATTACTATAGTGTATAAGAACTAATTTAAAGAGAATCGTAAGATCTTTAATATTTTGCAAAAATATATATGGTGTTCCATTTAAAAATACTAAGTTGCATACAATTGCATGAAAATGGAGCACCCGGTAGAAAAACGTGTACTGCAGAAACATGGGCATTTTAATGTAAAATAAACTTTGTCTGAAGGAAATTACAGTAACATTTATAATAATCGCATAAAATAAAAAATACAGACCGATGGACCACCCGGTATATATATGTCATAGTCGTACACACTACTTTAAATTTTTCATAAAATTTGTGTGATTATTTTTTGACGTTTATTTAAACCAATCAAATGCTTTATTGAATGTCACGTGTCTGCGTTTTAACCAATCCTGTCATTATACTGAGAATAATGCTCTTGTGATTATTCCCGGCAATTTTCTCTGTAGCTTTTTTGTTCTTGTTGACAGATGTCAGATGTCAGATAGGTGTCATCAAAACAAGTAAAAATGAGCAAAAAAGATAGATTTAGTTGTGTGCCTGATGATGAAATAAAAAAATAATCTAATTAAATATAACTCGAGAGTTCGATAAATTAGAAAATAATTCTCCAGTATCTTTCTCAAACTTGTCGCCATTTGGCAATAGCCACTCAAGCCCTACGGGCTTTCGTGGCTATTGCCTGGCAACAAGTTTTCGAAAGATCTGTCAAATTATTTTCAATTTATTCTCACTCTCTTGTTATATTATTACTGAAAATAATACTTTCATAACTGAGAATCGTGACGCAAGTAATATGTTTTTAAAATATTTTAAAATTATAATCTAATAATAATGAAACTGTGGCACTTGTAAAAACATTTTTAATATATTTCTGTCAAATTTAATCTAATATTATTGATGAAAACAATACTTATTAAAGCATCTTTTTTTCTCTAATTTAATTGATACAAAATTCAAATTGACGAAAAAAGATATTGCTTTGATTGCAAGTACAATTAACTATAAACGTTTGGGAAAAAAGTTAATTGTATGTTTGTGAGGGTGTCATATTTTATGAATTGTATTGTGTTATATGAATGAATATCTTGACAAATAATTTAAAATTACAGTGAGAAATGATTTTGATTTAATAAGCACATAATGAATAAAGAGACATTCAAATAATTGCAAAAATAAACTATATTTATTAACAATGGATGATGATAGTGCATGTATTACTATCAGTACTTATCGTTGATTCTTGCATACATCATACTTCACTGTGATAGAATCATGTGGATGGATCATGTGAACTTATTGATATGGTGTGTGCAGTGCTCACTAATACTAATGGTGTTGCATTGTTCATATGCGGCACCCGCCATAATACCAGGTAAGTGTATTCTCAACATATTGTTCAATTATTTTGTTATTATATTATTATTATTATACTAAAAATATTTAGGGAGATGACGCACGTCATCTATCTGAAAAAAAAAGCTTTATAAAATGAAAAATAACTTGTAGAGTTGATTGAGGTTTGCTAATGTTTAAAAAGGAACGACGAAAAAATAGTAGCATTAAAAAGTATATGATAATGCAATTTACATTGATTTTATTGTCAATTTTATTCCTTTAACGAGATTTTAAATTATTAAAAATAATTGTAGTTTCTTGTTTGTTAGCTATGTTGTTACTATTGGTAAATGATCACGTTTTCATTAAAAATCCATATCGATCTGTCACTTTGCTGTCAGACCTTCAGTTCTAATTTGTGCTCTTAGTGATACAGTGTTTTATAATATATACTAATATACTGACAGCATTTTGTGTTTATTGCAACAAATCGCATCTAAAATTGAGGTACATGTGATGCAACTCGTATTGTACAAATTTTTTTGATGAAGTGCGTCTTCTCCCTAAACAGTTTTAACATACATCCCTTATACTAGAGCTCTAGAAGAATGTAGGTATTCTCGTCCGCCATTTTGGGTCCAGATGTCATAAATAAAACAAGTTTTTGGAATCTAGTTACTTAAAAAAAAAATATTTAAAATTTGTATCTGTCAAATTTGAAAACATATTTCTTGAAATTCTGTAAAATCCAACTACACAAATCATACGGTAATATATTAGAAAGTATTCTGTACACTTACCTGTTAGATATGATATATAATAATTAAGAGAATGATATATCACAATTATTAATCAATATCAACTTCAAATTTGACAGAAAAGAATTAAAGTAACTGGATTCCAATAATTAGTTTTATTTATGACACTTGGACCCAAAATGGCGCATGAGAATACTCATATATTCTAGTGCCTTCCAATATACTATTCAGTTAAAATTTTTGGCTACCTAGAAACCATTTGTGCGCAGCTCTAGAGCCTACACGGTTTGATATATTCGAGTGAAACCTTTACAGGCACCTACAGTTTGGCTGAGAATAGGGCCTTTTCATTATTTCACATTTTTATTACACATGATGTGCGAGATATTAAGTAAATGAACTAATTTTTTGTTTCGTGTAGCTTTAGTTAAATAACACGCGTTGCTACTACTGTTAAAAATTCAAAGATAAAGGGTATTGACAGTTCACTTTCAAATTCATTTTTTTATTTTTAAATTGATGTTTTAAAATTTTACAAAATATTAAGCATGTACGCCCATTTATTCTAAACAGAAATAAATTTACCATACTTGTCTAACTTGTCTAGAATTAAAGAAATTTATGGTAAAACCGTAGTTTACGGCCAAGTATGACGTTAGCTACGGATCGCCAATGATATTTGGTGGATATGACAGTTTGGGGTGAACAACAAAAACCTAGTAAATTTGCATTCTGAAAATGCTGTTGAACAAATTCGTGTTTATTCCACCTCAAAACTAAAATAAATCTGAGTTTCTTCTTTTTTAAAATTGTTTTTCTTTAACTATGACCGGCTAAAGGAACTTGGATCTGCAGCTAACGTCATATTTGGCCGTAAACTACGGTTTAGCCAAATTTATTTTTAAAATTTCAAAGTGAACTGTCAATTCACTTTATCTTTAAATTTTTGACAAAATGAAGAACAACTTGTCATTTTTGACAGTTCAGTTTTAAATTTTAATTATACATTACTTTAATTGTAGACAGGTTAGATAAGTTTGGTATATTTATTTGTGTTTAGAATAATAAATAATAAATAAAGGAGCCAACATGGATTGATGAGTACTATTTTGTAAATTTTTTAAAGTGGTAGAAATGATTTACATATTTTGAGAGTTGCATTTAATTCAAATTGATTTGCAAACGTCAATATTTTATGAAAAATAGTCTGGGTCCCGTACTAAATTACAAATACACTGAAATTAAATTAAATTCATGGTAAGTGTATAATTTAATTGTAGAATATCAATTCTCCTAATAATTTTGCAGGAAATACATTACGAACTTCATTATAAATGTCATATAGAAATTAGGTTATATGGACAAAGAACAAATTAAATTAGAAAATACTATAGAATTGCGGAAGAAATTAATAAATACTTATAAAACAAATTGTATTGGATGAACTAGGAGCAGTCAAAATGAAAACATACAACTTTATAATTCAAAATCCTTGTACGGATTGAAGTATCGTGTATAGATAAAAAATGTTGTTTTTTACATAAACAAACAAAAATTAATTATAATTTATGGTAAGTGTGTATAATTTAATTGCACAATATACATTTTCCCGATTATATTGCAGGGAACTCATATTTCAAGAATTCCATCAAAAAAATCAACCAAAAGTTTGGTTATATTTTCACGGAAGAATTTATGAAATACTATACAATTATGTACGAAATGTTTAAATACCAATGAAACTAATTGTATTCGATGTATTAGGGCTATCAAAGTGTAAACATAATGTATTACTGAATCTGAAAAATTTTGACATTTCACGGTATATCGAGTGAGGGAATCGTTAAAAAAGTTGATTCTTCATTTATAAATAGTGAAATTAAATACCGGGTGGAACATCATACCTGTGTACATAGGCGATTAACATGAAAAAACAGTTTTTCCGTGCGCATTGCTCCCCAAATTATTTTAGGCAAAAATGCTTCAAATACATGTTGTAGAGCATAAAATTCTGCATCTAAATCAATAAACAGAATTACTTTTACTTGCTTTGTAACGACAGAAATTAAATATGAAAACATGCAAAATTACGATGAAAATAGCAAATAGCCATGGAATTGAAACAAAAATTAATAAATGCTTCTCGTTTTTCTGTCAATTTGATATTTTACCCGTCAAATTAATCATTCATCTGTCAAATGTCAAGCATTTATTTATTTTTAGGGAGGACTTAAACTTAAAGAATAATAAAATATGGGGTGTTCCATTTGGAAATTACGAGTTATAGTCATTTGAAGTGGAGTAAATTTGATCCGCTTTATTGAACACCCTTGTTGCACTTTACCTGGGTAGAGGCGCACAAACAAATCCTCGGCTAGCGATGGACAATGCGGTTGAAGTGTTGGTGGGTCCGGTTCTATTAGAGAAGGAAGAAAGGAAGGAAGAGAGAAAATGGGCGCCACCAAATTGAAAACAAATACAACATACAAATATAAATTTGGTATATATTCTAGGCGAAAGTTTAGACAGGTTGTACAAATAATACAAATTGAAGTAAACCAAATCTGACTTGAACTTACTCTAGTTTGGCCGAAGCAACTAAGGTGTGGAATGTTTACAATATGATTTCCGACGCTGATAGCTAGCTGAGTTCTTCTGCGAGGAACGTCAGGGTTAGCGGAGCGGTCTAACAAAGCCGGCGGCGTTGCGAGGTCGGAGAACTGACCTCGTGTCCCTGGAAGGATGGTGCGTTGATGTGCCCAGGTAAAAGATGGCCTATTGAACCAATTCGCAGTACTTCTTGGGCTGTACGACTTCAGAGAACGGGCCAGGACGACTATAGCTGTAGCCGCTCTTGTGGCTGAGTTAAGTGGTTCAGGTGTCCGCAGTGTCAGACCAAGCTCTACGCTGCCCTGTACGCTCTCGCCTAGAGTCCCTGCGTCGGCGTAACAGCTAGAGAACAAAAAAAAACAAGCGACAGAAAACCAAACCACCAAAATAATATAAAAATATAAGAATAGTTACAAGCAGATGGCAAATTACAAAAATCGTTACAATATTTTACTAAAATCAAAAAGTTATACAAATCAAACTGAATTTACGCTGAGCGATAGGATAGGAAAGGAAAGAAAAGAAGTTAGTAAAAGTGATGCGAGGGATGATGTTAGAAAAGTGCGCTGACGAACTATGATGTACAAAAAATAATCGAAAGATTATTTACTTTAACAAGTCAGTAAGATCTGAAACTGAATGCGTCAACCCTACGTAAAGTTACTCAAATAACCAAACTCTCAAAACGTAGGCTGAACAACAACTTAAAAATAATATCACAAAGTTCAAGATGAACTACAAAAAAATTATCAGTTTCAGAAATACAAAATGGCTACAAGGAGCAAATATTAACTTGAATAAAGCCGAAGGTACTGGTTCAGGAGATCGTCGCGTCTGCACAGGCACTCTCACAGTCTCTCACTATCAAACGGGGTGAGAAGGGGAAGGGGAATAGGAAACTCGAGTTATTTAAATATTATGATTATGCTGAATTACTAGCATGTGATAAATTTCAAAAAATTGTATATCATCAACAAAAAAATGGGATACAAACGCACTGCGGCGTGTTCCACAAATCCTTAACCTAAGTTTATGCAGAGTTACGTATAAAATGCGAAATTTCAAAAATTGATCGTGGAGTGGCCTCAGCTCACAACCACTTAGGGGTACCAAAAAAAAAGGGTAGGCTCGAATAATAAATAACCGCTCTAGGGTGAGACTAGAAAGTCAACACCCAAGAGAATCAACAAAAAAGTGCTGCTTGTGAAGTAGACCATTGAACGAAATATAAAATAATAAGATCGAAATAAACAACAAAGTAGTTTCGTTTACTTACGTGAGGTTGAAAGGTAAAAAAAATAAGCAAAACCAAAAATGGAAACACGTGCTAAGCGTAAATCGCAAAAACACACAACCTCTCCGTAACGTAGCTACGACACAAGAGAGCGAGTTGACCGGCGGATGTCAAAAGAGCAACTAAAAAAACAGGGCTTGCCAAAATGTCTTGTTGCAGGGCTTCACTAAAATTAAGACTGCAACACTACCTCCTTCCGACGCAAAGAAATTTTATTGGCTAAATAAAATTTCTTAGGGGTGGTCATCATCTTCATCGGAATCACCAGGGGGTGATGGTTTAAGGTCTTTGATATGCCAATTGCCCAAATTTTTTCCATCTGAATCTTCTAATTGATAAACTAGTTTAGAAAGTTTGCGAATAACTTTGCAAGGGATGTATTTAGGGGCTAAACTAGAGGAGAAGAAATTAGCGGCATTGGAAAGAACATAATTTTTCTTCCAAACGGTGTCATCGACGTGAAACTCAAGAGGACGTCGGCGAAGATTATATTGTTTAGCGGCACGGTCATGAGATTTCTTTAATTTATTTTCCACTTTAGTGAAAACATCGTGCAAGTCTGACAGTTGGTGAGCGTAAGCGGCACGAGAATCAGAACAAATTAAGTCGGGAGCTGAACCATAAAATTCACCGGACAAGGGAACATGTCGACCAAAGTTTAAATAAGCTGGGGAAAAACCAGTAACTTCGTGGACAGAAGTACGAATAGCCTGAGCTATTTTTTGCAAATTTTGATCCCAAACACGTTGATTATGTCCTAAATAAGAACGAATCGCGGTTTTAATGACGCGGTTAGTACGCTCTACAAAGTTTATTTGGGGATGATATTTGGCATTGAACCACAGCTTAGGAATTTTGTATTGTTGTAATAATTTTTTAAATTCATTACTGACAAATTGAGTTCCGTTGTCGCACATCACAATTTGGGGAACACCATAAACAAGAAAAACTTCGCGTTCTAAAATAGTACAGATAGACTTGACTGTAGCTTGACGCAAGGGAAATATCAAAGGATATTTGGTAAACCAATCAGAGATAACTAAAACATATAAGTGATTCGAGGAAGATCGGGGAAAGGGGCCCATCAAATCGATGGCTATGGCTTGCCAAGGGTAACGAACTAGTTTTTGGGTGCCCATCAAACCAGGTGGTTGAATTGACGGAGATTTTTGAGCTAAACAAGTTTTGCAACGAGTTACATAACGAATTACGCTAGACTCCATGTGAGGCCAATAAAACTGTTCTGATAGCTTTTTAAAAGTTTTAAATATACCGAAATGAGCCGAGGTAGGATGATCATGAACTTGACGTAGAATTTCATTACGTTTGTCCGAGGGTACAACGATTTTCCATGGGGAAATATTACTAGCGAGAGGAATTTTGGGATCTAATTTATAAATGACATCATTTTGGAGTCGCCAATTAGGATAATTAGCAGGTGTTTCAGCGATTTGGTTCCGTAGCTTACAGTACCAGGGATCGGTGGTGGAAGAATAAGAAACAAGAGAAGCTAACTCCAGGGGAGCACGGGACAAGGCATCTGGAACTACGTTTAATTTTCCAGGGCGATGTAACAGTTCAAAATCAAATTGTTGGAGTTTAACAGCCCAACGAGCTAATTTTCCGGAAGGATCGGTCATATTCATCAACCACAACAGTGATGAATGGTCAGTAATTACTGTAAAATGGGAACCTTCAATGTAAGGACGAAATTTTTGTATTGCGAATACGACGGCAAGACACTCTTTTTCGGTAACCGAATAATTACGCTCTGCTTTGTTTAAGGTGCGACTGATATATGAAATTACATGCTCGTGTCCTTCAGAATCCTTTTGAGATAAAACAGCGGCGAGGCCATAATTAGAGGCATCGGTTTGAATACAAAAAGGTCGGGTAAAATCAGGACTAGCTAATACAGGCGCAGAAATGAGAGAGGTTTTCAAGGTGTTAAATGAATCGAGTGCTTCCGGAGTCCAGACTAATTTGTTAAGTTTACGTTTGCCAGAGGACAAAGCGTTAATGGGAGCGGCAATACTGGAAAACTGGGGTACAAAACGGCGGTACCAAGAGGCTAATCCCATGAATCGTTTAAGTTCAGTAACAGTTTGAGGTACAGGAAATTGAGCTATGGCTGCGACTTTGTCGGGGTTAGTTCTAAGACCATGTTTATCTATTACAAATCCGAGATAATTTAAACTAGAACGACAAAACTCACATTTGTCATGATTAACAGTTAACCCAGCAGTTTTTAATCGATCTAATACTGTATACAACAATGAAATATGTTCTTCAAAAGTTTTTGTGCTAATAATGATGTCATCTAAATAAACAAATACTGATGGCTCTAAGTCGTTACCGAGAACTTCGGACATAAGTCTCTGCAAAGCAGCGGGGGCATTAGTTAAACCAAAAGCAGTACGAGTAAATTCAAATAGGCCACGCCCAGGAACAGTGAACGCGGTTTTTTCGCAAGATTTCTCATCTAAAGGCATTTGCCAAAACGCGCTTTTCAGATCTATTGAAGACAGGAAGTTAGTGTCACGTAAATGATCTAATATATCTGAGATATAGGGCAAAGGATAAGCATCCTTTTTTGTGACTGAGTTAAGCCTACGGCCATCAAAACAAAGGCGGAAATCACCGGATTTCTTTTTCACTAAAAGGACTGGGGAAGACCAAGGGCTTTTGGAAGGACGAACTACACCGAGGGCTAACATTTTGTCAAGTTCTTTATGAAGGTGTGATAACATAATAGGGGACATCGGGTAGTAACGTTGCTTGATAGGGGCTGCTTCGCCAGTGTCAATAGAATATTTAACTAAATGAGTGCATCCAAGTCCTTGAGAACTAAGTTTAGCATAAGCTTGCGTAACTAATTGAAGAGCGGCCCGTTGGGAATCAGTTAATTCCTCTTTACCTTTCAATGAACAAACGGTGGCAATTTCGTTAGGCGAAGGAGTCCAAGAATTAGAAGCAAAATTTACTTGAATCTTAAATAAATTACAAAAATCAATTCCAAGGATGAGGGAATGTTTCACAGTAGGAACTACTAAAAATTGTAACAATTTGGTAACGGATCCGACAGTGATAGGTACTAACACGCTACCCAAAATAGGTTGTGAGGAACCATCAGCAGTACTAACATTTAAATCAGGGGTAGGCATGACTGACAGATTAGGAGAGGATAATAAGGATAATCCTGCTTTTCCAATTACAGAAGTATTAGCACCAGAATCTAGTAATGCTATTACGGGAGTTTTGTTAAACTGGATATCTATAAAAGGTCTAGTATCTTGTCCAGGATGTTGGATAAGAGGAGCAAGTTCTGAACTTTGATAAAAACGCTTAACTGTATTTAACCATTTAATCCAAGAGGAACGATCAGCCTTTAGGGATGGTTCGAGGTACCGGCGGCTGCTACGGCACCAGACAACTCGTTTTTTTGTCGAAGCACATCTGGGGCAAGTAGAACGAGTGACATTTTTATGTCCGCAAGAATAACAGCGTTTCTGGTGAGGTTGGGTACAATTTCGGACTAAATGATCGGGGCTATTACAATTAAAGCATTTTCTAAACGGAGTAGAAGGCAACTCGTGAAGTCTGGGTCTAGATTCAATCTTATGAGAAGAGAAACGATCGCGATGATAAGCTAATTCAGGCTCTAACGTTCTAGGATTAATAAAGGGAGGATTCCGGAACTTGGAAATGCGGTATTCGGTATTTTCAATGACTTTACTGATGGAAATCAGTTGAGGAATGTTTTGCGACTGATTTACGGCTAGTTCTTTTTGGAGGCGAGGTTGTAGGTTTCGCATAATAAGGTTGAGACGGGTAGGTTCGTCAGGTGGGTTACTAAGCCGGTTAAAAAGGTTTTGGATTACAGCAACGTACATTTCAATACCTTCATCGGGTCCTTGAGTGCGATTTCGGATTTCATCCCATAATTCAAAATCATAATCACTAGGTAAAAATGCTGAGCGCAAACGAGACTCTAAATCGTGCCAAGAAGTTAATTGATCACGAACAGAACGATACCAAATTAAAGCAGGGCCCGTAAATAATTCATTGGCTTGTTGAAAAAGTTGTTGAGGGTGAATAGCTCGAGAGGAGGCTATTTCGCGAATTCTCTCTAGAAAAGAATTGACACTACCGCGGCCATCAAATGTTACATTCCATTTATGCAATGGTATAAAACCAGAAGTTGATCCAGCAAGAGGCGAAGGAGGAAACAAAACAGTTGGTCTAGGCATCGCGGGTTCACGAGGTATGGAGTGAAAACTTCCAGGGGTAGGAGTAAGATTACAATGCGCGGGTTCCGAAGCTTTTGCCGGGGGTTCGTCAAAGAATGAAATGAGATTATCCGAAGGTTTGCGAGATTCAAAATCAACGCGTAGCACGGCTAATTCGGTGATTAAAGGCAAACAAGGGTAAAACAGATTTAATCGAATAAGTCGACGATAAAGGTAATTCAATCGGTTTTGAAAATATTTACTATTTAAAGAAGGAGAGCTAGTAGAATTAATCAACTTACTGCGCAAATTTTGTAGCTTTTGTCTGCACTTTTCATAATCCTGACAAGGGTTGGTGAGGTGGAAGTCGGGTTTCACAGCATTATCTTTCTCCAACATTAATACTCCATGCAACAACTTTCCAGCGTCTCCATCAGCAGGAATACCACGAACTTCTAGCTCGTATTCGATCTCATCCATCAATAGATCGCTTACCAAATTTGGATCCATATTTCCTCGGAATACAAATATTAATTAATAAATGAAGTGATTGTGAGAGATGTGAGTTATTAATAAATTCACTAATACAGTTAGTATAGAAGAGATAGAAAGAAGGAACGATTTCTAATAGAACAATTAAGTGTGGCGTTTTCAGGTTTTGGTAGATGGAATGCCAAATCAGGAGAGGAGTGCAAGTTATTTGTTATGGCTGGCCCCACGTTGCGGTGCCAATTTATTTGTGTTGCACTTTACCTGGGTAGAGGCGCACAAACAAATCCTCGGCTAGCGATGGACAATGCGGTTGAAGTGTTGGTGGGTCCGGTTCTATTAGAGAAGGAAGAAAGGAAGGAAGAGAGAAAATGGGCGCCACCAAATTGAAAACAAATACAACATACAAATATAAATTTGGTATATATTCTAGGCGAAAGTTTAGACAGGTTGTACAAATAATACAAATTGAAGTAAACCAAATCTGACTTGAACTTACTCTAGTTTGGCCGAAGCAACTAAGGTGTGGAATGTTTACAATATGATTTCCGACGCTGATAGCTAGCTGAGTTCTTCTGCGAGGAACGTCAGGGTTAGCGGAGCGGTCTAACAAAGCCGGCGGCGTTGCGAGGTCGGAGAACTGACCTCGTGTCCCTGGAAGGATGGTGCGTTGATGTGCCCAGGTAAAAGATGGCCTATTGAACCAATTCGCAGTACTTCTTGGGCTGTACGACTTCAGAGAACGGGCCAGGACGACTATAGCTGTAGCCGCTCTTGTGGCTGAGTTAAGTGGTTCAGGTGTCCGCAGTGTCAGACCAAGCTCTACGCTGCCCTGTACGCTCTCGCCTAGAGTCCCTGCGTCGGCGTAACAGCTAGAGAACAAAAAAAAACAAGCGACAGAAAACCAAACCACCAAAATAATATAAAAATATAAGAATAGTTACAAGCAGATGGCAAATTACAAAAATCGTTACAATATTTTACTAAAATCAAAAAGTTATACAAATCAAACTGAATTTACGCTGAGCGATAGGATAGGAAAGGAAAGAAAAGAAGTTAGTAAAAGTGATGCGAGGGATGATGTTAGAAAAGTGCGCTGACGAACTATGATGTACAAAAAATAATCGAAAGATTATTTACTTTAACAAGTCAGTAAGATCTGAAACTGAATGCGTCAACCCTACGTAAAGTTACTCAAATAACCAAACTCTCAAAACGTAGGCTGAACAACAACTTAAAAATAATATCACAAAGTTCAAGATGAACTACAAAAAAATTATCAGTTTCAGAAATACAAAATGGCTACAAGGAGCAAATATTAACTTGAATAAAGCCGAAGGTACTGGTTCAGGAGATCGTCGCGTCTGCACAGGCACTCTCACAGTCTCTCACTATCAAACGGGGTGAGAAGGGGAAGGGGAATAGGAAACTCGAGTTATTTAAATATTATGATTATGCTGAATTACTAGCATGTGATAAATTTCAAAAAATTGTATATCATCAACAAAAAAATGGGATACAAACGCACTGCGGCGTGTTCCACAAATCCTTAACCTAAGTTTATGCAGAGTTACGTATAAAATGCGAAATTTCAAAAATTGATCGTGGAGTGGCCTCAGCTCACAACCACTTAGGGGTACCAAAAAAAAAGGGTAGGCTCGAATAATAAATAACCGCTCTAGGGTGAGACTAGAAAGTCAACACCCAAGAGAATCAACAAAAAAGTGCTGCTTGTGAAGTAGACCATTGAACGAAATATAAAATAATAAGATCGAAATAAACAACAAAGTAGTTTCGTTTACTTACGTGAGGTTGAAAGGTAAAAAAAATAAGCAAAACCAAAAATGGAAACACGTGCTAAGCGTAAATCGCAAAAACACACAACCTCTCCGTAACGTAGCTACGACACAAGAGAGCGAGTTGACCGGCGGATGTCAAAAGAGCAACTAAAAAAACAGGGCTTGCCAAAATGTCTTGTTGCAGGGCTTCACTAAAATTAAGACTGCAACACCCTGTAAAATTACAATTAAAACAAAATATGTCAGAACATAGAGTATAGTTACAGTTGTGCAGAAAAATAAATTCTTAAATTTTACTACCAAAATAACTTCAGTACGCCTTCGCAAAGCAATGCGTGTATTCGGCATTTTTTTAGAGAAAAAACGGAAAAACTTGACAACGCCGCGGAAAACTAAAACAAAATACATATGTCTGTATAGGTGAATGAAATACAATTCAAAATATATAAAAATATATAGGATGGTCCATTTAAAAAAAGACAAACAATTCTCGCCAAGCCGTTACGTAACATTCTGTGTATGTGAAAATAATTTTGCGTTATGCTCCTTTAGTAGTCAAATAAATTTTGTTAATAAATTTATGCCGTATTTCTTTCGACAAGGTAGATATCGAAGACGGGCATTTCGATGACTCACCTTGTATAATATAAGAAAAATTCATGAAGAGGAAGATTACAGTACGTATATCAACAGTTATCTTATTAAATTCAATTAAATTATCTTACGTAATTATTTAAATCTCAAACAGTTGATGACAAAAGTTGTCATATTCATGATGAAAACTATGCTACTCTACCCTGTCAACAACCTGCTATTATTCCAAGAGGAAATATTTTTCGGCAGTAATTTATACGGACACATTTTGACCAGGATCAGTTTTAAAATATTGGTATGGAGATTAGAATAATAATTTCTAGTGTGAAAATAATATACTTTTATTGTTTTAAATAATTATTTATTGTAATGAAAGGGTTTCATTGTTGTAATTAGTATTTTCATTATTGTAATCAAATATTTGCATTATTGTAATCAAAAATTTATATTTTAGCTGTTACTTTTGTGCAACGTGTTATTTTTGACAGATGTGTTTGAAATTTTAATTACAAATTACATTAATTCCAGACAAGTCAATTAAAATAATTAAAAATAATAGCTAATTCAATTTTTCTTTTTGATTGCTTTTTGAAGTTTATATGTTATGGTGACGTTAAATCTGTTATATACGATCAAATTTAATGAAAATAAAATAAAACCGGGTAATTTAAATGAAAATATTATTTCCAATAAATTTTTTTGCTATGACTGTCAAACTGACGTTAGAATGAAGAAGGACGGTATTACACGACCAAATTTTCTAAAAATGAAGAAAACCGCGAACTTGACAGGAAAAAATTATTTTGAATAACATTGACAAGATAATAGAAATGTCAGATTGACAGAATTCTATATTACATTATCAAATTTAATAAAAATAAAAAAACGCGAAATTTAAATGATAAAATAATTTCCAATAAAAAAAATTTATTTTGATGCTACTTTTACTTTAAACTAGGAAAAGTCGGTATTACACGATTAAATTTATTAAAAATAAAGTAAATGCGTTAAATTTGTCGACAATGTACTATGTAAATTATTATATGTTATTATTGTCGGTTCTTTTAAATTGACAAGATAATAGAAATGTCAGATTGACAGAAGTCTTTATAACATGAATAAATTTAATAAAAATAAAATAAAACCTTGAAATTTAAAAAATATTATTACATGACGTTAGATTATGTAAAGTTGGTATTACACGAAGTTTATATGTTATGGTGACGCTAAATCTAGTACACGATCAAATTTACTGAAAATAAAATAAAACCCGGGAAATTTAAATGAAAAAATCATGTTCAATACATTTTTTTGCTATGATTATACTTTAAAGTATAACTGTCAAGCTGACATTAGACTGCAGAAGGACGGTATTACACGACCAAATTTTATAAAAATAAAGGAAACCGCGAACTTTACAAGAAAAAATTATTTCCAATAACATTTTTCAATTTGATGTTACTTTGACGTTAAACTAAGAAAAGTCGGTATTACACTATCAAATTTATTAAAAATAAAGTGAATCCGCCAAATTTTTCGCAAATGCAGAATTCAAATTATTGTTTATTATCATTGACGCTATTTTTAAATTGACAAGATAATAATACAAATGTCAGATTTACAGAATTCTTTATTACATTATCAAATTTACTAAAAAAATATAAAAAAACGCGAAATTTAAATGATAAAATAATTTTCCATGCAAAATTTTCATTTTGTTGCTACTTTTACTTTAAAAGAGGAAAAGTCGGTAATACACGATCAAATTTATTAAAAATAAAGTAAATCCGCCAATTTTTTCGACAAAGGAGAATGCAAATTATTGTACATTATTATTGATAATATTTTTAAATTAGCAATAGAAATATCAGATTGACAAAAGTCTTTATCACATGATAAAATATTAATTAAGTTGTGTTTTATATAATTTTTTTTTAATCACTTTTGGGTAACCAAAGAAAGATGTCGAATAGACGAGACAAATTATGATTTTTTTTAAGTCACATGAAATCTATTGCAGGGGTAAAAATTAAAACACTTGGTCTTGGTAATATCCACGGAAAATTTATTAATTGTGTTTGTTGTAATTTTTTTCGCAAACCAATTACGATCGGCATTTATATTTCCTTAAAATTCATGAATAATAGCGACCTGTGGGGTACCAAGTAAAATGTTTTAGAAGTGAAAAATTGAGGAACTTAGTAATGACAAATCTTTATTATAAATCAGTACGATTGGCAATTGCGTTTCTGAAAATTCCCCTAAACCTATCTTGCGAAGTAGTGAATGTAACGTTTCAGGCTCAAAAAGTTGGAAAAAGTAGTGATTAACCTTCTTTATCACAAATAATTAAGATCAGTAATTGTTTTTGTGAAAATTACTAGAAATTTAACTTAGGGGTATTAAATTAACTGTTTTAGGGACGGGAAATTAAGAAATACTGACATGAAAGCGAGGAACGAAGTGACGAACTTTCCGCGTCAATTTACTGACTTGGAAGCGACTTCTATCTTCTTCAGTGTCGCGGAGCCTTGGGGTCAGACCTGCGAAGCAGGTCGGACGGCTAGTGTTTTATGCTAAAAGGCCTGAGTATTTTACTACATTTTCATCTGATTAGTAACCAATTTTAAACATTTGTGCGCAGCTCTAGAGCCTAGCCTATTTGATGGATTCCAGTGATATATACACAGGCATTTAGAGTTTGTTTGGGAGTACGTGCTTTTTATGTATTCACAATTTTCGTACACATGATGTGCGAGATATTAAATAAATAAGGACAAAAATTTGCACAATTTGTGCGCAGCTCTAAAGCCTAGTCGATTTGACGGATTCGAGTGAAACCTATTCAGACAATTAGGGTTTAAATTCACGTTTTTCTTACTCATGATGTGCAAGATATTATATAAATAAAGTCGAAATTTACAAAATCACACTATCCGTGGACCTTTTTGTTCAATTTTAAATAAAAATAATTGCGCCCGTTGCTATGATAGTGAAATTTATGGATTTCATTGAAAGTTCACTTTGAAATTTTGAACATAAATTACTTTAATTAGAAACAAGTTAGATAAGTTTAGTTTGTGTTTAGAATAAATGAACGTACAAGTTAGATAACGGTTTTCATAGGATCGTACCATATTCTATACTCCTATTTAAATATATCAGCAGTTTCTTGGATGAGGAGTTTAGCAGCGTAGTGTTTTAAGATAGAATTGTTAGAATGTATCCCGCTTGTAAAGCGAACAGTTGTATCTTGTTTTTGCTAACTTAAATAAATTTTTTTAAAACACCTTTACTGATTGAACAAACATAACTGGCGCAGTCGGTACGATTGTTAAGAGATTTACACCGAAATTCTAAAAAGAATCAATTCGTTAAAGTATTAAAATCGTTGGTGTTAACCATTAACTTAACAATCGAAAATTATTCTGACGGCAATTGCAGCACCTGCAATCCCGACGAATCAATCTACGAGTTCATCAGTCAAGAAGGTACAAGCAGATTGGCGATCATCCGAGGACTTCCAGAAGTACAACTCGTCGAAGGTGATCATCTGTTATCCTGTTCGTACGTTCTCCTGGCATAGCAGACCAACGTCTCTACCAGCATCACCGCTGAGCGCAAATCAGCACCCGTCACCCGTCACCGTCGAGCGAAAATTGACAGACTAAATGAAGCTCTTATTAATTCTTATGTTGTAAGTAAGAATATTTATCTTTGTATTTTGTAAAAATATCCTTTAATTTAAAGTCAAAATTGACGATTTAATTAATTTGTTAAATAATTTAAATATTGATCAATTCAATATGCCGAATGAACACATAAATGTAACCCCCGGTGCTCTTGTAAATGTGGACACCAATGTATTAAAAGTAGTAGATCTTATACCAGAATATAATGGTGATAAGAAAACATAATCTCATTTCCTAAAATCCACTGAGGAAATTTTAGAAATTATAAATCAGAGCAATCCCTCTGAAATAACCAAATCTTTGACACTAATTACTATTAAAAAGAAAATTACTGGAAAAGCTAGTGAATGTTTAATTACTTGTTCTAACATTAAGAGTTGGAAAGATTTAAAAGAATTTGTAATATCTCAATACCAAGACAAACGAAACGAATATGTACTTTAATGTTTGAATTAAGTCAATTGCAACAAAATAGATAAACTATTTTCGAGTTTCTTAAGAAATATAATGAGTTATTTCTTCTTTATATTAACAATATTGAAAATAAATACCATCCTCAATCAGTACAAGATTTTAAACTATCGGACATAAATTTGCTACGCAGTGTTTTATTAGAAACTGCAGAGAATCTTTTAAATCACAATTAGCAGCTAGAAATCCTGGCACTTTAGATGAAATAAATAGTTTGCTGACTAATGACTTCCAATATTATAAAATTAATTCGAATACAAATCAATTACATTTGAATACGAGAAACTCCCAAACCAGAACACATGCATCTCCAATGCTAAAATATGCTCAACCTAAACCAGTGCAACAACAATTTTACCAGCCTGGTCCATCATATAAATTTCCTTCGCAACCAGCACAATCACAACGCATGCAACAACCTGCACCTACACCTATGTCAATTTCTACCCGTACATTTAAAACATATAAAACCAAACTAATAATTTTACTCCCTATGGAAGACAAAATTACATTTCTGAAGAACTATATAATGTAGAAAGCGATGACGCCGCCACTGGTATAGCAAACCAGATAGCATTCCAAGAACAATTAGAAACAGTCGACACCGATATTTGCAATGAAAACGAAGATTTAATTTATGATGAATATTTTCACTTGGACCAACATGTAGATTTGAATCCCTAGCAATTAATATGATATCAAAATTACCTTATATTGAATTACAAAAATTATTTATACTTATTGATACGGGATCCTCTCAAAATTTTATTAACAAAAATTACGTCTATAAAAATAAAGACAAATTTAAAATATAAATTGAAAAATTTAAAATTCAAACAATGAATGGTGAATCTAAAGGATCTGAATATACCTTTAAAAAATATAAGGGTAAAAATATTAAATGTTATTTATATAATTTCCATAAATTATTCCACCTTTTACTCGGTTGTAATGCTATAAAATTATTGCAAGCTCAAATAAATTTGAGTAAAGAAGAAATTAAATTATTAAATAATAAGCACAAATTTAAATATTTTAATGATCAACCAGTTTATAATACGGAAATAATAAAGAAATTAAATATTAGACATGAACACCTGAACCCGGAAGAATTAAATGAATTAACTAAAACTTTAATCAATATAAAGATTTAATTATCTCAAAAGACGAAAAATCAAACCTTTACCTCTAAAATAAAACATAATATATCAACAACAGACGACATTCCCATCTACACAAAAAATTATAAATTCCCTGAAATTTATAAAAATCAAGTTAATGAAGAAATTGATAAATTATTAAAAAACGGAATAATACAACCTAGTTATTCACCGTGGAATAGTACAATTTGGGTAGTAGAAAAGAAATAAGACGCCTCTGGCATATAGAAAATTCGCGTATTAAATTATTTTAGAAAATTAAATGAAAAAACTGTCGACGATCGATTCCCGATACCTGATATTACGGAAATTTTAAGTAAACTTGGCACTTCAAATTATTTTACTACATTAGATCTCACTAGTGGTTTCCATCAAATTGAAATGGACCCCCAAAGATATAGAAAAAACCGCTTTCTCGACAGAAAATGGACATTTTGAATACAAGCGAATGCCATTCGGTCTGAAGAACGCGCCTACGACGTTCCAAAGACTCATGAACTACGTTTTAAAATATTTAATTAACAAGGCTTGTTTCGTTTATCTCGACGACATTATCGTACTCGGTTCATCCCTACAAGAACACATACAAAATTTGAAAGACGTTTTAGATAAATTGCGTGAGGCTAACTTAAAAATCCAGCTAGACAAATGCGAATATCTTCGAAAAGAAGTAGCATATTTGGGACACGTCATAACAACTGACGGAATAAAACCGAATCCTGATAAATTAAAAACTATTCAAAATTTTCCTATACCTAAGACCGTTAAAGAAATAAAATCATTTTTGGGTCTTCTCGGATATTATAGAAGATTTATTAAAAACTTTGCAAAATTGACAAAACCATTTACAAATTGTTTAAAGAAGAATAGCAAAATTGATTATGAAAATAAAGATTATATCCAATGTTTCGAAAAATGTAAATTATTACTTACAAATAATCCTATACTTCAGTACCCTGATTTTAACCAAGAATTCATTTTAACTACAGACGCAAGTAATTACGCACTACGAGCTGTGTTGTCCCAGAACATTAAAGGTAAAGATTTGCCGATCGCGTATGCCTCAAGAACACTGAACAATCATGAAAAAAATTATTCCACCATTGAGAAGGAGCTCTTAGCAATAGTATGGGCAGTAAAGAATTTTAGAACATATTTATACGGAAGACGATTCAAAATTGTAACTGACCACAGACCCTTAATTTGGCTTAACTCGTTAAAAGAACCTAACCAGAAATTAATTCGCTGGAAATTGAAATTAAAAGAATATGATTATTATATAGAGTATAAAAAAGGGAAACAAAATTATGTCGCCGATGCTCTCTCTAGAATTAAACCTACTTTTGAAATAAATTATAAAACTGAAAACATTTTTGAGAATAACCTGCCTTTGGTACACTGTATCAAAAGATTTTTGTATGAAAAAAGGATTCGCCGCTCAAGTAAATGAATTATATAAAACTAAACAGTTTAAAGATAAAATAAAAATAATTGATGATAAAATAGCTATTCAACATTTTAATAATATAATTATAATTCACCTTTTATCAAAAGATAATTACTTTAATGAACCAACTTTATTAAATATTGAAAAATGTTTAAAGAAATTATTGCAATACCTTATTCAAAATGATATTAATGAAATTAAAATGCCAAAAATTTGCTCTGGACTAGACAATTAAACTTGGTCAAAAATTGAGAATTTATTAATAATTGTATTTAAAAATTCAAATATTAAAATAAATATTCATGTGTTACCTGAAACCCAAGAAGTAATGAATAACGAAGACGGTAAGAATAATGATAACCAATCTCTCCAAGTGGAATGCTCTGAAACTGACACCGCATCTGTGCACTCAGATGAGGAAAATCCCATCAACGGCCTTACATATTTGGAATCAGCAGTAAATTATGGTCATAATCAAATAATAGTAAAGAAATCAAATCAAAATTCAGTTAAAATTCAAAAATTATTCGGTACGAAACAGCGAATTTATTTTTATATAAATAATATTAATTGTAATAAAATCACTTAGATAGAGAAGAACAAATTATGACAATTAGAAATTATCATGAAGGGAAATCAATTCATAAAGGAATTAATGAAACTTACTCAAAATTAAAATTAATCTATTATTTTCCTAATATGATTAAAGATATTCAAAAATTTATAAATAAATGTGAAATATGTTTAAAAAATAAATATGAAAGAAATCCAATTCAGATCCCTAACATTCATACTCCAACTGCGGATAAACCGTTACAAATAATTCATTTAGATATTTTATCTTTAGAAAAACAGAAATATTTAACTATACTTGATAGTTTCTCGAAATTTGCTCAAGCTTACAATTATATTTAAATTAATTAAATTCTTTTCACATTTTGGACTACCTGAGAAAATACTAACAGATAAAGGAACTGAATTTAATATAAAATTATTATTAGAATTTCTGCTTAATAAGATTATAAAGTTGCACATTACCAGCACTAATAATCCCAAGTCAAATGGAAACATAGAAAGATTTCACAGTTCTGTAATTGAAACTATTCGTATATTAAATGATGAACAAAATTTTAAATCTCTGCCATTAAAAGAAAAGGTAATTAATTTATAGTTTGATCGCATATAATAACAGTGTCCATTCCACTATAAAAAACACACCATTTCAAGTTCTCTTAGGACATTTAAATATTAATCAAATAATTCAAACTGAATAAATAGTAATAGATGAATATAATATAAAACATTCTAATGTAATGAAGGCATTATTTAAACAAGTAAAAGGAAATATAATTAACAGAAAAGAGAAGTATAGTGAACAAGTTAACATTGAGGAACATATCCTTGACACTGTCTATATTAAACAACATAAAAGACACAGTGGAAAAGTAGAGAAACCAAAATATAAGAAACAAACTTTAAAAGAAGTAATCCCTGAACGTGGACAAATAATAACAACTAAGAACTTAAAAACTAAAATGGATCAATTAAAAAGACCTCGTATAATTTCAGATATCTTTCAAAAGATCATGGAGCGAGCACTTCCGCAACGTAACCGAAAACTCCGGACTAAATATGTTAAGTTTAGGTAACGCTTATATAATTTATCATTTGCTGCACATTGTCTGCGTTGACGCTTGTTTTTGGCTCTGTGGCTTTTGTTGTTTTTTCTTGGTTTGCTGCTTGAAGTTTTTGCTGATTTTGGTATCGGTGTATTCCATTATTTACGTTCTGTGTATTGGTGATAATATTGTTGACAGCTGTTGCAGTGGGGGTGAGTTTTCTTCATTTTTAATTTTTTCTTAAGGTGAATTACCGTGGTTGTGCGGAGTAACAGTGTCAGCACTTGCTTACTTCCTAATTAAATTAACTCTCACTTTCATGTATCAGCTCATAAGTTGTGTTGTACTGGGTGCTTGATAATAATTACTGTACAGGGTGTTGTTCTATATTTTTTTGGAAAATATTTTTTCCATTGTTTTTTTTTTATCTTATATATATAAAATGGCTGATATCCCATGCAATTGTTGCAATAAACAAACTAAAGCTCATAGAATTGTAAAATGCTCGGTGTGCACTAAGCATTTCAACATAGATTGTGTAGATATTTCTTCTGCTGAAGCTCGAAGAATTCAAAACACTAAATCAGGCTTAAAATGGAATTGCATTTCCTGTATAAATTTAGGCAGCGACATTGATAGTTTAAAGGCAGTGATAATTCAGTTACAGAATGATATCGCTGAACTGAAGAAAATTAAAATAATTAATGAAAATAGTACAATATCTCACTCTCAGACACTCCTAATGACAGAGAATATAATTCAAGAAATATCTGAACGAGATAAGCGCGCATTTAATGTTTTGATTTTTGGTTCTGCAGAGAATAATTCTTTTTCAAAGCAACAGCAATTAGATGCAGATGAAAGGTTAGCTAACAATCTTCTTTCGAAGGCTGATATTAATACTTCTTCTGGCATTAATATTTCTCGTCTTGGTCGTTACGATAGGACAACATCTCGTGCTCGTCCTATTAAAATACAACTGTCTTCACGTGATGATGTTAACAAGATATTTAAAAATATAAATAGGATCAAATCGCAAGATTGTTGGACTAACCTGTCTATTTCTCGTGACCGTACTAAAAACCAAATTGAATTTTATAAATCTGTTAAAGAATAGCTAAACTCTCGTATAAATAAAGGTGAAACCGATATTAGTATTAAATATTATAATGGTGTGCCTAAAATTATCAAGTCGGAAAACTAAATTTGCCCAACAGTCCTGTCTTATTAAATTGTTATTACCAGAATACCAGGGGCCTAGGTCTATTGTCTGAGACTTGGCTGAATTCTTCCTTTAACAATGCAGAGTTGTTCCCACCCAATTATACAGTTATTCGCAGCGATAGAAAATTCTCTCAAATTGGACGATCTAAAGGTGGTGGTGTTCTAGTCGCTTTAGCAAATCATATTACTTATAATATTTTTGACACATCAAACTTGAGTAACATGTGTCCTTTAATAGATATTGTGGCCTGTAAATGCTACTTTGGAAGTAGTTCTTGTATTGTATGTGCTCTATACATTCCGCCTGATATAAATACTCATGATTATGAAACCTTTATGGATGCTTTTGAAAATCTCATTATTAATGAATGCGTTCTTATTGCTGGTGATTTTAATCTTCCGAAGTTATACGATAATTCGGTAAATTGTGCTAAGGGTTCTTGCTTTAAATCATTTTGTAATATATTACATCTTACTCAATATAACTCTATAGTAAATATTAATGGAATTAAACTAGATCTTGTCCTATCTAACTTAAATGTTGATATAGATATAAACAAGTCAGATTCCCCACTGGTTCCAGAAGATACTCATCATCCTGCGTTGTTATGCTCCTTCGAAATATTTCCTTGCCATAAACAATTAAATTTTCCATCAGCTGATAATTTATACTACAACTTTCGTAAAGCAAATTTTAATCAATTGTATGACGATATCTGTAACACAAACTGGTCCTGTCTAAATGAATTTAAAAATGTTGATGATGCTGTAAGTAAATTCTATGATACACTTTATGGAATTTTTAATAAATCTGTACCCAATCATAAGTATCACAAATCAACTCATCCACCGTGGTTTATTACTGAAATTAAATATAATCTTAAAACTAAAGAATATTTCAGAAGGAAATGGAAAAGAAATAACAAACAAATTTATTTATACGAATATAAAAGATTAAGATCTCTTACTAAATTGCAAATTAATGAAGCGTATAACTCTTATATTCGCACTGTTGAAGAAAATATTAAGTCAAACCCCGCGGATCTTTTGAAATTTGTTAATATAAAACAAGGTTGTACACGCATTCCTGGTAAACTTTATGACGATTTTTCCGAGTACGATACACCACAAGACATTGTAAACGCTTTTGCCAATTATTTTTCAAATTTTTTCACACTTAGTTCTTCTTATGATAAACCACAAGAATGCAGTAATCATCCACCATTTACTATCAATCCTATTCAGGAAGATGATCTTTTTCCATTAATGGCATCTTTCTCTAATAAAACAACAACCGGTGAAGATCAAATTCCTTGTTTCCTAATTAAAGACACCCGATTCATTCTTGCGAAACCATTAGCCATTCTAATTAATTTAGCTATCAAAACATCATGCTTTCCTGTGCGTTGGAAGAAAACGAGAATCACACCTGTCTTCAAAAAAAACGACAAATCTTGTATTAAAAATTATCGTCCGATATCGATTCTTAATAACTTTGCAAAACTTTTTGAGATGGTTATTTATAATACTCTCTATCACAACATACGTTCCTTCATCTCACTAGATCAACATGGCTTCATGCAAGGTAAATCAACCACAACAAACTTAGCTTGTTTCTACCAATACGCTTCGGAAGTATTAGATGTACGTGGTCAGGTAGACACCATTTATACTGACTTTTCCCGAGCATTTGATTCTATAGATCATGGATTATTACTTGCAAAAATTAGTGCTTTTGGCGCAGCTCCATCTCTCGTCAGTCTTCTAGGATCATATCTCAATAATCGAGTAGCGTACGTATACTACAATGGATACAGTTCATTCAATTTTATACCCTCATCTGGGGTCCCTCAGGGATCCAATCTCGGACCCTTACTATTCGTTTTATTAATCAACGAACTCATTAATTCATTTTCTTGTTCTGTATTGACATATGCTGATGATATTAAAATATATTGCACTATATCTTCACTCGATGATGCTCTAGTACTGCAAAGAAATATTGACATTTTAATAAACTGGAGTAATACCAACAAACTTCAACTAAACGTCGAGAAGTGCTGCATCGTAACTTACTGTCGTCGATCAACTTTCATACAATATGAATATGATATGCTTGGTACAGTACTTGAACGTAAAAACGTGATCAAAGATCTGGGTGTTACTTTCACTGAAAATTTTAATTTTAGCGAACATATTAATAATATTTATACTTCTTGTAGTAAGACTCTCGGTTTTCTTATGAGAATAAGTCAAATGTTTCATGACGTTACCTTATTGAAATCTTTATATTTTGCATATGTAATTAGTAAATTGGAATATGCTAGTATCATTTGGTACCCATTTTATGCTTATCAGACTTTAACTTTGGATCGCATACACAGAAAATTCCTCAAATTTTTATCATATAAAGTTTATCATGCATATCCATCCAGAGGAACTGACCAAGAGTCCCTCCTTCAGCTCCACTCAATGACATCCTTGACTTTCAGGAGAGAAACTTACAGCGCCAGATTCCTGTGGATGTTACTCAATAGTTATATCACGAGTGCTAAGAATTTAATCGATTAAATTTGACATGTCTAGCTTATGCATAAAATTTTGCTTAAAAAGTGTTTGAGTACATAATAATTTGAAAAAATCCCGAGACCGCAGGTCGAGGGGTTTTATCTTAAATTATTATGTACGATAACACTTTTTTAAAAGCAAAATTTTATAAATAAGCTAGACATCAAATTTAATCGATTAAATTTTTTAGCACGAGGGGTATATGTCAAGATTATTTCATGAATTATAGCATAAACTTTAATACTTGCCGAAGAAATTATACTAAAACGTTGATTCTGACACATTTTTACATAAATAAATCGGTACACTCATAAACAAAAAGGACCATAAAATTTTGTTGTTATAGTGTAACTATAGCAAATTGATTGTTTTTCTTTTTATTTGTCAAATAAATGTCAAAAATTTGTAAATAAAAATAGCTTGAATTGAATAATTCAGCATGTTTAAAGATATAGAATACCAGTAAAGGTAAAGAACATGTAAGTATCTTGCTTCTGCAACTAATTATCCGGCTAAATATGCCTTCAAAATGTTCAAAATTTGCATATAAAAGCTAGCTTCAATTTACTCGCGAATAAACAGCATGGTGCTGTTTATTCACTTATCTAAAATGCACAACAATGGAAAATGAGACATTCTGATTGGTAAAATTTGTAATGAATGAAATAATCCATAATAAAGTTGATGCCCCATATCTACTGTCTTGTGTTCCAGTATATATTCCAAGGCTAACTGCAAGGCACGAAAGTACATTTTATCTACCAGGAACCCGCACCGATATTCTACAGCGCTCCCCAATCCACATTATGTGCCGAAACGCAGAACTTCACATTGATGATGTGTTTCTGTAATTTATGTATTATTTTGTGTATCAAAACTTTTGTAATTGTGCAGTAAATATTTTTTGTATGATTGTAAATTAGCCCTGTAACTGGTTTTCTGTTGGGCAATAAATATATATTATTATTATTATATAATAAATAATTATAATTATATTTATGTTAATATATTATTCGATAATATTAATAATAATTATAATCACTTAATTAGTTATAAAAATGACCTGTATTATCAAATACATAACCTATCCAAAACTGCATGGTTTGAAAATGATATAACTTTATTAGAAAAGGCACTTAATACTTAATACTTTATAGTATTGAAATGAAAATTCATGTAATTCAAGCACCTAAAAGATATAAATGCGGTTTAATAAATGGATTGGGCTCAATAATTAAAAGTATTATCGGAAATTTAGATCAAGAAGATAAAGAAAATTATGATAAAATTATTGAAATAATAAAAAGAAATCAAGAATCTATAATAAATAATTTTAATGAGCAAAAATTCAAATAAATCAAAATTTTACTAAACAATTTAATACTAAATACAATTAATGAATAAAAATAATAAATTAATTGAGCAAGAAATGAAGAATTTTATAAGTGATAGGTAATATAGTTGATGATATAGAGAAGATTACTATACATCAAATATTTCAAAATTTATTAGCCTTCAGTAATCAAATTTACTTATCGTTATTACAAATTAAAGAAACTCTTTCGTTCTGCAGTTTAAATACTTTATACTTTGGGCTAATATCTAGAGAAGAAGAGACTCAGTATATTAATGAAAATATTAAAGAATCAATAAAATCATTGCTTAAAGATAATTATTCGAATAATAAAATTGTGAAAACTGTTTGTTATTTGAGTACAAAATTAGAAATTTTGATCGAAATTCCTATATTTGAACAAAAAACTAACATCCATCAAGTAACTGGAGTCCCCACCATAATTAATGGAAATTTAATAACTTTAAATATCCTTACTGGCTTTTATTCCATTGTTAGTAAAGAAATTTATAAATTGGAACATTGTAGGTAAGTTTATAAGAGAGAAATCATTTATGTGTAAAGAAATTAATAATATTAATGAAAATTGTCTCTCTGAAATATATTTTAACAAACCAACTGCTCACTGTAAGCAGGTTATACTTGATAAAAATAATTATGTAGTAAAATAGATTTTTCTAATATTAAGTATATTGTATCTCTTTATAATAGTGGTTATAAAATAGAATGTGAGGATGAAATAATTAATAAGAATTTGAAGGGTATCTTTTTAATAAATAATTGTAAAATTAATGATGAGAATGAAAAATATAGTTTTAACTTTGGAAAGATGATAAATTTTAAGATGGATATTCATAAGCATGAATTATTGCCAACGATGGAACCTGTAATTAAATTAAAAAATTTAGAAGAACATTCTCTAAAACCAGTATTGTTAGAGAAATTGTATAAAGAGAACTCACACTCTATTTTAATAGTATTTTGATAGTTGTTATAATTGTTATAATAATAATTATTATTGTTAGTAAAGTTTGTAAGAAACTTTATAGAAAGGAAAGTGATATTATTCAAGGTGCATCTAACATTATTGAAACATAAGTATAAGTATTTTGTTTCAATAACGTTTCTCTTAAGGATGGAGGAGTTAGATAAAGGTTCTCATAGGATCGTACCACATTCTATACTCCTATTTCAATATATCAGCAGTTTCTTGGATGACGAGTTTAGCAGCGTAGCGTTTTAAGATAGAATAGTTAGAATGTATCCAGCTTGTAAAGCGAACAGTTGTATCTTGTTTTTGCTAACTTAAATAAATTTTTTAAAAACACTTTTACTGATTGAACAAACATAACTTACATGTTTTAATATTTGGTAAAATTTTAAAACGTGAATTTAAATATAAGAAAATAATTTCCTATAAAAGTTTTCGCTTTGAATTTCCTAGAAATTTCAATAAAGAAATAAAAGAAAATGACAACTTGTCATTTTTGACAGTTCAGTTTGAAAATTAAAATTATGCATTACTGCAATTGTAGACATGTTCGATAAGTTTGATAGATTTATTTATGTTTAGAATAAATTAGTGAATTTTTTTATGTAACTAATTTATTATAATTCACATTTCACTTTATACATGGTTAATTTTTCCTTCTCGAAAAAAATAACAGATGCCCTTGTTCGTTAACTTCGTTGCTTTTAAGCGTTTTGGGCAATAAAATTTAAATAATTTAATAACTTATCTAAAATAAAAGATTGAAAATTATTTTCGAGATAGTCTTAGGGCCGATATTTCCATCTGCGAATAAACTACCGAATAAATTATTCGTCGAATAAATTAAAAAATATTTATTAAAAAAAAATGACACCTAGAACAATAAGTATCATTTGAGCTATGATTTCGATGTGACATTTTTCATTTATTCGTCGAATAATTTAGTCGGTACTTTATTCGTAGATGGAAATGTCGGCCCTAAAATGTTTGTAATCAATTTCAGAATTTTCTTTTTAATCTAAATTCGTAGAACTTTTAAAATATTTTTTTGAGCGATCGTCAACTTTTTTTTATTAGTGTTATTTAAATCCTTCCGTGTTTGGTATCAAATTTATGTCTTTTAAGTTCACTCTGTTGTTTCCTACTGAGACATATTTTTCCGTGTAAAATATTATAAACACATTCACAAATGCATCTAACTGAATTGCAGTCGGTATTTTTCAACAATGTTAACCTATATTTAGGTTTTAATTTATGCATAGCCCTCAGTAATTCGGGGTTGGTTGTTAGACTTATTTTTTTATGATATAATCTCTGGCATGTTTGCATCGCTATATTTATACTTTTTTCGCGGTAAGTAAACATATGTCAATCCCTCACGTGACATGAGAAACCGCAGCCAATCAGGTGTATTTTGTTTTAGGTCAAAAACTAAGTATCCGTGAGGTTCAGATGTAGCATCGCCATAAGCTTCTTGTAAAAATTTAATATTTTCTGGAAAAACTTGTCGTGAAAGATGCAAAATTTGCACTTTATCTCGAGGATTCTTAAAATAAATTATGGAATTTGCAATCAGAGATATATCCCTCTGACCTTTTCTTTGATGAAATAAATTTTGAGTAAGAAAAAATAGTGATTTTTATGATGAGATCATTTTGTAAATATATCTACTACACGATCATCTGCTTCTCTCATTAAATCATCTATTTTAATTAACTGTGGATTTTTTCCATCTATATTATCCACATCAGGTAAGCCTTCATGAAATTCTACATTTTGTATCATATTGTATCAATTTTGCCAAGTTCCATAATGCCAGCAAATTTTGGAAAAACGGTATCACTCATATTATAAATATTAGATACAAAATTGTTTACAAAATATGATTTCCCACAGCCTGAGGTACCAGCAATTATAGCCGAAAATGGATGTTGAAATTTTGTAAACATGTTTGCTACAAGAAGTAGAAAACTACAATGATGTTTACTAGTAGTTTATATTTGTTTATACGTATTTAAGAGATACAGGCAAAAGTCAAATATATTTTAATAATAATTTATTAAGAAAATGTCACATACAGGTATATTTAGATTTATTTCCATTAGAGATATATAAATAAAATATCGAATAACTTTACTACTTATTTATTAACAAAATATTATATAGAGAATAATTTCAACAAACTCTATTAACTTAGCTTGTTTGCCGGGACCACAATCTTTCATTCCAGTATATTTTATAGACCATTTTGTTACAGAATTTTTCAAATTAGCTATTTCTTCATTGGTTAAATCGTCGAATCGCCGTGGAAGATATACGACGAAGTTTTCACATTCAACAATCACTTTTCTTCCAAATCCAGTTTTAACGGCTCTAATATCAACAAGCTGATATGTTTTATCCTTTTCTAAATCGGCCACTTTACGAATAGGTTTCAATCCAGAGAGTTGTCCTCTCGTGTTCAACTTAGAAAAGATTCAAACCATACTTACATACAAGTGCAGCTTTCTTATTTTTGACTCTTCCTATTTTCGACATAAATTGCAAATTGTACCTATTCATTTAAAAATAATTAAATATTACAGTTTCTAAAGGCCCATGCATTTTTCAAACTAATTAAGCTATGATCATTAAGGTTACCAGTTCTGATAATCATCCTCGCAAAGTATATTATCATAAACAAATCTTCTAATTCTGGGCCGAAACATATTTTTGGTTCATTTAAAAATAATATTAAATATTCTAAAAATAATTAAATATTACATATTATAAATGCCACAAATTTTTTCATACTATTTATGATATGATCATTAAGATCGCCAATCCTGATAATTAATTGGGCGCGTTGGGAATGATCACTTACTACTTCTCTACTTCCCTTAATATTACTTGTAACACTTGTACACTACTAGGGGTTGATCTACAACTACCCTGAATAATTACTATTGAAAATTATTTATTTATTTTGGGGATGAGGTGTTTAAAATTGAAAACATTTAACATAGTGCACATTATTTCTGTCTTCATCATTCTCTACCTCTTTTATTATTATCCATAACACTTGCACATTAGTAAGGGAAAATTCTACAACTACTCTGAACAATTTCTAGTATAATTTATTTATTTATTCAGGGAATGAGGTGTTCCAAATTTTTACAGCGATTCTTTCTAACTTTTTCATCACTGTGTTACTTAATATAATCCGTAAAACTATTATACTTGTAAATGTTGATTCTACAACTCACCTGAATAATTACTGATATAAATTATTTTTTTATTTAGGGGATGAAGTGTTCATAATTAGATGTGTTATTTACAGCGAACGAAATCAAAATTTATCATACCACAATTATAAATATAACTTCCTGTTTCAAGAAAATTTTCAGTTTCCTTTTGTAAGCATTCGTTGAGAAAATTTTATTTCTTACAAAATAATTAGGTTCAATTTAAAAAAATATTAATTTTGAATATAAAATTTATTTATCTTCTTTTTTTGCTTTGAAAGAAAATGAATATATAAATTAAATTTTGTTTTTAAAAATAATGAAAAGAACACGGCATAAAAAAACAATTGACAATCGTCCAAATTAACTTTTTGATACTTAAATCCGCTCCACGAGACTTTTAATTTGATACCGAACACGGTAGGATTTAAAGAACATTTGTACAAAACAATTGACAATCGCCTAAAACAACTTTATGACACTTGAGTTCAAACCACCTCTACGAGTCTTTTAATTTGATTCCAAACACGGTAGATTTTAAATAACATTTTAAAAAAAAATTCACAACCATCCGAAACAACTTTGGGACATTTGAGTTCCAATGTCCTCCGCGACACCTTTAATTTGATACCAAACACGCTAGGATATAAATATCATTTATGAAAAACAATTAACGATCGTCCAAAATATCTTTTTGACACTTGAGTTTAAATCTTATGAGTGAGACCTTTAACTTAAATTTAAACAAGACGTTTTTATTTAAAACGATATCATTTCGAATTAAAAATACTCCTATACAAACTACTTGGTACCCATAATGAGTCTCATTTGAATACGTTGATATGTTCCTTATAAACTAAATTAATTTTTATACAAGAATATTTATTAAAACTACAAAAGTTTTCAATGAAAACGAAATCGGATTGGCACTATTCAAATCAATTTTTCTCTTCTGTTTGTTCCAAGAAAACATTATTATCGGTATTTCTTCCTTAATATTTTCCGCAACACTTTTACACTTCTAGAGATTGATTTCAGAACCAACCTGTATTATTACTAGAAAAATTTATTTATATACAGAGTGTTTCATAACTTCAGGTACATACGTTAGTGGTATATGTTATTTGATATGCTGATTACGAATCAAAAATAATTTTTTTATTCAAGAGATGAATCAGTGAAACTTTAAAACATTTATCAAAACGGACACTACGAATGAACCTAGCGGCCGATTCGTTTATAGTAACATTTATAGTCGCCTATTTTCTTAGATATCATCCGAAACAGTTGTTCACTTCTAAAGGTTGAATCTGTAACTACCCTGAATAACTTCAACTACCCTTCCGAAATAGGTACGTTATCACCAATCAATACTCAATTTTATCAAAAATGAGATTTTTATCTGACATGTTATTTGAATAATTCACACTGTGGCATAGTTGGTTCCTGTTTGTTCGTTGTTTGCTTGTGTGGTGTTTTGCTTGTATACAACTTCCTTTTATTGTGTACTATTTTATAAATTTGGTTTAATATGTTATAAATTTATTATATAATGTAAAGTTCACTTGTTAATTTTGAAAATGTTTGATCGTAGTATGTAAAAAAAGTATTATTTTAAGAATTATTATGATTGAAAGAAATAAACGTCAGTAAAAATAAAAACTACGAAGTATAATTTTGAAGTACATATTGAAGTATTAAAGTAAACATTATATATATAAGCTTATTTGAAGTATCGGCGTATACATATACAAAATAGATACCCCTTCAGGTTATCTTATTGAATCTGTTTTTTAAAATAATGAATGGAAAAGGAGTGGAGGAGATTTTTAGAAATCGTATACAGGCTGATGGGGTAAATAGCTCCATGGTAACGTGTCGGACTGTGGATCGTGAGATCTTCAGTTCGAATCCCACCGCCGACTGTTACAAATTGAAATTTACCCCTGTGGTTCCCCTCCACTAACATCTTTGAGGGCTATGATTTGACTGCTGGTAATCGCACTTCAAATGAAAAAATATATCACTTACCGAGATCTGCGTAAGCAGAGTACTACGCCCACCATGGGTAAAAGACGTGGTGATATATTTATTTATTTTATTTGTATACAGGCTGGTATTTTTATATGGATCCAGTAAATATCTCGCTTATTTATCAACATATCAATTTATTTCATATAACATGATTTATACAAAAACAAGCTAATTGATAGCGGATGTACATTCATGATATCTTTTCCGGTTTAATAGTAATTAATATCAACTGTGAAATTTCAAATGGAATATACTATGTTTTTTTACAAATTTGAAAAGTACATCAAATTTTCTTTATACTGTAAATTTATTCATGTAAATTAATCCATATAATAATAATAATAAAAACAATAATGGTTTATTTGCCAACATTTATACACCATTAACAGGACAATATAAAGAAAACTATTGTAACGTTCGTGGGATTTAAACGTTTTTTTTTTTTTTAATAAACTGAAATATTATTAATAACAAATAATCAATAAATATTATAATAAAGAGTAAAATTTAATTAACACTATATTTAAAAACTAAAATAACGAATATAAAAACTTATACACTAACACTTATCACCACTATAAAAAATCTATTATTTATATAAACTGGCCGAGTGATATTTATTTAAGACGATATATTTATATTCAGATCGAGCTATATATTTATTTAAGACGATATATTTATGTTCAGACCGAGCGATATATTTATGTTCACAAGTTCTTCCTAGTAGCTCGGGAGTCAACTGATTGACTGAGTCAACTCTACTAACTGAGTCAACTGACTGACTGAATCTGAGTCAACTAACTGACTGACTGAATGGGCCTGGGATTTCACTCTTTTATATTGCTTTCCTTGTTTCGAGAAGCTTCTGGAATGTTCCCTATTGTGACGTTAGCGAACTACTTCAAACAATTCACATCTGCGTCTATTTTTAAACGGGGGCGTAAGCCGACAAAATTCAACTTGACGGTACCGCGTCCGTTACACTATTAAAGTGTTCATCAAATTCACAGAATATTCAATTAAATATAAATTGAAACATAACAAAGTAATAACAAAAATTAAAATAAAAAATTTACATAAATAGGATATTAGCTACCACTTACATTTAAAAAATATCTTAAACTGTAATATGTTACATTAAATAAGTCAACAATATTACAGACCCCATTTGCATTAGTGCACATAATATTTATTAGAGATCTAGTAAGTAGGTAAAATTTGTTAAGAAAAGTAAACATGTACGGGTTGACAATCTCAGCACAAAAATATTGATGAGACTCAAAATACTAGGAGAGTCTATAAATTTTGTTTAGTATTTTATACAAATATAAGATAGGCATATTTATTCGACGATGCAGCGGGGATAAAAAGTTAAACCGTTGCAATTGAATATCATGTAGAGATGGGCGCGTGAGTGATTTTTGGATCACGGTATTTTCCACTCCCGGAATAAAAAATATTTTTCACGCACATTCACGAACGAGAAGTATAAAAATTTTTACGTTCACGCACATTGGGTCACGGCGGGTCTAGGTTATTTTTCCAAGTTGGTTTTATAAAGCAAATAGTACCTAAATATTTTTTGTTGGTTTTTTTTTCTGTAACTGTTAGGTTTGTCATAGAAGAAATGTTATCTATAAATTATTTTAGGGCGGTTTTATGAGCTATGTGGCTGAGTGACTGACATTTACCCTTCAATCTGTGTTCTCATTGTGTTTTTGTAACTGTAAACTAGAAAAGCCTTGTTCGCTGTTCTGATTATCTTATATATTTACTTATGTAAAAATTTAGTTGTACCTAATGATTTTTTGTTTTAGAAGTAAAAATTTTAATTGGCGTGAGTAATTATTTTTAATTGCTTACGTCCATTCACTCCTAACATAAAAAATAACTTTCACGTTCACGTCCACTCACGTCCCAAATTCAAAATTTTTGTTCACGTTCACGTTGGGTCACCCATTAGATTTCACGCTCAGCGCCCATCTCTAGTACCATGGTCTATTCCTCTGGGTGGGTATAGGTTATCTTGTCTGTAACACATATATTTCAAAAAGCGTCTCTGTATTGACTCTACATGTTTAACATGATATTTATATATCAGGTACCAAATTAGTGCACAATATTCAAGTTTAGATAATACAAAACTGCAATACAAATTTTGTAATAGGGTGTGAAAATTAAATGACAAACTTCATTCAAAATAGATGCCTAGGTCCTAATTTGGAGTCTTGTGGCACACCAGACTACGAAATGAACATACTGTTGTCTCTGATTTAGATACGATTTAAATATTGACAGCAAAGAATTATTCACAACAAAGGATAACGGATACGCACACTCTTTAACAATGAAACTGGGAATCTGATCTATTCCCGAAGTCACCCTGTTCTTCATTTTGCACAAGGTTTTGAATTAGGAGTGACTGTCGGTAAGGATATGATGTCAGAATTACAGTTTCTTTCTGAGATGTAGGTTGATGTTGTTAAAATCAAGAAAAGCATTTACTGTGGACTGCGAATCATTAAACTGTGTGTGATCATGGTACATATTTTTGGGAATACGTGTTTTTTTCTTTGTTTAAATGAACGCCCAGAACATATTAGAGTCTTTTTTTATAGAAGTTTCAATTTTACGAAGAACTCTTGTAGGTGACTATTGTTCTTAGATCTTTTATATTTTTCATGGAATTTGAGCTTCCCCTTTATATTAGTAATAATTTATTTTGTGTACCAAGATGGAAAGTTATTATGATTTTTATTTTATTTATGATATGGGACGTGAGTATCAAAAATAGTTTTTAGTATTGTTACGTTTGTAACAGATGGGTTCGCTGAAGTTTAATAATCAATAATTAAAACAACTATTAACAGTCACAAAAAGTTTATTTACTAACAGTTATATTTATTTAAACTACTTATTTATTTATATCACAGTTATTAATAAACACTAAATAATGATTAATAATACTAAACTAAACTAAGAATATTACACAAGACATATTTATTTACACTATTTATATTCACTATGCAAATGTTTTATTTATTTCCACTTGATTCGACACTCATCCGACAGCTTGTCGGAGTCGAATTCCCCCATTGGGCAGGCAAGCGTATTTATATATCCGGCAGGCGGGCGGCCTAGAATGTTCTAGTACATTCGGCAATGGAACAAGTCTAGAACGATAAGTCATCGTTGCGCGCTGTCTGTCCAGTGCCGTACTGGCCCGTTACAGTATTTTATATAGTTCAGCACAAGCACAATCAACAGTTGTGGTTTCATAGAGAGTTGTCCAGTACACATTCAATAACTCATAATTTAATGTTGGAAAATTAGCTTTTTTGAAATTATTATTCTTGTAGTTATCATTAGTGCAAAAGTTGCTTTGTTTAGTTATTCTAAGATTGGCAATGATTTCCAAGGATAGATGGTGCAAATCTTCGTGGACGAATTGTAAATCAGGTTTCATAACAATGCAGTTAATGTTAGTTGCGACAATATCTAAGATTCAATTCATGTGTATTTGAAATGGTATTTATTTGTTTTTTGTTTAGAAATTCAAAAATATTTGTCTTCCTATCACTCATATTACCGTGAATTAAATTAGTGCTATTCAAATCACCAGTAATAATAATTCCATTGTTATGTAACTGCTCCGTTGTAATAAAAGTGTGAAAGAATATTTCCATTTCAAGCGCAGACGTATTAGGCGGGATATAAAAAACGAAAATTAGAATTTTAGAGTTCACTGCATGAAGTCGACATCCAAGAATATCAATTGAAGGAAATATTTTTCTCATAGTGCTGAGATTAATTGTTGTAATTGAGAGAATGTTATTATCCGCAAGTACTCCACCGCCCGTACTAAGTCCTATTTTATCGAATTGTCTGTCGCTTCGAAGAACACTATTATTATCAGGAAAAAGTTCTTCACTATCAACAGAGTCACTTAACCATGTCTCGGTTATACAAACTTCAAATAAACAGGAGAAAGACGACGAATAAAACAGTTTACATTTACTGTTAAGTCCGCGTACATTTTGATAAAACATTAAAATTGTTACGTTTATTTGTTGTATACTGTTGGGCCTTTGTTGCTTAAAGATATTATTTGTTGATCGTATTTGATTCTTTTTACCATTGAGCTTTCTGAGCTCGAGTTCAGCTCTTATTTTCTTGTAATATACTATTTGTTGCGGGGTCCTATCTATCGACATTTTGATGTATTTGAACATTTCTTCGACTTTGATTTTTTTAGATTGTGAATAACATCATGCACATTATTAGATTCCCATAGCCAAATTTTAATTGTAAGATTTTTATTATTATCGAATTTTCCTTGGCGTATAGGTTTAATTTGTGTAGTGTCTGTAATAGGGTTTATAGCTTGTACAAATTTCCGTGGCGATTGACTTGACTTGCTAATGGGATAAGCCAGCCCTAGCCAGCGGGGTGCAAGTTTGTCTGATGTTCAGGAGTGGATTATTATAATTTTTGGCTTAGATGCTTCAATATCCGAAATTTTTAATACGATTATCTTTTCAATTGTTTCCCGGAAAACTGTTAAGTAAGATAATTTTATACAAATATACCTTGAGAAAACGACATTTAAAATTCATTTTATTAAAATTTTTCATATTTTTATATTACTTGTGTCTGTTTGTGTAAAACTCATTTGAAAATATTATCCAGTACAACCCTGTAAAGTAGTCCCTCATAAATTTCTTTAATCCTCTTTTGGAATACCTGCTGAGAAACACTAATGGAATCAATCGCCACGGAAATTTGTACAAGCTATACCTAATTAATTATTTCAATAACTATTGTAACAAGGCGAACATTCAGAATACGATTTATTGTTTTTACTATCAAAGCGATTTTAAAATATCAAGTTTCAAACTGCGTTTGGGACGTGAACGCATCGAAAATCGCTTTGACAGGAGTTCTTGTTTTCTTGAGGTTAATTTATTGCTACACATGTGTGTTAGAATTTAGTTATCATAAATAGTTATTTGAGTTTATCGCGGCAAATATTCTGAAATATCGGCTTGAGACGCCATCTGGGGTTGACAGATTTACAGATCCTGGTCGAACCCTAGATAAGGTTTTAGTTTTTAAGTGTTCTAGTTTTTATGTAATCTTTGTGTTGGTCCTCAAGAGATTTCCTACCCCCCGCGTACCCGCTTATGGGGTAGATGCGTGTGTTTGGCCAGCACAAATGAGAGTTAGTTGTTGGTTTTTAAACAGAGCAGACGCCTTCGCACGTCTGCAGTGCTCTACGAAAATGTAGAAATTTAAAGTAAATTCGTTAATAAATATGTTTTGGTAATTGAAACTTTTAAGCATATTCATACGTTGTCGTCGTTGTTAATATTTGTATTTGTTTGTAAATTGTTAAATTCACCGTTTTATCATTTCATTAAATACCATTTTTTATCATTTTAAAAGTGTGTGTGTTTATATTTGACAATCCCTAAGTTCAGTCTCGCTCGCCGTGCTACATTGGCGCAGTCGGTAGGATACCGCGTTAAAGAGTTTTAATTTCGGTTTAAAATTCTCGCGGTGTAAAAAGTTCATACGTTCCCGTTCGTGTAAAGTGTTTATATTCGCGATGATCAGTGTTTAGTGTAATCAATCGTGATTACTGGCGCAGTAATTTTGTTTAAGTCATTTTGTTTTTAGTAATTGTGTGTTAAAGTCACTTTATGTTTTGTTTAGTCATTTAGTTTTGATTCGTTTTGCGTTTAAATAATTTTGTTTCGTTCGTTTTGTATTTTCGTTTTTTTTCCGTGTTCAGCGACGCAACGTACTGAATATGTTGGTTCAGTTACCAAAAATATTTAGTTCAGTGCATACTTCAGTGTGTTAGTAAAAATGTACGGGAGTCCGAGTGTTGTTGTGCCGCCACATCCGCTCGTAACCATGTTTCCAAACCTCGGTTACGAGTTGGATCATACCTTGCCTGGGTACGACAGGTATTTGCCCTTTCCATTGGGTTGTGCGCCATGTCGTATTTGGTGGAACGGCTGTCCATCGCCAGCTCTGATGCCGTGGAGTTCGTTTGGACAACAGCAGCAGCAACCTAGACCGATGTCGGTCACAGGGGATTCGACGCGCGGTGGAGTTGGTGTGGGTGGTTCCACAGTTTATCGGGTACCACCACACAGTTATGGGTATAACCTCCACCATCGAATCCCAGCTCAGCCGGAGGTAGCACGAATCAGCGCGGCTGATTTTGAGGCGTTGCTACGTGCTGAGCGCGAGGTTGCTGTTGTTCCTGGGAAACCGGAGACTGCCGAAATACGGATAAACGACATGGCAGCGAAGGAATCAGAAGGGAATACCCAGGCAGGAAGCAGAGAAGAGCAACCGGAACCGTGCATTGATACCAGCATCACGGAGCAGGTAGAGACCATCGAGCTACCAGAAGAGCTGTTCACAACCAGTGAACAGCGTTCACACCCGGTGAACGTGATTTCTGTCGGAGGAAAAAACCAGCAGCAGTCCGTCTCCACCAGGGTACGCCAGGTGAGAGGCCGACTTCTGTTCCGGCCCAGCAAGGTGTTGACGTCATTTCAGCAGCGAGGGATCAGCTGGTTCTTTTGCCTTTGGTTTTACCAGAGTCAGCTGATCGTAGTGAAGTGTCTTCGACCCTTGTTGTGTGAAGAACCACCCCCCTTGTACCCCCTTACCCCCCAGTGATGTGACAGTGACAGTGGTGTGTAGTGGTCGTTATGCCCTCCAGCTGTGTGTCCCTACACCGCGCGGACACGTACCCTACCTTCGGACAAGAAATTTAAAGTAAATTCGTTAATAAATACGTTTTGGTAATTGAAACTTTTAAGCATATTCATACGTTGTCGTCGTTGTTAATATTTGTATTTGTTTGTAAATTGTTAAATTCACCGTTTTATCATTTCATTAAATACCATTTTTTATCATTTTAAAAGTGTGTGTGTTTTATTTGGTAAACTCGAAGTTTCAGTAAAAGCCCGCCGTGCTACACTATATTTTTATCAGTTTCGATACGCGTACTACTATTTTTATCCGTAGGTTCTTCTAGGTCGTAAATGATTGTTTCTCCTATTGTCCCTGTCATTGATTTCCGCTATTACATCTTCAAAATCGTAGTTAAAAATAGAAGATGTCTCGCGCAAATTTATTCTGTTTTTCATTAAATTAATCTCATTTTTAATATCTTGTACGAGCACAGACAATAGTAAATTAATTTCTTCGTTTTATAGTTATTCACCTCAGTACGAGAAAGTCCTGTGCAGGTAGGGCAATAGTCGCACCGGATACAATTTTCTATGATTAATTCTTGTTTGCAATTTTTGCAACCTGTAATAGGCATTGCGAATTCTGGTAGGTAAGATTGGTTGCGGTAAGGCAAACGTAAGGCACTTTGTTATTCTCTGAATCGTGTAAAGTAAACGACTTAAGGCGCCACTCGTGCTGTAATATTCGTCGTAAAATGATATGCTACTCTTTTTCATTTACTGAACTTACTTTTAAAATATGAGATCTAATATTTTGCAGGGACATACATAAAGGTTGTTTATAACTGGCTATAAGGCTAAATTTCTCAAATAAGTTAACCCTTTGTAGTAAAAAAATTGTAAAAATAGTCAAATTATACAAAATTAAATCGTTGAGTCTGGTTTTTCTGTTTATATTATTTAAAAAATAAATGTATACCCGTGTTCAGAATAATATAATTAATTAATTCTCTACGAAAACAAATTTCATCATAAAGCATTAAGTGGATAATTTGCAATATAAAAATGTAAAATTTTATTCTGTAATTTTTTAACAGATGTCGCTAGTGTTTAGTCACGCCTATTGCTGTGGTCTAAGGTAAGGGGGAAAGAGTCACAGATAGAGCAAATGCATTGAAGCGTAGACTGAAAATATCCGGAAGTTTTAAGAAGTAGGCTTGCATTAAAATTTTGAAGATGTTGTAGTTATAGGTTTTGTGAAAATTTTTAACTTTAATTTTAGTATTAAAAGTATTAGATCTCATAGTCCGAGAGCCAGCGTCACAAAATACTAGGTCATACTAACATCGTTAAGATTTTGTAAATATATTGTTTAGGCTAGTAGTGACCGTCAGCTGGTTCACTAGGTGCAAATTATAAATATTTGGATATGTCTCAGTAAATAGTTGAAATACAGGAAATTATGCTATATTAAAAAAGATGTAGAATAGTATTAGCTATAATTTTTATTTGAAACATTTTTCTATTTTTTGTACCGTTTAGAAATTAAATTTTCTGGAAATTCTGTGGTAGCCACATCAGATTCTAATAACAATATAATCTCTAAATTTTATTGACGTCTGAATTCAGAGTTGATTAAATTTTGGTGGTTGATCAGCAACGGGGAGTGGTAGGTTACATTGTCATTAGAATCTGATGTGGCCACCACATTATGTCCGAAAAATTTTAATTTGTAAACGGTACAAAATATAAAATATAAAAATTGTAGCCAATACTATTCTACATATGTCAAAGAGTATTCAAAGCGTATAGACGTGTTTTGCAGTGTGTGCTGTCTCTCGTTACTTTTCTACTGTTATTCTATCAACGGTTTAACAAAATTTACGATAATGACGCGTATCGCAAAAGAAGAAGTTAGCAAAATGTGTAGAGAAATAATTAGCGAACGTTTATCAAGTGACGAATTCATCGGAAACATTGTGAAAGCCGTATCGGATAATCTCCGGGCTGTGTTTCGTGAGGAGGTGTCGTCGTTATCACGGCAAGTTAAAGATCTCCACGCTCAGCTTGTCAGAAAAGACAAGCAGATTGAAGAACTGTCGGAGGAATTAGATCGCCTTCAACAATACAGCAGGCGGAATTGCTTGCGAGTCTTCGGCGTCCTGGTGAAGGCAGGCGAGTCCACTGATGCTGTGCTGCTCCAGGTGTTTAAGGAGAAGATGAAGATCGACCTCGACCCGGCCACAATCGACAGATCGCACCGAGTGGGAAAACGACCTCGCGAGGCAGATAAGTGCAGACCCCTAATTATTAAATTCACGAGTTATAAAAGCCGCGCTCTCGTTTATTCAAATAAAAGAAAATTAATAAAAACCGGCATAACCATTCGGGAAGATCTAACACCTAAAAGACTGGAAATCCTTAATGCAGCTAAAAGAAAATATGGGTTAAAGAACACAAGGTCTAGTGACGGTGTTATCTTTATTAAAATAGGTGATTCTCTACATCGCATTCACACCTTGCAAGAGTTCAACAACCTCTCTAATTAACGGGCCTGTGTCTGAACATGTTTATATTTGTATTTTTTTTGTATGCTGTCGATATTATTATTTTTTGTACCCTTGTTCTAAAATTTAAATAGCACATACGCACGCATATGTCTGAACATAATATTTATTTGTTATTAGTATAAATATTTTGTTTATTATTATAATAATTTTTATTTTTTGTTAATTTTGGCACTTTTGAACTTTTTTCTTTTTATTTATTGCTTTCAAAATCAAGTTACATTTAAATTACTTTGGTAATACATTGCACATATATATACATATATATATATATATATATATATATATATATATATATATATATATAATACAAAGATAAAATATTCTCAAACTTAGCTCAAAATATATTAGATTTATTCTATATACGTTGAGTTAATATCGTTTATACATTATTAATTTACTGTCAATTGCTTAAGTCTAAATTTATTCGACCTTCGTCAATTTTGCTAACATCATATTTGGGTGCGTTTACATACAGTTACTCTCACTTTTTACTCCGTTAATTTTATTATAATTTCGTACTTTACTGTGTTTACATTGCACTAATATATAGTTTTTGTAAAATTAAATATGTTGAACTTAGGTCATGTTAATATTAGATCGTTATCTACGTACTTTGATGAATTCAGGGATTTTATATTGAGTGAAAAGTTTGACATATTTGCGTTAAGTGAAACATGGTTAACTTCTAATGTTAACAATAATATATTTTCGATTGCTGGATATGATCTGCTTCGGAATGATAGACTCACTGGCCCTGGTGGTGGCGTTGGATTTTATGTTAAGTCTAAACTAATTAATAACATTGAAATCCTTCATAATATAAACATCAACAGCCATTGTTTAGAGCAATTTTGGATTAAAATTTCATTGAGTAAATCTAAATTAGCTGTTGGTGTCATATATCGTCCTCCGAGTAGCTCATGTGTGGAATTTGTAGATTGTCTGGAAACCTCAATTTCCTTAATATACTCAGAAGTTGATAATATTGTTTGTATGGGGGACATTAATATTAATTTGTTTAATGTTAATAATGCGGTGAATATTTTTACAGAATTGCTTGATGAATTTGGCTTATTTCAAATTGTAACTGAGGCAACACGAATAACATCTAACTCAGAATCATTGATTGATATTTTCCTTTCCTCTAACAAGGAGATTTGTTTAGATATAGCTATGACTGATATGCATCAAATTACAGATCACAGATCTATATCTTGTAAAGTAAATCTAAATTGTCACATACAAGAAGTTCCAGAAGTAAAGGTTTACAGAGATTACAGAAATGTTGATACTGCTAATCTTGTTTTGTGTTTGGAGAGATTTGACTGGCACAATTTTTGCTCCATCACGAACATCAATGACAAGGTAGATTTTTTTAACAACTATATAATTACTCTTTTTGATACACATGTACCTATCAGGACAATTAGATCTCAATATAGACCATCTCCCTGGATCACTGATACAATAAAAAGTATGATTAAACTTAGAAACAATGCCCACTCGCAGTTCAAACGTACTAGAACCATAGCTCACTGGAATTACTACAAACAATTAAGAAATGTAACGACTGATGCGATCAGAAAAGAGAAAAAAGCATACTTTGAATTCAAATTGAAAAGTAGCAGTAACGGTAATATTTGGAAGGTATTAAAAGATTTTAATATTAATTCTTTACCTAGTACTATTATTCCAGACAACCTAAGTGACGTAAATTTGTTGAACACTCATTTCATTAATTCCATTCCCTCTCATCAACCTGACAATTCTTTACTGTAGTTTCTTCAGTCACATCAACTATTTACTGATAATACATCATTCTCTTTTACTCTTGTGTCTGAAGCCGTTATCTCCAAAATCTTCTATTCATTAAAATCTAATTCTTCCGGTATTGATCAAATAAATTTAAAAATGCTTTCTCTTATCTTTCCTTTTATTTCTTTGCAAATTACTCATATTATCAATGAATGCCTTCTAAATAGTATTGTACCTGATATTTGGAAGATTGCTATTGTGAAACCAATTGCCAAATGCAAAAATCCCTCAACCTTAAATGATATACGACCCATTAGTATACTTCCTACCTTGTCTAAAATTCTAGAAAAGGTCGTTCATCATCAAATTGTTTAGTACCTAAATAATTTTAATATATTACCTTTTTTCAATCAGGATTTAGAAAGGGCTATAGTACAACAACTGCGTTGCAACACGTCATTGATGATATTGTAACAGAAATTGATCAGAAGCGTATGGTACTTTTGACCCTACTAGATTTCAGTAAAGCCTTTGACACGCTTAATCATGAACTACTATTAGCAAAATTAAAATACATTGGTTTCAATAATGCAAGTATTGAATTTATACGCAGTTACCTTACTGATCGTTATCAGTTAGTTGACATTAATAATACTCAGTCAAGTTGTGCAGTTGTTAATAAGGGTGTGCCACAAGGATCAATTCTGGGGCCCTTGTTATTTTCTATATATGTTTTTGACATGAATACAAACATAAATTTTAGTAGAATTCATATGTATGCTGATGATACTCAACTTTATATTTCTTTTGATCCCTCGGATACAGTCTCGGCTGTTAAAAATCTCAATCAAGATTTGGAGGCAATTGCTAAATATAGTATTAAAAACTGTCTCCAGTTAAATGAATCCAAGTCACAAATTATGTTGTTCGGTAGTGTTAAAACTAGAAATAAACTTTTACAGAGCAATTTACTTAATTTCACTATTAACAACATTAAAATTAACATTTATGGTTCCTGTAAAAATCTAGGGCTTGTGTTGGACAGTAAATTAAGATTCACTGCGTACGTTTCAATTTTAATTAGAAAAGCTTTCCTAGCTTTGAAAAACTTATTCATGAATCGATTTGTGTTATCAAAACAAAACAGAATAATTTTATGCAGCAGTCTTGTGCTTTCTGTATTTAACTACTGCGACACCATTTACGGCTCTCATATTACCTTACATGACGCTAAACGTATACAGAAAATACAAAACTGTTGTGTACGATTTGTTTTCGGTTCAAGAAGAATAGAAAATCTAACGTCACATATTCATAATTTGGGATGGCTTACCATGAAAGAAATGAGAATGTTTCATTTAGCTTGTCTAGCTCATCGTGTTATCTGTAATAAATCTCCTTCTTATCTTTTTAACAAATTATCAATCAGAACCCAACATCATCAGTGCAACTTAAGAAATAATTCACAGTATCATATTCCATCACATACAACTGCTCTGTTCAAAAAATCATTTAGTCATCTGGTACCGGTTATTCTTAATGTAATTCCATCACCATTATTATCACAAGCGCCAACTGCTTTTGCTCAAAACTTAAAAAAATCACTGATTAAAAATGTCATTTCGCTTAATTAACATCTTTGATTTCACTCTATTTCTGTATATACATATATATTTATTCATTATCTTTGTAATTTAAAACTTAAAAATTTGTAAAGTTTATCATAATCATTTTGATTGTATGTAACTTAACTTACTTTTCTGTAAAAAGGTGTCTTACTTATATTTGTGTAAAATTGGTCATTTTGTATTGTCCACGCTTGAAATGTACATATTGTAAAGGTTATATGGGAGAACAGCCTCGGCTGAATTATTGCCAATAAAAATTATTATTATTATTATTATAATCTTTTTTAAATAACATAATTTATTCCACAACTTTTGATAAATGTTCTGTTCTCATTTTTACAATTCGCGGGTCTTCCATAATGCTCTTCCCATTATCTAACTTATTATAAGTGAACTCTATCGTCTTTAAACATCCTAGTAATGAAATGTCAATGTATGGGAAATCAATTTCATTGTTTAGTGTTTGTCAGAGTGATATTCTATTGTATAAAACGATATTTTTTGCATATCCATCGCAAATGGCTCTAGTGACGACGGCCTTTGTAAAATCGACCATTTTACTTGAGCCAGTATCTTTTCTTGTTCTTTTATTCGATACATTTCCTCTTTTTATTATGGCCTGAAATGTACTTTTATTCACTTTTGTTGAATTTTTTTTATCAAAGCTAGACCTTATAAATACCGTAATCTATATCATTAGGAATAAGTATTCTGATAATAGCATAATAAATTCAGTTAAAATATTTCTATGAACAAGTGTCTTCGTTATGTATTTTGTTATTGATATTGCTATATTAACAAGTACGGCTCTTGTAAGTATACCTAGAAAAATCGGTACGAATTGTAAATTTTCCAGGTCAATTCTCTATATGATCGTCTTGAAAGTGATTATGAACCGAAAGAGCATGTAAATAAAACCATAAGTGGTTTTCGATATTGTAGTCGAAATTACAGGGAGAAGTCAAATTTATGAATTTGGCGTATACTATACTAATAAATAAAATTTTAATTTGGCATGTTGATTTTACTGTTTACATTTGTTAATGGCGGACGGTGATAGAGATTTGTCGAAACATCCGCGAATGTCTAAAAGGTGAAAGCCACTGAAATTAAAATTACATCGTGCTCGTTTAGCTTTTAGCAATATTTTCTAAAACAAAATACATCTCAAACTACAATCAGGATTCTTCAGACATCTTTAGTAGAAAGGTATAAATAATAATATAACATATGTATAATAACATTTGTAATTAATATATGTATTTTTGCAGTGTTTACAGCAAATTTTCTGGCGCGACTATGGTTTTTATAAGTTTTCCCTTACTACGGAGAAATTCTAAATTACTTAAATTTGCCAAGATATCGTTCGGACTATATTAATATTCTTTTATAAGGAATGAAAATATTTTAGGACATATTAATTGTTATAAAAATGATAAAATTAGAGAAAAAAAAAATAGGCACAGCATCAGATGAAGCTACAAGTGTAAACCAAAACGTCAGATTTGTTAGAGAATAAAGCGTATTTTTATTCATATGTTAAAAATTCATATTAAGTATTAATAAGATATGTAACAACTGTGCTTCTTCCAATTTACAATGTCAAAATTATTTTGTAATTGTTGAACAAAAGTAGTTATTTGATAATTGCAGATATCGGTAGATATCAATAATTGTGCATAGATATTTTGTATATGTTAGAATTTTTCAAAGGATGAAGAAATTGAGGACAAAACACATAATTTTAAGTTTTATTTACGATAACTTCAATGTTCGAGGTTTGCAACACTAATTGTCATTGCAATTGACAAATGTTGAGGTCTCAGTTGAGGTATAAACCTAAACTTTCTTTACGAATAAATTTACATTTAAGCTATGATTTTGATGTAATATTTTTTGTGTATTCCCCATATACTAAATGTATTCTTTATTTTATCTGTAAATTCAGATCCTACAAGAGATAAATTATTTTTTATAATTAAATAACTAATTTATAAAGTACTACACTGAAACTTGCTGATGAAAAGGTAATAACAATTAGTACTGATTCTTGATAGATGCCATGTACCATGTTATCATTGTTTTGGTTAATTGTTTTAATAAAATTAAATACTTTACTATGTCAAGCAAGTGTCATGGCTTAGAATTCTTTTTACAATTAAGGATAATTAAAGTGCTCGCCATTTTATTTTTTAATAATGCAACACATTCATATTGTCACGTTTGTTCATTTTAAACGTGTACTGGTGCAGTTGCAGTATTTTTGCAAAATTATATTGTTATAATTATATTAAATAAATTTTTGTTCAGTTTGTGCATTAAAGTGATGAAGTGTGCTTTACTCTGAATGATTACTTTTTCGGGACATTAGTAGGTAAAAACATTATTTAAGACACTTTTTCAATTTTTTTCACTGGAACTATCTATCATAGTGCTCAATTCGTTTTTATGCGTACCTGTCTTAAGAGGCTACTCTTGCAATCTCAAACTTTCTCAGGGTCCCAGCGGTTTGAGACGAGGTAGCATGTAGGCGGATCCTTACAACTGCTCCCACTACACTCTGCAATATTCTCTTTTCACTCTATACAGGATCTATCACATGCTACGTGCTAGTTCGTGTTCGTATTTTATTCTATACCTACTAGATAAGCGCGCATCGGCCACAGTGTTCAACATTGAAGTGTATGCGTCTTAACAATCGAGTAAGCTACTGTTATTTGCTATACCTATGTATGTCAATTACAGTTTACGATATTTTCATTATAGCTTACAAAATTATGCAACACAATTTAAATTAGCCCCATGGGGTAAATAGCTTCGTGATAACGCATCGGACTGTGGATCGTGAGATCCTCCGTTCGAATCCCACTACTGACAGTTGCCAATTTAAATTTACCCCTGTGATTCCTCCTCCACTAAGAACTTTGCGGGCTATGACTTGACGGCTGGTAGCCGCATTTCATACCCAAAAATGTATCACTTACCGAGATCTGCGTAAGCAGAATGCCACACCCAAAATAGGTAAAAGATTTTTAATTATTTTAGTATACATTTTATTAAAAAAATAAACTGTTTTTCAATACATAAAATGCATAATATAAATATATAAATAAATTATATTTTAGGAACTTAAAATATCGTTTTTAAAAAGTTTATTTTATTAAAAACGGAATAAAATGGTTCTGACTAGAACGCTGGTTACAACAGTAATGTAACAAGAATACAAGGGGAATACAACCGGAATGCTTCTAATTCTACGTGCTAACATATTTATACAAATATTGTCTTAGAAACGTGCCTTTTTACTTGACACCTTAAACTGCTGATTATATAAATTTAGGATGATTTAATTTCTATGGATATTGCGCAAGATGGAGTGAGGCGCTCACATAATTCCTCCCTCCTCAAGAGTGGAAGTTACATTTTTGGAACTTCTACTAAATTCTTTTAATTCTGAATCATTTGACCTTTTAAATTTTCTTTTAAGATAATCTTTGTATTTACAACATAATATTACAATAATTATTAATACCATCATAACACAAATTATAATTATTTAACTTTACATCATCTACAGATTCTAATAGAATACTACCTTCCGTTTCATATTTAACTATATAAAAATTTTCTATTACATTATAATTTTACAATCAGTTTTTAACCCTTCAACGCCTAGCGTCACCATATGGTCACGTAAACATGTAGTTACTTTTTTAGCTCTAGGTGGCTGTGAATCTATTAAATTAGTCGTAAATACTTTCAGTTGTTGTTAGAAGATATGTCTCTACTTGCTAAAATGGTTTTTTATATTTAAATAATTGTTTAAATAGGTTAAATTTATTTCAAATCTTCACTTTTTGTTAATTAATTCCGTCTTTAAAGGGTTGACCGTTTACAATATTTACGGTTTCATATGTGTTGTGTAAATGTGTAAGTAGCAAAGTAATTTGTGTTAGTTCTTCTTTAAGGATATTGGATGGGATTTCGACAAGGATTGTCGGATTGTCTTGTATAATTTGTGAAATTCTAAAGGGATTAATCTGTGACAAGTCGAGGTGTTTTAAGATTTGATATTTTATGATTTTTATCTTTTTCGTCTATAATTTGTCCTCTGTGATGTTTTATAGTTTTTACGCCTAAAATTTTGAACTTTGGTTTTTCTATCTTTCCAGAGTTTCTTTTGTGAATTTTGACGTAGGCTTGTTCGGGGATTTCATATTCTGTTTCAATTTGTTTAGAATATTTTACTTTATTCTTTTCTATATTAAATTTTACTTGTTCATTTATTCGTTTTAAAATACCGCGTGTTTTTGTAGATATTCGTCAATTTGCGTTTCTTCCGGTTTTAAGTTTAAATCTGATGTTTGTCCAAATATAATTTCACGGGTGTTCGTTTAGTTGTTGAATGAATGCTATTATTATAAGCTATCAAAGCGTAATTTATTCTTTCTTTTAATTGCAAACTTTTAGTTATTAAATTTTGATTAATAATTCTCATGTGTTCTATTAGTGAAGAATGGAATCTTTCCACTATTCCATTACTTTTCGGGTTATCAATAGAAATATAATGGATATTTATATTTCTAAGAGCTAAATAATTTTGTATTGTTTTATTATTAAATTCCAGACCATTATCGGATACTATTTCTTTCGGTACTATAAAGTGGGTGAAATATTTTATAAGTTTATTTCAAATTGTAATCGCATTTTTATCTTTTACAATGTAGGCGATAGCGAATTTTGAAAAAGATTCTAAAATTGTTAATATTTTAATTTGTTCTAATGACAGAAGGTCTATGTGAATTTTTTCAAATGGTTTATCTGCTGTTGGTGTTCGATTATTCGGGATTTCAATGGGGTTTCTTTCATATTTAGTTGTTAAGCAAGTGGTGCATTTATTAATAAAATTTTGAATATCTTTTTGCATATTCGGCCAATAATATAATTGTTTTAGTCTGTTATATGTTTCTCGTATACCTCTGTGGTTCGTTTTACCTTCATGATAATTTCGAATTATTATCTGTTGTTCTTCTTTATTTTCTACATCCGTATTCATAGTTTTACATGCTACTAATTTATAGCTATTCGCGTCGAAATATGTTTGTAATACGGCGTTAACGTTTGGTTTGAAGTTCTCTGGGATTAAGCAGTAATAAGTTATACCGGGTTGTAAATATTCTTTTATAAATTTCATAATTGCATTATTATTATTAATTTTATTTAGGTACAAATAAATGCGTTGTATTTTATTTTTAAAAATTTTATTGATTTTAACTTAATTTTTATTAATTGTCTCTTTAATTACTATCTGGTTTTTACATGTGTTTATCGATGTGTCCAGATATGTTAAACCGTTTATGGGACTCTCGTCGTCGGAATGTGCTATATCAGTTGTTTCTTTTTCGCTTCCCGTTTCTATGATAACTGAGTCTGTATCTGTGTTTAAGTTCAATTCTTCGTCGTTGGGTTTTTCATAAATATTAATTTTGATATTAGAGTTAACAAATATTTCTGTAATCAGATTTTATTCCAGTTTCGTCTATCTAAACCGGAACAGATTTTTGGCATGTCTAGTTCATTTATATCATTTTGAGTACAGAACTCTAATAATTTTTCTAAACAAATTTTTATATTTCTGTTAGAAGGTTTATCAAGGTAATTTTGTTTAGTTATTAAATGACAAATTAATGTCGGTTCTTTTTGTATCATAATTTTATTATCCAAGTTGTTATAATTTTCACAAGGGGTAATTTAATTTTACGTCCTTTGCAAATCCTTTGCTCATTTTCATATCGTTGGAAATGCAGTGGATTAGTGGTTTGTTTGATTCAAATATGTTTGAGTTTTTATATTCAGTGCGTCGGCTACCACGTTTTGGCATCCTTTTCTGTACTCTACTGTATAATTAAATTCTTCTAATTTTAGCCGCCATCTTATTAATTTCGAATTCGGTTCTTTTAATGAGTTTAACCAAACCAGGGGTCTATGAACTGTAATAATTTTGAATTTATGTTCTAATAAATATGGTCGAAATTGTTTGGTTGCCCAAATTATTGCCAATAATTCTTTTTCAATTGTTGAATAATTAATTTCGTGATTGTTAAGTGTACGTGAGATGTACGCGATGGGCAGGTCTTTATTATTTTCATTCTTTTGTGATAACACGGCTCCGATAGCGTAGTTGCTTGTGCCAGTTGTTAAGATAAACGTCTTTGAAAAGTCTGGGTATTGCAAAATGGGATTATTAGAGAGAAGTGTTTTACATTTTTTGAAACATTTTTTATATTCGGAATAATTTATATCAATCTTTTGTCCTTTCTTTAAACAATTAGTTAGGGGCTTTGTTATTTTCGAAAAACTGTCAATGAATCGTCTGTAATATCCAAGTAATCCGAGGAATAATTTTATTTTTTTTTACTGTTTTAGGTATGGGGAACTTTTTAATAGCTTGGATTTTATCCGGGTTAGGTTTAATTCCGTCCGTTGTAATAATGTGTCCTTAGTACGCGACTTCTTTTCGTAAAAAATCACTTTTATCAAGTTGGATTTTTAAGTTCGCTTCTTTCAATTTTTGAAATACTTTCTCAATATTATATAAATGTTCTTAAAGGGAAGTGCCTAATATGATTATATCATCTAAATAAACGAAACAAATTTTATTTATCAGGTCTTTTAAAACGAAATTCATTAAATGTTGACGGGGCATTTTTTAGTCCGAAAGGCATTCTTTTAAACTCATAATGTCCTTAGTTGGTAGATAAAGCTGTTTTTGTGATATCGTTTGGGTCTACTTCGATTTGATGGAAACCAGAAGTCAAGTCAATTGTTGTAAAATAGTTAGATTTACCCAGTTTGTCTAATATGTCGGTTATGTCGGGAATAGGAAATTTGTCGTCCACTGTTTTTTCGTTCAGTTTCCTGTAATCTATGACCATTCTAAATTTTTGTTTGCCAGATGCATCCAATTTTTTCGGTACTACCCAAATTGGGGCTGACCAAGGTGAATAAGAATTTTGAATAATATCGTCTTTTAACATTTTATCAACTTGGTTTTGAACTTCCTGCTTATAAATTTGAATTGGAAATACAATAAGAAATTGGTTTATTTCTTCAATGGTTCCTATATGGTTTATTTTCAAAGTGATCTTCGTGTATTGACAGTTCTTGTTATCGTTATGTAAGATGATGCTTTTTTCACATGATTTGTTGTCTGTTTCCTCTATCTTGTTTGGGCAATGGTTCCTTTAGTACATATGGCGTTTAGAGATTTGATTTCAACATCAAAAGATCTTAAAAGTATTCTTTATTTGGAACAACAGTCACAAATTCAATATCATGTTTACTTGGGACAGGTATAAGACGATATAATTCAAAGTCTATATCATAATTAATTGGAATTTCTAAAAAGTAAGTAATTTTATCTGAATATAATTTAAAATTTACTGTAATTAATTTTTCAATTTCGGGTATATTTTAAAATGTCGTTTCTAAGGGGAAACTATTTTTATAGTTTTTATAAATCCTATTTAATTCAAAATGGAGATCATTGATTTTTATAATACTTTTGTGCATCACGTGCAATTTACAAAAAGTTAGCGAGTTTTCAATATCTTGCAATATACGAGGGCAGTTTGATAAGTCAGTGACTTTTCGAATTTCCCGTGTAGTAACTTTGATGGTAACACTGCTCCCGTCAATTAACATCTAGTAATAGACTAAAGTCAAAATTTGAGTAAGCTGCGTCGTTGCGTTTTTGTTTGTCAGCCATTAAAAGCAGTCTACCTCGTGAATTTTAACGAAAATGGAAGAAAGTAAATTTCGTGTGCTGATTAATCATTAAGTTTTGCGTAAAAAAACCATCACCGAAACCAAGGAAAAGCTCAATAAATATTATGGGGACTCTGCACCATCAATTTCAATGGTTAAGAAATGATTTACTGAGTTCCGTTGTGGTCGTACCAGTACAAATGATGCCGAACGTTTAGGTCGTCATGCCAGAAATTGTCTATAAAATTCATGAAATGAAATTGAACGATAGGATTATGAAACTGCGTGAGGTGGCTGAGGCTGTGGGCATTTCAACTGAGCGGGTACATCACATTTTACATGAATATTTGGACATGAAGAAGCTATCGGCGCGATGGCTGCCGCAATTGCTCACATTCGAGCACAAGCGCAACCAACTTCACCATGGCAAAAATTTATAAATTAGGCTATAAACTGCTACTTTATCTAGAATATTCTCCAGATTTAGCCCTCTGTGAGTATTTTCTTTTAATAAACTTGAAGAAATGGCTGGGTGAAAGGAGATTTGGGTCTAATGAAGAGGTCATCACTGAAACAAACGCCTATTTTGAGGGTCTTGAGAAAACCTTTTATTTGGAAGGAATTAAAAAATTGGAAAAACGGTAGACTAAATGTATTGAGTATGTAGAGAAATAAAACGCTTTTTCGCCGAAAATTTTTTTTTTTTATTCGAAAAGTCACGGACTTATCAAACTGCCCTCGTATCTTTTGGGTCTGTTTTAATTTCTGCGGTTTTCAAATTTTTATTTACTGCTTTAATTTTTTCCTTTTTAAATTTACCGTGTTTCGTTTTATTTACCCTTTGTTTATTATATACGTAAATAGTTTCAGGAATTTGTGGTGAATCTTCAAGATTTTGATTTAATTTAACCATTAATTTTTCTTTATTATTTCTTACGCGTTCGTTTATAATTTTATATGCCAGTTTAGTTTTTTCTCTATGATTTACGTAATCCTGTGTTACTTGTTTCTCTAATTCCACATCAAAGGGAGAATTTGTTTCAAAATGTCCGTTAATATTTTCTATAGGATTTAATCCGGTTGATTTATGTGTAGTATTATTATAGGCGAGAAGAGCATAGTGTACTTTGTTTTCTATTACTTCATACTTAAAATTTTCTTGTTCATTAAATAATCGAATATGCTCTACGAGGGTTGAATGAAAACGTTCAACAGGTCCATTGGAATTTGGATTTTGTGAACATTTGAAATGGATATCAATTTTGTATAACATTAACATTTCTTTCAAAACAGTATTTTTTAATTCTAAGCCGTTATCTGATATTATTAATTTTGGGATACCATGATGAGAAAAGAACTTTGTCAATTGATTAACAATTTCAATAGCATTAGTTTGTTTTTACTTTATACGCTTGGGTATATTTGGAAAAAGCGTCTATTATTGTAAGAAATTTACAATTTTCTAAACTTAATGTGTCAATATGAATGGTGGCAAAAGGTTTATTCGGGGTAGGTGTTATATTATATTTCGGTTTAATTGGGTTGCGCTCATATTTTGATTTCAAGCAAACTTCACATTGATTAATATAATTAGAAATTGTTTTTACTTGATTTTGCCAATAATAAATTCTTTTTAATTGATGATACATTTCTTGAATACCGCGGTGGTTAGTCTTACTTTCGTGATAATTTTTTATCGTGTCAGAAATGTCGTCGTCACGTTCTACGTCTATCAGTTTACTATTACTTTTAACAAGATTTGAACATTTATTCTCATTTTATCTGTATGAAGTTTTGTTATTTTTCTATAGTTGAATAATTTTGTTCAGACTCATTAAGAGTCCTACTTGCATATGCAATTGGTAAATCGGAACCAATCGGTCCTTGTGATAAAATGGCACCGATAGCGTGGTTACTAACATCCGTTGTGAGGTTAAACGGTTTTTCGAAATTTGGGTATTGAAGTATTGGTTCGTTGACAAGAACGTTTTTACATGTATTGAAACATTCAACATATTCCTGATCATTTAATTTTATTTCCGCGCCTTTCTTAAGGCATTTTGTCAAAGGTTTAATTAATTGTGCAAAGTTTTTAATAAATTTTCAGTAATAACCAAGTAGTCCGAGAAAAGCTTTTATTCGTTTGGTTGTTTTGGGTATTGGGTAAGATTTTATTGCTTCGACTTTGTCCGGGTTAGGCTTCACACCTTCGGGGGTAACGACATGTCCTAAATACGCGACTTCTCTTTTAAAGAATTCAGACTTGTCAAATTGAATTTTCAGATTTGCTTTTTTCAGTCTTTCAAACACGGCACGTAAACTTTCGATATGCTCTTGTAAACTTGTGCTAAAAATAATTACGTCATCGAGATATACAAGGCAAATTTCATTTATTAAACTACGCAAAACATTGTCCATATCGCGCTGGAATGTAGCAGGGGCGTTTTTTAAGCCGAAAGGCATTCTAAGAAATTCATAGTGCCCGTTTTCTGTGCTAAATGCGGTTTTTGGAATATCATCTTTGGACATTTCAATTTGATGGAATCCCGATGCCAAATCTAAAGTTGTAAAATATTGGCATCTTCCAAGTTTGTCTAATAAGGTGTTAATATTCGGGATTGGATATTTATCGTCAATTGTTTTTTCATTGAGTTTTCTATAATCAATAACAATGCGCCATTTCTTTTTATCGGACGCATCTAACTTTTTTGGTACTATCCACACAGGGGATGACCATGGTGAATGCGAGGGTCTAATAATTTTTTGATTTAACATTTTTGAAATTTGGTCTTGAACTTCTTTTCTATGAACTTCGGGGTATCTGTATGTTTTAGTGTATATAGGGAGTTCGTCTTTTGTTCTTATCTGGTATTTTATTTCGTTCGTGATTGTGAGAGTGTTATCGTCTATATGAAAAATGTCAGAGAATTCTTTTATCAATTTTGTAATAGCTATTTTTTCTTCAGGGTTCATGTGTTCTGTACCTATTTTAGAAAAGTCAAAATTATTTTTTGAATTTTGAAAGAAATTAATAGTTATTTACTTTACAAGTGGGCAAAGTAAGGAATTACCCACGAGAGAAATTGTAGCTCACGAAGCCGAAGGCTGAGTGAGATAATTTTATCGAGAGGGTAATTCCACTTTGTCCACGTGTGAAGTATAATGTTTTATCCAACACTTCTTAATAAATGAAAAATTTATTAAAGAAATATTATTTGACAGTGTCATATGCTTTAAATTTTTAAATGAAAATGTCAATCGAAGTAGTTACCAAGGTGTTGTGTGTTATTATTATTGTTATAAATAAAAAAATACTCACTAGTGGCTTTCCTCAAGATTATACCCACTAGTGGCTAATCTGTTGTTTTGCTTGTTTAAAATCGCCATAATTATAGAGCATTTATTGAGAGGTGTTGGATAAAATTATTTATCTCAAATTTTTCTAATGATTCGGAAATAATTTTATTTGTTGTGGACACATTCCTTATCACTGGTATTAATGATAGGATAATAAATTTTGTAATTTTTAAAATTTGCAATACCTTCGGGAATTATTAACTCTTCAATTTGGGTTTGTTTTACAAATATGTCACCATTTTCGATGTTATTAATGTGAAATTGTACAATTGTTTCAGAATTAGGTGGAATATTAAAATAATGTGGTTTCGATGAAATTTTGTGATACTGCATTTTTATATCACGTGTTGGAGTAATAATAATGTCTCGTGTAAGATCAATAATGGCTTCTAAAATTTTAAAATTATCTAGACCTATTAAAATATCAAATTGACTATGAAAATCTATTAATAATAATACAACAGAGTGTTAGGTTTATTAAATAATTTTGACCACGGTAAAGATAAGCTAAATTTTTCTACAGTGGTACCATGAGCTGTTGTAATTTTATAAGGGTCACTTTTAATTTTATTATTATAAAATTTACTTGCAATTTCTGGTTTTATAAATGATCGTGTGCTACCTCTGTCAATTAATGCTTTTAAATTATGTTCTGGTAAAATTACAAAAGGTAGTTCACTTTAATTATGCGATAAATTTAACAATTCAATATGGTTTCCGAGGCTTCTAACTCTAAAAAAATAATTTTCATCATTTTCGGGTTCAATATATTCAGTTTCTGATTCCGGTTCTTGAATAACAATATTTTCGTCGTTTATGTCACTTGTTTCTGTATTAAACAATTCTTCCGCAATGTAATTTTGTCTTATTTGTGGTAGTCTTTGGTTAAATTGTTGTTGTCGTGACATATTGAAATTGGATGGGCCTGGTCTGGTTGCATTTGTTTGTTTTGTGCTGATACTCATAGGAGTAGGCTTAGTGAATTTTTTATTTGAATTTGGCTTGAATGCGTTAAATTGGGAAGTTTGAGGTTGGTTTTTATGGGAAAGTTTTGTGACGATCGGTACATAAGCTGATTGTTGTTGCGAAATATTCCTAGTTAATTTAGTATAATATTTATTTTATGTACGTGAATGATTTTCTAGTTGAAAATCGTTGGTCAACATATAAAGTGCAGAGTTCATATCTACAGGGTTTTTAGTGCGCATTAAATTTCCAAGGGGTTCTTTTAGTCCTCTTAACAAAATTCTAACAACGTATTTTTGGAAATAACCAATTAAAATGGGTGCTTCTGTTGCATCAATGTGGGTTGTTATGTACGCGATTTGTAAATTTAGAATATCTTGTACTCTATTATAAAACTGAAATGCGGATTCATATCCTTGTTTCAATTCCGTGATTTCTATATTCAATGTGTAACAACCGCGCTTCTCTGAATAAGTATTAATTAACGATTTCTTTAAATCTGCCCAACTATTAATTGTGCAGCTTGCAATATTAGTGGCGGCTTCGCCCTTAATATTTGATAGTATACTTGACATCAGATTTTCATTCTGAAAGTCTTCGGGATCAATTCTATTATAAAATTTTGTTACTAACTTTTCGCAAATTTCAGCGAGCTAATAATTTTGCATCTCCATAAAAATCTGGCACCAAATCTAGGTACTCTTTTTTCAATACGGGAGTTGCCATATTTGTTATATTTAAAATACTTATTTCTTCAATTAAAGCTTCGAATAAAAAAAGGAAAAAGGTTCTGTCTTATTTGTTGGCGAGTTACAAGAAACAATTGAATCTGTGTCTGTGTTCTCTGAATCTGAATTTGGCTGTATGATATCTCTAAACGACATGTAGTACTTACAGGACTATCATCAGCTTGTCCATGGTCTTCTGGGACGTATTCAGCGTGGCAGGAGTCTTTGGTATCGCCTGGCAGCTCTGTGTTCAGCAGGGCTGGAGATCTACGATGATGTGCGATATGCACTCGCGATTTAGTAGTCTCTGCGATCACTTCGTTGTGATTCCCAGTAAATCGTTAAAACGAAACGGACTATTTAAATTTATTAAATCGTCTGGGAATCATATCGACTGCGCCAGTTAAGTAACCGTACTTTAGGTTCGCTTTAAAATATTATTTGTTTATTACAACGAAGGTAGATTCATTTAACAGATGTTTATTGTTCAATGTTTACAGTATAACTAACTACAATTTTCTTATTCTAATCTTATATACTACAGATAACATATGTAACAAGAGTATATGGGAGACTGCTGGCGTCAGCGGGTCCCACTGGATGTGGTCATCTAACTTTTATATATATATATATATATATATATATATATATATATATATATATATATATATATAATAGGACATCCTTAGTAATAAGTGAATGTTGTAGCGTAGAGATAGAGTTATAGTTAAGTTTGTTAGTAGTCTTGATCAGTACTTTGAACATGTAACATCTGAATTAGAAGGTTTTAGTAAAATAAAATCTTTTTTAAAAACACATCGACGATTAGTAACAAATTAATATATATATATATATATATATATATATATATATATATATATATATATACATAAAAATTATAGTTATTCTATACATAATATATTTTAAAAAAGTACATAATAGAAAAAAGTTACAAATAAAAATTGACTGACTGACTTATAAAAACAGAATTTTTTAACGTCTTTTTAGTTTCATTTAGGCTCATTTGATGCAGCCTTTGTTTCTGTAAATTTTTGTATTTACACTTTGTTCTAAAATTCATTGGAAACGAACTATCGGCTAATGAAAATTTTAACATTGTATTTCCTAAGTAGACACCGGGTGCAAGTGCGGGAGGTAAATAAACAAAATATATAATTACTTTGTTATTAAATTGTATATAGTAATATGTATGGTGCTATCACAAGCTCCCAAAATGGCATCTAATCAGTACCCTACATAATGACGTTGAAATTGCGTTTGGTATATCACTCAAGTTTTCTCTTTTACCCTCCGCCACATCCTGTAAGAGGTCAGCATAGCTGGCACCCCCACTTCATCCATATCTAAAAAAAAACATGGCAAAACTTTGTGCTAATTATGTGCTAATTTTGTACCAATATTACGAATTTTGTGCTACAACGGAAACCGCGAAAACGGATATGAATTTAGGGGGGGGTGCCAGCTTGACGTATAGCTGGCAGCCGACCTACGTTATATTGTGACAATTTAAAATAACTACTAGGCTATAATTTTGTGCTAATTATGTGCTCTTAAAAATCAATAAAACGAACCGGAAGTGAACGTTATTTCTAAAAGATTTTAACCATATTCTCTATTCGACAAGTCTACCATACAGACGAAATCCAGTGATTTGTGAAAAATAATAATATTTAATCAATAATTACTGCTTTATAATTCCTTCTAATCGTGTGCTCTTAATACATACTAAAAAAACGGAAGTTGGTAATATTTCTGGCAATTTTTCAACATTTATCATTTTTAACGACTCATGAATGAAACGATTTATTAAAATTTCATGAATTTCTTTAGGTTCTATAATTTTGTGATAATTATGTGATAATTATTTCCCAACTTGAATAATTTTGTGCTCCACTAGGGACTTAGTAAACGATGATTCCTTTATCGGGGGGTGCCAGCTAGATATATTCTTGCCAACTAAACTATGCTAAACTGTTGCAAAAATAATTATTGACCACAGTACAATATTGTGCTAATTTGTGCTCATCATTTGCCAACTTAATTAATTTTGTGCTCCACTAGAGACTTAGTAAACGATGATAGAATAGATGATAGAAATAACGTTCACTTCCGGTTCGTTTTATTGATTTTTAAGAGCACATAATTAGCACAAAATTATAGCCTAGTAGTTATTTTAAATTGTCACAATATAACGTAGGTCGGCTGCCAGCTATACGTCAAGCTGGCACCCCCCATAAACTCATATCCGTTTTCGCGGTTTCCGTTGTAGCACAAAATTCGTAATATTGGTACAAAATTAGCACATAATTAGCACAAAATTTTGCCATGTTTTTTTTTAGTTTTGGATGAAGTGGGGGTGCCAGCTATACTGACCTTCCTGTAAGGAAGGTATAGGAATCATGCTAAAATTTTGGTAGTGAGTTTTCAGTGGAGGAGCACGTTTTAGGGTCCCTATAATACGGTTTTAATAGTATCGCGATGATGTCTCTGTGTGTCTGTCTGGCTATCTGTCAGCTGGCCTGTGTCGGTTTGTTACGGTTTGTCAAAAACTATTAAACTGAAAATTTTGATATTTTGTATAAATCAAATGTATCAACTTGGAAAGAGCTGATTAGTTTTTAGTAATAATCAAACAACCGGAAGTTGTAGTTTACTTCAAACCGTATGTTTCAAATATTACTACCTATCTACAATTGTTGTTGGAAACATTTTTCTAATACTAATTAGGTACTAACGCTAAATCTAAGATTTTTTAAAAATGTTTGTAAGATAGCTACCCTTGGTGCTATTTTCAAAATAACAAATAAAATCGCCGATCTCGGTGGTGCAGTAGATGTGTCCCTAGCATGGCACCCTAACCTAACCTGACACTAATGATATATGTACGAAATTTAAAAAAGGTAAAAATTCACCGTTTTTTAATTTTATAGTTGCTAGCTTCACAAAAGCAAAAAAAAAACATAAATCGGTAAATATAAATATTTAAGAAAACAATTTAGGGCACCAATGGGGCACTAAAGAAATGTTTATTAATATTTAAAAAAACGTAAACTTGTGGTGGTAGCGTGAAGTTAGCACCAACAAAAAAAAAAATAAGTATTATTTAATTAATGCATATAAACAATTTTCAATATATTATTAGGGCACTTACGGGCACTAGTTAGGCACTAACGATATATTGTTGCACTTTACCTGAGTAGATGTACAAAAAATCCTCGGCTAGCGATGGACAATGCGGAGAAAGTGTTGGAAGGTCCGGTTCTATTAGAGAAGGAAGAAAGGAAGGAGGAGAAAAAAAGGGCGCCACCAAATTGAAAACACATATGACATACGAATATAAATTTAGCATATATTGTAGGTTGAAAAGTTTACGAGTTACAAAAATAATACAAATTAAGGTAAACATACGGGTTACTGAACGGATTTTTAAAATTGTTATCGTATATGTAGGGTTTCTTATGTTCCTGACAAGAATGTGTAACATAACCAATCACAAAAAGTATGTAGATACATTTGCTAGGGGCATTGGCGCGCGTTCAAAAATAACACATCATAAATTCACAAGAAATGTATATTTATATAAAAAATGTTTCAGATCTACAAAAATGGCTACTAGGAGCGAAAGTAAACTTGACAAAATCCGATGGTATAGGTTCTTGAGCTCGTTGAATCAGCACAGGCACTCTCGCAATCTCTCACAATCGTACGAGAATGAAGGGAAAGGGGAGTAGGAAACTCGAGTTTTTATATTGATTAAGCAGAACTACTATAAATGTGATAAATGTCAAACGGGTCCGTGAAGTTAGCACCAAAGGGTGAGGCACTAATTATGAAACATACACCAGTGTTTAGTGCCTGATTAGTGCCCTTTAGTGCTCTTAATATTTTTTATCAATTGTTTATAATTATGGAGTTATTAACACTTTTTTTTATTTTGGTGCTAAGTTCACGCTAGCACCAAAAGTATGATATATTTAAAAACTTTTTTCATATATATTTAGTGCCTCATTAGTGCCCTAAAAATAATTTGTAGATTGTTTATAATAACAGAATTATTGATGTTCTTTTTCTTTTAGTGCTAACTTCACGCTAGCACCACAAGTTTACATTTTTAAAAATATTAATAAACATTCCTTTAGTGCCTGATGGGTGCCTATTGGTGCTCTAAGAATTTTTTCTTAATTTTTTATATTTTCCAATTTATAAACGTTTATTTATTTGCTTTTGTGAAGATAGCACCAATAAAAGTGAATTTTTTACTTTTTTTTAGAAATTTTGTACATACATCGTTAGTGCCTAATTAGTGCCCGAAAGTGCCCTAATAATATATTGAAAATTGTTTATATGCATTAAGTTATTAATACTTATTTTTTTCTGTTGGTGCCAACTTCATGCTAGCACCACAAATTTACATTTTTTTTTTAAATTAATAAACATTCCTTTAGTGCCTGATTCGTGCCCATTTGTGCCCCAAAATTTTTTTCTGAAATGTTTTTATTTTCCGATTTATAAATGTTTGTTTTTTGCTTTTGTGAAGATAACACCTATAAAATTGAAATACGGTGATTTTTTTTTACTTTTTTTAAATTTCGTATATACATGTATCATTAGTGTCATGTTAGGTTAGGGTGCTATGCTAGTGACACAGCCACTGCACTACCAAGATCGGCTTATATATGCTTATTTTATTTGCTATTTTGAAAATAGCACCACGGGTAGTTAATTTTCAAACATTTAAAAAGAATCTTAGATAAACCGTGACACCTAATTAGTATTAGTATATAAGTATGCCTGAAAAAATTATTTAATTGCTGCGACAAAAATGTTAAGTTGATTTCTTGAAATATTTGTTACGTTTATACAACTTAATTGATCAGAACTTGGATATTGGTTTTTAAAAACTTTATTTTTGCTCAGGAACAGAGATGGTTATGGTAAATCTTTTTTGTCATAGATTGAATGTAACTCTACGTTTGGTTGGCTATTTGGCTGGGTTCGCGAAAATTTTGTTCTTCGATAGATGTTTCATAAATATCATTTTCAATACTTTCGGGATAATAAGAGTAGGTAGTTGTCGTTGTCATAGTGAGTATAGTCGGTTTCACAGTATTCATAATTTTGTTCGTCATAATTTTGAATAGGTTGTTCAACATTATGTAGCTCTTCTACTGTGTAATTTTGTCTTTGTTGGAATGAGGGTTTTGGAAAAGAATTATGAGATATTCCACTCATAGGTGTGGGTTTAGGTTGTATGGCTCGATTGGTTGTACCTTGCGGTTTCCATACATTGACTGAGGTCTTAGGTTTATTATTCCCAAATACTTGGTGATTAGTTAGGAATCGTGGTGGTGTTTGTGAATAATGGGGTTGTAATTGAATAGGGTTGCTTGGAAATTGTTGGTGTTGATTATAAAATCGTTGTGATGGTTGTTGAACAAATTGAGGATTTTGATACATTTGGGGTGGTCGTGGAATTGACCTTTGAATTTGTCTCGAATTTTGAAATTTACTTTTATCAAAATGAGCACGTTGTAAGTGTCGGATGTTATCTTCAGATATTATGTTCTGTCTGGCTTCCGCCAAGGTGTTGGGTTTCATTGCGCGGATCGTCGAATCATGAGCCTCTTTTAAACCGGCCAAAAACATTTTTAATGCATGGGTATTGTAAAAATTCTTTTTGACTGTTGCAATTGTCGTTGTGCTTTCATGAACGTCTACATAGTTATGCAAAGCACTTAAATTTGACATAATGCGTGTGTAAAATTGTAGGGGGTTTTCGTTATCTTTTTGTCTGAGCTGATCTAGATCGAACAACAGACCGTTTTCATCGCGCTGATCGCCAAAATGTGCGATCAGAGCATATTTTACAGATTTCCAGTCTTTTGAGGTACACGTTGAATATACCTCGCGTGCGGGAACAATTATTTTGGCGTAAATGCCATAAATTAACGTTATATTTTGAACGCAATTTACATTTTGCGGAGTTGTATCCCAATAAGTATTTATTAAGGTATTAGCCGTGTCTAAAAAGGCAGAGAGTTCCAAAGGATTTCCATCGAATTTTGGAACGATGTCTAATAATTTAGATTCAAAATTTGGAACTGCCATGGTTACACAACTGTTATTTTCTAATTCAATTTCTGTTATATCTAATGTTGAAAGTATTAAACTTAATTCTGTGTCTTCTAAACTATTATTATAATCTAACTCGTTTTCAATTTCTTCGATAGAAATGGATGAATTCGAGGAGTCTGTCATAGAAATGAAAGCAACTTACATTACCAATATAGCGATCTTCATCTCAGGTAGACTGTCCGCGATGGAATTCTTCTGGGATGAGTCGTTGATGCTGATGGGTTGATTCGCGATGAACGCCCTTCAGATCTTCGTTGGTTCTTGTTTTGTTGAATAAACAGTTGATACTGACGGATTATTCGCGATGAATTTCCTTTCAATATCCTACCGACTGCGCCACTTAATTGATCAGAACTTGGATATTGGTTTTTAAAAACTTTATTTTTGCTCAGGAACAGAGATGCAAAGTTTTTAGATGTTTATTGCTTTAAGACTACAACAAGACTGATTTCTAAAACTACATTTGAGATAAAGTGAACATGTGTACAGAGATAAATGAAATGTGATTCTTCCTCAGCTCGCGGGAACATAGCGGCCGATGGGAAACGCTGATGTCGGCAGGTAGACGTTAGGTAACATACATAATATGCGTAGAATTTTTAATTTTGGTAATATGAGTACTTTAAATTTATTATATTTGAATATAAAACATAAATTTTACTCTACCAATTAGAAAATGTTAAAATTGACCTTTATAATATGCCATTTTACTCCAATTAACTTTCGTCATAAAATCTGTAGGAGTAGGTACGTATATTTAATAATCATAGTTACATATTTATAGTTATTTGTGATATAAGTGTTAAAAGTGACATTTTATGAGTAAATGGGGAAATTTGTCAAACGAGGCTAAACCGAATGAAACAAACCCCTCGAACTAAATAAATACATAAAAAAAAGATATTTTGACAGGTAGGGTTATATTGTTGATTTATAGATACAAATCGTTAGCAACGTGTTAAAAATAACAGTAAAATCACTTTCAACACGTTCTTATTACTTTTAACACTAGTGTCAGAAAGTGATACTTTTAACTTGCTAAGCAACAGTAAAAGGATCACTTTTAACAACGATCGCAGATAAATGCTGTATGAAAATATGAATCATTAATTTAGCGTTTTTCAAATTATATTTTTAATATACCAACTAGTTATTAGCTTCATAAATCACATGAAATTGAATACTTAACATTTTAAATTACATTTTTCTGAGCATTTGTAATAACGGTTAATAAATAATGATTAGGTATATTTCGTTATTCGAGCACAGAATAAATACACCGCCGTGAATTTGGCCCCCCAAATTAAAGCACTATTTTTGTAATTTAGCTGAAACAATAGTGCTACATTAGAGCTTTTCCATGGAATAAGAAATATAATTAGTGCTCTTTTTATTTGTAATATTTTTAAAAAACCATATTCTGATTTCACGGTAGCCCCCCAAAAGTAAGCACTGAATATAACATTTAGTCAAATCAATAGTGCTAAATTAGTGCTTTCCGGAATAAGAGGAATAAAAATTAGTGCTCTTTTAATTATAGTAATTCTTATATGAGGGGCTGGCTTCTCGATTGCCCCCCCCCCCCTTACCAAGCACTAAATTTAAAATAAACTTATATAAATAGTGTAAATTAGTGCTTTCGCGTATAAAAAGAATGAAAATTAGTGCCCTACTAGAAAACTGCAATTTTAATATTTTAATTATAATTGGCTGATTTATCAGTAGCTCCATCATTTAGTAACACTATTATGAAAGCAGTTTCTTTATAAATTTAGAATGTAGTAATGATCATTTAAATCTAGAATACGATGTTTTAATAATTTGTAAGGCAATTATGAGATTTTTCTTTCAAAGGTTTATAACACCATATAGACAAAATGGTATGTTTTTTAAACAGTGCTCCATGACCTATACTTTTGCGTCGGCAAATTGAAGCGAATCGGAAATGAAAAACGGTTCTTTGAAATTAATGAAAAATGATTTAATTTTTAAAATTTTAGTTTTTATGAAAATAGCAGGCATTTCAAAAAACGTAAAATTAGCTTGTAATTTTAATATTTTGCTTGCAAAAATTAAAATGATTGAGTGACTACATAATTTAGAGCCGGTTTTTCAATCGCTGTTTAACGTTCTGGTAAGTAGTGACTATAGATATTTCAGTGATTATGTAAGATTTGCGTTTTTCTATCTGTAGTTATAACTAAACCTGTAGTTTTACTACAGCTCTGAGGTATGGTTAACTATGAAGCCGTAGTTAATTTGAATTGTAATTTATTATCTGTCATATTGTCAGGTGTTTCCGTGCTTACTATAAAAAAAAATGGAGTATGATTACTTTCTTATAAACGTTTAAAGCAGTGACGAAAACCAAATAATACGACCGAAACTAATAAAATAAAACCTCCGTGAATTTGGCCCCCCAAATTAAAGCACTAATTTTGTAATTTAGCTGAAACAATAGTGCTACATTAGTGCTTTGTCATGGAATAAGAAATATAATTAGTGCTCTTTTTATTTGTAATATTTTTAAAAAACTATATCTGGGGGGCTGATTTCACGGTAGCCCCCCAAAAGTAAGCACTAAATATAAAAGTAAGTCAAATCAATAGTGCTAAATTAGTGCTTTCCGGAATAAGAAGAATAAAAATTAGTGCTCGTCTAATTATAATAATTTTTATATGAGGGGCTAACTTCTCGGTAGCCCCCTATTAGCAAGCACGAAATTTTAAATTAACTTATATAAATAGTTCTAAATTAGTGCTTTCCAGTGTAATAAAAATAAAAATTAGTGCTCTACAAGAAGACTGTAATTTTAATACTTTAATTATGATTTGTTGATTTTTCAGCAGCTACAGCAATTAGTATCACTATTATATGTATAAACAGTTTGTTGAGTTTTCAATATCTTGCCACTTGTTTCCGTTACTGATCGAACCACCATTGCCCCCACTCTAAAAATGTCAGTTGGCAGTTATTGTTTTTAATAAATATATATGTCAAGTTTGTATCTTTTAAAAGTGTAAATATATCCGTTGAATTAAATTGTTTGTTTAATTCAAAGCTAAGCACTTCCATTGCTAACACAGTTTCTATATAAATTTAGAATATAGCAATGGTCATTTAGATCTAGAATACGATGTTTTAATAATTTGTAGGGCAATTATGGGATTTTTCATTTAAAGGGTTATAACAGCCTATGGATAAAATTGTTTGTTTTCTTTGTGTTCCACGGCTCACACTTTTGTGTCGGCAATTTGAAACAAATCGAAAACGAAAATCGATTCTTTGAAATGAATGACAAATTCTATTCATTATTACATGGAATTTTGAAAATTTTAGTTTTTGTGAAAATGGCAGCCAACGGCCATTTGCAAAAAAAACCGTAATTCTAGCTTGCAATTTGAATATTTTGCTTGTAAAAATTATTGAATAATCCAAAAACTGACATGTATTTCTCTATATTATTTAGTTGTAAAGATATTTTTGAAGTTTCAGAAAAATCGAACAAAAAATGTAGTTGTGAGATTGTGGGCCAGTTCAAGATATGCCGCTTCGAGAAAATCGAAGTTAAAGTTTCAAGTGACATAATTTTATATTTTTTAAAATTTTTATCGTCGGGTTCTATACTGTCGTAATCCCTTAACGATACTAGGATCGGTTATAAAATGCACTACAAATTAAACACACAAAACAAAAATTATTTTTTAAAGCTTACGATATAATAATATAAATAAATAAAATTTTACATAAATTATATAAAATAATATATACTGAACTTAATTCAATGTAATTCTATTTTTCTGATAATGAAATATTAACATGTTCATACTAATTATAAAATTGTAAATGATTTTCAGCGGCAAATTTTTCGGGGCTTATCTAAATTGAATAAAATAATATATTTATATATTTATTTATTTATTTAACTTTAAACCTTACAGACAAAAGTCCAAAAACAGGTAAAGAAAATAACAATGCCTTAAGAAATAAGTAAGGACATTGAATACAATATAAAATGAAAGCATGTATCCTGCATAAATGTATAGAGATGTGATCTAAATTCGTGATAACATACATTACGCAGATTGGTTATTGTACAATTAAATAAATTACAAATATTGCTAATTTTATTGTAATTAGAACACATAATGAAAACTGGAGACTTTTGCAATAAGATAGTATTAGCTTTAGGTTTGTAAAATGTATTATCTTTACGAGCCTCAATACGAGGTACTGAGAAATTAAGTTTAGTAACTAAGTAACTTCAGTCAATGTCATTATTTATGAGTTTATATAAAAAAGATATGCTTTGTTCAGAGTGTCTGGTCTCAATGGAATAAAAGTCAAAAGTATCAAGTAATTCTTTGTGACTACATCCTCTATCGGGATAAATATAGGTTCCGAACCACATTTCCTCTGTACCTTCTCAATTGCTAGTACCGAGCCTTCAGAACGCGGATACCAAATTAACGAACAGTATTCTAAACTAGACCTCACAAGCGTGAAAAGAGGGATTTTAAAGCTACTATATTTAACTTAATTTCTAAATTTCCCGACACTTCATTTGCTTTTTCTAACTGATCATGACACTTTTCCCAAAATAAATGGACGTTATGATGCTCTCATTTGGGTGGTTTCTGAAGACGACTATTTAAATAATATGCCTACAAGCATATGTGGAGGACGAAATTACTTAGCAGATTTGGTACCGAGGTTAAAATTCGAAAAAAATCTGTTTTGTTTGATTTTGAACCGACTAAATATTTCCTGAAATCCATTATGTTAGAAATAAGTGATATTTAGAATGTCTTAATAACTTACTTTTAGGTTGAATTTCAGTATATTTAAAGATTTCTCTTGGTTGCCCATGGACAACAGCTTATTTAATTTTATAGAAAATGTCAGTAACATTTGGAACTACTATTTCAATGAAAGAGTGAAATTTGAATTTGAGAGTATATACAAAATGCGTTTTGTTTACCACCTACTTACCAGATGTAAACATCCTAATTGCCCTACAAATTATTAAAACATCGTATTCTAGATCTAAATGACAATTGCTATATTCTAAAATTATATAGAAACTGTTTATATAATAGTGATACTAATTGCTGTAGCTGCTGAAAAATCAACAAATCATAATTAAAGTATTAAAATTACAGTCTTCTTGTAGAGCACTAATTTTTATTTTTATTACACTGGAAAGCACTAATTTAGAACTATTTATATAAGTTAATTTAAAATTTCGTGCTTGCTAATAGGGGGCTACCGAGAAGTTAGCCCCTCATATAAAAATTATTATAATTAGACGAGCACTAATTTTTATTCTTCTTATTCCGGAAAGCACTAATTTAGCACTATTGATTTGACTTACTTTTATATTTAGTGCTTACTTTTGGGGGGCTACCGTGAAATCAGCCCCCCAGATATAGTTTTTTAAAAATATTACAAATAAAAAGAGCACTAATTATATTTCTTATTCCATGACAAAGCACTAATGTAGCACTATTGTTTCAGCTAAATTACAAAATTAGTGCTTTAATTTGGGGGGCCAAATTCACGGAGGTTAAAATAAAGACTACATTTTTTAAAAGGATATGACAAATTTGATTCTTTCACAAGCTTTAGCTTATCTAAAAGGACTGTAGAAAAGCTTATCGAAGAATTGCATGATATATTAGTACACCCCACTATTAGGTAAATTAATGTGCAATGAATTTTAAAGGGAAAAACTGTCAAGAAGATTTTTGACATAAATAATTTGCACTAGCAAAGAATATAATACCAACTTAAACATGAAAATACGTAACTATAAATTATTAAACTATTGCTATGAAAAACGATATAATTTTTAATTATAAGTTAACTTACAACTCAGTGTTAGCTAACTATATTTTAACTATATACAGGATGTAACACCAAAACCGATCACCGACATTATTTTCTTTATTATTATAGTTACAAAAAATACTACATAATAAAGTTGTAGGAGACCAAGGGGGACATCTTATTAGAGATGAAAATAAACTAGTGGTTCTCAAGTTAAAACACAAAGTAAAATTTTTTTAAATGGGATTATACATATTTTTTATTCTTATTCGATAGTGTATTTTTTACTAAATGCAACAATGTATTAGTTTTATATCCTTACATAATAAATTTTTTTTTTAAATTGCGTTTGAAATTTAAATAACTGTTTCTTTTTATTATTAATATACAGAAGTCTATGCTATGGTTAAAAAAAAGCAACAAAAAAAAAAACAAAATGTAGCTGCTGTCAAATAATAATGGACGTTTTAATTATTATAAACTGTAAGCTAATTTTTTTTCATCCTTAGCTTTTAAATGAAATTTTGGGATGAGTCATCGAAATACCCGTCTTAGATATCACCCTTATCGTTAGAAATACAGCATAAAATTATTAACAAAATTTATTTGAGTACAGAAGGAGCATAACGTAAAATTATTTTCACATATACAGGGTGTTACTAAACGGCTTGGCGAGAATTGTTTGTCTTTCTTTAAATGGAACACGCTATATATTTTTATATATTTTGAATTGTATTTTATTCATCTATACCGACATATGAATTTTGTTTTAGTTTTCCGCGGCGTTGTCAAATTTATCTGTATTTTCTCTAAAAAAAGGCCGAATACGCATTGGTTTATGAAGGCGTACTGAAGTTATTTTAATAGTAAAATTTAAGAATTTTTTTCTGCACAACTGAAACTATACTCTTTGTTGTGACATATTTAAAAAATATGTTATTATACAAGGTGTTCAATAAAGTGAATCAAATTTACTCCACTTCAAAGGACTATAACTCGCCATTATCAAATGGAACAACCTATGTTTTATTATTCTGTTTTATGTCGATTTGTATTACCTACAACTATTATTAAGGGTATACTATGCCTAGAACCAATAATTTCGGAGTTATTTACCATCTTTCACTAAATTAATTTTTCAATTAAAAATTAAATCTAGTATACCATAGATATTGTTTTGTTTTAATTTATTGTTTTGTTTTAATTTACAAAATATTTTCAATGTAACCGCCATTCTTATGAAAACATATTTGCAGACTGTTTATAAGTGAGTAATTTACTCTTCGCAGTATATTTGCGTCGACAGCTTAATAATAATGGAAGGTAATACAAAATGACGTACAACAGAATAATAAAATACAGGTTGTTCCATTTGAAAATGGCGAGTTATAGTGGAATAAATTTGATTCACTTTATTGAACTCCTGTATAATAACATTTTTTTAAAAATATGTCAAAACATAGAGTAATAATAAATACATAATATAGTTTTTCTGAAAATTAGAAGCATGTACAATAAAAGTGCAAATAACATTTTATGTTCCAAATAATTTTGCTAACATCTTTCATTTGAAACTTTTTTCACAGCTGATTCTATTTTTGCAGAAATGGAATTTAATTTTTTGTGTTTAATAAATTTCCTCTTCCGGTTCGTTAATTTTATTCAAAGTCAACTCAGCTCTTCATATTTTCATGAAACTTATAAATTTCAAGTTTCGTGTACATATCTCGTCTCGTTCATGAGATATTTCGCACGCGACATCTATCCATCCATCCATCCATCTTCACACGCAGACATAATTGAGAAATTGAACGTCAAAATATGTATTTCCGCAAAAAAACTCGTTGCATAATTGTGTAGTTTTAAGGTTGTTTATGTGGCTTTCAACAATTGCACTTGAGGATGTTAATTTCGATCCTTTAAAATATGGAACCATTAAAGAGGACCATGAAGGTAATTTGGCACATAAGTCAACCAGTCCGGTAAATATTGTAAATTTTAATGTATCCCAACATCATTGTCAGATTTTAATTAAATTGAACCAATTTTTGAAACTAGTATGTGACTATCAATATTTATCTTCTACTTCTGTTTCATTATCTTCGTCAATTTTAATACTCTATTCTTCTCACTCACAACTACAATTTTTGTTCGATTTTTCTAAAACTTAACATTACAACTAAATTATATAGTCAGTCAATCATTTTAATTTTTGCAAGCAAAATATTAAAATTGCAAGCTAAATTTACGTTTTATTAAATGCCTGCTATTTTCATAAAAAATAATATTTTAAAAATTACATAATTTTTCATTAATTTCAAAGAACCGTTTTTCATTTCCGATTCGTTTCAATTTGCCGACGCAAAAGTGTAGGTCGTGGAGCACTTTTTAAAAAACATACCATTTTGTCTATATGCTGTTATAAACCTTTGAAAGAAAAATCTCATAATTGCCCTACAAATTATTAAAACATCGTATTCTAGATTTAAATGATCATTATTATATGCTAAATTTATAAAGAAACTGCTTTTATAATAGTGTTACTAAATGATGGAGCTACTGATAAATCAGCCAATTATAATTAAAATATTAAAATTACAGTTTTCTAGTAGAGCACTAATTTTCATTTTTATTATACGCGAAAGTACTAATTTCGCACTATTAATATAAGTTAATTTTAAATTTAGTGCTTGGTAAGGGAGGGCTACCGGGAAGCCAGCCCCTCATATAAAAATTACTATAATTAATAGAGTACTAATTTTTATTCCTCTTATTCCGGAAAGCACTAATTTAGCACTATTGATTTGACGTAATTTTATATTTAGTGCTTACTTTTGGGGGGGCTACCGTGAAATCAGCCCCCCAGATATAGTTTTTAAAAAATATTACAAATAAAAAGAGCACTAATTATATTTCTTATTCCATGACAAAGCACTAATGTAGCACTATTGTTTCAGCTAAATTACAAAATTAGTGCTTTAATTTGGGGGGCCAAATTCACGGAGGTAATAAATACTACTAGGTAAAATCTGTTGTGGGCAACACAATACCTCCCCTCAAACATTTCTTATCAAATAGTGCAGGAGCACTGACCACCACTATCAAGAAACGCTGAACCCTTCAAAAAAATTTTTATTTATGACACATTTCAAAAAATGAGATTATTCTATTATTCAACCGTTGTTTTCTTTTTTTTTTTTTTTTGTTCAAAAGCACAGGTTAGCAGATTCAAACGATAATGTCAAAATATAATTTTTCTTTAACCTGTTGCAATTTGCAAATGCAAATAGTAAGAGAAAAATGTTTCCAACAACAATTGTAGATAGGTAATAATATTTGAAACATTATTCTAATAACAAAAATTGCCATTAAACCATAATATGCTGAATTTAACAATTTTCCTTTGTATGACTTTCACTGGGCCAAATGATTTGATTCTGGGCTCGTATTATTATATACAATTTAATTATCTGATAACAAAGTAGCTATATATTTTATGTTTATTTACTTCCGCACCTATAACGGATGTCTACATTTTTTGTAGAACATAGCAAATACAATGTTAAAATTTTCATTAGGCGATAGTTCATTCCCTAAGAATTTTAGAACAAAAGTGTAAGCTAAATCAAATGAGCCTAAATTTATTCATAACATTGAATTCTAGGGACCACAAAACGTGATTATCTGTTGAAAACTCACTACCGAAAATTTGTACCCGAGTGGTGACTGGTCATAGGCGTTTTACATGTTACATAATACTTATGCAATTTTCTGCTTCTCTAATGATTTTAGAGAATAGTATATTCTACAACAAGTAATGGAATGGCACATATTCCACGCGAGCAAAAAGTTTGTTGCCCGAGCCAAAGGCGAGGGCTACGGTTTGCTCGCGTGGGATAGGCCATTCCGTTACATGTTGTAGACCAGGGGTGGGCAACCTTTTGTTTAACAGGGGCCAGAATAAGATTTACATTTCGTACGCGGGCCGTAGTTGTAATTGACACATTTATGTTACTTACAATTATTTTTCTGAAAATATAAAAAACAATAATAAAACAAAATTAACTAAGTACTACATTTATTTCTTAATTTAAAGTAGACGAATTATATCGAAAATTAAACTGTAAATCTCCCTTTTTTCTTTATGTTGGGTTAAACCTAATTTAAAATTTTTGTTTTTAAAAATATTTATTTTTTTTTAAAGATCTCGCGGGCCGGATTGGAACTTTACGCGGGCCGGACTTGGCCCGCGGGCCGGAGGTTGCCCACACCTGTTGTAGACTATACTTTCTATAAAAAGGTTTTGGAAATTTTTCAAAAATACAAATATAAAACTGTTGAAAACGTCAAACTCTAATAAATCAAATTAAAACAAACATACGTAACCATAGTAACTGAATCAAGATACTTCATATGTCGCACTAATAAACGGTTCTGATTCGTCGAAAATATTCCATACGCCGCGTATGGAATGCTAGTGATTCCATAACAATTTTTAGTAGTGGAATGCCCAGTTTCCAAAACAGTGTTATAGAAAAATATTTAAAATATTACTGAAGAGATTTAATTTCTGCACATAAATCATTAAACAAATTTTATTTTACTTATTTTAAAAGTCTAAAAAAACGTTTAAAAATTTTGTTTTTATGAGTCAGTCAGTCATGACACTGTATATATGCGGGAGGTAAAAAGATGTAAAATAATATGAGCTACAATTTTTATTTGTAACTTTTTTCTATTATGTACTGCTTATAAATTGTTTAAGCGGGAGGTTACCTACAGGAACATCAGATTATTTTAATATACTGTGTATGGAATAACTAAACAATTTATGTTTTTTTTTTAATATATATTATGCATTTTTTGTAATGAAAAACAGTTTATTTTTGAATGCTCCGTATACTAAGATAAATAAAAATCTCGAGTCCCCCTCTTAGCTCAGAAATGTGTAATTATTTGATCAATAATTTTTAATAAACGCTGCACTAAATTCAATATTCCTGTTAAAATATTCACAAAAACAGATATATAAATAATAATTTAATGCATATAAACAATTTTCAATATATTATTAGGGCACTTACGGGCATTAATTAGATACTGATGATGTATGTACGAAATTTATAAAAATAGTAAGAAAATTAATTTTATAGGTGCTATCTTCACAAAAGAAAATAAACAAACATTTATAAATCGGAAAATATAAACAATTAAGAAAAAATTTTTAGGGCACCAATGGGCACCAATCAGGCACTAAAGGAATGTTTATTAATATTTTTTTAAATATAAACTTGTGGTACTAGCGTGAAGTTAGCACTAAAAGGAAAAGAACATCAAAAATAAACAATCTACAAATTATTTTTAGGGAACTAATGGGCACTAATGAGGCACTAAAGATATATGAAAAAAGTGTTAATAACTCCATAATTATAAACAATTGATGAAAAATATTAAGAGCACTAAAGAGCACTAATCAGGCACTAAACACTGGTGTATGTTTCATAATTAGTGCCTCACCCTTTGGTGCTAACTTCACGGACCCATGTCAAATTAGGAATTGTAGCAAAAAAGGAGAAACGAACGCACTGCGGGGTGTTTCTTATGTTCTTAAACCTAATTTAAGCAGAATTACTAAAGAGGTGTGAAATTTCAAAAAAGGTGCATGGTGTAGCCTTGGCTCACTACCACTTAGGGGGACCAAAAGAAAAAAAAACTGAGGGCTCTAAAGCCAATAATACCATTCTAGGGTGTGACTAGGGAGTCAACACCCGAGAAAATGAAAAAAAAGAGGCTGCTTTTGGAGTAGACCATCGAACGAGTAATATAAATGAACCGATCTAAATAAAAAAAAAAAACAAAGTAATACCATGTACTTACATGAGGTTGAAATAGATAAAAAGCAAAAAAGAAATGCTACCACGTGCTCAACTTGAATCGTCAAACATACAATTTATGCTTTCGACGGCTACACTCACAAGAGAGACATTTGACCGGCTAATTATCGCACGCGCGAGGTTCCGCGTGGTCAACAGAGTAACTAACTAACAGGGCTTGCCAAAATGTCATGTTGCAGGGCTTCGCTGAAGTTAAGACTGCAACAATATGTACAAAATTTCTAAAAAAATAAAAAATTCTCTTTTATAGGTGTTATCTTCACAAAAGCAAATAAACAAACATTTATAAATCGGTAAATATAAAGATTTAAAAAAATATTTAGGGCGCTACTGGGAATTAATCAGACACTTAAGAAATGTTTATTAATATTTTGTTAAATATAAATTTGTGGTACTAGCGTAAAGTTAGTACTAAAAAGAAAAAAATATCAATATTTATGTTATTATCAACATTATACAAATTATTTTTAGGGTACTAATGGGCACTAATGAGGCACTAAAGATATATGAAAAATGTTTTTAAAAATATCATACTTTTGGTGCTAGCGTGAAATTAGCACCAAAATAAAAAAACATTAATAATTTCATAATTATAAACAATTGATGACAAATATTAAGAGCACTAAAGGTCACTAATCAGGCACTAAACACTGGTGTATGTTTCATAATTAGTGCCTCACCCTTTGGTGCTAACTTCACGGACCCATTAATGGTCCTTAAAAAAGTTGATATGCTAGATGGGTATTTTCGGATATATAATTGCAAAATTACAGAACTTGATGGACAAAAATATCAGCATTGTCATTGAATTTCGAGGCTGCGTCATGGCTTACTATTCTTTCTCTGATTAAGGATAATGAAAGTGCTCGCCATTTAATTTTTTTAATACTATAACTTATGAATTATTTTACATAATTATAAAGCAAATGTAACGTACTTTCCAAATTTGTAAAAAATAAAGTATATTCTATTAGTAATTTCAAACAACTCTTTATCAAAATTAGCTGAAAAAACCATTCACTCTCGCCTCCTACAATTCACCACAGACAACAAAATACTCCCAGATCACCAATTCGGTTTCAGACATCATCGTAGCACTATGCAACAATTAACACGACTCATAAATGACACAATACACAATTTTAACAAACATAATGTCACTGTTATGACACTGCTAGACATAGAAAAAGCCTTTGACACAGTTTGGATTGATGGGCTTTTGTACAAATTAATTAAAATGAACCTAACACCTACACTTACTAAACTATTTCACTCATACTTAACAAACAGACAATTTACAGTCAAAATTAATAACGTACAGTCAAACAAAACACAAATACGCGCTGGGGTTCCCCAAGGGAGTATTTTGGGACCTTTGCTATTTATTCTTTATATTCATGACATGCCGACATGCGCTAACACGAACACTGCACAATTCGCAGACGATACAGCCATTTATGCACATAGACACTCTACCGAAGGTGCTGCTCGACAAATACAGAAACATTTAAATTTAATACTAAATTACACTGACACTTGGAAGATCAAATTAAACGCTAACAAAACAGAGGCCATAATTTTCTCTCGAAAATTCACAAAAATTAACATTTACTCTCCCTTGAAACTCAAATCACACAAAATTACACCCGCAGCCACGGTCAAGTACCTTGGAATACATCTTGATAAAAGATTGAACTTTCACACACACATTAACAAAACAATTCAGAAAGCTCACTTCACCATCAAACAAATATATTCTCTACTTTGCAAAAACAGTACACTCACACCTGATACCAAGAAACTCATGTATACAACACTAATCAGACCTGTACTTACGTACGCAGCTCCAGCTCTCACACACCTATCACCCACAACACTAAAGCCCCTGCAAGTATTGCAAAACAAAATGCTTCGATTAGTCACTGGCTATGACAGATATACACGAATAACAACACTTCATGAAGAAACTCGTACTCCATACATTTCAGATTTCATGAACAAACTATCTACAAAATTTTATCGTAACACATGGCTGACTCCCTCTGAAGACAGCGAACTGATTCATAACATAACGAGAATACGATATGATGACGACACTGTACGACATACCCACAAATTGACATACCAAACATTACCGATCTTCAATGAAAGCTTTCAGGAATAACTGACAACATTTTACCACATAATATTTAACTATCACTCTGTTTCTGTTATTTTTATTTAAAAATACTTTTCTTG